>OZ024828.1:77290224-78490224 GCA_964016985.1 Anodontia alba
ATTGGAACGGAACGATTTTAACAATTTTGAATCTCCATGTCACTGTGATGCCTCCCATCAAGTTTAAGCTCAATCGGACTTAGGGTTTAGTAGGAGATGTCGTTTGAAGAATTTCAAGATGGCGGCCATGGCGGCCATCTTGGATATCGGATCGGAAGTTTAGCAATTCTGAATCTCCATGTTGCCACAATGCCTCCTACTAAGTTTCAGCAAAATCCAACGTATGGTTCTGGAGGACATGTCGAAAATGTGAAAAGCTAACGACGGACGGACAGACGGACGGACGACGGACCACGGACGGACGGACGGACGGACGACGGACAACAGGCCATTGCATAAGCTGACCTGGAGCAAGCTTCAGGTGAGCTAACAAGAATGGCGCACTATAGACTGCTCGCAGATCAACCTTTCTTATTCATTGCCAAGATACTACGATGCCTATAGTTGCTATAGTTAGCTTCTGTAGCTGAGAAGGCACACAGCAAATCAAAAACTGCTCAACCGTAGAGTATATGCTGCCAATCAACTTCTCTACAGACAGAAATGCAAAAGTGCAACATATTTTGGAAACATAACAAGAAGATAGTCTCAAAGTGGGCCAACAGTATACTATTGTTACATTGGACTAAGTTGTAACAAAGAAGGCATATTATATTGTTTGGCAAAAACCTTGGCCCAGTTGTTCAAAACTAACGATGTCGTTAGTTAACGATTCGTTAAAATTTTAATCGAGTGATACGCAAATATGCTGAAATTTTCTGCTGAAAAAATGTGAGTAGCTTTTGCAGTGCAAAAGCTACTCACATTTTTTCAGCAAAAAAATATCAGAATATTGTATATAGAATCCGCTAAAACAGTTAACGATATGACCCTTAACGAGATCGTTAAGCTAACGACGCTTTGAACAACTAAGCCCTGAACGATTTGGCAGTATATTTGTTAGAATGGATGTGTTTCATACACTGTGTTTTTTTTTTTTTTTTTGGGGCTCTTGGGACCAAAAAAAAAACAAAAAAAACAGCAGCTTATCAGAAATATTAATCGGTGGTCTGCGCAAATGGACCTCTGGATAATATTATGACAGGAAAGCACTTTAATCGTACATTGCGAGTCCATAAATTTACAGTAGGAGCCGTGAGTAATTGTTGTTTTGCCAGTTTTAAGAAGCAAGAATGCAAAGCGTCAGAGCGCTCTGGCAAACTAGGACAAACAGCACAGTTCTGTCCTAGTTACATGGACTTTGTATGTATGATCCTGATACTCCTTGTCCTTATCAAGGCACAAACGCGAATGACTTAGATCTTCATATTGCGGTATTGTATAACCTTTGCTTTCTGCTCTTTGCATTCATCATCATCATCATCATCATCATTATCATCACCATCATCGGAGTTTTGATTAACATGCAGATACAGGGGCAACATCCACATCAGTAGGCACCCCATCCAGGTAGCTGGCTTGCTGCACGCATGGCAGATATTACACCATATCTCCAGGTAGGTCTATCATGAGGGTCGATAATCGAGAGCTTCCACCCACTCTCAGCAATCCCTCTCTGACAGCTGCTTCCATCTTGGTCCTCTCAGACCCACACTTTCCATCAACCTGTATGTCAAAGGCTGTCTTGACTGCATTATTGGAGCGTTCCACATGTCCATACCAGCGGAGCTTTTTCTCCTTCAGAATAAGATATAAATCCTCAATGCCAAGCCGCGCAAAAAGGTAAGAGAAAAGTTCAGGGAGTGCCACAATCAAGTAGCTCATTGGACCTGGTGGTGACAATGTCTTGCGGGTTGACATTGCAGATCTGTCTGATCACTGCCTTGTCATTCCGCTGCAGACGTTGCAGGTTTGGCTTTGTCAATGGCCAAGTCACACTCTTATGGGGCATTGCGCTCCGCATACAAAAGCTGTATACGCGGTCACGTGTCTTGAAAGAGAGATGGCGGGGAGACAGAACTGGTAGCAGCTCCTTGAATTTCTCCCAGGCGGTTTTCACAAAAGTTGTGGTTGAAGGTTTACAGCCACCGACTGCTGACAGCATGTCTCCTAGGTTGCAAAAGGAAGCTACCACCTTCAGCTTGTTAAATCTGACTTGGACTTCTCTTTGTGGTCTGCCGTCCAAAGGGCCTGCAGTTCCCTGGCACTGTGTACATCTGTAATAAGGGTTCTTTGTCAAGCGCTTGAGCCCACTCATTTCTTGTGCACCCACTGCTTGCAGCCATTGCAGAAAATGCCTTTGCTGCCCAGTCCAGTGCAACAGACGGCACATGGAAACTCGCTTAGGGCATACTCTAGGGTTCTCTCACTCTCAACGTCTGGTTCCGGCCTGCCATACCCTATCCCCCATGCACTTCCCTGTATCCAGTGCCTGCACGGCGTACATAGCCGTTCCAATCTCCACATGGGATCAGATATTCGGATCCTGGGATTCTGGCAGTCACAGCACGCAGCTGATCAAAGAACAGGTCTTAACCTTACCACTAAGACCCCTCTGTGGGGCATACACACACAGAAAGGTACCCACACGCCGGCCGACAATAAGCTTCACTAATATGATTCTGTCGGAGACTCTCTACACCTCAAAAACTTTCTCTATCCACTCTTTCGCAACAAACACTCCTACACCAGCAGTGCCTTTGTCGTTTCCGGACCAGTAGAGCTTGTACCTGGTGCCCTTGCCCTTGCGGCAGTTGCCACCACGGTATCTGATCTCCTGAATACAGCAGACATCCACTTTCCTGTGGGATAGTGTTTCTACTACCTCACAAACTCTTCCTCTCAGAGTGTTCATATTGAGTGTTCCCACCCTGAATTTCCTCAGGTGCTTGCTTGATTCGCTACAATGGCCCGACCCTGCCTCCCACACCTGACAGGAGGCCAAGCCGGAGACGTTACCAATAGAACTTTGATGTCTGTTGGCACCGCCTAACTCAGATTCTATTGTTGTGATAGCCATGAAGATTTTGGAACATTTGTTTTTACGGGATCGCCTGTCTTAGCTGAGGTCCCAACTCAGTCTTTAACGGATCTGAGCATGCACGCCGTTCCTGCATTCGGACATCAAAGTAAATAAGTTAACTCAGTAACTGGTAAAATCAGATCCACAGCAAGTTCTCAACATTAAAGGAAAAGGCAGACAAATACAATTAAATAGCCGCAAAAGAACAGATGGCCAGCAGAGCTGTCAGCCCTTTCCCAAAAGGTGGCAACTCTGTTACCCAAACTTACTGAATGTATCTTTAACTTACATGACTGTTAAAAAGCATTGGTACGTGAAACACTACAGAACATTTAACAAAACGTACCACAATGAAAGTTTTTTCTCACTGGCGACGGCGAATGAAATGACAGAAAACTTGACAAGCCAGGTTCATGCACAGTATCATATTTTTACATTGAACCTACAACCAAATCCCAGAGCACGAAATGTTGCATGTGCATGATGGTAATGCTACCTTGCAGGCACTACCCAAATCTATACCGGTCATATTTGAAAACATGGCATTTATAATTTTCAACCTATTGCCTAAAGCATCACAATCGATTTTGTGACAAGCGAGGTTCTTTCCTTAATTTCTTCTGTCCTGATCTGAAACTCAGACCCCAAGAGATTATAAAAGTTAAATGTTAGCTCTATAATCTCTGTGTTTCTGCAATGGACTCTTCCATCTTTAAATTTATACATGCCCATTGTTGTATGAGTAAAACATCTACTACGAAATGGCAAACAGTGTAGATCCTAATTGAGACGGCTGGTTACGAGCCGTCTGATCTTTACCTACACTGTTTGCATAGGTATATGTTTTGGTGTACCGGCTGAAATTGTTAAATGGTGACAATAAGACGCAGCTCATTAAATGTTTCTGAAATCCTGTTAAGGGACATTGAAAGTTTGTTTGCTACATATGTGGTAAACCTGAATATATAGATTGGAACATTATGGGGAACGATCGTTGCGCTCAAAAATATCAAGGACTATACGGTGAGTTGCCAAGTAGCTATGATGGTGTCGATCAATCTCCTGCCACCCAGCAGGGAGTCACTGAAATGCATATAAAGAGAGCTAATTTTCGAGCATACGTTTGGCTTCATGCAGCTCAGAAATATCTGGACGTTATTTACCTTATGGGTCATGGCTGATCAGAAATACCTAGACGTTACTTACCTTGTGGGTCATGGCTGGAAACTAGCTAAAGATAACACCACTCATTACGAAGGAAGCTTCATTTTTTCCTCTAGAACGAGCTGATATCAAGTGTGCATAATGTTATGAGATTCCATGCTTGGGCAGAGTCGGGAAAACAGGGGGCTAAATCATATCAGGTTCTTCATCCAAAGAAACAACATTTTAATACTGGATTCTGCGAGACTTCAGTGAGATCGCAATTAACTGACAATGATATACCAGGGCCTAGTTGTTCAAAACTAACGCTGTCGTTAGTTAACGTATCGTTAAAACTTTGATCATTAAATATGGCATATACGCTAATAATTTTGCTGAAAAATTTGAGCAGCTTTTGCATCAGCAAAATACCTGTGAATTAGATATTGCACTTAATAGAACAGTTAACATTTTGACCACTAACGAGCTCGTTAAGCTTACGACGCATTGAACTGGGCCCAGAACTTCAAATAAAAAAGATGATAGTTTGCTATTTAGTTTTAACCCATAAAGCGCCAATCACATTTGTAGCAGACGAATTTTTTGGTTGCTTTATTTTTTGTGGATTGACATTTCACGTGAATCGTCTGTCTAGAAAACGATTCACCTCAAATGCCCAAGTTTTGTTTTCTTTCGTTTTAAGGGTTAAAATCCGTTGCTGAATCTTAGAATTCGGGAAGTTCCTCGGAACAACAATGCATTTTGAAATTTACAGTCAACTTTAAATCGATAAAACAGGTTAAATTGGCTATTTACAGTTAACTGTCAATGGCCAGAAAACAGTAAATTGGCTAATTACAGTCAACTGTCATTAGCCTAAAAACGTTAAAATGGCTATATACAGTCATATGTATTATAAATGTGTTCTCGAAGAAGAGACATCAGAATTAATATAACTTCATTTTTTTCATGAACAATGTGGTATCTTATTCTTTGATATTTAAGCACTTTTCACTGTCTGTGTGACTGAAATAGGAAATTATATTGTATGCTTGATATTAATTAGTGTGAAGCATTTTCTCGAAAACCAAAACAAAACAAAAACAAATAGGCCATATAGTGAGCTTATTTTATGTTGAGTTGAATGACATGCATTTCCTCATATAATACTTACAGGGGTACATGTGTATTCAACACACGTATTGACGTACCGTAAGGGTTTTAGTGCCGGCCTCGGTGGCTTAGTCGGATACGCATCCGACTAGTGATCAGGAGGTCGCGGGTTCGATCCCCCGCCGGATCAGGCAATATTCTTTCGTGGTTGATCATGAAATATTTTCTACAGTCATCTCTTCCTTCCGCTGATTCAAGAAGGGCAGTTATCAGTTTCTGCCGAAAGAATGTGCACAAGTACTGGTTAACCGCTTAGTGGACTTGGCCTGTCCTGGAAAAGTGTGTTCGGAAAAAAAAAAAACAAAAAAAAAAAACAAACAAAAAAAACAAAAAAAAAAACAACAGGGAATACGTGTTACAAGTAAGAAAGTTTGAGTTTCAGTTCCTGCGACCAATATCAAGATAGAGCCGATACGATCAAATTGAGATGCAAAATGATGTTATATTATTTTTTCTAGTTAAAGGCAAGTTACTTCCGTTCTTCAAGAACACATTTATAATAAATATGACTAAATAGCCATTTTAACATTTTTTGGATAATGCCAGTTGACTGTAAATAGCCAGTTTAACATTTTTGGCTATTTACAATTGACTGTTGATTGTAAATAGCCAAATTGACGTTTTGGGCTATATGCAGTCGACAATAGCCTCTTTTTTTAAAAAACAATGAAAAAATGTGTGGGGTGGGTAAGTTTAAGAGCGAGCCGTCTCTGATATTTTTGCAGACTTTTTATCACGTGTGGATAAATTTTAAATTCCAATCCACAGAAAGTTCCCTCCTAGTTTTATCAAAACTTGTGTGCCAGTTCAAACACAGAGTCCGTCTTAATGTGTGAAAACACGGACATCAAACAGTCATAACAAATGATCAATAGCCATAAACCTAAGGGAGCTAAAATGGATACATTTTAAAATGGGTACATTTGGAATACATTACGAAAACATGCCTATTCAAATATACTGAAAATTTTTCCACCAAAAAATGATAATTTTCAGATAAAAGATTCTGATATTTTTCATATTTCTGCTCAAAACATAGATTGTGGGTACTCGTTAGAACCGCCTCGCAGAGGCGGTTCTAACGGGTACCCACGATCTACGTTTTGAGCAGAAATAAGAAAAATAATGTATACCCCTGTAAACCCCAGTTTTACTATATAAAAGTGGGGTTTAAGGGGGTCGAAATTATATGGGTATGTTTTCGTGATGGCTTATCATCCTTTTGGCTGGCTTTCTGAGGCTTTCTGTTATGGTTAAGCTGGAGACTTTGCCACCAGTTTTCAAAACCAGAAAAAACTTTGCAGACAGAAAATTGCCTCCCTTCTGTTTCTAGTATTTGAAAGATTTTTTTTTAAATGGGCGTGGGGGGTACAAAAAGGGAGTAAATTCTTTCCTTTCATTGTAACCTCCAACGATAAAGGAGATATATATTCCCATGTCAGAATTATTTCTTTGGAGAGTTATTTCCCTTGTATGTTTACTCACCAACCACTATTCCACCTATAGCTCCAGCCTGTTGTATATTCCAAGCCTGAAACAAGAACAAGACAAAAGCCAGTTTTGCTGTGTCAGGTGTAAAGAGCGTTTTGCTCATATACAATTAGCACATACAGATCAGCTTGCACATATGCTCAGTCCTTTCAGTGTAATGTTGAATGATATTATTATATACCTAGCAGTGAAGTATAGGGATCTCTCAGTTAGTTATTTTCTATAATTCACAGCAGCTTGATATGATAGCAGTAACTAGTGATTTATTTCCTAGCGGGTGTGTGTGTGTGTGTGTGGGGGGGGGGGGGGGGGGTAGGGATGGGGGTGGGGAAGGTTAGCTTACTATATATAACATAGTACGATGTGCGTGCCGAATGGCCCCCTTTTTTCACCGCTGCCAGATATACAATTAGCCCCCTTTTTTCAACAAAAAAAAAAAAAAAAAAAAAAAAAATGACTGACCCGATTTTTTCTTGACTCGTATGTGAAAGGCCCCAATTTTCTGACGTCCTGGTATATGCGTATATTTTTCGCTCAGAGATTTTTCGAGGCTGCATGTTCTCTTGGTATTTAATGAATTAAATGCGATATTTGTCTAACTACCAGTAATAAATGGGTATAAAAAAAACAAAGGGCAGAATATGAATAGGTCAACATTTCGGACGATTAAGTACATATATGGGTACGTTTTTTCAAAGGCCAGGTATATGAATGGGGTAGATATTGAAATACTGGCTCGCACACCCGTATCACAATTACTTCCAAGTTATCTCCCCCACCCCCCCACCCCCCACCCCCACCCCCACGCGATATTATTTCACGATGTCGGAACTAATTTTATAGACTGCTTTCCGTGTTATTGCATTTCATCTTGACGTCCTCCGCTGCCAAAAATGAAAGATGTTATCATAATTTCATGAAACTGTTGACGCTACGTCATAAATAGGCGTCATCATGGTTGACGAATGGACTGAATTACGCCATTTTCTAACGTGCTTTATTGTTCTTTCGCTCAAAACGAAACATTTCTAGTGGCGCTTTCAAGAAAACAGTACTGACAAAAAGGTATATGATAAATAGAACTATGAGCAGTGTTTACTTGAAAATAATTGTCACTCAAGAGCGTGGTAATTCGGTAAAAACTCGGTCCTTTTCAGGAAGTCAGTAACGCTCCTTCGCGACAGATTATTCATACAAAGCAAACACTATCCATTATTCTCTATTTTCACTCACAGAGTATCTTTGTGACGAATCTGTTTAACAGCCACTGATTACGTATGAACCCGTCCTCTTTATAGAACAAATGTAAACTGCCACTGTTTTCTTATGTTCGCATATCAGGGACCAGTTTAAAACGCAAGGGAATTCTCACGATGCAATTCAATGTTTTCGCAATAAAGGAGCGAACTGTTTTATCATTCTTACTTAAAACTATACATAACATTGTGTATATTTCTATGAACGTTATCTATAGAGGAAACAAACAAACAGCCACTACATTACCTTCTGAATAAAGTTACAACTTCCTCGCTCGAGTATAGCAATTTTCCCAGCAAGTTCGTCCGCGTTATTAATTGATAAGCAGGCTTTGAATGGATCTGCCCCCTCCAATAGGCCAGATACAGGAGCTGCGCCTGTTAGATTATAACCAAATGTAGCGAATCCTGCTTCATATACAACACTGGCCAAAGAAGAAGGTGACAATATCTGTACATACTTTGGATCGGTCGCTTCCGCTGTAAAATACAGTGGAATCTCGTTATCTCGAACTCGCTTATTTCGAATTACCCATTATCTCGAATAAAAATCTGATCCCTGTTTTAACATGCAACTATGACAACAGGTAACAAAATAATGTGGAAAAGAGGAGAAATTGCTCCTAAGGAGCAATTTCTCCTCTTTCCACATTATTATATATACGAGTATATCTCGTATTTCTAACTTCAGTAGTCAAATTACATATTCATTTGTTAAATGTGTTGTTCAATTTATTGTTTTCCTCACTCTCTCAACTCTAATATGTCGAGGTACGGATATCTAGGTTTTTCAGTGAGTCCCTTGGAAATTCGAGATAACGAGAGTCGACTGTATACCATAGCTTTATATTGGCCGCGCCATGCAAAAATGTGTCTTCGGGCATATGCAGACTGCGAAGGCCAAGCTCAGACTGCCGCGCAGTCTGATCAGGGCCTTCACTGTCCGCAAACAGGGTCAATGGATACTAAAGAATGTATGAATTGATAGCAAATGCCCGGATGATACTTTGTGCACGCTCTGTAATCTGCGCTTTTTGCGCATGTTCGAAGACTTTTTTTCGCTTAAAGGGGGCCCATATATGCCGTATTCACCCAATAGATTAAAAAAGGAACAATTTTGAGAGCAATGAATATATTCATAAACAGCTGAAGTCTCAGATTTTCTGAGAGGGACTAGCTACTATCCTTTCGACATCACTCGGAAAGACGTTTTTTTGCTTGGCGTTTCATTTTAAATGAAAATAATTTGTTCTGATTGACCATATGTATCAGAAACCATTTGTCTTTTCTGTTTCTGTTTTCAAATACATGTATATACCCTTAAATTAAATTTATGGCCAAAAATTGGTCTGACCTAAGCAATATCTATAGTAAAGTGATTTTTTTTTTTTTTTTTTTTTTTTAATTTTTGTCTAAGAAAATATTTTTTACTTTTCTTTGCTGAATTTAAATTATTGATGTTTCACAACAATACTGTGAAAAATTCAGAAAAAAAATGAACAAGCGAAGCTTGTTGAAAATCTGTCTCCAAGTTACCTACCCAACAGATTTCCTCATAATTTACATCCATTTTTGCCATTGGAAAAAGTGAAAATATTTGATATTTAAAAAAAAACAAAAAAAAAAAAAACAATGACCAGAATAAAACTTTTTGTGCATAGATATTTACGACAAATGGTTTTTGCATTAAATCATGACAAAAGTTTGCAAATTTACTTCACCTGTGTAAAGCGCCAAGCAAAAAACTACTTTCTTAAAGATGTTGAAAGCACAGTAGTCTGTTTTACTGCTTTTTGTTGTGTCTGTCGATGTATGTGTGGCAAACAGTGTAGACCTCGATCAGTCGCCGCAAACTCGGTCTACACTGTTCGTTTAGGACTGTCCCAGTACTTGGGGTAAACATGATAATCTGGTGCGGGCACATTATATCAGACAAAATAAAATGTTTAGAGCATGCATTGCAGAGATTTAGTCAATGTCAGTCACGAAATAATGATACCGTATTGTGAATGACAAAGAATTGGCACATATTAATACATTCGAACAGGAATGACCTTTGATACCAATAAGCAAACACATAAAAAAGTATGATGTATTTTTATGCCCCCGCCATTCGAAGAATGGTAGAAATGGCTGCTAATGTTACCCCTGTCCGTCCGTCCGTCTCCGTCCTCGTCTGAGATGGCGCAAGCAATTTGCGTTTAAGTTGAGCGCTTTGCCTTTAAGTTTTTCAGGCAGTGGAATCCGTGTCCTTTGGACACATTTCTAGTTTTTTACCTGTTTAGCTAGTTTCGGTCTATTGGATCGTTTCAGTGGCCCTTATAAAGTATCAGAAATCCCGGAATGGGCTAATTGACCACAAAGCAACAGAAATCAGAAACTACACTAGTTTTTAGTCTATTGGGTCTTTTCAGTGGCCCTGCTCCAGCGAATCCTGCTTCATATATGATACTGGCCAAAGAAGAAGTTGACAATATCTGTACATACTTTGGATCGGTCGCTTCTGCTGTAAAATATACAATAGCTTTATATTGGCCGCGTCATGCGAAAATGTGTCTTCGTGCATTTGCAGACAGCGAAGGCCAAGATCAGCCTGCGCATCCCAAATACTTAGGGTAAACATGATAATCTGGTACGGGCATATTATATCAGACAAAAGAAAATGTTTAGTGCATGTATTGCAGAGATTTTGTCAATGTCAGTCACGACATAATGATACCTGTATTGTGAATGTCAAAGAATTGGCACATATTAATATATTAGAAAATGAATGACCCTTGATAGCAATGAGCAAACTCACATAAAAAGTATGATGTATTTTTATGCCCCCGCCATTCGAAGAATGGTAGAAATGGCTGATAATGTTACCCCTGTCCGTCCGTCCGTCTCCGTCCTCGTCCGAGATGGCGTAAGCAAATTGCGTTTAAGTTTAGCACTTTGCGTTTAAGTCTTTAAAATATAGTTGACTATTGTTATCTCAAACAGTGATAGTTCAAATTACTGCTGAAGTCAAACTCCATTTAGGCTAAAACATTACGAAAACAAGCCTATTCAAATATACTGAATGTTTTACCACCAAAAAATGAACACAGATAAAAAAATTCTGATATTTTTCACATTTCTGCTCAAAAACATTGATTGTGGGTACTCGTTAGAACCGCCTCGGCGAGGCGGTTCTAACGAGTACCCACAATCTATGTTTTGAGCAGAAAAAAGAAAAATAATGTATACCCCTGTAAACCCCAGTTTTACTATATAAAAGTGGGGTTTACAGGGGTCACAATTATATAGGCATGTTTTCTTGATGAGTATTCTTTTATATTTCATGTATGTGCCGTACATTACAACTCCTTTTAAACTTTATATCCAAAACTGCTACTACCCTAAAACAAAACTTTCAGGTCTCTGCAGTTTGAGATAACGAGAGTAGACTGAAGACTTTCGCACTAAGGTATTACTCGATAAACTCTTACAATTACCTGTCAGTCTGAAAATCAATCCAAACATCACCAATTCACTGCCCCATTCCCGTAGTAGAGTCATTCTGAAATAAAGATGCCATGTTTGCTCCAAATATTCGAATACACACGACTGAACAGCAGCATAGATCAAACTGCTTCCATTAAGGAATGTTTAATCATAGTCTACACTATCTTAGCGAGCGCACGGCAGAATCTACAATAAAACTTTGCGACTAGCGAAGACTCTGATCCGACTGCGCATCCGCGCAGTCGGATCAGAGTCTTCGCTGACGCATTTGCCTTCTACAGACTCCAGGCAATAAAAAGAGGGATAAAAGAAAATCCTTGCCATACTTAGTGGATGTACAGGTTGACCTGAGTCTTAGTTGATCGCACAGGTCTTATTGTAGGTTTTGTCGTACGCTAGCTCATTTATCATTCAATTTGTTTTAGAAGCATTATAAAGTTAAAATGGGTAAAGGCGTTAAGTGATTAACGTAACACACCTGAAACAGTTTGTCGTCAATTTGAAGGATCAACATTTTAATAAGTTACATAGAATTACACCACACTATAAATAATAGATAAATCAATGAAATAATACTCTTTTTGCGTTTGCTATTGTGGAGTACATGGGCTAACATAAATAGCATGCTGTTTTGGATAGGCCGTTTCACTTGCCAGTCAGCCCATATCTTCCATCACGAAAACATACCTATATAATTTTGACCCCCCTTAAACCCCACTTTTATATAGTAAAACTGGGGTTCACAGGGGTATACATTATTTTTCTTATTTGTGCTCAAAACATAGATTGTGGGTACTCGTTAGAACCGCCTCGGCGAGGCGGTTCTAACGAGTACCCACAATCTATGTTTTGAGCAGAAAAATGAAAAATATCGGAATTTTTTATCTGAAAATTTTCAGTTTTTGGAGATGAAATTTTCTATATATTTGAATAGGCGTGTTTTCGTAATGCATACTAATCGTTTAGAAACACCCCCAACCTACACCAAATTCCAGGTTAATTGTCACACCACACAGAAACATGCACGTAAGCACACACGCCCGAAAATTAACACACAACCCCGCATGCACGGTAATGAAACACTGATACAAACCTATCTTAACTATAAAATTTCTACTTTAAGCCTCTGCTATCCTTTGTGAGCGAGATCCTCGAAGAATTTATTTCAAAATACAAAACATGTTGCGAAGGCTCGGCCCTAGAGACTTCTTAACTAGGGTCAGATGATGTTGACATTCATCTAGTTTGTATAGTCTTGGCCAGGAACACGGTTAAATCCATCAACGTAAATTGTCAACATTAAGCGAATACAATTATAAATTTTTATTCAGTCCCCCCATGAGAAAAGGAGAATCCGAGGGACATCCGAACAGTGGTACCTCACAGTTCAGCCGCGAAAAACAATCAGGACATTTTCCCGTTGTTTTGTGTTGTCTAAATGGACATATAGGCCCTACTGCCCTGATCAAAATGCAAAGTTTTACAAGCTGTTCTGGGTCATCGCCGTTCGCAGCTTCTACGGAGACTCTTCTCTCGTGGCGTTGTTTAATTTGGTAAAAAAGGAAATATTCATTAAGTTTATGTCCACACAAAAGACAAAAGCGTGATAAAGTTCGCTCCCATTCATAGTACTTGGCACACCGGGGCGTCCTTTGGAAAATTAAGGGAACTGAATACACTTGGTTGATTTTCCCTCGATTTGCTAAAAGGGGGACAACTTTTGTGACTTCCTGTTCGCTCTCCTGCACACTAAGCACTTTCTGAGAAGGGATCTACTATAAAAGGAATGAATACAGGGAGCAAATTCATTCATTTTAGGGTAGATCCCTATTTAAACGGGAGACAAAAGGGAGACAAAACGATATATTTACAGAGTTGCCGCCCCTGATGGTATATTTATTCCCCTTAAGTCTAAAATAGATATATACAACTTACAAAAAAGAACTAAGCCATATGTGAACAGAGAAAGCTTAGTTCGGCCTTAATATCCGAATGATTTGATCACGGCCTTCTATGAAGGTCGATGTAGTCTCTATTATTCAATGATTTGTACACGGTCAACGAAGGCATGATCAGACTGCGCGGATTCTGATCTGGACCTTCATCTCCCTTTTTCACCATAGTCAACCGTTTTTTTCGCGGCACATCAATTATTCTGTTTATATGACCGAATTATGTTCAAAACAGTAACCGAAATTTATTGTTTTCATATAATAGTGAAATATCCATATTTACTGTGCCCGGGTACTTGAAAAGAAATTATGTTTTAAGGAAGTGGTAGATTAACAAATGGAAATTGATTGCATATTGACATGTATTGATATTTGAATGTAATGTACGTAGGGCTGAGTAGCTGTACCACAACAGAGGTGGTACGTGTAGTATGTATCTGTATCACGTGCATATCAATAAATTTTCGTATTCAAACGGCTTTGTTCAGAATGTCACAGATACATTTCGGGTAACCGATATTCTTTCAAGGGAGGCAACTTTGTCAACATTATTTTTGCCTCCCTTCTGAAAAATGTCTTTTTGCTCATCTTAGGAGGAAATTCTTTCCTTTTAGAATAAATCCCTTTTCAGAGGAGGGGTGATGGGGGGTGGGGGGCTGGGGGGGGGGGCGGGGGGGGGTCTTGCAAGCAAAGTTACAAAGGCTGTCTCCCTTGTAAGCAATGGCGGAAAATGTATCAAGAATATCCAGTCTTTAAGATGTAAACAATTTTAATGGAAAAAAAAAAATAAGTGTCAAGAATGCATCCAGGAAGGAAGCAAATTCTTTTATTCTAAGAATGGATTTTACTTTTGTGATTTTTGTCGATGTGTACACTCCGCTAAATCACTCACAAACTGAATAAAGACCGAAGGGCTTTATATTAACCCTAGTCCTGCTGAGCCCGGATATACCCTATCGTTGCAAACAGTGTAGATCCAGATCAGTTGGTTTCTGAAGAAAATCCA
The DNA here is from genome assembly GCA_964016985.1 of Anodontia alba. Taxonomy (NCBI): domain Eukaryota; kingdom Metazoa; phylum Mollusca; class Bivalvia; order Lucinida; family Lucinidae; genus Anodontia; species Anodontia alba. Next base: position 77,304,697 of record OZ024828.1, read on the forward strand.
GTCTGTTTGCCATTAAGAATGTGAATTTATAGCAATAATCTGGATCTAGTAATCTGATTGGCTGAAAATTAGAAGTGGGCGTGGCATGCTAATTTATTCAGCAGGACAAGGGTTAAGTTTATGAGTGATTCGCCGTAGTTTACTCATTGATAAAATGCACAAAAATAATAATTCATTCCTTATAATTCCAAATTTATCATCAAAATGTTACAAATGTTGCCTAATATGTCGATCCTTTGAGACGGCGGAAAGAAAATAGATTTAACACTCCAGGTTCCTGCTCTGGACTTTCTTGAAGCGCAAAACCTTCCTTTTAACCAATCAAACTGCGAGAAATATGTAGAAATGTGAGGAGTTGGAGTTATATAAGAATATTCCCCAGTGCGAAGAGAGACAGGCGTAGCCCCTATGTGACTCAGTTGCCCCATGTGACTTATTGATTGATCGAAAAGAGACAAAAGTCCATGTCAGATGTATTGCCTTTAGAGGCATTCATTCTGAATTGGATCACTTATCTTCAGCATCCATACATACGTACTTGGGTTTCTTATAGAGCCTACTATTTCAGGGTCTCTTTATGTATACGAGTCTCAACGTCAGAAAATGTACCTTCAAGCATGTGCGCACAGCAAATATTCAGGTCAGCCTGCTCATTCGCGCAGTCTGATCGGAATTCTCTCTGGGCGCATTTTGGATGCCCAAGGATGCAAAGTTTCTTCATGCGGACAACTAAGACACTGACCAGACTGTGCGGATGCGCAGGCTAATTTGAGTCTTCGTTGGGCGCGCATGTAAGAAGGTACGTTTTCTGACGTAATGGCTCATATTTTGTTAATTTGCAACGTAGGAAAAGGGTCTTTATGCCACATGCGAACAGCGAAGGTCCAGATGAGCATGCGCATCTGTGCAGTCTGATCTAGATATTCTGTGTTAGTATAAACTACAGTATCCATTGATTCTGTAAGCGGACAACGAAGGCCCAAATCAGCCTGCGCGAGTGCGCAGGCTGATCAGGGCCTGCGTTGTCCGCAAATTGCATAAGGGCCTTTTTCGTACGTTGCGCATCAATTAAGGTGAGTTCGTACACTTTGTTGGATGCAAACGTTCTGAAAAAGTGATCTGTTCTGAAAAGAAAGAATTTGCAAATTCTTTCATTTTACACTTTCTCCCTTTTCTGGAAAGGACTAGGTAAATATGAAGGAACAAAGGAAATTACAAAATTGTGTCCCTAGTATACAATGGATAAAGCTTATAATGAAGCAAAGATGTGGACTCAATAGTAACAACTTGTTTAGACACTTGGATATCCCCGGGGTGTCAAACTGTACCACTGCAATACTGAAGCAAAATAAAATCACCAGCTGAACCCGTGGGCCAAGAAAGACATGAAAAGTTCCGACAGATCATCTAATGGATAGTTTTTAAGTCGGGGCCATCATGGGGTCGACGAGGTGGTTCTAACGAGTATCCACAGTCTTTGTTTTTTAGCAGAAATAAGAAAAACAGTGTGTACGACTGTAAACCCCAGTTTTATTGTATAGAAATGGGGTTTAAGGGGGTCAAAATTATATAGGCATGTTTTAGTTATGTATTTGTTTTTATTCACCGAACAGGCACCGTCCGTTCGCACAAATCTAGACGGACAGGCATAGCGTGTGTGGTATAATATGAATTTACTGCAGTAGGTGCTACCTATATCTGTGCGTTCTAATCATCATCAGTTTCTGCATATGTAGGGTTGCTAAACTCAATTACAGACAAAATGTCCTTTTCTCATTGACTAAACTCTACTTTAACCTGATCAAAATAATTACATTTTTTCTCCAGTCTCCATTAGAATGTTGCCCTTCCGAGCTTTGTGTTAGAAAAACAATAAAGTTCAAATGATTGTGTCTATAAATCTGCTGTTCGATACACAACCATAACATTAGTGTGCAAAGAAGAAAGAATATTTTGCTTGCATTGTCTCTCCTGGAGGTGTTTGTTGGTTAAAAGGGTCCACATTTTAAAATACCTTGACCTTCTTACAATTTGAAATTCCCGGCCGCCGTGTCAATACTATCTCTTCTTATTGGCCCGGCCGCCGTGTCAATAGCCTATACCAAATCACGGAAATGCTTGTATTACTGCATAAGCACTGAAACGCAAAGCGTTTAAGTAATCACCACATTTTGGTTACACCTATCGGTGTGATTCCCCCACCCCTTCCCTTTCGACGTGCATGTTATACAAGGGTCCTAGGAGATGCTTGTTCCTCTACAGCACTTGATTTAACCATTGCTTCAGTGGCCAATGTCTGTTCACCTATAGCTGTCGACTCTGCCAAAGTTTATCAAGCAACGAGTCCGGTATAGCGCCCTTGATATTCCCTTTCATTTGCACAGCACTTAGCATTAAAATCTCTGTAGGCTGAATCAGCAGATTAAACTGATAAAAAGATAAATAGATAGAGGATATTTAATGTTTTTGTCATGAATATGACTTATTCCATCAGTGTACCGGCACAGTGGCTCAGTGGTAGAGCGTCCGCTTTGTGACCGGGAGGTTGCGGGTTCGATCCCCGGCCGGGTCATACCAAAGACTTTAAAAATGGTACTAGCTGCTCTTTCGCTTGGCGCTCAGCATTAAGAAAGTAGAGCTAGGAATTGGAACTGGTCAGCTCAGTGTCAGTATAATGTGACTGGGTGGAATATCATGTCAAAGTGTCTGGGGCATGATATTTCAGTGAGTCAGCACTCTAAAAGTGAGCATTGAGCTCCCTGTCACATCCACACACCGTCGCGATATCACTGAAAAATTGTTGAAAGCGACGTTAAGCCCAAATCAAACAAAACAAACAAATATTCCATCAATGAAATGAAAAATGTATATTTCATGAGTGGCGAAGCCATGAATTAAATATACATTTTCACTTGACGAGATGAAATAAAAGTAATATTCGCGATAAAAAAAAAAAAAAAAAAAAAATTTCTTTTAGTAATATATTATTCTTAAGAGAAAGCGATGCAACTTTATATTCTGTCAGGGAAAGTCCGATGCAAAGTTTTGCCTCTTGGCACTGAAATACCAAAGCCGCAAAACAGCTGAAAGATAGTTCGCTACTTGTTTCCAAATACTAGGGTCTTTACTGCGAGAAAGAAATAAAATGTTGCTTGGTTTTGTTTAGTGTTTTTAGAAAAGAAATGCTTATTTAGACACATGAATCACAAAAATGTGAAAATAAAAAGTAATTGAACAAGGAATTAATACGCCCTTCATTGGTTGCTTATGCTGCAATTATCTCAATAACAGCCGTCAGTTGGAGCAGATTCACGTAGTCAGAGTGATAGTACAAACCGCTTTCAGACAGCCATGTGGACTAAATATCGTTGAAAAAGTCTCAACATATAGACATTCATGAATTAGTATTGTTACTGTTCATATGCTGCTGAAAGCGCGGAGATACGTAAACAAAAACAAAAGTTTCTCAGTGTTATATTTCATAGTGAAAACATCATTTGTTTTTATATTCCACTAGTGAAAATATCACTTTTTGGATATATGCATTATATTTGACTAACATTTCTTTCTATATTTCATTAATTTGTTTAAAATACAAAACCTATTAAGGTTGCCCTTGAAAAGACGAACACATAAGAGAAAGAAAATCGGAGACTCTTCACATGACAACATTGTAGTTTACACATTACGAAAACATGCCTATTCAAATATACTGAAAATTTTATCACCAAAAAATGAAAATTTTCAGATAAAAAAATCTGATATTTTTCATATTTCTGCTCCAAACACAGATTGTGGGTACTCGTCAGAACCACATCGCCGAGGCGGTTCTAACGAATACCCACAATCTATGATTTTGAGCAGAAATAAGAAAAATAATGTATACCCCTGTAAACCCCAATTTAACTATATAAAAGCTGGGTTTAAGGTGGTCAAAAATATATAGGTATGTTTTCGTGATGAGAGCTGAATACACATATATGCCCGAAATCTTCCAGCACCGGCTTAAGCAGCACTCGATTTTCTAAGATACCGGACTAGGCTAAAGGTTCCAAGGATTATTATGATGAAGTACGGGGAGACTTTTTTACGGCCGCCACACGGCATTTAACACCTACTGTAGTAAAGTACAATAAAATCTCTAAAAGTTAGCATTAGAAGCCAAAGAACAGATTAAACGATTTCAAATGCATCTGGATTTAATTGAAAGAACGTTCATACGAAAAAATTCCCTTTACCTTGCTTGTAATGAGAAACATGAATTTTTACACTTCAGAGGTTCATACACATTACATCTTATGGTCTTGTCTTAAAGTCTGTGATGTTCCTTACTTTCTTCTCGATAATATCTTAATAGGGGTTGGTACTAAATTCTACAAACAAATAATGGGTTTACCTATGGTACTGACTGTGCCATCTCTCTCTTGTTGCAGGTTCGTTTCTGTTTTGTTATGAACGGGAACTTGCCCCAGTACGTGTTACTGCTGACCGTTCCAAGGTGGTTCTTCTGTTGCAGTATGTGGGTTATTGCAGCTGTGCCATTGTTGGTTCCTCATCTCTTCTTCTTTCGGTACCCCGGCCAGGTTGTGCTTCGTGATTATGGCTTGGGAGTTTCATTTATATTTTATGTTGTCCCTTTCTCACGAAAATCAAGTCGATATTATCGAAGCATTCAATTCAACTGCTCGATATTTAGATGACTTATTTAATATTAATAATGATTCTTTTTAAACGAGTGGTAAACAGCTATATCCAAAAGATCTTCAGCTAAACAAACAGGGGCGGATCCAAGAGGATTTCTTAGGGGGTCAATTAAATCATATTGCCATACTTACTCTACGTATTCGGACAGACAGGCCTGAGCAAACAGTGTTGACCTAGATCAGACCTAGATCAGACCTAGATCAGACGCCACAAAACGCGGTGCCTGATTTGGGTCTACACTGTTTGGCGTTTGATATTTACGACAAATGGTTTTGCATTAACATTACGAAAACACACCTTTTCAAATATATTGAAAATTTTACCACCAAAAACTAAAAGTTTTCAGATAAAAATTCTGATATTTTTCATATTTCTGCTCAAAACATAGATTGTGGGTACTCGAGGCGGTTCGTGTTTTTCGTGATGATCATGACAAAAGTTTGCCAATTTTCTTCTTCTGTGTAAAGCGCCAGGCAAAAAAAAAACGACTTTTTGAAAGATGTCGAAAGCACAGTAACTGTAAAGTTTTACAGTTTGAAGACTTCATTTAGGATGATCGCTAGGGTGGACGCTAAGGTGAACACCAGGGTGGACGCTAGAGTAGACGTAAGTACACGGACGAACGAGCGGACGAACGGACAGTAACTTGCACGCCTCAGTTGCCCATTCTAACGCAGGTGTGACATACAAACTGTCAATCGTTACGAAAAGATAGTTTAAATATGAATGCGGCAAACTGCATGTATGTTTGTTAACCGAATCATGAATGAACGACTGTGAGTTGGGTCTCAGCTTGACTGACTATTGTTTTCTGTAGCCAGGTCTATCATGGTACAAGTTGCGCTTTTTCGATTGCACTAGAACAAGTACTGATTCATCAGTTACAGTTTTCTTTGTTTATATGTCGATTACTGCAAGTGTGTCGTCATGTCTTGTCATTATTTATTCTTCATCTCTTCTTTTCTTCGTCTTGCGGTGCCTCAGGAAGACTGTGCTTCTTGATTGCAGCCTTTCATTACGAAAACACGGCTATTCAAATATATTGAAAATTTCACCACCAAAAACTAATATTTTTCAGATAAAAATTCTGATATCTTTCATATTTCTACTCAAAAACATAGATTGTGGGTACTCATTAGAACCGCCTCGCCGAGGGCGACGCTTAGAGGGACCTCATTACGCTCAGAAGGCCCTTCTGTACAAAGTATGCCAACATAGACGGCCGTGTTCTTTATGTCATTGAAAAGCAACACTCAAATCCAACTGAACATCTGAACTGTCTGAATATGGCCTTTACTGTTCATTGATATATGCTACATTATTCATTATGCGGACAACGGAGGCCCTATACAGACGGTACGAGGCTCAGGTTCACCAGTGCTTTTATTGCATGTTAACACAGTCGACTCTCGTTATCTCGAAATCCAAGGGACTTTATGAAACACTTCGAGATATCTCAACTTCGGCATATCAGATTTGCGGAACTGAGGAAAACAATTAATCGAACAACTAACTACCTTTAACAGAATGAATCTTTAATTTGACTCCTAAGTTCGCCTCTTATATTGAAAATATTGTGGAAAAGAGGAGAAATTGCTCCTAAGGAGCAATTTCTCCTCTTTTCCACAATATTTTATCGCCTGTTTGTAGATCTCTGTGTTAAACTTCGAGATAAGCGGTTATTCGAGATAAGCGAGTTCGACATAACGAGGGTCGACTGTAGTATGATAAAAGCCCTCTTTGCATTATGCGCATCATTGGTGCCTTCTTACAGCAGACCATACACCATGCTATACGGCAACAAGAACCGTATTTACCCTAAGTTTTTGGACAACATGACCACTTTCCATACTAGATCCATATGATCATGCCAATTTTACCACCTGTTAAGGTGTCTATAAACCGCTGTACGAGTGGCAAACAGTGTAGAACCTGATCAGACACCACATTTTGCGGTATCTGTTTAGGATCTACGCTATTTGCTCAAGTACTAAGGGCATTAGTATATATCATGCCAAAATAAGCAACCAGTGCAAAGACAGATCTTCCCGATTAATAAGACCTTACTTCTCTATTTTTAGATTCAACGGACTTTAATAGTATGAAAACATTTAGCCCTGTGCAGATGAGTTTGCTAGTCTGGGCTTTCGTTTGTTATTATGGCGTCTTCTATACCAACCATCACGAAAACATGTCTATATTATTTTGACCCCCCCTTAAGCCCCACTTTTATACACTAAAACTGGGGTTTACAGGGGTATACATTAATTTTTTTATTTCTGCTCAAAAACATAGATTGTCGTCTACTCGTTAGAACCGCCTCAGTGAGGCGGTTCTAACGAGTACCCACAATCTATGTTTTGAGCAGAAATATAAAAAATATACGAATTTTTTATCTGAAAATTTTCCTTTTTTGGTTGAAAAATTTTCTACATATTTGAGTAGGAGTGTTTTCGTTATGATTTATTTAATGTATAACGCACTAAAATGGCCCTAACGACATAAGCAGGCAAGGAAGACCCAGATCAACCTATACAGTCTGATCAAAGCCATTGTTACCCGATTATATGGTCACTGGCTACTGAAGACTGACTTCGAACGCATAAAGTCCTCATTAGACTGTGCGCCGGTAGGTCTGTATCTTCGCAATCTGCATATGACTCAAGGGTCATTTTTACAATATACACATTCTTGGGAAATAATACCTTGGTGATAAGCATCTTCACAAGCTGGTCAGTCTTGACAAGATTATCTTTGTATTGTCAAGTACTTAAGGTTTTGTTAGGTGTACATCAAAGAATATGATTATACTGCGCGGATGCGGAGGCTGATCTGAGTTTAGCTTGGCACATATGTCAGAAGGTATATTTTCTCAAGAAGCGCCCTATGACCGAGTGGTTAGTGCTCCCAACTTCGGATCACGAGGTCCCAGATTCGAATCCCGTTGGAGGCGGAACCCAGCTCATGACTGTACGGCGCTTCATTGCAAAGCGGCTTTCATTATCATCTTTCTGTCGTCTCGACATGACAATACGAAAACACGCCTATTCAAATATATTGAAAATTTCACCACCAAAAACTGAAAGTTTTCAGATAAAAGTTCTGATATTTTTCATATTTCTGCTCCAAACATAGATCTATGTTTTTGAGCAGAAATAATAAAATAATGTATACCCCTGTAAACCCCTGTTTTACTATATAAAATTGGGTTTAAGGGGGGTCAAAATTATATATAGTTGGCCATCCATCCTAACAAAATGTGTGTATTTTTACGTTTGATGGTAAAATTGAGTACAATTATAAGAATGTCATAAACATAAAATTCAACATGTATATGAAACTGTAGAGGTGGATGCCAAGTCTGAAAATGCACTTTAAGGTCAGAAATTAGGTCAAAAGTTACTTAGTGCACAAAATGTTAAATTTCATTATTTCAGAAAGTATCCGTGCATTAAACAGGAACCGAACATGCTTCCAAGCTGATATTTGGCATACTAACAGTTAAATGTCTCCAAAAGAAACACAATATGTTATCTGTGTGTGACATTCCATCTGTCGTATGCCAATTGAGGTCAAAGGTCAGCAAAAATAGTTTTATGCATAGTTCATAATAGGAGTAATGTCGTTTCATAAGGGAAGTGATCAGAGATTTATTTGGTACATGCTATTGTTGATATAAGTTCTAAATGTTAAATAAATAGATCTACGAGGCCCAAAATAAACTTTCTGTCAAGGTTTGAACTATCCTTAAGAGCATGTTGTCTGCTGTCACTATCGAAAAATCAACGGACATCTAACATTAACATATATTTGACAACATTCTGGTAAGCTTAATGAATTATATAGAGTCAAGATGGTAACTGATTTTTTGTTACTAGATATATTTTGTTGCAGGTTTGTGGAAAATTCAGTGTTTAAGCTGCAGATACAGCTATACTTGAGAATCTAGAGGCGTTAATTTTAGATAAATTCAATCAAAAGGAACCTATACAGAACAAGGCAGTTTATGCACACCAACATACAGTCGAACCTCGATGGCTCGAACACCGATGGTTCGTTTACCATGGCTAATTCGAACTCGTTTTTGAGTCCCTACGAAATTCTTCCGATAGCTCAAGAAAACAAATATTTAATGATTTTTTTTCTTATCTTATCGTGAAATTGTATGTTGTGTGTACTCATTAGAATCGCCTCATCGAGGCGATTCTAATGAGTACACTCAACATACAATCACTGTGTAGAAAATCGAAAAGATCTCCCTAAATATTGGCTATTTGCTTTCTGAACTGGTGCCATGATTAATCCTCAGTGGCTCAAACTACCCATATCTCGAACGAATTTCCATGGTCCCAAAGATGTTCGAGCCATTGAGGTTTGACTGTATTATTTCTTCTCTGTTATGCGTTATCTGATCAAGTGTTGCTAAACTCATGCTACTCAAATGTGATAATTCATATTGCATTTAACCAGACTACAACTGACCTATTTAAATTATATTTTATTATGCTGGTGCATATAACCTTATATTAAATAGCTAAAAGGTTGTATTACCCTACAGCAGCTTAATTAAAACTTAACTTCATCTTAAAGTCGTCAAACAGTATAAATCTCAATAAATTTTGACTCTTGTCATCTATCAGGTCGTTTTGTTTGTCTGTCTAGCAATGCATGCATGCATGCATCCATTCACGCATACATCCATGCATATATCTGTCTGTCCGTCCGTCCGTCCGTCCGCCCTTTACGCATTCATTGCCTGCTTGAGAATGCATTTTAAATTATTACATCTGTCGTTTCAGATACTGTCGAAAAGCTAGTATCCATGATGTCCAAAGAGCCCAAGTTCTGCCTCAAGATTTCCGGTCGTGACATAAGAGTCATAAACAAAAGCTTACAACGTTTGTATTCTCTAATCAAAATGGACGTTGACCCAGTTGTTTCAATTAAATGGAAGGCTCCTTCGCCTTCCTTTGAATTGTGTCTGCTTTGCCAATGTAAAAAGAAGGAAAGTGTTCGAGGCGGGTCAAAGGAGGGCAAAGAAAGACTCAGAATTGTTTCAGAAATTCGTAGAAAACTCCACGAAACAGCCACTGCGGAGATTATAAATAGAGTTGAATGCTTTTCATCTGATGTATGGAAAAACTTGAAGGTTTCATGGCACAAATCATGCTACAGTTCATTTACTTCCCAAAATAAAATAAAAAGATTGAAAGGAAAAATGAACTCTCCTGAACCCGATACCTCTGTAGAAGGGGTTGTTAATCCCACCAAAACAAGATCAAAGCTACAAAGTATGGACTGGCTTCTTTGTATGTTTTGTCAGACAGGCTCAACGGATAATTTGCGTACTGTTGAATATCGTCCAGCATCAGAAAACATACAGATATTACTAAAGAATCATCCAGTCATGCGAACTCGTTTAGCCGATGTAAATGATTTGATGGCCGCTAAAGGAAAGTACCATTAAAACTGTTTAAGTAGATTTAAAAGACAATGTAAGACAAGTGAGGCTAAAACTGAAGGCGAAACTGCAATGACTGAGTTATGTCACAGTATTGAAGAAGGATTGTCCCAAGGTCATGTTTATGATATGAATGATATATGGAAGAGCTACGCAAAGAGGAGTCAGGAACTGAGAAAAGAAATTCCAAGACGATATGAATCAATGAAGCGGTCGTTTTATGAAGATGTTAAAAATCTGTAGGTAAATTAGCTGATTATATAAGACCACTGGATTTAGAAGCATCGTTACTACTGTATCCAGGCAGTGAAGCATATTATGTAATTTCTAGATCACTGACAAAGGCATCTGAAAAATGTCATTATGAATCTTATTTATCTGTGTCAGAGTCGGAATCAGATTCAGCTAGTCAAGATTCAGTGTTGTTAGAACCATGTGAAAGTACAATTCTTCAAAAACTTGTGCATGTAGGTCTTAAGATCAGGGGTGACCTGACTGATAAACTGGGTCATGATTCACTTTGGGAGGGGAACATGTAAAGAAAATAATCCCTGAGAGCTTGCTCCTGCTGTTGAGAGTAATATTTGGCAAAATGTCCATTATAGAAAGTGATGAGGACGAGGTTAACGTTACAGTTGATCGTAAAATTTATAGTATAGCTCAAGATATAATATTTGGTGTGTCTAATGGCGCTAAACTAACATCAAAGCATGTTGGACTAGGTCTTGCTCTTCATCAGGCCACCAGATCAGAAATGCTTGTTAACATTTTTCACTCTGCAAATTACACCATAAAAATTAATGCTATTTGCAGAATAGATAATTCAATAGCAAAAAATATTCTTGAAAGGTATGAAGTAAACGAATGTGTTTACCTTCCCGATAATATTGAACGTGGTACTTTTGTTTACTATTCATGTGACAATATTGATGTGCTTGAATCCACGTTAGATGGAAGAAATACTTTTCACAGTACACAAATGGTTGTGTGGCAGCGTAAATCATCAGAAGAAAACACTCCAGGTATAAGAGGGACAGAAACACATCTGCAGAGACTATGAAAACGCTGCATGAATTAGATAAGGATGTTCTGTCACAAGGTAAAAGGCCACAGCCCATTCTCAGAGTAGATGATGTAGATGCAAAGAGTTAGTTCATAAATAATGACGCAAACCGTGCGGATGCTTATGTTAAGAACATTGGTTGGTTGGCCTCAAGACAGTTTGAGCCAGATAAACAAATAATACCATGGAGGGCATACAATGGAATCTGTAGCAATGTTAACCTTCCAATGACCAAAGCTGGAATGTTACCTATACTGCAAGCACCAGCTGATGAGTATGACACAATCACGACTGTTATCAATAGGTTCTCTCCATCTCAAGACATCTTGGTCAGACTTCGACAGTTATAACTGCAGATCAACCGCTATATGCAAAGGGCAAGGAATTAGTTTGGGCCAAGGAAGACGTTCGCAAATGTCATATTAAGACTTGGAGTGCTGCATGTGTGTTTAAATTTCCTCAGATCTATTGGTCAACATGTTGAGTCTGCTGGTCTAGAGGATCTTTGGATAGAGGCCGGTGTGTATCCACCCAATGTCACAGAAAACGTGCTCTCTGGGAAAGCATACTGGTGTGCATAGGAAGATATGCATTTTGGAAACTTTGAGAAAATTGACGCCGCTATTGCAGCTGTTGTAAATGTATATGGGGATCAGACAGATGACCACGATAAGAGTGTAACAGCAAATGTTGATGCTTTGAACAAGGTTATAAAAGACACTAATCGGATTGATAAGTTGGACGGGTTTGATGAGTTATGTAGAGGGAATACCAATTACACATTTTGGATTACCTATATGAACATGGTCTCATTACTGTTAGATTTCATTCGAGCTGACCGGGAGGGAAACTGGCCATTACATCTAGAATTGTTTGCGGCTATGTTACAGTGGCTTACATCATATGACTATCTGAATTATGCTCGATGGGGACCAATAGAAAGTCCCTGGAAGTCTCAGCCCCATCTGTTTATCGTGAATTCATGAATGGAAACTTTGGCGTAAAAAGGAGTGACAATCATTTCAGTCAAATTCCAGCTGACCAAGCCAATTAGTGGATGAACAAAATCTGCAAAATTAATAATGGAATTATAGGAATAACAAGAAACGACCAGGTGAGGGACAAATTCTGTATTACCTTGGGAATCCGCTCTAACGTGTCACTAAATACAAAGTCACTTCTTGGAGATACTGATGAAGAACAGGAACACACATTCACAAGACACGATTGCCTTCCGTCAAGGGTCGCTTTAGACAAACAACATATACAGGCACTGTTGCGTCAGCTTGATAACTGCGATATATTCTGCCGATCAGGTAAACACGTAGAGGACTTAGTATTCGAAGAGTTTGAGTTCGACAAACCCATCTGTGAATGACCCTCGGAGCTAAGGCAAAGGGGGTAGAACTTGTCGAAAAATATGTTGAAGAGAGGCTGGTTTCAAAACGAATAGTTTGTTTTGGTCCAATGAAAAGAAAAACACAGAAACTTTTGCAGACATGTATCAGAATTCTGTGAAGGGTGAGGAAAAAACTCAAGTTGTGAAAGCAGATAGATTACTTCAGCGTCTATTAACAGCTGCACATGCAGGCCGATCTATAGAACTCACGTCTATTATGAAGCATGAGTTATATCCCGTCCCTTTAGCTCTTGCAAAAGTTGGAGGAACTATAAATACCACAGCCAAACCAGAACTAATGAATATATTACTAAGTGACAGAAGTATAGAGGTACCTGAAATTATTCAAGGTTCAAACCTTCCAACATGTGCTGTTGTTGATAACCATACGTTGATCCAAGATATGGGAAAGCCCGCAGATTGTGTCACCTTTGGAGATTATGCCGACATGCTCCTCAAGACAACCCTTAAGAATTTTGATCAAGATACAAATAGAGTAGATGTTGTTTAGATAGATACATTGGACGGAAATCAATAAAACAGGCACAGGAGATAAACGCACAGGAAAACGCAGATCCATTTGCAAGTTTGTTTCTGGTCCAGTTGTCCCTTTGCCTCAAGTCTGGGATCAGTTTATATCTATGGCTGAAAATAAAGCCGATTTGGCAACTATCCTGTCTGAAATCTTCACAGCAAAATCTCTTTAATTGCCATCAGATCTAGAACTGGTGGTTTCTGGCGGTTTTCATGATGAGCTGAAGGCTACATCAACAGACGTCCAGTGCCCCAGCTATCCTCAAATCATGAAGAGGCTGACATTCGGATTGTGTTACATGCATTAGATGCCAGAAGCTGGATATAAGAGACTACTAGTTAGAAGTCGTGACACAGACGTATTTCTGCTATTAATTTACCATCTAGGTGTAAGCAACCTAGAAGTATGGATGCTTTCGGGAACATCTAAAATGCAGAAGTGCTTTCCAGCTCACATTGTTGCCAGACAGTTACCTCGATCAGTACGGTTAAATGTTTTAGGAGTCCATGCATTAACAGGGTGCGATACAACATCTTCATTTTCCTCCATCATGTGTATGTGATGCTACTGACTGTGCGAATCCTAGAGGAGGGGTACTGAATGAGATAACTTTTCATATAGATGTACAATGAAAATAAAGCATTGTGCAATGTGGTTGAAACTAATGAATTTAAACTAAGTAGTTCGACCAGTGCTATGATAAGATGACCAAGATGATTTATTGTGGATTTTGTAGCTTGCAAGGCCGACAAGATTTGCGATGATTCATAACGATGTCACTATACACAAAATAATTATGGCAGTTTTAAGAGCTGAGTTGCAAATCATAAATTATATATGAGAATTGTGAGGTGTGCTTTCTTGCATTTGATTCATATGAGCTGGGCCATGAGGAAATGTTACTTAAGTCTTGGGGGACCAGAGAATGCATCCGCTCAGTCTTACTAGAGTCATTGCTTTTCATTCACACAATATAAGGAGACTACGAGAAGCTATCACAGAAGAAAATCTTCTGAAACTAGCTTTGGATGATCGCTTATATGTAGTTGAAAGACCACTAAATACAAAACACAACCATCCGATATCTCATGGCAAGGCGCATCTATGACAATTTGCACTCAAATAGCTTCTATTAAGCTTCACAAACATACTAACACATTTTTACTGCATTTGCATACTCGTATATTGCAATTATTTACCTTAAGTATATATGAGGCATATTATGGGCCAGGGCAAGCATTTTCTATAATCTATATGTGCGCCAAGTGAAGACTTATACCTGCATATTACTTATACTGGTCAGATGGTTCACTATCCGCTTCATAGAAAGCTAAGCACTCATTATGCTTCTTCATATGGAGAATGAAGACTGGTCAGACTGTGTGAATACATAGGCTGATTTGAGTCTTCGCTGGGTGCAATAATTGTATAAATTCCTGTGCCCCGGCTACTATATAGTGAAAAGTGTGCAACCCTTCTCTTGCTGAACACTTCATGCCCTGTCTTAGCAAACAGTATAAATCCAGATGAGTTGGCTTCTGAAGAAGCCAACTGATCTGGATCTGCATTGTTTGTCATTAAATATGTGAATTTCTGTCAAAACCTGGATCAAGTAATCTGACTGATTGGAAATTAGAAGTGAGCGTGGCATCTTAATTGATTAAACATGACAAGGGTTAAGCAATTAATGCGCTTAATCAACATGATCTCAATGGTTAGATACCATCTTTACTGTATTCTGCATTCGATCTGAAGCACAAGTATGTGTATCGTTTGAATGATCAGAGGAAATTTTATGCTAATAGATGGCATATTGTTAATGACACGTTTTGCAAAACATGTACGTAAATGACCTTTGACCTTGATCTGATTACTATAACTGTAGTGTTGTCTTAAATGTATGTTGGTGTCTATGCTTCTTAGGTAAGTATGTGGTGACTGCACTGATTCTGTTTAATTTACCTTAATTATAGAGGACACATTCAAATAGTGGTGCATGATATTGCAAATTGTGTACTTAAATGACCATTGACCTTGACCTAATTTGATTTTTGACAGTTTTCTGTCACATATTTCATTTAATGATGCGTCTTGTGTATAAATCTGATGTTTTATTTCAATTTATGTGTTCTACTGTGGTAGAAAGATGATTCATTTGCCAGTATGTACAAATTGCCTTGTTAATACCCAGATGACCTTTGACCTCATTCTGAGACTATGGGGCATTTTCAGAATTGGCAGCCACCCTATCACTTTTAAAACATATCAAAGAATACATTTAGCATGGATGCCATATTGTACTCAAAATGCCATCAGAATTTTTTTTCATGATGCGGATAGCCAACTAGTATGTTTTCATGATGACTTAAATAATGTTGAAAGGGACAAAAACACCAAATCATCATCATCATTTTTTCTCAAGTTGCGACTCATATATCCTTGCTGAAGCAGAATTGGTAGATTCTGATCAAGTCAATAAAGACGATAAAACCGAATCCAATTCCAGACACAATAATGCCACCATAACCTATGGCTTGGGAAGAAGACCTTGTATCCACCGCACACTGCAACTTCCTCTTACTAGATGACGTATTCGTGGCCACAATAGTCATATCTGATATAAGTTCCTGGATAATCTCTTCGTTTGTTTTACCTTCAAATGCTCCAGTGCTGCACTGGCATGGTAACAAGAAAATAGGAGGAGACTGTGTAGCAGATGTAGGCGAAGTCGTAAGAGTTTGTGATGTCGACAATGGAGTGCCGCTAGAGGTCGAAATGTGTGTTATTGTTGTCGGAGAAGCAGTGCTTGTCGTTGATGACGGATTTGCAGTTGTGACACCGGAGGTCGACGTGTGTTGCGTCACTGTTGTCGGAGAGGCGGTGCTTGTCGTCGTTGACGTAGTTGTAGTTGTCACGCCGTTTGTCGATAAAAGTTGGGGCACTGTAGGCGTTGATTGCGTTGTTATTACGGTGGAGGTTATAGTCGTTGATTGAGTAGTTAACAAGGTAGTGGATGTCGTTGTACTTGTGGCTGTCAGAGAATAAATATGCATGAACGGAAATGCTATGAACTCAGCAGCATTAGATGTACGCTTACACGAAATTTTGACCTGTTACTTTACCACTTATTTAAACTGTTACATATTTAAGCAGCAAAGTCACAAATAAGCTCATGTATCTCATTTGCATATGATATTAAAAGTGTTTTAGCCAGACATAAAAAGCTTAAAACGCCAAGCAAAATTCGTAGCAGACGGAATTCTGCTTTTATTTGTCAGATGATTCGAATAAAATGTTAACACCTATTTCTTCTGAGAAATAAAAAAAAAAGTATATTCAAAATTTCGTTTGGAGCTTTAAGGTTTAAAACCAAAGGTCGATAAATTGTTAAGACATAAAACAGAAACGCACAAATGTCTAGTGGCCAAAACTTAGACTCATGTAAATAATGTAAGATCTCACATCAGACGCCGAACTCGGTATCTGATCAAAGTTTGAAATGACATACGATATATAATTTATATAATTGACGAAAAGCATCCTTGAAGATAAAAAATATGATAAACCTTAATTTTGATATAAAAATCCAAATCTGACTCAATTTTATTTTTTTTTTCTTATAAATGTTACCCTTTCCCTCTAAGTAAATAAACTACGTCGGATTTTAATATGATTATTTCTACCTCTTTGTGGTACATACATCTTCCTAAAAGTACCAAACATAATGGTATTGAGAAACCACTGAAGCTGGGACAACACCCTGAAAAATAGGCAGCTTGCCAATGATACCGTCAGAGGTCCTTGTTACTAGGGTGGAAAAATTGACATATCCTTGCTCATGGCCCAAATCGGGTTTTCTGTTTTCATTGCGTTTTCAACGTTAAATGAACAAGCCATTCTCTTGACTTCGGATACCAAAGTCTAGATATAATACAGTGAACATTCATTACAACGACAGCATTTGTTTCGAAAGATGTTGCCATTAAAATGAATTTTCTGTTATAAAAACGCCTTAATGGACAGAATGTTATGTAAGAAATGCCTTGTTTTATTGTTAGTTCCTCATAGAACATAAGTTTTGGATATTTGTTGGAATCGCCTCAGTGAGGCGATTCTAACAAATATTCAAAACATATGTGTCTTGAAGTTTTAATGCAATTTTCTTGCATAATTTTTCATTAACCATCACCTCTTGAGCGAAGGTTTGTGACGTTCAAATTGTCATTATAACGAATTTTGTCGTTGTATCGAGTGTCGGTATAAAGAGGGTTGACTGTATTTACAAATACTTGATGTTTTATTAGACAATTTGCGAAATGGGAGACACTTTTTGTGGCTTCCTGTTTGCTTTACTGCACGTCAAGCCCCTTCTAAAAATGTCTACTCTGTAGAAAATAATGTGCATTAAGGCTGGCTAATCAGAGCTGAAAAGATAATCGATTATCAGTCCTGTCATTGTGATCCATAATCGATTAGTAATCGCTGAAGATTTTGGTCATAATTCTACCTGTCTGAACATGCCCCTTCCTTATGTTATACTTTATTGTATGTATTTGGTCAGACAACCCTGGGCAAACAGTGTAGACCCAGATGCGACGCCGCAAATGCGGCGTCTCATCAGGGTCTACACTGTTTGCTACTCACCCAGCTATTTAAGACACAACATTTGGTAGTAACCTGTACTTGTTCAAATTTAGATAAAGTATGGTAAGGAGTTGAGGTGTCTAAATACTACGGGAAAATACGGTAAACAGAAATCAAATGATCGATTATTAGCAAATCTGTAATGATTAGCATTTTTGTTGAATTTATCGATCAATTAATCGATTATCCGATTAACTGTGTCATCCTTAATGTGCAGTGGGAGCAAATTCATTCCTTTTAGAGTAGACCTCTTTTCAGAAGACAGGCAAACAATTTTGCAAGAGTTATCTCCCCTGGAAGTGTATCAGTTCACTTAACCCTTGTCCTACTGAATAAATTAAGATAAGATGCCACTCCCATTTCTAATGTTCAGCCAATCAGATTATTTGATCCAGATTGTTGATATAAATTCACATACTTAATGCCAAACAGTGCAGATCCAGATCAGTTGGCTTCTTCAGAAGCCAACTGATCTGAATTTACACTGTTTGCAAAGGAAGGATATATCCGGGTTCAGCAGGACTAGGGTTAAGATGTAACAAACGTCAACAGCCCAGGTTCATTTATGAAACATATACTTCAGGACACTTTGTATAGAGAGTATGACGGACTGACATAGTTTTGAAACAGCGCCGGGTGCGAACATGACATTTGAGAGACAAAAAAAAAAATTAAGATTCAGCGAAATTACCATAAACTATTTCTCTGAATAGCTCGTCGGCTATGGATTTAATCGTTGCACAAATGTATTCTTTATATGCGAAAACCGTGTCTTCGAGCATATGCGGATAGCGACTGCCTAGAACAGTCTGCGCATCCGCGCAGTCAGATCAGGGCCTTCGCTGTCCGCTAACAGTATCATTGGACACTATAGAATGTATCAATGGAGAGCAAATAACAGGATGAAAGTTTGCGTATGCGCACGATGAATCTGAATCTTCATTTTGCCCATGCTTGGCGCGGTCTGTATAAAACATACGACTGATCATTTTGTATACAATAAACCAAATGAACCTCAAGTGAGAAAATGTACCTTCTGACGTGCGCACAACGAAGCATTACGAAAACACGCCTATTTAAATATACTGAAAATTTTACCCTCCCCCACAAAAACAAGAAAATTTTCAGATAAAAATTCTGATATTTTTCATATTTCTGCTCAAAACATAGATTGTGGGTACTCGTCAGAACCGCCTCGACGAGGCGGTTCTGACGAGTACCCACAATCTATGTTTTTGAGCAGAAATAAGAAAAATAGTGTTACCCCTGTAAATCCCAGTTTTACGATACAAAAGTGGGGTTTAAGGGGGTCAAAATTATACAGACATGCTTTCGTGACGGACTTCAATCAGCCTGCGTATCTGCGCCAAGTGAATGTGCAGGCTGATCTGAATTTTCACTGGACGCAAATATTCGAAGGTACTTTTGTCTACGTTACGGCTCGAACTGTTTTCTGTAGTATGATAAGAATCATTTTGTTTTAAATGAAATTAATAGCGTTAAAAGATCTTACTGAAATTGATACTTGTATCTGTGAGTAAAACGTGGACGTCCATGTTACCCATAAAATCCAGCAATTCATGCCCCTCTGTATGGTACAGGAACAACAAAGGAATGTTTATGTTATATCCGCTGCCTGTCATTTGTAATGGAGGCTCGCTTTCACTAGTTGAACCTGCTGTCTTATCTATAATACAAAGAAATGAGTCTGAAGATCACCATACCGAAATCGCATTTCGGAAAATCATAAAGTCAAAATTATGAATGTTCAGACAGACAGACATGGACTAAAATAAATTGGGTGTAATCAGGTAGCCATCCATGGAAAATAAAACAAAAATAAGTAAGAGAAAAGTCCAGGGAGTGCCACAATCACAAACCGCAGCCCTTCCCAGACACCAAGAGGAACAGACAAAACCAAACAAGCGCAAATCGAACAAACGTACGAAAAGCACTAAGATTAGCTCTCTCTTCCCCAAGCGAGGTAATCGCAATGCTTAAAGGACTGAAAAACACAAGAACGAAATAACACAAGGTAAGACATAAAATAATTCGCCTCGTAGAATAAACCACAAAGCAACAAAGAGTAAGATTAACACCGGGACCACCGCCTTAGAACGGTCAGTAGAGTAAACCACCGGTGGTTTAAAGCACTTTTACAGCCAGCCAACTTCACCCTGGATCCTGATGCTACTCTTAATACAGAAATACATAAAAAATTTGGTTCACATAAAGGCTCTCAACTCAGTCAATGCATCAAAGCGAAAACATAAAAATAAAATTAATCACTATAATAAACAAAGACGAGTACTCATGGCTAATTCTACTGTATGCCAGAGTAATGAAAACCAATAGTTGAAGCACGGCGGGCCAAGCCGAAGACATATCATCAAGCTCCAACCCACTGGTTAAAGTTTACAGAGTGAAGCATAGTCATCAACAATAATTGGGTTGACAACTAGGCATGCAGTCTGCCGCATAATATCAAGGCTATAGCTAATTCTTTTATAACGATTAATTAGTTTTCTGAATTACTCCGAAAAGTTAGAGTTTCCTACAATTTTTCTAAATCTGTACACTAAGTCACCATAAAATTCTGGTTTTGATATACCTTGTTGCAGAAGTGTTTTCAGACTGACGATATATTTTTCTGCCAAGGCACTGTGTCTGCGATAAAATTTCGAAAACGCCTTACGAAGTTTAAAATAACGATAGCCCTGCTAAGAAGTTTGGCAGTAAGGGCTTTATTACGGCAGTTAAAGTCACTAAGATTTGAAGAAGCTCTGGTGAATCTAATAAGTTGAGATATGTATACCCTATATGAGGTACGCCGGGGGACATCGCCATCCAGAAAAGGGAAATTGACTATATCAAAATCAAAATCGTCCCGTTTATCATAAATTTTGGCGGAAAGCCTGCTTCGCCCACCATGCCTATCAGTTTGAACAGAGATCTAGGAAAATACGGGACTAGTAATGTCCGGGATCTAGAAAGTCTGTTTATGGCTTGGCTGGTGCAAAAACATCACACATGTCTGGAAACAGCCACATTGTAGAGACTGACAATGTGATGATGCCTCCAATAAACTTCTTAAGGGCTGACACCAGTTTATTTCTTTGATATCCCTGTGTCAAAGTCTTAGATACAAAGAAACATAAATTTGAATGCTATTGTTTTTGCCCTAGGTTATGATGATTATTTGGTGTTTTATCATCAGGAGCGGATCCAGACGGGGTTCCGGGGGCCCAGGCGAACCCCACTTCATCATGAAACCATGCCTATATAATTTTGACCCCCTTAAACTCCACTTTTATATAGTAAAACTGGGGTTTACAGGGGCATGCATTAGTTTTCTTATTTCTGCTTAAAACATAGATTGTGTCTACTCGTTAGAACCGCCTTGTCGAGGCGGTTCTAACGAGTACCCACAATCTATGTTTTGAGTAGAAATATGAAAACATGTCAGAGTTTTTTATCTGAAAATTTTCACTTCTTGATCGTATAATTTTCAGTATATTTGAGTAGGCGTTTTTTCATTATGTTGTCTAAAGTTTTATTTTCATGGGCTATTTCTTGATACTGTACATGTAGTTACCAAGAATGTTCGCAAACCTAACTTTTTACCTTGTACTTAAAGGCCCAGTTGTTCAAAGCGTCGTTAGCTTAACGAGCTCGTTAAGGATCATTTCGTTAACTGTTTTAGCGGATTCAATATGCAATATTCTGATATTTTTTGCTGAAAAAATGTACTCACATTTTTTCAGCAAAAAATTTCAGCATATTTGCATATCACTCTATGTGAATTTTAACGAATAGTTAACTGACGACATCGTTAGTTTTGAACAACTGGGCCCTGATAAAATCCACTTAACTACCTGTGAATGTTTCCAGAATTGCTGGATGAGTTTCAAACAATGTAGTCCTTGATCAGACCACGTTCAGCTGGATCTGCACTGTTTGCTTAGACTTGTAAATACGGTAATTTGATCAAATTGAACCCCTCAGAAAATTGAACCTCATATCAAATAATCCTGGATTCGCCACTGATCACTGTGGTCTTCTTCTGTTTGTATCATTCTAACGATTTGAGCTGCATCAGGAGATAAGGATGAGGTTTCGCATGGTTAACTCGGCTGAAGCCCCTTTCCCACTCTCCCCACACACACAACGACCCTACCCCTAGTTGTATTACTACTGGTTTTATATGTGGCGTTGACCCAACCCCTAGTTGTATTACTACTGGTTTTATATGTGGCGTTGACCCTACCCCTAGTTGTATTACTACTGGTTTTATATGTGGCGTTGACCCTACCCCTAGTTGTATTACTACTGGTTTTATATGTGGCGTTGACCCTACCCCTAGTTGTATTACTACTGGTTTTATATGTGGCGTTGACCCTACCCCTAGTTGTATTACTACTGGTTTTATATGTGGCGTTTCGTTTGTAATTATTTATTCATCTCTTCTTTTGGTGCCTCGAAAAGGCTGTGTTTCGTGATTGTGGCATTTCCTGGGTAGCTTTACTAATATTTTATGTCCCTTTCAACATTAAAATGTCGATGTGATAGAAGTGCGAGAATGAAAGGCTTTGTGCAATGAAGCGCCGTTCTGTCATAAGCAGAATTCCGCCTCCATCAGGATTCATACCCGGGGGCTCGTGAACCGAAGTCGGGAGCCATCACGAAAACATGTCTATATAATTTTGACCCCCTTAAACCCCACTTTTATGTAGTAAAACTGGGGTTTAGAGGGGTATACATTTTTTTTTATTTCTGCTCAAAAACATAGATTGTGGGTACTCGTTAGAAACGAGTACCCACAATCTATGTTTTGAGCAGAAATACGAAAAATATCAGAATTTCTATCTGAAAATTTTCAATTTTTGGTGGTAAAATTTTCAGTATATTTGAATAGGCTTGTTTTCGTGATGGCTAACCATTCGGCCATCCGGACGAACCTTTTATCCTAAGTATTCGGACGACTTAAAGTATTACTATAATTTTTCTAAACTTTGTACAAATCCACTTTATTGATTATCTGTTGATGCGTATAAAACTGCTCTGGATGAGTTGCAAACGGTGAAAACCATTACGAAAACACACCTATTCAAATATATTGAAAATTTTACAACCAAAACTGGAAAATTTTCAGATAAAAAAATCTGATATTTTTCATATTTCTACTCATAACATTCTAACGAATACTCACAATCTATGTTTTTTAGCAAAATAAGAAAAATAATGTATACCCCTGTAAACCCAAGTTTTACTGTATAAAAGTTGGGTTTAAGGGGTCAAAATTATATAGGCATGTTTTCGTGATGCCTAACCAAACACAGTGCTCTGTGGCGTCTGATCTGCGCCTATACTGCTACCTTTGATTGGTGGAAAAAGCTGTTTGAGCTGTAAATGTAGTCAACTCGTTATCTCGAAGTCCAAGCGACTCTCTGATATACTTCGATATATCCGAACCTTGACATATCAGATTTGCAGAATTGAGGAAAAACAAATCGAACAATGAATATGTAATTTGACTACTGAAGTTAGAGATGAAAATATTGTGGAAAAGTGGAGAAATTGTTCCTTAGGAGAAATTTCTTCTCTTTTCCACAATATTTTGTTACCTGATGTTAGATTTTCATGTTGAAATAGGGACAAGACAGATGAGCGAAATCGAGATAACGAGAGTCAACTGTATGTTTATAGATAAGCCTACGTTTTCCACCAACCAGATATCTAGTGTTCATTTCAAACTTATAAATTGTAAATGCTTAAAACTTTAAATGCAGCGCTTGTATCTATTCTGTCACATAAGTTTAAAATAACGATAGCTCTGCCTAAGAAGTTTGGCAGTAAGGGCTTTATATGGCAGTTAAAGTCACTAAGATTTGAAGACGCTCTGGCGAATCTCATGAGATATGTATACCCAATATGAGGTACGCCGGGCCAGACAACAGGATTATGTCCCTTGATCATGTGCAACATGAATTATCGAACTTTGACATTAACTTTACTTTCTCTTTTGTTTCTCTCTTTTGTTGTATGAACGAAATCATTATCAATTGAAATCCTGAGAAACATCAGATAATTGGTAATAAATCTGAACTAAAATATTTAACAATGTGTAAAAATAAAGGTACAGAATTATCACAATTTAATTGATTTCACTCTTCTGTTGATAACTGAACTAAAACTGTGAGAAATCAATTAAATTAAGATATTTCAGATCACAATTTTAGGTTAAATATCCAAAATGCAAAATGATAAAACTTAGTAAAATTATGATTATGCATAACGTATGGCCTTGGCAATCAATTGTCAGATCTTAAACTTGCCATGTCTCGAGCCACTGGCTATACAGTGCTGCCTACATTACCAGGTGATTCAGTAACAATGTGCTCCTAGAGCCCTGCACTCTTAGCTGGCTGTTTTTCATAACCAGTGACTTCCCATTTGCTTGACGGTTCCCTATCCCAATTCCAGCCACAAACGCCCCTTTACAGCCAACCTATGCAGTTTATGGCAGACAGCAGTGCTTCTGCTGATTAGTCTGTAATTGATGTACAGCCTCCTGATGCTGCTTTGGGTCTCCTTTTCCTTTTCTTGAGCCTGGTTTGACTCCTCATTTGCCTCACCAGTCTTACATTCCTCCTCTCTGAATTCACTCTTATAGCTAGATAGGAAGCTGTCCTTTTCATCTTGTATTTCTCCCAGAATTTCTTGTTTTGTCTTCAGGACTTTAAATTGAAGATTTAATTCATTTGAAATGGCTCTCAAATTTTCTGTATAACAGACCTGCGCTAAAGTGTTGATGATCATTTTGTGCCAAACTATAATTCGACTTCTCTGTAATTTTTGACTCCTTTTCGGATGTCTGCTTTGAAACCTCTTTTATTGTGGAGTCTAGTCTCATTCTTGCCTGTTTCTGCAAATATAGTTTCTTCTCTTAGATGTCTTTTTCTTCTTTCCAATTTCTTAGATCTTTGCCAGCATTACAGTTTAGCTGCTTTATCTCTTCTTTCAGTTCTATCACTTCATTCTCATCTCAGATTCTTATCTCAGCTATGAGTTTATCCAGTTCTTGCTGATTCCTGTTTCTTTGTTTTTCTGAAGCACTCTGATTGATTGCTTTTACCTCGGCTTTCGTCTTCTTCATACTGTCCTAACTATCGGGGACACGCGTCTAAAAAATGCCTGTATGCCCCACATGATATACAAGTAATAATATTCTCATCTCGCCCTGCTGGGTTAATTCTCTTTTTGCTACCAGGTTGGTTTTCACCAGACTTTGATTGTGTTTTGCTGGTTCTCCCCAGCAATTGAATTACCATTTTTCCGATTATCCCCACTTAAGCTGTGCCCTCTTTGCCGCAGCAACATTCTGTTGTCCGTCTTTGCACAGCGTATAATAATTTTCTTTACTGTTATCTTTTAAAGTCGACCCTCTTCTGTTGACAACTGTTCAACAACTTAAGTACTTTCTTAGCCTGCTCATACAAGGACACTTTTTTGTGAAATCCATTCCTGTCAGGATCAGAAGCTCTTCTGCTCTAGTCATATAGGCTTTCTTAAGTAATCTGAATACTATCAATTCTGATGAAAAATTCAAACCTTTTCTTTGAATCTTTTTGTATTTAAAATCAAAGATTAGCATATATTGATTTAGATACTGTTCCTCCTTTCTTTGGAAAATGTCAAACTCTCCAAACATATCAAAAATGTCTGTAACATCATCTTTTGCTAATTGTTTATCAAAAAGATCAGATAATATACTCATCTTGTCTCCACTGTTGAGTTCCTCCAGTTTTAATTCTTGAAACACCTTTTCTTCAATCTGGCTGTACACAACAGATTGCTTCTCAATGCCAAAATCTGTTATTGTTGCCTATGCTTATGTCATTAAAATTCATAGGTGATGTGTCCTGTTTCATCAGGAAAACATACCTATATAATTTTGACCCCCTTAAAACCCCACTTTTATATAGTAAAACTGGGGTTTACAGGGGTATACATTATTTTTCTTATTTCCGCTCAAAAACATAGATTGTGAGTGTTCGTTAGAACCGCCTCGGCGAGGCGGTTCTAACGAGTACCCACAATCTATGTTTTGAGCAGAAATATGAAGAATATCAGAATTTTTTTATCTGAAAAATTTCATTTTTTGGTGGTAGAATTTTCAATATATTTGAATAGGCATGTTTTCGTAATGTGCAGTAGATAATCAAATGCTCATGACATTCTTCTTCTTTAGTCATTTTTTTCCAATTCATAATTTCGTAATCACAATTTCACTTGTATTCTTAATCTTAACGAAAACATGCCTATTCAAATATATAGAAAATTATACCTACAAAAACAGAAAATTTACAGCTAAAAATCTCAGATATTTTTCAAATTTCTGCTCAAAACATAGACTGTGGATACTGAGCGAGGCGGTTCTAACGAGTACCCACAATCTATGTTTTTGAGCAGAAATAAGAAAAATAATGTATACCCTGTAAACCCCAGTTTTACTATATAAAAGTGGGGTTTAAGGGGGTCTAAATTATATAGGTATGTTTTCGTGATGGACATCATAATAGCATTTGAGTACTTATGCACTTATTAGAAGTCAGACAACAGGGCCATGTCCCTTGAACATGTGCAGCATGAAACATCTAACTTTATGACAGTGTCGTTTGCTGAATATGCCAAAAGAGTGAAAAGTTTAATGCTGAGTGAACTATTTAATAAAATGTTATCAAAAATGATAATTGATCCAAACGCGAAAACATTTTTAACTCATAAAAGCATGTATTGTGAGGCGCTTCCAATGTGTACCGGCCGCGTATGTTTCAGGAAAATTACGAAAAAATGCTATCTTTTTTGGTTGGAAAAGCTGTATTATCTAGAGGTATGGCAGAAAAGTATAATTTTATATAGGCCTGTTAATATAATTGTCCGATGAAAAAAAAATGAAAGAAGGAAAATCGAGATCCCGGTTTGAAGACTAGAACCCTTGTTTAGTTACACAGATAAAATAGTAAATCCGACTCTTTTTACAATATTTTTTAAGTAATTTTAAAATTCTGGACTAGCTAAAAATACAAAAGATTTTTTTTGTCAGTATGTTGAGAAAACATTTTCTGTACCCCCGAAGACTTATACCATTGTTAAGATGAATAAATGGTGCACACCTGGGGATGTTGCCACCATTTTGTCGAAAGGAGACAAGTTTAAGCAGACAAGGACTTGACTACCTGGTATTTGAAACTTTTCAAATCTAGGAGCAAATTCTTAACTTTTCTTTAAATGTAGCCCCTATATCCAGAAAAAAATACCCAGAGGAAGCAAATTCTTTCCCTTAAGAGTGGCCTCCCAATGAGAAGGGAGGCAAGTATTTGCATGTCAAAGATGTTTCCCACTGGAGAGGTGTATCCACGCCGCCCCCCCCCCCCCCCCCACACTCCCTTGTGAACTCACCTATGACTATTCCACCTATGGCTCCAGCCTCTTGAATATTCCATGCCTGAAACAGAGGATATATGAGTCGCAACGTCAGAAAACGTACCTTTGTACATGTGCACCCAGCAAAGATTCAGATCAGCCTGCGCATTTGCGCAGTCTGATCAGAATCTTCACTGGGTGCATTCTGGATAGCGAAGGATGCAAAAGTTTTTCATGCGTAGTAGGAAGTCTCTAATTAGACTGGAAGGCTGTGCTTGGTGACTGTGGCATTTCCTAGGTATCTTCACTTACATGCTTTTGGGGAGGTTACCAAACCGCTAGCAGATTTAATGTACCACACTTCGACAATCTGTTTTTCCTGTTACTACCAACCTGATAACTTCCTAACAAATTGTCCCCTGATAACTTCCCAACAAATTGCTAAATAATGAATTCAATTATATTAACCTTATACACTCTGCGTATAGATAGTGAAAAGATAAACAAAACCAAAGGAAACTTCGAGTGTTTGAATACATAATATTCTAATCATATTGTGTACAATATCGGCGGACAAATATGAATACTGCAGTAAAACGCTACAAATCTACAGCGTTATCACGTGTAACCTGAGCCGCAGCCCTACTTAACACAGAAAAGAACCGAAAAGGGATTCAGTTCGGTAGGTCTATAGATTTTTATACAACCCCCAATCAGCACTCTCAGTGCTTTGATTTTGTATGTATGCGGTATAAGAGTCACTCTCAAACACTCTATACAATTTCTGTTGGCGGATAATTACGAATCGTCATAAATGGAAAAATCTATTTTTAGATAAAGAATTTGCACTTCTTTTGTATGAGTGAAGATATCCAGGGCCACATAAGGAATCACAGATCCAGGGCCACATAAGGAATCACAGCCTTCCCGCTTATAGGATAGTGTTTTGTCCGTCTTCCGTCCGTCTGTCAGCACCTTTGACTAGTTTTATCACCACAGTCTGCAGGCTGATCTTAATCATACTCACCTATAGCATGCCTCTGGTGATTGTATAAGCTTTTCACAGAAATCCAATGAAAACCTTGTTTACTATGGCAACCACAGTCACAACATCTCAAACAAGTTTGATTTTGGCCTAGATTCCTCTATTGGCTTGAGAGTTACCCGCCCTTATATACTTCATAAATGTCCGGACAGTAGCGATTTCATCGTTGATCGAATCTTCATCACACTTGCAGATCATATGAAACTTATTAACCGTTATAAAAGAATTGGATATAGCCTGGATATTATGCGGCAGACTGCATGCCTAGTTGTCAACAATTTCATTGTTGATGGCTATGCCTCACTCTTTAACTGCACGACGGCGGTTCGGGTCTCTGACTCAATGACGGTCTCTTCGTAAAACTTTAACCAGTGGGTTGGGGCTTGATGATATGCCTTTGGCTTGGCCCGCCGTGATTAAAGTATTGGTTTTCATTTACTCTGGCATACAGTAGAATTAGATATGAGTACTCGTCTTTGTTTATTATAGTGATTAACTTGATTTTTATGTTTTTGCTTTGATGCATTGACTAAGTTGGGAGCCTTTATGCGAACCGCATTTTTATGTGTTTCTGTATTAAGAGTAGCATCGGGACCCAGGGTGAAGTTAGCTAGCTGTAAAAGTGCTGTAAACTCCCCGGTGGTTTACTCTACTGACCGTTCTAAGGCGGTGGTCCCGGTGTTAGTCTTACTCTTTGTTGCTTTGTGGTTTATTCTACGAGGCGATTTGTTGTATGTGTTTCCGTGTGTCATTTTGTTCATATGTTTTTCAGTCCTTTTAGTATTGCGATTACCTCGCTTTGGGAAGAGAGAGCTAATCTTAGTGCTTTTCGTACGTTTGTTCGATTTGTGCTTGTTTGGATTTGTCGGTTTCCTCTTCCTCTTGGGGTCTAGGAAGGGCTGCGGTTTGTGATTGTGGCACTCCCTGGACTTTTCTCTTATCCTTTTTTGCAGATAATAAGGACAGCCATAAAATCTTGAATGTGTTCAATTTTTGGTCAGTTTGAACCGTTTCCATGAGAGTTACTTGCTCTTTTGTCTCGCACAGCCATATTATGAAGGAAAAGTTGTCCGGGCGATAGCGACTTAATTTTTTATCGGATCTTTATCAAGGTTGCAGATAACGAGGACAAGCATAAAATCTCGTAAAAGTTCGTTTTGGCCTCGTTTTAACAATTGGCATGAGAGTTATCCGCCCTCATAGATTTAGAAAAAATGTTGTCCGGACGACAGCAATTCTATTTTTTATCGAACATTTATCAGACTTGGAGGTAATGAGGACAGGCATAAAATCTTGGACCAGTTCGGACTATTCGTTAGAGAGCTACTTACCCTTTAGTCTCTCATAGATATACAAGAAGGGCCGGTCTCGGTGGCTCAGTTTGATGTGCGTCCAACTGGTGATCAGGAGGATGAGGGTTCGACCCCCGCCGGGTCGGCAACATTTTTTCGTGGAAATTTGATCATGAAATATTTGCTATGGTCAGTCACTCCCTTCCGCTGATTCATAAAGGACAGTTGTCAGTTTCTGGTGAAAGAATGTGCACAGTACTGGCTAACCGCTTTGAGGACTAAGCCTGCCCAGCAAAAGTTAGGTTAGGTAAACTGACCGCGCTCGACAATAACACATTGGTTTGACGGGGCCGTAAAATCTCAATACAAACATACATACAAGAAGGCCAAGATCGCCTTGAATCGCTCACCTGATTACCAGACAAGTTTCGAGTGAATTGGCCTTTCGGTTCAAAAGAAGAAGTTCAATATAGATTTTCAAGATACAACCATTTCGGATTTTCAATCAGAATAATTTAAGCTACATTTGATCTGCAAGTCACTTCATTGGAAGTTTTGAGTCAATTGGACTTTCTGTTAAGGATCAGAAAAAAAAAAGTTCAAAATAGCTTTTCAACATGGTTTCTAGAGCGACTATCTTGGATATCCGATCAGAATGATTTAAGCTATTTTTAATCTACATATTAGATAAAAGAAAACACTAAGGAGGGCCATAATTACAAGTCACAGCCCTTCCCAGACACCGAGAGGAAGAGGAAACAGACAAACCCAAACAAGCGCAAATCGAACAAACGTACAAAAGCACTGAGATTAACTCTCTTTTCCCTAAGCAAGGTAATCGCAATGCTAAAGGACTGAAAAAACACAAGAACAAAAAACACAAGGCAAGTCTTAAACCAAATCGCCTCGTAGAATAAACCACAAAGCAACAAAGAGTAAGTCTAACACCGGGACCATCGCCTTAGAACGGTCAGTAGAATTTACCACAGGGGGAGGGGAGTGGGGTTAAAGCACTTTTACAGCCGACTAACTACACACTGGGTCCCGATGCCACTCTTAATTGCAACTAGCCAAACAGAAAGCAAAATGGGCAGCTGTTGAATGTGACCGTCACCCTGATATTTCTTATCAAGTGTCGAGTCAACTGGCCTTTGTGTTCATAAGAAGTTCAAAACAGATTTTCAAGATGGTAATTGTGGCGTCCGTACTGGATTTCCGATCAGAACAAATTTAGCTATTTTTGATCTAAAAGTCACACGGTTCAGGAGAAGAAGTCAAAAATTGATTTCTAAGAAAGTGGCCATGGCGGAAAGCTTGGATTTCCCATCGGAATGATTTTAGCTGTTTTTGATTTACATTCACCCTGATGCTTTCTACTAAGTTTCGAGTAAATTGGCCTTTGGGTTCAGGAGAAGAAGCGCAAAATGGATTTCAACAAAGCGGCCATGGCGGCCATCTTGGATTCCTTATCGGACCGCTGTTATCTATTTTTATCTACAAGTTACCTTGATGCATCCTACCAAGTTTCGAGTCAATTGGTCTTTCGGTTCAGGGGAAGAAACGAAAAAAATTTCAAGATGGCGGCCATCTTGGATTTCCGCTCTGATCAATTTTAGCTATTTTTAACCTACTAGTCATCCCGATGCTTCCTACCAAATTTCAAATCAGTTGGCCTTTTACTGCAGGAGAAGAAGCGAAAAATAGATTTTCAAGGCGGCGGCCAAGGCGGCCATCTTGGATTTCCCATTGGAAAAAAAAGTAATTATTATTATTTACAAGTCGCCTCAATGCTTCCTACCAAGTTTCAAGCCAACTGACTTTTTTTATTCAGGAGAAGAAGGGAAAAATAGAATTTCAAGATGTTGGACAGGGCGGCCATCTTGGCTTTCGGATCGAAACGATTTTAGCTATTTTGGATCTACACGTCCCCCCGATGCTTCCTACCAAGTTTCATTACGTTAACATGCCTATTCAAATATATTGAAATTTTTACCACCAAAGACTGAAAGTGTTCAGATAAAAAATCTGATATTTTCATATTTCTGCTCAAAATATAAATTGTGTTACTCGTTAGAACCGCCTTACTGCGGCGGTTCTAACGAATACTCACAATCTATGTTTTTAAGCAGAAATAAGAAAAATAATGTATACCCTTGTAAACTCCAGTTTAACTATATAAAAGTGGGGTTTTAGGGGGTCAAAGCTACATCGGTATGTTTTCGTGATGCAAGTCAATAGGCCTATCGGTTCAGGTGCAGAAGCCAAAAATAGATTTTTAAGATAGCAGCCATGGCGGCCATCTTGGAATTCCAATCGGAACATTTTAGCTGTTTTTAGCTACAAAAAGGTAAGAGAAAAGTCCAGGGAGTGCCACAATCACAAACCGCAGCCCTTCCCAGACCCCAAGAGGAAGAGGAAACCGACAAATCTAAACAAGCACAAATCGAACAAACGTACGAAAAGCACTAAGATTAGCTCTCTCCTCCCCAGGCGAGGTAATCGCAATACTAAAAGGACTGAAAAACACAAGAACAAAATGACACACGGAAACACATACAACAAATCGCCTCGTAGAATAAACCACAAAGCAACAAAGAGTAAGACTAACACCGGGACCACCGCCTTAGAACGGTCAGTAGAGCAAACCACCGGGGGGTTTAAAGCACTTTTACAGCTAGTTAACTTCACCCTGGGTCCCGATGCTACTCTTAATACAGAAATACATAAAAATTCGGTTCGCATAAAGGCTCCCAACTCAGTCAATGCATCAAAGCGAAAACATGAAAATCAACTTAATCACTATGATAAATAAAGACGAGTACTCATGGCTAATTCTACTGTATGCCAGAGTAAATGAACACCAATAGTTGAACCACGGCGGGCCAAGCCAAAAACATATCGTCAAGTCACCTTGATGCTTCCTATCAAGTTTCGAGTCAGTTGGCCTCTCGGTCCACAAGAAGAAGCAAAAAAATAGATTTTCTTGATGGCGGCCACGGCGGCCATCTTGGATTTCTGATCTGATTTTAGCTATTTTTGATCTGCAAGTCACCCCGATGCTTCCTACCAAGTTTCAAGTCAATTTGCCTTTCAGTTCAGGAGAAGAAGCGAAAATAAATTTTAAAGATGGCTGCCATCTAAGATTAAGGATTAGAACGATTTTAGCTGTTTTTATTTACGAGTCACCCCGATACTTCCTACCAAGTTTCAAGTCAATTGGCTTTTTGGTTCTGGAGAAGAAGCGCAAAATATATTTTGAAGAAGGCGACTATGGCGGCCATCTTGGATTTCCGATCGCAACGATTTCAGCTAGTCTTGACCTACATGTCGTCCCGATATTTTTTATCAGGTTTAAAGTCAATTGGCCTATCGGTTCATGAGAAGAAGCGAAAAACAGAGTTTTAAGATGGCTACTACGACGGCCATTTTGGATTTCCGATCGGAACGATTTTAGCTTTTTCTGATGTCAAAGTCACTCCAATGCTTCCTATCCAATTTCAAGTAAATTTGCCTTTTGGTTTAGGAGAAGAACTAAAAAATGTTGTTGTTTTTTTTTTCAAGTGCCGCCACGGCAGCCATCTTGGATTTCAGATCGAAAATGTTTATCTTTTTTTTATCTACAAGTCTTTCCCGATGCTTCTAATCAAGTTTCAAGTCAATTGGTCTTTTGATTCAGGAGAAGAGGTGAAAACAAAATTTTTAAGATGGCCGCGGACTTCCGATCGAAACGATTATAGCTTTTTTGATCTATAAGCAACCCCGATGCATCCTATTAAATTTCGAGTCATTTGGCCCAGGGGTGCAGGAATAATAGGCTTTTAAATTAGTTGACGTCCCACGACGAATGACGGACGACGCACGACGGATGACGGACATTGACCAGTCACAATAGCTCACCTTCAGCACTTCGTGCTCAGGTGAGCTAGTAATGGGGAAAATGTTGTCCGAACGATAGCGACTTCTTTTTTGATCGCTTCTTCGTCAAATTTGCAGATAAGGAGCACATGCATAAAATCCATGTAAAGTTCGATTTTGGCCCAGTGTCGACTATTGGCATGGGAGTTACCCGTCCTTGAGAGCCTCAAAGCCTTTGAAAAATGTTTTTTCGAACCATAGCGATTTCAGTTTTGATCGAATTATCATACTTGCAGGTAATGAAGACAGCCAAAACATCTTAGACAAGTTCGGTTTTGGGTCCGATTACACTATTATTATGAGCGTTACTATCCATTTAGTCTCAGTTAGACATATAATGGGGGAAATGTTGTACGGATGATAGCGACAACATTTTGATATGATCTTCATCAAATTTGCAGATAACGAGGACAGACATAAAAACTTGGACATGTTTGATTTTAACGCGGTTTGGACTATTGGTAATATAATTACCCACCCTTGAGTGTCCTATAGACTCAGAAAAATGTTGTGTTCAATTTTATGAGCTCACTGAGCACGAAAAGCTCACGGTGAGCTATCGTGATCGGTCAATGTTTGTTGTCCGTCGTGCGCCGTCCTTCGTGCGTTGTCCCTCGTGCGGCGTCAGCAATTTGCTTTAAAAACTACTCCTCCTAAATCCCTGGGCGAATTGACTCGAAACTCGATAGGAAGTATTAGGGTGACTTGTAATTTAAAACTAGCAAAAAATTGTAAATCTAAGATGGCCGCAATCTTGATAATCTATTTTGCGTTTTTTCTCCTGAACAGAAAGACCAGTTGACTCGAAACTTGGTCGGAAGTATTGGGGCAACTTGTAGATCAAAAATAGCCGACATTGTTGATCGAAGGCCAAGATAGCATTCATGGCGGCTATTTTGAATACCTATTTCGCGCTTATTCTCCTGAGTCGAAAGGCCAATTGGCCCGAGACTTGATATGAACTATCGGGGCAACAAGTAGATAAAAAATGGCTAAAATCATTCCGATCGGAAATCCAAGATGGCCGCCATCTTGAAAATCTATTTCGCGCTTTTTTCCTGAAACTCAAATGCTCGAAACTTGAAAGGAAGTTTAACAGCAACTTTTAGATCAAAAATAGCTAAAGTCATTTCGATTTGAAATCCAAGATGGCCGACATCTTGGAATTCTATTTTGCACTTCTTCTCCTGAACTGAACTGAAAGGGCAATTGACTCAAAACTTGG
The DNA here is from genome assembly GCA_964016985.1 of Anodontia alba. NCBI lineage: Eukaryota > Metazoa > Mollusca > Bivalvia > Lucinida > Lucinidae > Anodontia > Anodontia alba. The sequence continues at coordinate 77,339,406 of OZ024828.1, forward strand.
TAGGAAATATCAGGGCATCTTGTAGATGGAAATAACAAACCTCGTTTTGATCAGAAATCCAAGATGGTTACCATGCCACCATCTTGAAAATTTATTTTATGCATCTCCTCCTGAACCGAAAGGCCAATTGACACGAGGCTTTGTAAGAAGTATCGGGACAACTTGTAGATAAAAAAAAACTAGTTTAAATCGTTCGATCCGAAATCCATGGCCGCCATCTTGAAAATTTATTTTGCTCTTCTTATCCTGCACCGAAAGGCCAATTGACTCGAACGTTGGTAGGAAGTATTGCTTTAAAAGACTACTCCTCCTACACCCCTCTGGTCCGTTGCAGATTGAAAATAGCTAAAATCGTTTTGATCGGAAACCCTAGATGACCGGCATGACCGCTATCTTGAAAATATATTTTGAGCTTCTTCTCCTGCACTGAAAGGCTAATTGACTTGAAACTTGGTAGGAAGTATCAGTGTGTCTTGTAGATCAAAGAAAACTAAAATTGTTCAGATCGGAAATCCTAGATGTCCGCCATTGGCCACCATTTGAATATTTTTTATGTCCCTTTTCATGAATCGATAGGCGAATTGACTCGAAACTTGATAAAAAGTATCGGGGTGACCTGTTGACAAAAGATCTTCATAAAAGCCTTCATGCGACTGAACAAATTATGTGTCTAAACCGCGGCAGAAGTAAGGGCGAGGATTGTGGCCACGTAAAATCGATTTAAGCCCCCCCCCCCCCCCCCCCCAGTGAAATACTTTTCAGTGACCGTTCCAAGGCGGTTCTTCTGTCATGGTTTATTTTTGTTATAGTTCGTCTTTGAATGAGTGTGTCGCTTACATCTTTTTGTTTTGTATAGCCATTTGGCCACTTTGTGGGAAAGTAACTGTCAGTTAGGGTCTAGTTATTTCGTGTTTGTGTCTCTGTCCGTTTGATGTCTCTGATGGGAGGTGTGGGATAATTGTATCGATTCCTGATCATTGCCTTCCCTTCTATTTTACATCGCTCTGATCAAACATCCAAGATAGCGGACACACTGCTATCTTGCTTATCTATTTTGAACTTCTTCATCTTAACTGAAATACTAACTGACTCAAAACTTGGTAAGAAGGGTCTGAGGAACTTGTAGATAAAAATAGATAAAATGGTTTCAGCGGAAATCAAGATAGCTCCTTGGTGGCTATGTTGGAAATCTATTTTCAACTTCTTCTCCTGAATTGAAAAGCCAATCGGCTGAAACTTAGTAGAAAGTATAAAAGCGACTTGTAGATAAAAAAATAGGCAAAAATTGTTTGTTTGTTTTTTTATCAGATATCAAAGATGACAGCCTTGGCGGCTATCTCGAATATTCTATTTTGAGCTTCTCCTGAACTAAAACCAATCGACTTAACACTTTGTAGGAAGTATGGGGCCTCTTGAAGATAAAAAAAGTAGCTAATCGTTCAGATTGGAAAGGATGCTATCATGATGATCTATTTTGAAATACTTCTCCTTAGGGGATAGGCCAATAGACTCAAAACTTGGTAGACTTGTAGATCAAACATAGCTAAAATCGGTCATTGGAAATCCAACATGGCAACCACCTTTGCCATCTTGAAAATCTTTTTTATTTTTTCTCCTTGATCGAAAGGCCAATTGACTCGAAACTTCATTAGTAGTATCGAGGTGACCTGTAGATAAAAAAAGGTATTTTTTATGGGAAATTCAAGAAGGCCGCCATAGCCGCCATCTTGTAAATCTATTTTGAACTTCTACTCCTGAACCATAAGGTCAATTGACTGGAAACTTTGTACGAACATCGAATGAGTTGTAGATCAAAAATAGCTAAAATTGTTACGAGACGAAATCAAAGATGGCCGCCATTTTGAAAATCGATTTTGAACTTCTGTTCCTGAACCGTAAGGCCACTTGACTCAATAGGAAGTATTGGTTGATTTGTAGATTAAAACAGCTAAAATCGTTTCGATTGGAAATCAAAGATAGCTGCCACGGTTGCCATCTTGAAAATAAACTTTAAACTGCTTTGCCTGAACCGAAAGGCCAGTTGACTCAAAACTTCATTTGAAGTATCAAAATACTTTGTTACAATTACTGCCCTGGTGTACAAAAAATGACCCCATCCCAGTGGTCACTTGTCTGGTACTCAAGTGAGCGACACATAGTCATTTTTTGGCCTTTTTTCTATATTCAGTAAAAAAGAATTACTCTGAAACTATAGGTCGGCTGGAAAAGCAAACAATTCAGATCAACCAAGTTGCCATAAGAAACTCATGTGTAAAACTTCAAGACCCTAGAATATATCCTTCATTAGTTATGAGACACACCAAAAAGTGTTACGATCGAAATAATAAACCAGCGAACATAGCAAAAGAAGTATTTCTTGCATACCGGATAAGGATTTCCGCAAATTTTACTTGTGCTAGCAAATCTTCTATCACAGCCTTATCCGTTTCTTGGGGAAGATAAAAATCGACAATTTTCGATGGTACGCCATCGTTAAGGTTGACGTCACTGAACGTAATGGTGTTAATAAACGTCGCGGTAATGTCATCACAATATGGCGGACGTAGGCAATCTGTGTAACTGCATTATCAAAAACCCACTTTCAGAAATGGAAGGTATGTACTCGGCAAGCCTCGTGATGCCACACAGTAACCTCGGGACGGAATTTTCTATCTTCCCCTCAAACCCATGATAGCTTCTTAAAATATGGCCAATATACCGATTTTCGACTACTATCGAATTCCAACGATGCCTATGTCTCGCGCGATTTTGACGTCATATCCTAGAGTTTGTAAACTTACGGAAATACTGAGTTTTTGACATAGAAAAATTTATCTAGATTATCGAAAATATGCGCTTCAAAAGTGTAAGTTTTATATTTTTTTACATCAAAATATCACAAAATACATACATTTCTGGTGAAAAAAGACTTTCATTCAAAAATAACAATTTATACCTCTTTGAACCTGTCGACTGATTCGTTGTCAACAGACGCCCCCTACTGGTACCAAGATTCTGTTTTTATTATTTGTACCCGGGTGTTGCTTGAAAAATAAAACTACAAAAGCCAATTTGTGCCATCGCTTTTCTCCTATTTTAAACAAACATTATGAAGCAAACTTGCCGTACATAACTCGTTGTTAATATTTATTCACATCTCTATTTTCAAATACCTGTACAACTAAAAAAAGATCAAGCACAGGCACTATGATTCCAGCCGCTTGAGAGAAGCCTACATTAGTGTGGTACAGAACAAGACTAATATCAAAATAGCAGCGCAGAATTTTGGTGTGCGAATAACAACGCTTAAAGATAGAGTTTGTAGTCAAGTAGATATTTCTGTATCATTTTCAGGAGTTGCGCCATTGTTTTCAAGAAGCGAGGAAGGAAAGTTAGTGGAGCATGTGAAGTATTTGGCAACAATTGGTTATAGATACAGTCGATTAGATTTGAGACACCTTGCTACTGACTTAGCTACGTCACTGAGCAAGCGTACAAGTTAAAGAAATGTTGACTGATCATTGGGTACCTAATTTCCTAAAACCCTGGCCAGATATAAAGCTGAACAAACCTCGCTCACTTGTATGGGTCAGAGCTAGGTCGGAAACAAAGGAAGTAATAGACACATAGTATACAGAACTTGAGGCAACTTTGCGGGAGCACACTCTCCTTGATAAACCCCATCCTGTGTATAATATAGATGAAACTGTATATCAACTGACCACTCACCTTCTAAATCAGTTGCAAGAATAGCCAGTAAAAAAAGGTAAGAGAAAAGTCTAGGGAGTGTCACAATCACAAACCGCAGCCCTTCCTAGACACCACGAGAAAAAGAGGAAACAGACAAAAAGCAAACAAACGCAAACCGAACAAACGCACAAAAAGCACCAAGACCAGCTTCCCTGATCTACTTGAAGGGAAAACTCCAGGGGCAGCGGGAATTATGTCTGATTCGGGCTGGTCAAACAGCGATGTTTTCAAAAAATATCTGGACGAACATTTCCTAAAATATGCCAAGAAGCCATTGGATTCAGATCAAAATATCCTAATCGTTTATGATGGACACAAGCCGCATGTCTGCAAACCTGTTGTAGTTTGGGCAAGGGAAAATGGTGTTATTTGTTCTCCCGCTACATTGTAGTCACATCCTTCAACCGCTTGATATTTGTTGCTTTTCTCCAATGAAAGCGAAGTTCAACCAGGAATGCCAGCTCTTCATGAGACAGAATCCGGGACGCCAGATAACCAGATATGACATTTGTGCTCTCACCTGTAAGGCATACATGAAAGGACTGAATGCAAATAATCTGATATCTGCCTTCAAGAAATTTGGTATCTTTCCTCTTGATAAACATGTAATAGACAATGAAAAAAAGGTAAGAGAAAAGTCCAGGGAGTGCCACAATCACAAAGCGCAGCCCTTCCCAGACCCCAAGAGGAAGAGGAAACGGACAAATCCAAACAAGCACAAACCGAACAAACGTACGAAAAGCACTAAGATTAGCTCTCTCTTCCCCAAGCGAGGTAATCGCAATACTAAAAGGACTGAAAAACACAAGAACAAAATGACACACGGAAATACATACAATAAATCGCCTCGTAGAATAAACCACAAAGCAACAAAGAGTAAGACTAACACCGGGACCACCGCCTTAGAACGGTCAGTAGAGCAAACCACCGGAATCTAGTACGTTTAATGCTAAAACAGGATATCTCTAATAATGCAACCTGTAATCAAAATGAAAGATCTGCTCAGCTGATGTGGAACAAATCTTGGTATTAAGCGAGAAATCTCAGCTCCCACCAGAAAAAAACATTCTTGAATTCCAAACGCCTGACTCCTGTTCCACTTAACCCCAATAGAAAGCGTCAGATAAACAGTAAAAGGCACTTAAACTGGAGTGCAAGAAATTACATCTAATGAATTTTATGGTAAAGTAAAGGTGATTGATGAAAACAAAAACAGTAAGAAACCTAAAACTGTGTGACTAAAACAATCAAAGAAAACAGGTAAAATTACCCAGCACAGGCAATACACACTGAGATTCCAGCTGAGAAACAAATGCAAGCGAAGAAAACAAACAAGAAAAGAAAGCAGTAACTCAGTTTACATGTGCAATGGAACCATTTCCAGGACTTTCAATTATTTACATCAGTGACGGTTTTACAAGTAACTCAGGAGATGTAATTGACAATAGTGAGAAGTGTTGTGTGTGTAGGAAGTGGCAGCAAGATGGCATGAACTGTCTGTACGGGCTAGAATCTATAAAGTGGGCACAGTGTTCGAAAAATGTTCTCACTGGACTCATTTGAAATATTGTACAAGTGTCAAAGTATTAAGGAGGGTAGATGATTTTCTGTGCCCATCATTGCCAAATCTGCTAAACAGTGAAGCAAAAAAAAAATAAAATAAAAAAAAATAGATACACACATGGCCAGCATTCCAGAATGCTTCAGCGATTAAGCCAAATAAGAATGGCATATGTGTATCTTTTTTGCTTATGCATTTTTTTTTAATTAAGCTATTGAAATTTACGTCGCAACTGCAAACGACTACACAGAGACATCTGTGTATTGTGTAACCTGCTTGTTTATAGAAATTGAAGGAATTCTATGTTGCACTCTGCACGGCAGACACACATGTTTTTTTCCTGGATTAAGTTTTATTTCTTACTTTAATTAGCCCCTGACTTCCAAACGGATGGCAGCATGTTCACGGGTGTTATTTGAGTCCGACAGTTCACGAGGTTTTATATGGAAACACTTGCTGAAGAAACGGTCTAGCAGATTATTGATTCTTTCATTAAATCCATTTCCTGTTATGAGTGTTTTATTTTTTAATAGTTTACACGTTTTACACTGTATAGAATTTTAGAAACAGCCGAAATTGACGGTAAATAATTCTACTTTCGATTTTCCACCTTCAATTAATTGTCTGATACTAAAAGCGATAAATATGATGACCCGAATCGGCTATCGTCGAAAATTGGTATGTCTCGCGAGGAGCGAGATTTTGTAGCATGTGCTAAAAATGGCCACAAGTTACCAGGAAGTAATTTTGTAGAAGGAATAAATTGTGTTTATTTTGAGCGGTGGTTTTTGCTTAGTTATATTGTAAATCGGCGAAAATTAAAGTATACTATTTGATGTATAAACTAAACTGTACTTTGATCGTCGAAAATCGGTATGAGCGTCAAACGAATAAGTTTTTCCAAGTTTGGAGTAAAAAGGTTTAATTTCTTGCAGCGAGTGAGGAGGGGTTGCAGGTTATGGAATTATGGGTAAGTTTACATGATTGTATTAAAATTACCTTCAAAATAAAGTAACAGCTTCCTCTCTCAACTATGGCAATTTTTCCAATTAATGCTGTATTTGTAATTGTTGAGCAGGCGTTGAATGGTTCCGCCTCTTTCAAAACGCCACCTACTGGAGCTGCGCCTGTCAGATTGTAACCAAAGTGCGCGAATCCGGCTTCATATTCAGTAGATATCAAGCTCGAAGGTGATGTTACCTGTACATATCTTGGACTAGTCGTCGCTGTAAAATTATAGAGGCCACGTCAAGCGAAAATAGACCTTGCGCAAAATATGTGTTGTACAAATACAGAGGACCCTCGTTATCTCAAACTACAAGGGACCATAATATTTTTCAGTTTGAGATAACAGTAGTCTGAGATAATAGGAATTGAAATGTAAAGAATATATAAAGCAAAAAAGGGTAAGAGGTCCAGGGAGTGCCACAATCACAAGTCGCAGCCTATCCCAGACACAAAGAGGAAGAGGAAACAGAAAAAAAAAGCGCAAATCGAACAAACATATGAAAAGCACTAAGCTTAGCTCTCTCTTCCCCAAGCGAGGTAATCGCAATGCTAAAAGCACTGAAAAATACAAGAACAAAATAACAGAAGCAAGACTTAAAACAAAACGCCTCGTAGAATAAACCACAAAGCAACAAAAAGTAAGACTAATACGGGACCACCGCCTTTGAACGGTCAGTAGAATAAACCACCGCGGGGTGGAGGGGCCGTGGGGGTGGGGTGGGTTTAAAGCACTTTTACGGCCAACCAACTTCACCCTGGCTTAATACAGAAATATATAAAAATTTGGTTCGCTTAAAGGCGAATACATATAAATCAAATAAATCACCATGATAAACAAAGAAGAGTACTCATGGCAATTCTACTGTGTGCCAGAGTACATAAAAACCAATAGTTGAACCACGGCGGGTCAAGCCAAAGACAAATCATCAAGGCCCAACCCACTGGTTAAAGTTTTACGAAGAGGCCGTCATTGAGCCTGAGGCCCGAACCGCCGTAAAACTTAACCAACATTATTTAAAGTCTAGTTTGACTTAAGCAGTAGTTTGAGTTGTCAGTGTTTGAGATAGCGAGAGTCATGTATTAAAAATATTGTGGAAAAGAGGAGAAATTGCTCCTTAGGAGCAATTTCTCCTCTTTTCCACCATATTTGTTTTATCTATTATTAGATTTCCATGTTAAATATGGACCAGATTTTCACATCTGTATAACATACCTGTATAAGTATGACCCCCTTAAACCCCACTTTTATATAGTAAAACTGGGGTTTACAGGGGTATAGAGATAACGAAAGTCGACTGTATGAAACAAATAGCTTTATTGCTTCAGACCACCCGCCCATAACGCATAGTAAAAGGGCTATATTGTAAAATCTTACCATACAGTGGCACTATGCTGAACAACAGATTGTTTTTTGTTTTCTTTTAACGTTAGGGGCCATGCAATATCCAGTAACATGTCATGATTTTTTTTTTTTATTATTCTCCAGAATAGCTTAAAACTACTTGGCGGCCTATTTGTCAAATTGCCATGCATTTCGTTTCATAATGTGATTGGCACAAAGGGGGAATCAATAACATGATAACCAAATTATCTAATCTCTTTCCAATAACAAGCTACTATCGTGTATTATGTCAAACATTGCCGCCTTCTATTTGTTATTGTTTGTCTTTGACATCTATTCCAAACCGTATTTGTTATGCACATATAATGTTCAACACGCACGTGTACAGTACACAAACACGCATGCGCGCGCATACGTGTATGTTTTCTTGATTATATATTTGTTTACTGAAAACTGTAAGTTCTGATAAATACGAAATAACAAAAAAAAAAAAAAAAAAAAAAAAAAAAAAAAAAAAAAAAAAATGAAGCATGCAGAAACTGTCTTTTCCGAAAATTTTCAGATTAAACTTTCAGTATTATTTTCTTATTTGTTATTTGTCATTAGATAATATCAAAACTACCTGCCAGTTGGAAAAACTCTAGAGTCATAACTAGTACACTGCTCCAAAATCGTGGTAGTAGGACCATTCTGAAAGAAAATTACCACAATAACAAATATGCCTCAGCAAACAGTGTATACTCTGATGAGACGCCGCAGAATGCTATAATAAAAATGTGCCTCAGCAATCAGTGTTTACCAAGCTAAGAAGCAGCAGAATACTATAATAAAAACGTGCGTCAGCAAATTACCATGATAACAAAAAATGCCTCAACAATGTTTACCAAGATGAGACGCCGCAGAATGCTATATAAATGTGCCTCAGCAAATTATCATAATAACCAATATGCCTCAGCAAATAGTGTATACTAAGATGAGACGCTGCAGAATGCTATAAAAATGTGCCTCAGCAAATCACCATGATAACAAATACACAGCAAAATGTATTTACCAAGATGAAACGCCGCAGAATTCTATAATAAAAATGTGCCTCAGCAAACTATCATAATAACTAATATGCCTCACAAACAGTGTATACCCAGATGGGACGCCTTAAAATGCTTTAATAACAAATATGCCTCAGCAAATACCATAACAAATATGCCTCAGCAAGTACTATAATAATGAATATGCCTCAGCAAATTACCATAAGAACAAGTATGCCCCAGCAAATTACCACAATAACCAATATGCCTCAGCAAACAGTGTAGACCCTGATCAAACGCGGGGTCTGATCAGGATCTACAGTGTTCTTCACTTACCCACAGTATCAGAGATTAGACATATCAAGAGGTAATAAAATGGACTGGTTCAAATTTTAGGACAACTATGAATTGTAACACCATAAAACGTACTTTCGGATAAAAGCGCCCAGCGAAGATTTAGATCAGCTTGCGCATTCGCACAGTCTGAGCGGAATCTGCTCTGAGTGTATAATGAATAGACAAAGATGCAAAGTTTCTTCATGCGGACAATGAAGACTTTAATCTTTCATCACGAGAACACGCCTAGATAATTTTGACCCCCTTAAACCCCACTTTTATATAGTAAAAAATGGGGTTTACAGGGTATATATTATTTTTATTATTTCGGCTCGATAATATAGATTGTGGGTACTCGTTAGAACCGCCTCAGCGAGGCGGTTCTAACGAGTACCCACAATCTATGGTTTGAGCAGAAATATGAAGAAAATATCAGAATTTTTATCCCAAATTTTTCATTTTTGGTGGTAAAATTTTTAGTATATTTGAATAGGCATGTTTTCGTAATGTTGTTGAGGGCACAGGTAAGAAGGTACGTTGTTTTCTCGTTGCAGCTCAGATGTTATGGAGTTAAGATGCCCCAATATTTAGAGTGAATATTATTCGTTACGTCATAACATATGCTTTTGATATTTGTTAGAATCGCAACACAGTGGCAATTCCAACAAATATCTAAAGCATACGTTTTATTATGAAATAGGAACAAAACAAGTCTTTTCTTATATATCAGTCTGTTTTAACGTCAAATTCATTTTGGTAAATCTTTGGGAACAAATGCTATTGTTGTAACGAGGGTTCACTGATTATTCTGTAGTATCCAACGTTTCCCTAAGAAAAAAAATGAACCTCGCTGTTCCCATATGTCCTTAAGGCACAATTTCACATGATTTGACTCCTCCGTCAAGTCACTTGACCATTTAATTAACAACGCAACTGACCAATCAAAACGGCTAATAAGGTAACTGTCACGGTTTTTAGTTAGACAAACAAATCAGCACGTGCTTTTTACGGTTAAGCACATGTATATCGATACAAAGTTTGTCTAAGGAAATTTACGTGGGCGTGGTTATAACTGCCTGACGGAGGAGTCAAGTATTTCTTTGACTAAGGTCATTGTCCTAAAATTTCGTACACAAAAGTTTCTGACAATATAACATGTGCAAACAGTGCAGGCCAAGATCAGAAGGAGCGGTTGATCAGGGTCTACACTGTTTGTCAATCACTACATATTGTATAAAACAACTGCATTAAAACAGAGTTTAGACCAAAACGAAATTGAATAAATTATTCGAAATTTTTGCTGTATCTTAATAAACCGGATATCATGGCATGTACGGATATCGGAAGACCAGACAATACTGCACATCTTGCTGTAAAAAAACATCAACAATTATAAACTTTTAGGTCCTTGTCAAAGTGAAGATCTGAACATGCTGATCTGGAATTTCAGTATCCACAAGACATCACGAAAACACGCCTATATAATATTTACCCCCTTAAACCCCACTTTTATATAGTAAAACTGGGGTTTACAGGGATAAACATTATTTATCTTATATCTGCTCAAAAACATAGATTGTGGGTACTCGTTAGAACCGCCTCGCCGAGGCGGTTCTAACGAGTACCCACAATCTATGTTTTGAGCAGAAATATGAAAAATATCAGAGTTTTTTGTCTGAAAATATTTTTTTTGGAGGTGAAATTTTCTATATATTTGCATAGGCGTGGTTTCGTAATGAGAACGATTTAGACAAATGTGTAATTCAGGGTATACGCTGTCAGCGAAGCCCCGATCATCCTGCGATTCCGCATATTTTGATCAGAGACTCCGTTGTCAGCTTTATCGAGGCGATTCTAAAGTATACACTCAACCTACAGTGAACCCTCGTTACAACGACAGCATTTGTTTCCAAAAGAGTTTGCCATTAAAATGAATTTGCGGTTGTAAAGAATTCTTTATGGACAGAGAGATATGTAAGAAAGGCCTTGTGTTATTCTTTCTTACCCATAGAACATATGTTTTGGATATTTGTAAAATCGCGTCAATGAGGTGATTCTAACAAATATCCAAAACATATGTTGCTATAATTTTAATGCAATATTCTTGTATAATTTCTCATTAACTGTCATCTCTTGGGCGATGGTTTTGTGACATTTAAGTTGTCATTATAACGAATGTCGTTGTATCGAGTATCGGTATAAAGAGGGTTGTCTGTACAATTATTTTTGCAGAAAATCGAAAAGACATCCCTAAAGTACCTCCATTTGCTTCCTGTCCTTACACTGTGATTAATCTTTAGCGGCTCGAACTACTCATGTCTCTAACAAATGTCTATAGTCCCAAAGGTGTTCGAGCAATTGACGTCCGACTGTGTTTATTGCTGTAACAACTGCATGATTCCTGAATGAAATATACAAAACAATACCCCACATACCTAACATATGACTTTGTAACTCAAGAAAATGCCTCGAATCCTGAATTACAATCCACATAAATACTAGAAGAGCTGGGAACAAACCCCAAACTAGTGGCACAACTCTTCTTACCTACGTCACGGGAACGACTCACTCGATTCAGGACATTTGCACTTGATGAAAAGACACTACAACATCCAGTGATTCTCCCAGCGGACAGTGACGGCTCAGGTCAAATTCTGATGTTCTTATATGCTGCCAGACACCCTTTTATCATACGTAGTTAAATACTACGGAACCCGGGAAGGGACATTTACTTTCGGATGTTAAGCAGAAAAGAAATCGAAACGATAAAAACAGAACGGAAATTAAAATAAAAATTAGACATTTCCTATCTGATATTTAGCAGAATAATAAACAGAGATTAAAACAAAAACAACACATTTCCTTTTCTGACATTTAGCAGAATAGAAATTAAAACAATAAAAAATAGTACGGAAATTAAACAAAGATAACGTATTTCTTTTCCGATATTTAGCAGAAAAGAAATCTAAACAATAAAAACAACAGAACCAAAAACAAAAATAACATTTTCTTTCCGCATTACGAAAACATGCATTTTCGAATATATTGAAAATTTTACAACCAAAAAAGGAAAAAATCAGATAAAAAATCTGATATTTTTCATATTTTTGACTCAAAACATAGATTGTGGGTGGGTACTCTTTAAAACTACCTCGGCGAGGAGGTTTAACGACTGTCTACAATCTATGTTTTTGAGTAAAAGTAAGAAAAATAATGTATACCCTGTAAACCCCAGTTTTACTATATAAAAGTGGGGTTAAGGTGGTCAAAATAATGTAGGCATGCTTTCGTAACAATAAAAAGATCTTGTTTAAACGACTTATTATGTCGTTTGTTCAACATAATGATCTCGTTTTAACAACATAACAAATCAACCAATGGGTGCCCCGAATTATGTTGAATAGACAAAATAATAAGTCGTTTAAACGATATATTATGTCGTTAAAACGTGATCATAAAGTTGAAAAAAAATACAACAACAAAAAAAGCAACAACAACAACAACAAACAAACGACATAACAAGTCGTTGAGACGAGATACTATTTTGCTTCAATTTACATTCTCTCTTTTTTTTTTTTTTTTTTTTTTTGTTTTGTTTTGTTTTCATTTTCGTTCTGTTTTTGTTTTAAATTCTTTACTGCTAAATATTGGAAAAAAAATGTGCTATTTTTGTTTAAATTTCTATTCTGTGTTTATTGTTTTAAATTCTTTTTGTTTTAATTTCCGTTCTGTTTTGATTGTTTAAATTTCTTTTCTGCTAAATGTAGGAAACGAAATGTGTTGTTTTTGTTTTAATTTCTGTTCTGTCTTTTGTTGGTTTCTTTTCTGCTAAATATCAGAAATAAATGTCTAATATTTGTTTTTTATTTCCGTTCTACATTTTATTGCTTTGGTTTACAGAAAACTAAACCAAGAAAACAGAATGGAAAATAAAACAACATATGTCGTTTAGACGACTTATTATGTCGTTTTTTTTTCAACTTTAAGATCTCGTTTAAACAACATACTGTCTAATTTCTTTTCTGCTAAATATTGGAAAGAAAATGACCCTTCAAGGGTTCCGTACTATGCGCATTATCTTACCCAACGTAGAAGAAATGAACAAATTTGCAATTTCGCCTCCTTTAGTTAAATTAGTTTATTTCAATTTTCCTTGCTTAACAACCGAAGTAAGATAAATAAATAAATCTTTTGCAAAGGGAAGCAATTTAATTACCTCTCATTTTAAATTGTTTATTTCACTTATCTATGTCCGTTAAGGGAGATAATCCATTTATGTTCCATATTTAGCAAAGACAAAATGTCCAGTAAATTTTGGATTCACATTAAAGACAAAATTGTCAAACTGATTGTGTTTAGCACCCACAGTGGCTCTCACTCCAGGGAACCATTTCTATGCAGAAAAAAAGCCTTTTTCCTCCTGCGAAAAGAATGGGTTTAGATCAATTTACGCATCCGCTCCTTTATTTATCAGATCCTTTATTTTCAACCGGTCTGTTCTACAGAATCCATTCTGTAAGCGACAACCGACAGAGACCCTGATCAGCATGCGCATCCGCTCATGCTGATCTGGGCCTTCGTTGTCCGCCTACGCGATATGCAATGATTGTAATTTTCCCGTGTAGCACATCAATTATACAATTATAGTCTGTACTAATCCCATTAATTTCATCACGTGTACTCTACATTGTGTCTTCTTTACTTAACTGGATTACGTAATCTTAATTACTAAATTCGAGAAATTGTAATAAATATGACTGTAGCCATTTTAACGTTTTACTGTTTACTGTAAATACTGAGACATTTTAATGTTTGTTGACTGCTAACAACCATTTTAATGTTGTTGTTTTTTATTATTATTATTATTGCTATTGACAGTTGGCTGCAATAAAAATGACTGTTAAAGGCTCCATATTCCTTAAAAAAAAAGACATTTTACATCCAAGGGAGGTTCAATAAATTGATATGTGGTTTTAATACAATCATAAAATGTGACACCTGATAGCCTGTAAAATTTCATTTAGTCTCTCGTTCTTGAAATGAAATGATTTTTTTTATCATATCTCTGAATTAATGTTGCCACCATTAATTCAGAGATACGGTAAAAAATCATTTCATTTTTGATTCGTTCAAAAACGAGAGACTTACTGAAATTTTACAGGCTGTCAGATGTCACATTTTATAATCGTATTAATACTATACAACAATTTATTTAACCATTATTTGGTAAACAATGTCTATGTTTTAAGAATATGTAGCCTTTAATAGCCACTTAAATGTTTTTGGCTAACGGCAGTTTACTGTAAATAGTCATTTTAACGTTTTTAGTTACAGAGTTAACTCTATATAGCCAGTTTAACGTGTTTTTTTTTTTTGCTTTTGACAGTTGCCTATACATGTAAATAGCCAATACAACATTTTGGGTATTTTCACTTGACTGTGTAAAAAAAAAAAAAAAAAAAAAAAAAAAAACACTCCGAAAGTATAATATATCGCACTTAAAAATCAAAGAAAATACGCGTACCTTTTCTCAGTTCTGTGCAAAATGGTATGACCATTATTGGCAAGTAGTACCTCGTGAAAGGACACGTGGCGACTCAATGGAAATACTCAAATAAGTCTCATTTGTTAACCGATATATATTCAAAATGCTACCCTAATTTAAGGAAAATAGGTACACGTTTACGAAAGGCAGCAAGTTTGTCAAAATAGTTTTACTGCATTTCTAAAAAGGGATCTATTCTAAAAGTAAAGTATCTGCTTCTGTTGGAAGCAAATTGTTTCCTTTTAGAATAGACCCCTTTTCAAAAGGGGATTTATGTGCAGTAGCGCAAACAGGAAGTCACAAAAATTGTCTCCTTTATCCAGTTTTGCGGAAAACGTACCAAGTGTGTTCAGCACCCTTAATTGTGTTTACATGACCGTAATCTATATCAATATTGTCCCTGTTCTTGTTAGGATATTGAATGGTAGGATTACAAAATGAAAATTGATCTCAGACTGGCATGTATTATTACTGAAATTCGTATCGGTGGAATGGATAGCGAATCTAGTACAGCTTAACGGTTCTCACAACAATAATGGAAGCCTACGTCATTGCCACGTTCACAAAAATTGATTTATTTTTATTTCAAGTTAATCCGCATTCAGAATATTGCGGATATCTTGCTATTTTTTTTTTCTGAAAACAAATGCATATAAATGTTGTGTGTGTGTGTGTGTGTGTGTGTGTGTGTGTGTGCTCGTGATTGTTTTTAATAAGATTACTTTAGAAAAATTTCAGATTTACAAATGCACATAACTAACTTTTACCTACAGTGCGCAGGCTGGTGCTCAAAGGGCACAACTACCATTCTGAGTTGTTATTTATCGCAGAAATTTGAGCACATTCAGGAAAAATGTATATTTTAGTACAGCCAGTATTTCAATATATTCGTCGATTTTTTTTTTTTTTTTTCTTAAAATAAAAGAAATAAAAAGAAACCAAATTCGTTAAATTAGCTTAATAGAAGATTTATATTTAATTAACTATTTCAAACCCGGCTAAATTAAATATAGCATGTAACCGTCAAGTAGGCAATTGGTGAAGATAAATCTCTGGGTTACCCCCACCCCTTCACTCACCACCACCCTTAATATATAGAAAGGGTATATATCATTAGACACAATTTCAACATTTTGCCAGTTTTAAACCAGTTTTCAATCTTTTATTTCTATTAACCATTGGTATTGTATAAATCTGTCTTAATCATGTTCGTACGTCGGCGGTTTGATTTGTGGCGTTTGTTTTGCCATTTTTGTTTTTTCTCATCTCTTCTTCTTACAATGCTTCGGAAACGTTTTTTTTTTTTTTTCGTAATTGTGGCATTTCCTGAGTAGCTTCACTTAAATTGTTAAAGTAATTCAATACTACATAGTGCACAGTTTTCCTTTATTGTATGGTTAGAATGTCTTACATACTTCTAGATAATAGAGAAATCTGGGCCTTGAACTTTTTTCAAGCTCAACTCAGCTGAGCATGAAATTTTCTCTGCTGATAAATACGAAAATGCCAACAATAGTTGGCATTTTCATATTTATGAGCAGAGAAATTTTCATGCTTAGCTATGTTTTGCAAGAACGAATTTGCAATTGTTAGTAATTTGAGATTTATAAGTAGGACGGATTTCATGCTCAGCTAAGTTGAGCATGAAAACATTTTTACAACTTCGGGGCACGATCTATTTTGTCTTATTTCTCCACAAAAATGTAGTGAGTACTCACCTCATTAGAAGCGCCTTTATGTGAATTTCAAACCTGTCAGAATTTTGGCTGGATGAATAACCTTATCTATATTTATAGCTAAAAACATACATTTTACATATGTATGTGATCATAACATTTTATCAAGTCAACGTTTAAAATTGCTCTGAAGCCAAACTAAAGTCATACACACACAGATGTGCCGCATGCACGGAGTAATAGTGACAGTAAGGAACTGTGGGTAATAATTAAAATGCAAACAATACATTACAGAGAGAGACAGACAGAGAGAGAGATGCTCAAAATACATTTCGCTTTGGACAGACTGAGGTGTCAGATAATAATCGCCCTATTTCTTTATCAAAAACGTAAGCAAAGCCATAGGAAACTATATATAAACTTGCCTTTACCTGTTTACCATATTACAGTCAGGCTTCACTCCAGGGGACTCAACTGTGAGCACATCTTGTTCTCACTTTTCTTTGACTATCTTAAAGATGGGAAGAAGCGTGTTGCTTTTCAGGAGCCCTTGCTAATTAGTTATTCATGCGTTAACACTAGAGTTCCTCAAGGACCAATCTTAGATTCAGTTTATTTATTTCTTATTTACATCAATGATCTATTTGACACAGGGCCAAAATAAACATAATTAAAACTCCATGTTTAAAATGAATCTATATTTGATGATGATGCTGATGATGATTTATCTATATGATGGTTCAATCTATGATAAAGAAGAAAAGGTGTCCTAGAACATAAAATAATACAACACATATAGAAAAAGAAACGGTATGCGGCAAACAACGAGCCAGCTTATACTGTCATAGAATACTGCAGAGAGCTTAGACAACATTTAAAGACATACTGGAATTTCATTTTAGTAAACACACATACTAAGAAACATATGACATCGATAGGTTTCAGTAAAAGTATCTTGACTGCAATTTATTAGAAGATTCAATGGCGGACCACTTATTACTCAGACTATCAAAAGGTGGCGAATAATTCTATGCTATGCATTATTTCAACTCAAATACTGATGATATATAAAAATAATTTCTTACTTATTTGGAGAGCATAAATGTAAGCAATGCAAATATTGATTTCTACTATTCATTTGTAAGAAAATGAACCGCAGAAATCATAAAGCACAATATACAACATACCTGGACTTCATCTAAATAGAGGAAATCTTTAAAGATATTGCTTGGTGAAACAAATTGATATAAGCCTTCTTCGTTGCTGACTGCGAAGCCAGCAACAACAATAGTGAATGGCGAAAGCATGATTTTCTTTATTCGAGCGTGCGCATTCCAATAACGTGCATACTGTTAGAGGTCAATATGCAGTCATTACTTAAAATATATCAATCATACATCTTCTTACATACCAGTATTTAAAAGGGCGTTCCCGAGTGATTAAAATTTAAAGTGAAAGTGCAAAAGTAAAAAAGGATTGCCTTTGGAAACAAAGAACACACAGCTCGAACTGACCAGTCCAAAGTTTCCAAAGTACAAAAACAATGAGTGAAAATACAGATCACAATATACAGCTCGAACTACATGTGATTTTATATTACGCATCACGGAAACCCGAAACAGTATCGAGTATACCTGTAAATACCTAAATGAGCATATGTATGGCATATTTATTGCTGATGATACAACAATTATTCCTTTGAAATTCAAAAACAAATAAAAATCAGAAAAAAGCAGACTCGGTTTTATTGAGTTTGTTCATGAGAAATAAGAGAGAGAGAGAGAGAGAGAGAGAGAGAGAGAGAGAGAGAGCTAATCTTAGTGCTTTTCGTACGTTTGTTCGATTTGCGCTTGTTTGGTTTTTTTCTGTATCCTCTTCCTCTTGGTGTCTGGGAAAGGTTCCGATTTGTGATTGTGGCACTCCCTGGACTATTCTCTAACCTATTTGTTTTAATGCTATATCAGTTGCATAAATATATGTTGTGTACATCAAAGGTTTAAAATGTCCATTTATGTTACGTGTTTGACAAACGCATTTAAAAAAATCAACACGACTTTCGTCTGGGCATCAATTGTATAATTGTTCATAAGTTGAATTTGAAATGTGGTTCATTGTTGTACTGTTTATACAAATGAAATAAACATTAAAGTTAACTTATAAACTAAAAGCAGTAAAAACGAATTCTAATTATTGTCATTTCCTTTAGGTTTCTTTCTTGACGTCTAAATATATGTCATTTTGAATTATATATAGTTTGTTTTAATTTCTCAAAATTGAAAAGAATTCATGTTACTGCTGACTGCTCCAAGGCGATTGTTTTTTCGTTTATGGGGACTTATGGCTGCTTGCTGCGGATTTGGTTTAGTGCTTCGTCCCGTGTATTGTTTCATTGTTTTGGTTTGTGGGTTCAGTCTGGCAATGTTATCATCTTGTTATGGAGGAGGGAGCTGGGCCCGAGATTTTAAAATTTCTTTCATGCTCAACTCAGCATGTTTTAAAATTTATTTCATGCTCAACTCAGCGTGTTTACTCCGTGTCCGCTCTATTGCTTAAAAACCGTTTCAGATTTCATCATGAATCTTTGTACAAATATAAGGCATGATCAGACGATGTGCAACAAACAGACCGCGACCTTACGTTCTGACAATTATGCCCCTCTTGTTTATTTCATACAGTGAGGTTGTATCCCCGTGTACGCTATATAACTTTAAAATCGTTTAAAAATTCTTGATGAATAAAAACTTTGCACAAATATAAGGCATGATCAGATGATGTGCAGAGAAAAAGAACCGTAACCCTACTTTCAGTTCTGACGTAATTATGCCCATTTGATTATTTCATATAGTGAGGTTGTGTCCGCTCCATATCTCCTCCACCGATGGAAGGATTTTTTTACACGTCGGTCAAAGGACGGGTTATATCATGTCCTGGCGTTGTCCGTCCGCCCGTCTGTCTGTCAGTATGTCCATCTGCTGTCTGTCCATTATTTTTTCATGTCCGCTCCATATCTTCTTAACAGATTGAAGCTTGTTGTGAAAGTTCGATTAAATGTTCACCATACCAAAGTGATGTGCAGAACTCATAAATGAACCTTGTCCGATGAAGTCTAAGGTCATAGTTCAAGATCAAAGATCAAAAGGTAATGTTTCGTGTCCGCTCTATAACTTTAAAACATTTAAAGATTTCTTGAAACTTTGTACAAATATGCAACATTATTAGACAATGTGCAGAGAAAAGGAACAGTAATCTTTCTTCCAGTCTTAACGTAATTATGCCCCTTTCTACATTTCATATATTGATTACTCGTTCGCTCTAAATCTCTTTCACAAGGATTACCCTTGACCTTTGTCCGAAATTATCGAAAGAGTGACGTTACAATTCATTGCCAAGAAGCACTTAGAGAGATTTTTTTTTATTAACAGGCCTTACGAGCGTATTTTGCCCGTATTCTCAGGGTAGCTATACAGGACCATTCTGGTCCATTTGTTTGCTTATATCATGCAAATATTCTTTTTACTGAAAAAAAGTACGAGCTTTTATTGTCCCGCTCAGTGTTATTATAAATGTGTTATTATATGTTTCACTGTCATGTTTCACAGAGGAGGCAGAGGACCCCTTGTAATTTCGAACTGCATCATAATTAAAGTCAAGGATTTGCGTGAGTAAAGATAGTTATAAGCCCCGCGCCTCCGCACCAACCTCCCAGTAGGTTTCCAGCTGATCGTTCCGTTTCAGTTATTTTTGTGAGTTTGTGATTTCATATGTGGCGATTGTGGTGTCCTTATTTGTTCTTCAACTCTGCTACCTTTAGTACCTCGGGAGGGCTCGTTATTGTAGCATTTCGTGGGTGTCTTCGCTTGTGTGTTTGCTGCTAATCTCTGCAGGGCTTTTTTATGTAAAGCCCTGTTTGCTGTCTTATTTTACTGTTTGATATATCCTATCTATAAGTGCGGTCACATCGTTGGAGAAGTGAGAACTTTGCTTTTTCTGTGGTTTGTGGCGTGTGTGCTATCTGTCAGTGGCACCAAATTGAATATAATTTAAGCTTATAGAATACCAACCGTATCGGTTTTTGTGATCTTTTGAGACAATGGCTCTTCCTGGACGTCTTCTATACTATATTTTAAATTGTTGGAGTTCATACAAAATCTGGATTTGCAGCCATACCAGTTTTTGCAGATAAAAAAGAAAAGTAAATGAATCTGCCAAAGTCATGAAAATAAATATGCTGTATACATGTTTACGTAACTAGCAAACATTGTTTGCTCATGCCTGCCTATTACAAAACTTATGGTAAAATATAGCATGTTAGACTTAATTAATACAAATAAACAGTTTTTAATCAAATATTTAGTCTGCTTATTTGGTGATCCAATAATCGACATTTGTACTTGGTAGAGTACATGATATTGTAAATATATATCTAACCTGCTAACGTTATGGAGACATCAATTAGCTATGAACTATATCTTGAACTATGGAAAGACCCGACAGTTTTGTTAAAAAATAACCGGATAATCAAATATTGGTTAAAACTGAAAATAGAACTAAAGTACGTCTATATTCTTAATCTTTATTGCGTGAAAAAAAAAAATGCGCCACGGAAAGAAATTAAATATCTGCCCTAAGGTAATGTTTTTTTCTCTTACAAAATTTCCATACCCGGTCTGTTTAAGTACTTTAATCCCTTACGGCGCTAATCAAAACAGCATAAGAGGACATGTTGATTTTTTGTGTATTTTGTCTATTAATTAAACTTTTTTGGGGTACAATTCATAACGATCGTTATTTCTTACAAAATGACCGGTTACAACATGACTACCAATATCTGTGCTTGGATTAATCGCGGTCCTTTTTGTAGTTTTCTTGTGTTCCGGCTTAGAATTCCATTGAGCCCTTTGCTTTGTTTCGTCACAGTGGTTTTGATTATTTGTGTTTCACTGCAATTTTTCACAGAAAAGGTAGAGGACCCCTATGCAGATCGTGTATAAGTATATATAAGCGGAATTGCCCAAGAAAAAGGGTGAGATTTCGCACGAGTAAAACTGGTTTAAGCCCCATTCCCAAACCCATCCCACCCATTTACCCAGTATTTTCCTACTGACCGTTCAAAGGCGATTCCTCTGTTGCAAAAAAGGTAAGAGAAAAGTCCAGGGAGTGCCACAATCACAAACCGCAGCCCTTTCCAGACCCCAAGAGAAAGAGGAAACCGACAAATCTAACCAAGCACAAACCGAACAAACGTACGAAAAGCACTAAGATTAGCTCTCTCTTCTAGCAACTATTCTTCGTTTGTGCATTTTCTGGATATCTTTACTTATTACTTAATAGTGACAATGAATATTTTAAACAAATGGTTGATACAATTTATCCAAAACAACTAGATAAATAAATCTAACACTCTAACACCAGGCACCGTTTCTGATATATATTAATCAGTATCTTATGTCTTAATATCAACTAAAATTTATGACAAGCGGGACGATGTGACTTTAATATTGTACATTTCCCATTTTTAGATGGTGATTTCCCTAGTGCTACATCTTATAATGTATATATTTCTCAATTAAATCGTTTTGCTAGAACATCTAGTCATGTCGGTGATTTAATAATCGAAAAAAGAAATGAGCAAGGGTACTATTATCATAGACTACAAAAACTTTTTTCTTTTATTGCCGTCATTCTGGATTAATGTCTAAATATAACGTTGTTTTAAAACACTTCTGCGAGAAGGTCTGCTCAAAACTGAATTTTATGGAATTTTCAAAAAGAAAAAAAAACAACAAAGTTTTGGCAAAACTGACTTTTCGGAACAATGTAGAATGATTGTCACTCGCTACTATTCAGCGGCTAAATGTATGCATAGTTATTTACTCAATCATGTGTGTGTGTGTGTGTGTGTGTGTGTGTGTGTGTGTGTGTGTGTGTGTGTGTGTGTTGTGTTTATCTATCTATCTACCTATCTATCTATTTGTATGTATGTGTGTGTGTGCAATTTCATAATAGCTTGTACCTATCTTGCCACCACTTATTTTCCTGAAACGAGAAAAAATACGAGAAAATCATCTAGCTTATACTTTTTCAATCTGAGATTAATTGCCTACCTTTATCGTATCTTTATAAATACTAAATATATATATATAGACAGTACTTGTGCCTGACCTTGTTGTTCTCCGATTTCTTCGTTTCATTGCTGATGAAGCTGAGAACCAGTCCATGCTCAGATCGTGAAAAAGTGAGCTGGACACGTTGGATTGTGGCCTTTTGGATTTTATACAGGTAGCATTATTCACTGATTCGGGTGTCATCTTCGCTAGAGTAAGTAAATTTAAGCATAATTGTATATTATGATGTGCATGTTGGAATGATTAGAGTTCTGGCTTCAGATCGCCATTGAGCCCTTTGCTTTGTTTCATCACTGTTTTTTTTTTTTTTTTTTTTTTTTTTTTTTTTTTTTTGTTTTGTGTTTAGTTTTTTATTTTATTTTTATTTATTTATTTATTTATTTATTTATTTATTTATTTATTTATTTATTTATTTGATTATATGTGTTTCACTTTGATGTTTCACAAATGAAATAGAATATCTCTATGCGGACCGAACATATATTTGTAAATAAAAAGGTAAGAGAAAAGTCCAGGGAGTGCCACAATCACAAATCGCAGCCCTTCCCAAGAGGAAGAGGAAACCGACAAATCCAAACAAGCACAAATCGAACAAACGTATGAAAAGCACTAAGAGTATCTCTCTCTTCCCCAGGAAAGGTAATCGCAATGCTAAAAGGACTGAAAAACACAAGAACAAAATGACACAAGGTAAGACATAAAACAAATCGCCTCGTAGAATAAAACCCGTAGAATAGTAAGTCGGAACTATTCAGAAGTGATGCGATAGTAAACTCCCTTAAAATTCTTCAGTTTCTCTTAAGTAGTTGCGGTCATGGTACCTAAGCCATAATCCAAACACATAAATCCGTAAAAGAATGACGACTCAGAATGTTCAGACCAACAGACATGGACCCCAGAATAAAGAGTGTAATCGGGCGTCCGCGGATAGTAAGCATTACTTGCTAAGCAAACTTCGCTCACCATGCCCATAGGCCTGAACGAAGGAAATATCGGTAGAAGCGTATGTCCGGGATTTGGGAAGTCTACTTATGGCGCGTCTTTGGCAAATACATAAGAAACAATTCTGGAAACTGCAACATTGTAGGGATTGACCAGATCATGATGTCTCCCACAGAATTTCTTAAGTGTTGCTACTATTTTTGTTTTTTATACCCCTGGCTCAACAGCTTTGTAGTGAGCATTTTCCCCACCCTCCATGAAGTCCTGATAATTTGAACAGGCTCTGACATAACGGATTAACTGTGAAACGTGAACGCCGTATGCTGGTGCAGAAGGGATATTACTGCTCAGGAATGGAAAGTTAAGAATGGGAAAATTGAAGTCATTCCGTTTGTCGTAAAGCCTAGTAGTAAGCTTTCCATTGTCAATGTAGAGATAACAAACCAAGTATGAAGAGGAGGCTGCAGTCCTCGATGTTTCATTTTCTTTAAGTTCACGTGGACAGATGGATTCCAAATACTCTGCAAAGTTTGTGTTTTTCGGAGACATCATCTATATATCTGTAGACGAAATTGAATTGTTATGCAAGGTGTTTCTTGCCTGCTTTGAGGAGACTTTGTACAAACTCCGCCTCATAACGTAGTATAGGATAGCAATTATCCAGTACATAAATCGAAACAATTTCATGGATAACGTTGGTGACATTCCTATCGTTAATTTTTTCTCTTACTTGGGAGAAGGTGCAGCAGCAACCATATCTCATGTAGGCAAAATGTCCTTAATTAAAAATATAATTTTCTATGTTTTATATAATTATACCGAATATATGATTGTAATCTGGAACCACGTGTGAATTTGGTGCGATTTTTGCGGAGCTAACTTTCTTTAAGTTTCCCCCTGTAGTGAAATCAATGTAATAGTAATTCAGTGTAACAGAATATTTATTTTCCATACAGCAGATAATATTTTGGATAACAGAGTTGCCACCTTTTTGGGAAACAGTTGCCAACTCTACTTGCCATCAGTTCATTTTTGGCTGCTTAATTGTATTTGTCTTTCTTTCCCTTTGATGTTGCGCGTTTGATGTGGATCTGATTGTATCAGTTCCTGAGTTCACTTATTTACATTGCTTCCTTTTCTGGACGCACTTTTTTCCTAGACTTAGCTCTATTTCTCTTCCCAGATTTGTTTATTTATTTAGACTTACCCCTTTCCTTCTAACTTGCTTCTTTTCTTAGACATAGACCTACTCCTCCCCCTAGACGTGTTCATTTTCTTAGACTTGCTCTACTGACCGTTCTAAGGCGGTGGTCCCGGTGTTAGTCTTACTCTTTGTTGCTTGTGGTTTATTCTACGAGGCGATTTGTTGTATGTCTTTCCGTGTGTCATATTGTTCTTGTGTTTTTCAGTCCTTTTAGTATTGTGATTACCTCGCTTGGGGAAGAGAAAGCTAATCTTAGTGCTTTTCGTACGTTTGTTCGGTTTGTGTTTGTTTGGATTTGTCGGTTTCCTCTTCCTCTTGGGGTCTGGGAAAGGCTGCGGTTTGTAATTGTGGCACTCCCTGGACTTTTCTCACCTTTTTTTTTTTTTTTTATATCTACTCCTTCTCCTAGACGTGTCTTTTCTTAGACCTACTCTTCCTCTTAGACGTGTTCCTTTTCTTGACTAATCTTTAATGTGTTCTTTGTTTCCAAAGGCAATTGTTTTGACGTTTATTTTACTACACTGCAGCTGGCGTTGGTGCCGTGTGGCGGCCGTAGAACGTCTCTCCATACTTCACAATAGTGCAGATTATATTTCATTTCCTTCGGGTTCATTGGTCCCGTTGTAGTATCGTTGAAAATGGAGTTCTGCTTTATACGCTAAAGGGCGTAAGCAGTGTTTCATTACTGCTTTTGAAGACTCTCAATAAAACCGAGACTCCCATTTTCTAATCTGTAATGTGTTCTGTGTTTTCATAGGCAATGTTTTGACGTTTATTTTACACCTACTCTTCCTCCTAGACTTGTTCCTTTTCTTAGACTTATACCTTCTCCTTCTCCCAGACGTGTTCCTTTTTTAGACGTAGACCTACTCCTACCACCTCCTAAACATGTTTCTTTTCTTAGACTTAGACCTACTCCGCCTCCTAGGCTTGTCCCTTTTCTTATACTTACACCTACTCCTCCTCCTTGACTTGCTCGTTTATCTGGTTCAATCAGTAATTCCACTGTGGATGCTTCAGATGTCAAAGGAAATGAGTCAGCTAAGGAAAATTCCTTGAACAGATAACTCCAGCTGGTATTTGCATCCAGAGGAAGTCTTTGAACTGACCCGGTGATGTTTGAAACAGCATTTGCATTCATATTTAACAAACCTTAGTTTCTGAGTTTGATGTCATGTTTTTAGTAGCCACCTTGATCACTTTCGATTTTCAGATCCAAATGCCACTAGAATTACCACCTGTTCAGCACCCAGTTTTAACTTACGCGTTTTAGCCAGTGCTTCGATAATATACGTACGTTGGCTTCCAGTGTCTAGCAGAAGAGCAGAATACAAACATCTTTTTTTATTTACAGCAGTTTTAGAATTTTATACAATGATCTTCACTGTTTGCATCAATATCATTTCGTGAGATGAAAGAAGTACATTTTCAGATGTATAGTTTCAACGGTCTCGTTTGATGTTTCTTCGGATTTCATTGCTCCTTTGGCCAAGTGAAAACTTTCTATTTGACTATTTGCTTCGCCGCAATAGAAACACTTTTGATTTACTCTACATTCCGCTTAGACATGTTATTGTTTTGGACAAAGGAAACAGCTACCACTGATTTTCTGTTTTCTGTCTTCTATAGTGCAATATTAAAGTTTTACAATCGTCACGCCAGTGATTCCAAAGACTATAGCAACACATATCTGAATAACTGGATCGGCCTTTCTTGAATCGATGTCTGTTAGCCTGGCTATCAATGCTTCACCCGGTTGACCTTTGCGGACTAGGTGGAAAGTAGTAGTTAGAAGCAACACTCTGTCTAGTGTTAGCAGGGAGCTTGGCCACTATCACTGGACGATTGCTCCCAACGTTCTCGGCAGCTTATGTAATGGTTTCATTGTTCTGGCTTATTTCCACTGTCTGTTAGATCATTTCGTTATTTCTAACTGAACAAGAGGGCCAATTGGCAATTTAGATGTAAGCATAGAAATGAATATAGCTTGATCTATGTTTTGGCCTAGTGCTTCTAAATGTCGATGATACGTCTCCAGTGATCATAAGCTGACCATTTTGTCTAAAGCCGGTGGCATATTAAGCAGTTCCGAATAATGTGAATTTACCACTTTTGTAAGTCACCGACTGTTCTTTTAATAAATAAGCAGCAACTGATTAGTTCTCCTTTGATATTTATACTCCAGATATTGTATGTGTCGCTTCTCCGGTGAGTTTTCTGTTAAGACAGCAAAACCTCAGCAGGTGAACCTTTTATTGCAGTTCAAATGCATTACATAAATCTCTCCATTTCAACTTATCACTACCGAATGACTGTAAGTCTGGTCTCGGCAGTTTTACAGCAGTTGTTGGTTCTTGCATCATTATTTCGTCGGAAAAAGTCTTGTTGTATCTAGCTGTATTTATTTGGTGGGAAATCATCATTTCCTGCATTTGGTTTTTTGAAATTCAGCAGATGATTTACTCACACTCACGTTGGCGTCAAACTTGACAGTCTGTTTTTTTGTTGTTTTTTTTTTTTTTTTTTTTTTCAAAATCTTTAAGGTCATTTTTATTTTCAACCATTTACGAATCGAGCAAACAGTCTTCCATATTCTGTAACTGCAATGAAAAGTTTTTATTTATATTTTCAAGCTTTTTATTTAAATCTGATATTCTTTTCAAACACTTTCGTGTATTTCTCCTGGGATTTACTGTAGACCCTTCGGTTATGTTTTCAAGCCATACCAATAATAACGTTTTTGTAAAAACAAAGCTAAGAGAAAAGTCCAGAGAGTGCCACAATCACAAGCCGAAGCCCATCCCAGACATAAAGAGGAAGAGGAACAAGACAAGACTTAAAACAAATCGCCTCGTAGACTAAACCACAAAGCAACAAGGAGTAAGAATAACACCGGGACAAGCTCTAGTTCCTATTGAATTATAGTCCTATATCCAGTTCTCGTGGCTCTTAGTGTTCTGATCGACATGATAGTATTTTTTCTATAGGCTCCTTGGTTTCAGTACAAAGTAATATAGTGATATAGTGAAATCAATGTAATAGAGTAACAGAATATCTATGTTCCATATATCAGATAACATATTTACATTACGTTTGCATAATGTTCGTTTTTTTTTTTTTTTTTTTTTTTTTTTGTCTCTGCCCTTAGTTTTGCATTCTTCTCTACTATTTTCTCTTTTCCTTCTTCACAACGTGTCATCAGCAGCAATATGTATATCACGTTGAAATACCGGAGCAAGTAGATAACATTGTTATTGTTTATTCCCCTAATGAATTACAAACGAAACCGGTTGGGAATTTTATAATTATTTGGATATACCTTGTGATGTGAGATTTTATTATCAGACTGTGCGAATGTGCAGACTGTTCCTGGCCGCAAGGTTCCATTTTCTCACAACACATTAAATATATCAAACCATTATTTCCTCCATACATACAATCAGTGTAGTATATCTTGACAGTAACGTCGCAGAACGTCGTCTATATACCTAATTTAATCTATTTATGCATAGCGTCCGTTAGAAGGGACATTTGCAAACACTGTAGACCCAGAACGTGGCGTCTGATCAGGGTCTACACTGTTTGCATTAAATACAGGGATTTGTACTAAACGAGATGATAATAAAAACTAACCACAATCCCTTCCACTTCAAATGGATATATCCAAAGGAACGCGGCAGAAGAGTTCATTCGGTATTAAATGGTTACATTTTCATGGTCGCAGTATTTAAGCCGTGACACGAGAAAATGATATTTCTTCCTTAATGCGGAGAAGGAAAGTCATATTCTATCTGCGCATGCGCACAAGCTGATTAGGACATTCACAATGTGTCCATATAATCTACAGTCTACGACAATTCTGTAAGGGACAAGCGAGTATCAGGGCTGCGTTTACTTACAGAAAGCATTTCGGAATGTTTTAACGAACGGTTATTGTAAACCTGTCACTTAAAAAGTAGACAGTAGCCGAAACTATATGTAATTTCAAATGAATTATATCAATTTAATTTTTGGCATTACGAAAATATACCTATTCAAATATACTGAAAAATGTTCCCATGAAAAAAAAAAAATGATAATTTTCAGATGAAAAATTCTGATACTTTTCATATTTCTGCTCAAGACATAGATTGTAGGTACTCGTTAGAACCGCCTCGACGAGCCGATTCTAACAATTACCCACAATCTATGTTTTAGAGTAGAAATAAGAAAAACATGTATACACCTGTAAACCCCAGATTTACTATCTAAAAGTGGGGTATAGGGGTCAAATTTATATAGGCATGTTTTCGTGATGGGTTTTGATTATAAGCGTTTCATTGTGATGTTTCACAGATGCGGCAGAGGACCACTACATTGTATGTCGATCGAACATATATTTGTAGTTTGGAGCTACATTAGAATTAAAAAAAAAAAAAGGTAAGAGAAAAGTCCAGGGAGTGCCACAAGGAAAAGGAACCGACGAAACCAAACAAGAACAAATCGAACAAACGTACGAAAAACACTAAGATTAGCTCTCTCTTCCCTAAGCAAGGTAATCGCAATGCTAAAAGGACTGAAAAACACAAGAACAAAATAACACAAGGTAAGACATAAAACAAATCGCCTCGTAGAATAAACCACAAAGCAACAAAGAGTAAGACTAACACCGGGACCAGCGCCTTAGAACGGTCAATAGAGTAGACCACCGCTGGGTTTAAAGCACTTTTACAGCTAGCCAACTTTACCTGGGTCCCGATGCTACTCTTAATACAGAAATAAAAAAACAGAAATTCGGTTCGCATAAAGGCTCCCGACTCAGTCAATGCATCAAAGCGAAAACATAAAAATCAAATTAATCACTAAAATAAACAAAGACGAGTAAGCTAAGGCTGAAGTTTCGTGCTAGTAAAAATACATTGCGGATATTTACTCTTTTGTGGTGAATACCATAATATTATCATCGAGTGTAATGGAAACACTTAGTCTAGTATTTTCACGAGTGCGAAGCACTAGTGAAAATATGAATGTTTTCATGACACGAGATAAAAATATTTTTGGTTTTCACTGAAAAAAAGTAAATGTTCTTTTAATTTAAATTGTTTACATGCCAATGCGTGCATCTGACGTCATAACTTACGTCGCCAAACAAAACATGAACGTCATGGTGTTGATATTCAATGCTTTTAAAAACGTCAGCGCTGGAGAGACAAAAATAAAAAAAATATAAACGGCAAATGAAAATAATATTGTTATCAAAATCTTCCTTACATTCTAATTAAGACTGAAATGCATACTAACACTTGATAGTTTTGTTCAGAAGCAGAGAAGTTAGAGGAGTTAAAAACAACAACAACAAAAAAAAAAAAGACAAAAAAAAGTGGGATCGGCTCCTGTTAGGGAAACAATGAAGGCAACAAAGTTATCCGAAACTAGGACTGAAAATAACATGACCATGGTAATTTTCACTAGTTAAAATACCGTATCCTTTCACATGTGAAAATATCAATTTTATTTATTTCGGATAAACAGTGATTTTACTGCTTAAACTAAAATAAAACTGAAGATACCCAGGGAATGCCACAATCATGAAGCATAGCCCTCCCGAGGCACCAAAAGAAAGAGAGATGGGAACAAATAAGGACGAAACAAACATCACATATAAAACCACTGACCATAACAAAAACATACCTATATAATTTTGACCCCCTTAAACCCCACTTTTATATAGTAAAACTGGGGTTTACAGGGTATACATTATTTTCTTATTTCTGCTCTAAAACATAGATTGTGGGTACTCATTAGAACCACCTCATCGAGGCGGTTCTAATGAGTACCCACAATCTATGTTTTGAGCAGAAATATGAAAAATATCAGAATTTTTCATCTGAAAATTTTCAATTTTTTGATGGTAAAATTTTCAGTATATTTGAATAGGCATGTTTTCGTAATGGCACCGACAAAAAAAAAAACTGCAACCGTCTTGCAACAGTCAGTAGAAAAGACTACTTGGGTGGGTGGGGGTTCTTAAACCAGTTTAACCCGCGCAAAACCTCACACTTAATTTTAAAAACTAGCTTAAGTCCCACCCCAGTAGTTTTCCTCTATCTTCAATTATTCTTACCGGTTATTTATCACACAAATTTAGGAATCGATCATGGTCAACCGTGTTGGTGGCAGATACTCCTGGTACCTATTGTCCTCTTGATCGGCCTTGTTAACATGGGCAAAGAATCTGTCGGATAAAATATGCCATGGAAATGAGCCGCTGCACAGCATATCCTAAAAGATCACATGCGCCAAGCGAAGATTCAGATCAGCTTGCGATTCGCTGTGAAGGCGCGGATGCACACTATTCGCTTGGCCCTGGGCGCTGGGTGCGCATACCATCTTGTAGGAAATGCTAAAGAGTTTCATTTTTGGTGGTGTCCTTTGCATAAGACTCAAGTAGAATCACTAGCTACAAAGGGTGTCCCCCCCCCCCCCACCCCGGAAGGTTGCTACCGGGACCCATACGCCTTTCCGAACACGATTGAGACCTCTTTCCAGACAAAACTAAGATAAATAGATCTACATAGCCCATTGTAGAAAAAACAACATACGTTCATTTGCTCAGTCGATTACTTTAAGAAGGATTTACTTGTATATTATCAATATTAAGTACAACAGGACGTGGACAATATCAAGTTTAACTAAGTTACATTCAATGTTTTAATTTTTTGCCAAATACAATTGTAATATTCTAGACATACAACAAATCATCGGAAATACAACTCTGAACTATCAAGCATTCTTTGAAAATAATCAGCGGTGCCTAATGGTGCTATAAAATGGAATTGAGGGATTGAATGAAGCACATTTAAGCAGACCAGACTTCATTTACCTCTGGCGCCTCATATCATTAACAAAATTCTATTAATGATATCCCCGTTCCAGGCTAAGGTAGTTTTACTGCCCCCTTTCCAGACAGACATGAACCCCTTTCCAGACAGGGGTATTTGAGAATCCCTTCCCAGATATTTTTACAATGAAACATCCCCACCCACTCCGTTCCAGACAGACTTAAAATAAGACCCCTTTTTTCGGCACATCCCTACCCATGCTTATATAATGCCTCCCCCCCACCCCACCTCCCCCGCCCCCGCCCCCCCCCCCCCCCCCCCCAACACCCCAATCGATATAATACATACACCAAACTACAGTATAGTGAACTGATTGTCTGTTTCACGTTGTGTATACAGTCCAGTCATCGGTCAAGTTAACCATTTTACCGGTCCACGGTCGCTCCAGTCCCGGTCCTCGGTCGTTCCGCTCCCGGTCCACGGTCGTTCCGGTTAATATAGCGGTATCGGTCGGTCCGTTCCAGTCGCTCCATAATCATGACCGCCGTTCCGTTCCATTCCATTCAATCATGTTCGCGTTATTGTGATAATAATTTACAATAAAAAAAATCATTCAAATTATTTACTTACCATTAATCTGAATTGCGTGTGAAACAAAACATTCCTAAAATCTGTCTAGCTATCATTTTGAACGATTTACTTATTGAATAATGAATTTCTTTTTTCGTTTAAACTTTAATTCCTAGTTTTTTACGCGACCGCATAAAACGGTCGCGGGACGTTTCGGCCCTAAACCGTTTCGGACCCTGGGTCGTTTCGGTCCTGAGTCGTTTCGGCCGGGTCGTTTCGGCCTGGGTCGTTTCGGCCCAATTTTGGAGTTGGGTCGTTTCGGCCAAATTGGTGGGTCGTTTCGGCCCATTTTTTTTTTTTCGGCCCAAATTTTTTTTTCGGCCCCATTTTTTTTTCTAACTTTACATAATTGAATATGCATGTTCCATATCTGCTTTTTTTGTGCTAAAAGCTAAATTTAGCGCATAACCTAACTGAGGTAATGACCAAGTATGACCGCCTCAATATAAGAAGATTAGATAGATAGATAGATAGATAGATAGATAGATAGATAGATAGATAGATAGATAGATAGATAGATAGTTTGCTATAACCTGGTTTACAGTTTATTATGTCTTTCACAGAAGATCAGTGAGTTCTGCTGCACAAAAACTTATAATGGAGCATGTCTGCATGTCTTACGGAAAATACGACTGTCATTGACTGTTTTTGTGAATACTGATCAGCCTGCACGTCAATGCCGTATGATCAGTATTTTCGGACTGCTCAACCCTTCTGCGGCAACAGCCCCGGATACCAAGACAAAACTTAGAATGGATGCGCACTGGCATGTGTGGGACTAAGTGCGCATTCATAAAACACGCCTATACAAATATACTGAAGGTATTACTGCTAAAAACGTATTTCCATAAAACAGTCTGATTTTCTTGTTCATGTTTCTGCTCAAAACTTAGATTGCGGGGACTCGCAGTTCGAGTACCAACAATCTATGTTTTTTTTGTGCACGAGAACTCACATTAAACCCAGTTTTACTATATATAACATTTGGAGTTTATGGGGTCAAGATTTTCGTAACGACAAGTGGACCATGGAAGACTCAGACAATCCTGCGCAAGCGTTGCGTGAAGTCTTAAAGGAGAATCATGACACCACATTTATTTATTTTTTTATTTTTTTTTTATTTACACACTTTAAAGTTGTTGGCTTTTCCAAAAAAATATATCATCACACGATAAAACCCCTAATCAATCACCTATCTAGCTAATCCCATTATTAATTTTTGTCAATTAGTGATCAACTGTAAAAGGTGTGAAAACACACGTTAATGCGTGCGTCTTTAATTTAATTAAGGCGATGAGTTAAGCCGTTTAAGTTCGTCGGCGAATTACGGTTCTGTTAAGGTAACGATTCCAAATATTTTATAATTGATATGCTTTTGTTTCAACGAAGTCTTTGAATGTCGGCAACCAATGTATATAAGGTGCTCCGAGACATCACTCCATCACTTATCTTTGAAATCGCTTATAACGATTGTCGAAGTAAATTTCAAAATGTCTGAATTGTGCATTTCATGTGACAAGGAAGTTAATGGCCGTCGCCATGCCGTTACGTGTGACGTGTGTGACCGGTGGCAGCATCGCCTCTGTGGGACAGGTATATTTATTTATTTATTTATTTATTTATTTATTTATTTATTTATTTATTTATTTTATTAATTTTGTGTCTGACCGGTTGCAGCATCGCCTTTGTGGGACAGGTATCTTTTATTTATTTATTTTGTACTAATTTATTTATTTATTTATTTATTTATTTATTTAGTTTAGTTTAATGTTTTTATTAATTATGAATTAGAATTATGTTTTACGTTACCGTCAACATTATTTCGGTAATTTTGGAATTTTGTTATTTGTATAGGCGTGTTTTCATAACGGCAGGCTTAGAAGAAGAAATGTTTTTTAGATCTTAAAGGTGTTTATAAATATTATCCATGAATAAAATCATTTCAAAATACAAACTGCATGGTAAACAATGTGGGTCCTGATCAGAAGCTATCTGATCTGGGTCTACATTGTTTTTAAAGGTAGGACTTTCGTGTTCAGGGTTTAAGGGTTAATATATGTTTTATTTCAGGCATTACGCAGGCGCAGTACTTTGCTGCTAGGAGAGGTGAAGAGCCACTTCGATTTGTGTGCCAGCCATGTGTTATGAACATTCCACCAAGGGAATCTGAAGCCATCGAGGTAAGTTTTATATATAAGTACATGTCAAACATTTACTGACGCAAAGACCATGCTACTACTACTACTACTACAACTACTACTACTACTACTATACACCAACAGGCACACGTCGAGTTTCTAATGAGTACCCACAACATACGTTAGAAAAAAACGTCAAACCGACGTCGCACTTACATTATACTACTACTACTATATTATTATTATTTTTATTATTATTATTATTATTATTATTATTATATTCTGCCTTTTCCTTCAGAACTCCGGTGTTGGCGTCGTGGCAGAGTCTACAAGCTACGTTACCAGGGACAGTGATAGAAACGAGTCTGTAGACGAAACTTCGGCGGTCAATGGGATCAGTCGACAAGAGTCGTCAGTGATCAGTGAACGACGTCCTTCACTCAATGCAACATTTGACCTGGCTCACCGTTGTACAAATGATGATCGAGAAGTCTTTGAATCGTAAGTTGTCTTTTGGTCTCTCTAGTTATATGTCAAATTTAAGCGAATTATTACGTCAATTGTAACGTGCGATTAGCGAAGACTGGGATCAGACTGTGCGTAAGCCCAGGCTGATCTGAGTCTTCGCTAGTCTTTCTAGTTATACTGTATGTCAAATTCTAGTGAATTATTGTATTTCCGTAAATTGATGCTATAGTAGATATATGCGATTAATGAAGACTCTGATTAGACTGTGCGTAAGCGCAGTCTGATCTTAGTATTCGCTGGTCTCTCTATTTATATATTGTATTTTCGTAAAATGATGCTATAGTAGATATGTGCGATCAATGAAGACTCTGATCAGACTGTTCGTAAGCGCAGGCTGATCTTAGTATTCGCTGGTCTCTCTATCTATATGTCAATTATTACATGGAAATGTTATGGTTCTTTTTTTTTCTTATTTCTGCTCAAATGAGGCTTACGTCAATTATTACATAGATAGCTTATGTTGTTTACAGATTAGCGAAGACTGATCAGACTGTGCATAAGCGCAGGCTGGTCTGAGTCTTCGCTGGTTTCTCTAGTTATACTGTTCATTGTATTTGACATTTTCCCACATTTTCAGGTCTATCAACCTAGAACCAGAGATGCCAGAAAGCGTTCTACCTGACCAGCCTGTTGTCTTCAATATCATAGAAAAGGGCAGTAAGAGAGGAGGGAAACTCTTGGTATCTAGCAATGGTTTTTCCTACGGCGTCAAGGTATGTAATTTTTGTAATTTACGACTGCCTTTCTTGAGTCACAATGGAATTTCCGTACAAGTTGTGATGGTAAAATTATGATACCTTGTCTTTGCTGTATGCTGTGTGTACTCATTTGAACCGTTCAATATGGCGGACGTGAACCCTTTCTTGAGTCAAAATGGAATTTCTGTCTAAGAAGTTGTGAGGGGTAAATAAGGATACTTTGTCTTTTACCTTGTGAATGTATGATGTGTGTACTCATTTGAACCGCTGAGTAAGGCGATCCTTATGATAACACAAAACCTACATGTTGAATGTGTGTGTTTTTTGTATATAGATTAGGTTGTCTAATAATTATTTATGTCATTTTTTTCAGACTGCAGGAAAGACATCAACCTTATGGAGATGTAGCATTAGCATTAGATCTAAGAAGATGGAATGCCACGCTACAGTTAAACAAGTCGGCAACAGATTCACTCCCGGGGTTCATCAGCACATCCATCCTGGCGATGTTAAGCTCCCAAAGAAAGCGGAGATATCAGCGAAGGTAAATAAACCTCATTTTTCAGTACAAATAATGAAGTTGCATATATGAATCAATGTCAGCCACATTCCTAATTACGTGCATACCTCTTCATACTCAATTATGTAAGTGTATATGATATCATAGTACGGGTACGCATTTACAAATCTTCCGTTTGCACACTTCTAAGTGGTTATGCGTTGTTCTACACAATAAATATTAGTATGTTAATTATCATTTTCAGGTGAAGGAAGTGTCACGTCAACAAATATACCGACCTGCAATGAACATCATCGAAGATGCTATCCTGGAAAACATCAGTGATGCCAACCAGTTCCTGAAACCAAAAGAGGCGCTTTTGAAGAGGGCAGCGAACCGCTACAGGGCAAAGATGCGACCAACAGAACCAGGCAATCTCGACTTTGAGGTAAGCATATTATTAATATAGAAGTTCTTAAGAATATAACTTACTTCTTCATATCGCAACAATAAGGCCGTGACAATGCACCAAAAACACTGATACGACGGGTCATTTCTTGAGAAAATTAATAAATTACTACAAGTTTTAAAAGTTTATAATGCGCTTGTATGTCTTTGTATACCAATTGACACGACTTAATAATAATGATAATTAAGGCTATGTTATTTGAATGAGGATTGTTTTGATTTTCAGCTGGATACAGAGTTTCTCCAATGTGAAGACTTCTTGGTGGGTGACGTCAGAGTGAGGGGAGAACGTCATCTGATTTTGGCAACACCGTTCCAACTTCGACTTCTAAACGAAACAAAAAGATGGTTCATGGACGGTACTTTTAAGGTAACGCTTTCATACTTGTATACACTGAATTAAATGTACAAGGCAGAATCAATTGTTAGGAGACTGCTATGTAATAAAGAATACTTTGTTTCTAACATGTAATTTCTTCTATACGTCGAAAAAAAAACAAAATACCAAGTGTTGACGGGGACGTAAAACCATGTTGTAGGCGATCGTTACAGCCGTCCAACACGCATTTCAACTAATATTAATTGAATTAAAATTTGGGTTGTGGGTGTTCGTTAGAACCGTCAGACATGTTATCCGTTATTTTTTATTTATAGGTTGTGGTTCGGACCTTGTTAACACGATACATGTTTTATTTTCAGGTTGTTCAACACCCTTTCAAGTCCAGTGGGCAGCTGATGTCAATACATGGTTTTGTGCAACGTGAAGGTGCGCGTAAACAGTTCCCTTTGGCTTTCGCTCTGATGTCTAGAAAAACCAAAGAAGACTACATTGCTGTGTTGCGCTGTCTCAAGGAGAAGCTTACTGACCCTGTGGTTGAAGCTTTTGTCTTAGATTTTGAGAAAGGTAATTTATTTTTTTCAACGATCATTTAATCCATCTCCTTAGACCCCATTTTTATAGTAAACATAAATTGTGGGTACTCGTTAGAAAGACAGGTCCAAACTTTAACTATTTTCTGTCATTTCAGACAGCATGTTGGATGTTATAATTTCACATAGATCTGTTTTCCTCATGGAATATAGAATTTAAAAATGCTATTTATCCATAACGTAAGCTTGATATATGAAATATAAAATCTTATACTCATTCAGGATACATTATGTTTTCAGGAGCCTGGCAGGCGGTGAGAGAGGTATTCCCAGATGCAAGACTCAAAGGATGTGTATTCCATTGGGTACAAGCGGTGTGGCGGAATGTTCAGCACTATGGTCTGGTAGTGAGCTACAGAGAGAACGAGGCCGTGCATAAGTACATAAGACAGCTGATGGCTCTGCCGTTTCTACCTGCTGCCCATATTCAAGAGACCTTCGAGAACTTGAGACCGCGCGCTGAGAGGCTGCCACAACTGGTTTCGCTGGTAGACTACATAGAACGTCAGTGGTTAAGGAACCCAGTATTCTCTATTAGTGAATGGTCTGTGTTTCGACATACAATCAGGACTAATAATGATGTAGAGGGTAATTAGTTTTTCTTCATTATTACTTCCTGCTTAAAACAAAGATTGCGGGTATACAATTCGTTAGAAGCACCTCGAGATATGAGTTTTATCTGAAAAAAAAAAATCTTTTTCGTGTAGTGAATTTTTCAATGCATGTAGATCTATATTGAATATAGTGGTGGACAGTTAGACCCAACGATGTTTAAATAAGAAACTAATGCAGTAAATTTGTAAAAGTAAAGCATATTGATTTTCTTTCTCATTTTCTATAACATTTTTTGTATCTTCTATTTTTAGGATGGCATCATCGTCTGAATCACAAGGCCGGGATGTCGGGGCTTGGAATATACAGACTTCTTCCACTGCTGAGAAGAGAGGCAGAGCTGGTAAAGATGAATGTTACGGCAGCAGACCTAGAGCGAGACCATTCCATGGTGGTGACGACACTAGAGGCTCGCCTGCAGGATGCATGGGATAGATACCTGACATCAGAGATCTCAACATCCCACTTTCTCAAGGCAGTTAGCAACCTGTATGGACCGAAAGAAGAACACTGAAATTGTGAAAATTGTGCATTAAAAAAAGATTGAAAAAATAATAATAATAAAAAAAAATAGAGAAAAAAAACAAAATAGATCTAGAAAAAAAATGAAAAGAAAAAAAAATGAAAAACAAAAAAAAAAAAAAAAAAAAAAAAACGAAAAGAGAAAAAAAAATGAAGAGAGAGAGAGAAAAAAAACAACAAAGGAAGACTATATGATGAAAAAATTCTCTCTAAAAAAAAAAAAAAAAAAAAAAAATATGGTTAGCGAATGGTTGTTGTCTGCTAAACAACCTCATATTATAGTAGGGTTGTTTACAGGCAATTTTCAAGTCCTAGTCACACCTCCTCGTTGGTGCTAACTGGAAACATGGCTATGAATAGAACTTTTAAAAGTCGTTATTTGGGCTATCATAACCATGGCTAACGTGACAGGGCGCTGAAATAATATTCCAATATTAATTTATATTTAATACTTTGGTAATTTGCTGAAAAATAATGCCACATAATGAAAACTGGCCGAAACGACTCAGGGTCCGAAACGACCCAGGGCCGAAACGACCCACCAAAATAGGCCGAAACGACCCACGTCCAAATTTAGGCCGAAACGACCCAGGCCGAAACGACCCGGCCGAAACGACTCAGGGCCGAAACGTCCCGGATACGCATAAAACAGGCGACTTTGTGTCGCTTTCGCTATTATTATTATCATTATTTTGTTTTATGCAACGGTTTTAAAAGTTTTTTTTTTCATACAAACTCTTAATAGCCTCAACTACTGAATTCCAAGCCTGTTTTACCTGATGTTTTTTAACGACATCGCAAAGGAATTTCCATCAGGACGGTTCACCAGTGACCGACAATTCGGAACAAAAGATTGAAAATAATTTCATATTTTGTTGTAAAAAATACACATCGAACCTATCATCATTCACACATCTCACCCGTCTGGAGAAAAAAAATCAAGTATCGAAATGCATAGAATTTGCTGAGTTAAACTTACGAGAAAATACTTTAATTTTCTGTACTAAATCATTGATCAGAATGTTTACTGGTGATACGTCTAATGATATCCATTCACCAAAGTAAACATGTCTAATGACATTCATTGATCTTGATGTAAGAATATATATAGACTCTTGCTGTAAGAATATATATACATTACAGGCAGTTCTAACGAGTACCCACAATCTGTTTTGAGCAGAAATATTGTAGTAGTGATAGGTATATGATACACTTGTACTGCCTTGCGGTACAAGCCGGCTTTTATAGCGACGAGGTAGAGTGTTGGCCTGTCAAGCGGAGGGCCCGGGTTCGTTTGTGTTGAGGTTTTACGGCCCAGTCAACCCAATGGGGTCATGTCGAGCGTGGTCAGTTTACCTAACCACACGTTTACTGGGCAGGCTTAGTCCTGTAAGCGGTTAACCAGTATTGTGCACATTCTTTCGCCAGAAACTGACAACTGCCCTTCTTGAATCAGCAGAAGGGAGAGACTGACCGTAGAAAATATTTCATGATCAATCTCCACGAAAGAATGTTGCCAACCTCGGCGGGGGTTGAACCCGCGACCTCCTGGTCTCCAGTCGGACGGCGCATCCAACTGAGCCACCGAGGCCGGCACGGCCCGGGTTCGATTCCCGGCCGCGGCATAGGTGATTAGAATTTTTTCACCTGTTACATCTGGCGCCCAACGTAAATAGCCCAATTTGATGGGCTTGGTGGCCCAATAGGCTTGGTGGCCTGGTATTGTGGTTGCTCAAACTGAGATTCGCGGACGAATCTTAAAATGGAGGGGGAATATGTAGTAGTGATAGGTATATGATACACTTCTACTGCCTTGCGGAACAAGCCGGCTTTAATAGCGACGCGGTAGAGCATTGGCCTGTCACGCGGACGGCCCGGGTTCGATTCCCGGCCGTGGCATAGGTGATTAGAATTTTTTCACCTGTGACGCGGTGGAGTGTTGGCCTGTCACGCGGACGGCCCGGGTTCGATTCCCGGCCGTGGCATAGGTGATTAGAATTTTTCACCTGTTACAATATGAAAAAAATATTAGAAATGTTTACCAGTAAAATATTCTGATTCTGTCAGTAGCTGACAACTGCCCTTCTTGAATCAGCGGAAGAGGGAGAACGACCACAGAAATGATTTCATGGCATGCCATTGCCAGTCC
Organism: Anodontia alba; assembly: GCA_964016985.1. Taxonomy (NCBI): domain Eukaryota; kingdom Metazoa; phylum Mollusca; class Bivalvia; order Lucinida; family Lucinidae; genus Anodontia; species Anodontia alba. Next base: position 77,379,915 of record OZ024828.1, read on the forward strand.
CCAGGCTCTTTGCTAATGTTGCCGGCCTTGGTGGCTCAGTTGGATGCGCTGTCCGACTGAAGACCAGAAGGTCGCGGGTTCAATCCCCGCTGAGGTCGGCAACATTCTTTCGTTGTGATAGATCATGAAATATTTTCTAAGGTCATTCTCTCCCTTCCGTTGATTCAAGAAGGGTAGTTGTCAGTTTCTAGCAAAAGAATGTGCACAATACTGGTTAACTGCTTAGAGAACTACGCCTGCCCAGTAAATGTGTGGTAAGGTAAACTAAGCCTGCCCAGTAAATGTGTGGTAAGGTAAACTGACCGCGCTCAACATGACCCTCTTTGGTTGACTGGGCCGTAAAACCTCAACACAAACAAACTTTGCTAATGTTGCTAATAGCATGACGGAGAACAGAAGGATCAATGTGAAATTTGATGGAAACTGGCTAAGTGGTTTCTGAAGAATCATGATTTCATACATGTAAACAGCACAGTGGCAGAGAAATATTATAAATATAAACCAGATGATGGCCATCTTAGATTTCCAATCAGAACAATTTTAACTACTGTTGATCTACAAGTCACTTCGATACTTTCAATATAAATGTATATGGCCCATACAAATGGGGAAGCAAATTTGACCTTGGAGGTAAAAAGGTCAAATGTCAACATAGAACCATCATTTTAGCAATTTTGGTAGATCTCCTGTCCCCTATAATTTGTGCAAAGATTAGAACCCAGGGCTTATTTGGTTATGGAGAAGATTTTTAAAGGTTTTTACCATATATGGGCATGGCAGCCATTTTGATCAATGGACCATACCCATTTTAGCAATCTTTCATTCTCCTGCCGACTGAGGCTCCGCATGAAATTTGAGCAACACTGGCCCGGAGGCTTCAGAGGAAAAGCCATTTGAAATTATCAACATTTTTTCCATACAAATGTATGGGGCCCATACAAATGCATACAGAAGCAAATTTGACCTCGCCGTAAAAAGGTTAAATGTCAATGTATGACAATTATTTTAGCAACTTTGATAGACCGCCTGTTCCAGATGATATATGCAATGATTCAGCCACAAGCCATCCTTGATTTTGGAGAATAAGATTTTGAAATTTTTTTCCATTACAAATGCATAAGGAAGCAAACTTGACCTTGCCGTAAAAAGGTCAAATGTCAATGTATGACCATTATTTTAGAAACTTTGGTAGGCCCCCTGTCCCTGATGATTTATGCAAACATTCAGCCCCAAAGGATCCTCGGCTCTATAGAAGATTTTTAAAGGTTTTTACCATATATGGGCATGGCGGCCATCTTGGTCAACGAACCGTGACCATTTTAGCAATCTTTTGTTCCCCCTATCTAAGGAGGCTCCATATGAAATTTGAGCAAAATTGGCCCAGAGGCTCTAGAGGAGAAGTTGTTTGAAATTCTGAACATTTTTCCCATACAAATGCATAAGGAAGCAAAATTGACCTTACTGTAAAAAGATCAAATGTCAATGTACGACCATTATTTTAGCAATTTTGGTAGCCCTCCTGTTCCCGATGATATATGCAAAGATTCGGCCATAAGGCATGCTCGGTTTTGGAGAAGAATATTTTTAAAGGTTTTTCCCATACAAATGCATAGGGAAGCAAACTTGACCTTGCCGTAAAAAGGTCAAACTTATACGACAATTCTTTTAGCAATTTTGGTAGAGGATTCCTGCAAAGGTTCAGCCCCAAGGCATTCTCGGTTCTGGAGAAGATTTTTAAAGGTTTTTACCATATATGGGCGTGGCGGCCATCTTGGTCAACGGACCGTGACCATTTTAGCAATTTTTCGTTCCCCCACCCTAAGGAGGCTCCATATAAAATTTGAGCAAAATTGGCTCAGCGGCTTCAGAGGAGAAGTCGTTTGAAAATGTTAATGGAAGGACGCACGGACGGACAGACGGATGACAGACGAAAAGTGATCACAATAGCTCATCCTGATCAGAGCTCAGGTGAGCTAAAAAGTGAAGGGGGTGGGGCATGCACCTGGGGACCCCAGTCAGCGTCAGTGAATGCATGAACAACAGTATATGTGTGTCTGAAATATTGCTGATTGCATGCCAAACAGTGTAGATCCTGATCAGATGCTGCATTCTTTGGTGTCTGATCTAGGCCTACATTGTGATCTGTCCCAGTACTTAGGGTTGTTATGGTATGTTTGATAGGGTAATAAAGTAGTTACCAAAAATGCTCATTGCCAAATAAAGCATAGAAAATAATTTCATCTACAAAACGAAATCCTTCAATATATGAGATTTCATCTAAATCTATTAAAACCCAATTTTTTGTCATAGATTAGGGGTAATTACTCTGTTGCAAACTGATGAACAATTATCAAATAATAATTCTAAGCAAGAGAATATTTTCAATGTTGTTTGATATATGGTTTCATCCAAATCCATTAATTTGATCTCCTGACACTAACTGAAAACTATTGTTTGTCACAAAGCTTAGGGGCAAAGACTGTTGAATATTGACTAAAATTTCAAGTAATATATAATTCCAAGCAAGATTTTGTCAATATCATTTGGACCATCCAAAGCTATCATTTTTCTCTCAAGTTATTAAGCAGAACTCAAGGGCAGTAACTCTGATGAAAATTTGACTGAAAATGCTGGGTGATACTCCAAAGCAAGAGATTATCAATATCATTTAATACACGAAGTTTCAACCAAAGCCTTTCATTCATTCTCATGATATTGAACAAAAACCATTTCTGTCACTAAGCAGGGACAGTAACTCAGTTGGAAATTGTTGAAAAATGTCAAGTTATAATCCCAAGTGTAAGTTTTGTGAATATCATATGGTATATGAAGTTTTTCCAAATCCATTAATTTATTCTCCAGGTATTTCAACTAAAAACATTTTTGTCACTAAGCATGGACAGTAAATCTGTTGAAAATGGACGCAAAATGGAGTTTCGTCAACATCCATGAATTTTTCTCATTATATTGAATGAAACTATTTTTTTTTTTTTGTTTTGTCTACAAGCAATGACAGGAACTCTGCTGAAAATTTACTAAAAATGCCAAGTAATAATCCCAAGCAAGAATAATATCAATATCATTATTGTTTGTGTTGAGGTTTTACGGCCCAGTCAACCTAATGGGGTCATGTCGAGCGCGGTCAGTTTACCTAACCACACGTTTACTGGGCAGGCTTAGTCCTCTAAGCGGTTAACCAGTATTGCGCACATTCTTTTGCCAGAAAATCAATATCATTAGATACTGTCTAACTCAATGGCTCAAACATCTCTGGGACCTTGAAAATTTGTTCTAGATATGGGTAGTTTGAGCCACTGAGGGTTAATCATAGCACCCGGTTAAGAGACAAATGGGAATAGTATAGGGGTGCCTTTTCAATCTTTTATAAAATAATAGTATGTTGATTGTACTCATTTGTACTGCCTCAATGAAGCAATTCTAAAAGGTACACACAACATACATTTTCAGATAAAATAGGAAAACTACCTGAAAAATCCCTAAATATTTTATTTCCTGAGCTGTCAGAAGAATTTCCTTGGGACTCAAAAACAAGTTCGAATTAGCCACGGTATATGAGTCATCGGTGTTTGAGTCATTGAGGTTTTACTGTATATAAAGTTTTGTCCAAATCCATTAATTCGTTTTCATAATACTGCTCAATGAAACCTATTTTTTGCTGTTTGCCATTTGTCCAGCAGTTTTTTGACACATCAAGAGGTAGTAAAATATCCGTCTTCACATTTTTGGACAAGTATGGTAAGATAATATGGTAGACAAATACTTAGAATAAACATGGTTTTTGCCTAGCCTGGCTAGTTATTCCAAGAATGTTTACTCCAAATCTAGAGATTGCAATTATTGGAACCCCACTGAAGCAAGGAAATTTTCAGCAACACATACTTGATGTGCCCTTGTTTTAGCATAAAGTGGAGAGAATGGCATCTAGAGATCAGGATAGGGTTTCCATATGTGCATGGATCCCAAGGTCCACGATAGCAAGAAATACAAGCAAGTACGTGTAAAGTCAAAGCACCTGCCTGATATGACTGAAACAATACTGAAAGGGTCATAAGACCTGAAATCCACCACCCGTGCAATAAAATAAAGCAATAAATTATACAAATTTAAGTCCTGTTTTTGTGTTACATATTGTGTAACAGCCAAAGATTTTCTGACCAACAAATGTCATAGTTCAAGTAATCACAGGATCAGGATTTTTTTTGACTTATAAAATGGAAATGAACTCATAGCACTTATTACTTGTGTCCTTCCAAATAGAGGACAAGGTAATGGTATAAACAATCACTCAGCATAGACTCAGATCAATATGCACATCTGTGCAGTGTGATTTGTGTCTACATTGGTTGTTAAAATACTGTTCCTGCATCTTAAACATTGTTAGCAAACAACATAAACCCCAATCAGTCTGTGGATGCACAAGCTGATCTAGCTCTACTACAGTCATATCATAAGGTTATTTTCTATTTGAAAGTGCTCTTTGATACTTCACTGAATGAAATAACTCATACTAATCTTGGCATCAAACTGATTATTGTTTGTTTTGTTTGTGTTGAGGTTTTAGGGCCCAGTCAACCCAGTGGGGTCATGTCAAGCGGGGTCAGTTTACCTAACCACACGTTTACTGGGCAGGCTTAGTCCTCTAAGCAGTTAACCAGTATTGTGCACATTCTTTCCCCAGAAACTGACAACTGCCCTTCTTGAATCAGCGGAAGGGAGAGAATGACAGTAGAAAATATTTCATGATCAATCTCCACAAAAGAATGTTGCCGACCTCGGCGGGGGTTGAACCCGTGACCTCCTGGTCCCCAGTTAGACGGCGCATCCAACTGAGCCACCCAGGCCAGCATCAAACTAATTAAAAGTACAACACAATAACACTGAAACAAAATCTAAAACCAGAGAAATATTTATTCTTGGTAATTTTCTTTCAAAATGATGACTGATAGCAAGTATTTGCTAACTTCAAATTCCTCTCTAATTTCAATTCTTGATATCCATTCTCATTGTTCAGAATATTGTTGTTTAATAGTCACTTTCTGTCAAAAGTTAATAGATAACTCCAGATAAGAGGGGTATCCCCATATTATTTTTCTTATTTCTCCATGAAAACCTATGTTGTGGGTACTCATCAGAAGTGCCTTGGCGACAACCTTCTGATGAGTACCATAACATATGTTTTGTGGAGAAATAAGAACAAGAGCTGTCGTAGGACAGCGTAGCTCACCTGCTGGGTACATTTTATATTGTAACATTTTTATCATTAAGAAAATCAAAATGAAATAATCTATGAAATAATTTTCAAGTTATATGGCGAAATCATTCAACCATATAATAAAGGTCACACTGACCTAGATGTATTTGTATGTAAATCATTTTGTCACATAGATATAATAATCCAGGTATGACAATTCTTCATGAAATAGTAATAAAAATAAAAGGCAAAATCACTGAAGCATGAAATATAGGTCATAATGACCTAGATATAGTAAGTGGTCATTCCTTGGGTCACATGGAACTAATATCCCAGGTGTGACATTTATCCAACAAATAGTATTCAAGATATAAGGCAAAATCACTGAACCATGAAATATAGGTCACACCAACAGAGATATATTTTGACGTCAATAATCGGGTCACAAGGAACTAATATCCCAGGTGTGACATTTATCCAACAAATAGTATTCAAGATATAAGGCAAAATCACTGAACCATGAAATATAGGTCACAATGACCTAGATATAGTAAGTGGTCATTCATTGGGTCACATGGAAGTAATATCCCAGGTGTGACATTTATCCAACAAATAGTATTCAAGATATAAGGCAAAATCACTGAACCATGAAATATAGGTCACAATGACCTAGATATAGTAAGTGGTCATTCATTGGGTCACATGGAACTAATATCCCAGGTGTGACATTTATCCAACAAATAGTATTCAAGATATAAGGCAAAATCACTGAACCATGAAATATAGGTCACAATGACCTAGATATAGTAAGTGGTCATTCATTGGGTCACATGGAAGTAATATCCCAGGTGTGACATTTAACCAACAAATAGTATTCAAGATATAAGGCAAAATCACTGAACCATGAAATATAGGTCACAATGACCTAGATATAGTAAGTGGTCATTCATTGGGTCACATGGAAGTAATATCCCAGGTGTGACATTTATCCAACAAATAGTATTCAAGATATAAGACAAAATCACTGGACCGTGAAATCTAGGTGACCTGGACCGTAAAATGTAGGTCACCATGACCTTCACTCTCTTACACTTAAACCGATGTCACATAGTTAGCTGATGTATAACCAGTTGTGTCTATAACCTGTAGGCATATAAGATTTTACAAATGTGTCCTAGATTTTGACCCCTAGCCCCACCCCAAGGCCCACCCTGAGGTATGAACCCAGGGGTATGTTCTTTTGGAATCTCAGAAGACTCGTCCAGGTACCCAAATTCTAAATATGAATGCTCTATGAGGAGTGAAAGTCAAGATATAAGAATTTGAAAAACTTTAACACAGTATTACAAAGGTGTCCTAGATTCTGACCCCTAGCCCCACCCAGGGGCATGAACCCAGGGGTTTATTCTCTTGGAATCTCAGAAGACCCTCCAAGGTACCTAAGTTCCAAATTTGATGCCTCTGTGAGGAGTGACTGTTGAGATATAAGCATTTGAAAAACTTTAACGCAGTGTGGCGGGAACGGGAACGCAAACGCAAACGCAAACGTGGACGACCGGGGTGACTACAATAGCTCTCCTTGTACTTCGTACAGGCGAGCTAAAAATATCAGTTCTTTTTAACAGAAAAAATTGCCTTATCTGATCACTGCGTCATACGCAACACTTGCGTCAACATAAACAACTTCTATTGTATCTTTTATCCTTGCATATACTGGAAAAAAGTAAGGGATCATGTTTTATTGCATAGCTATAATTATCAAATGATTAGAAATGATTAGAAATGAACGATAAAATCGAAGGTATTTCTCAATACCAGCACGCAATTTCAAGATTGCACACTTTCTTTTGATCAATAATGCTTGTTTGTCGACCATTAACAAATCTCAAGCTTTATTACCATTGTGAAATGTTGACGTTGTATAACGTCAAAATTGCTGACGTCATTTTCACTTGACGTCATGAAATATGTCGCAAGTGAAGCAAGACAACTGATTTTTTGCTCAGTTTGTTTTAACGGCTAGAATCGCTGCACAACAGCAACAGCACAGTTGCTTATCTCCACACGCGCAATACCGTGTTGTGCAAAAGAAAATCATAAGGAGATCTTGCGGAGGTGGTTGCGGAGAGTCAGTTTAGGTAGCGTTGAAGGTGGGTGTCAGTTGAAATAAGGCTGACATTTTGACACGATCGCTGATATCCAAAATCGGGCGATATAATTCAACCTCTGATTTAGTCTCCCATATAATCAGATCGGAATTATAGTCCTTTAAGCGAATACGGAACAAGAATCACTTTTCTCCCGAAGCAAGGGTGGTCAGAGTTTGCCGTTTTGGTGACAGACGGGCATGTAAAACTCCGATTCTTGGAGAGATTACAAATCTCTGGTTAAATACATCACCGTTTCAGTGAAGATTTAACATGTAACCGTGTAGTTTGAAAGAAAATATATCGCATTGTTTTGTCACAGAATCTAGGCATTTCATCACGAAAACATGCCTATATAATGTTGACCCCCTTAAACCCCACTTTTTTTATAGTAAAAGTGGGGTTTATAGGGGTATACATTATTTTTATTATTTATGCTCAAAAACATAGATTGTGGGTACTCATTAGAACCGCCTCGTCGAGGTTCTAACGAGTACCCACAATCTATGTTTTTGAGCAGAAATAAGAAAAATATCAGAATTTTTATCTGAAAATTTTCAATTTTTTGGTTGTAAAATTTTCAGTATACTTGAGTAGGCTTGTTTTCGTAATGTATTGACGGCTGGTACGTAAGGAAAGCGGTGGCGAGTAAAGGGATATGTGATGATTAAAAAGACCATATTTTTTTCAATAAGAAAGGATGAAAAAGGGTAATAATGACACTAGGATGGGAAAATAGGCTTCAGGAACACATTTGCCGTAACTGGATCGGAAATCATACGTTAAACGCGACAGGTAGAATGACATACGATATTCATTACGAAAATACATGCCTATTCAAATATACTGAAAATATAACCACTAAAAACTGAAAAATTTCAGATAAGAAATTCTAATATTTTCATATCTCTGCTCAAAAGAGTACCCACAATCTATGCTTTTAAGCAGGAATAAGAAAAATAATGTATACCCTGTAAACCCCAATTTTACTTTATATAAAAGTGGGGTTTAAGGGGGTCAAAATTATATAGGCATGTTTTCGTGATATGAAAAACCATGTAGCTCCAGATAAGCCACATTTTTCAACCAAAACATATTGATGTTTCTAGTTTGGATATATGTAACAGAGTCGCCACTTTTGTGGGAAAAGGGCTGCCAACTCCGCTTGTTATCTGCACTTTTTGTGGCTGTTAAATTATATTTGTCAGTCTTTCCCTTTGATGTTATGAACTTGATGAGGATCTGACAGCACATCACGAAAACATGTCTATGTAATTTTGAACCCTTAAACCCCACTTTTATATAGTGAAACTGGGGTTTACAGGGGTATACATTCTTTTTATTATTTCTGCACAAAAACATAGATTGTGGGTACTCGTTACAATCTATGTTTTGAGCAGAAATATGAAGAAAAAATCAGAATTTTTTATCTGAAAATTTTCAATTTTGTGTTGTAAATGTTTCAATATATTTGAATAGGCTTGTTTTCGTAATGATTAGTTTCTGAGTTCACTTACTTACTTAATTTACTTTGATTTGTACTTAGGATACACGTGTTGATGGGTTTATTAAAATTTTGGTTCATTCCCTTGACAGGGGTGTAAAATTTTGGATGAGACTGTAAGAAACTTACCTGTCTGAAACCAGTACCATTGATAGGTATACAGTAGACTCTCGTTATCTCGACCTCGCTTATCTCGAATAACTGCTTTCGAAGTGAAAATCTGGTCCCTGTTCTAACATGGAAATCTAACAACAGGTATCAAAATATTGTGGAAAAGAGGAGAAATTACTTTCTCCTCTTTTCCACAATATTTTCAATATATCTCTTAACTTCAGGAGTCAAGTTACATATTCATTTATTAAATGTGGTTGTTCGATTTATTGTTTTCCTCAATTCCGCAAATCTGATATGTCGAGGTACGGATATATCGTAGTATTCCAGAGAGTCCCTTGGACTTCGAGATAACGAGGGTCGACTGTATATGCTCGTAATAAGAGATTTTGGTTATATCTATTTTTGAAATAAGACAGTTTGCAGGTTACTTTCAATGGATTTCAGAAGGTTCCAGAGACCAATGGCCGAGGAATAGCTAACAGGTATCCTCGGAAAGAAATTTCCGGTATTTCAAAATATTTGTAGAAGAATGTAAGGAAACCAGTAGTAGGTAGTATCTGAAAGAAGCATTTCATGTTCCTCAAATGAAGACAAAGCTTACATATGTTTCATTCACACAGGCATAGTCATACTTTAGTCATATATTAATAAAAAAAAACTGTACAATGGGTGTATAAACATACTTATTATTGATTAATTTTAATGACGCAAGACTATGTTGTGCCTGTTTAATTTATTGTTTGTGTAGTTGATGTTAAACAATCGAAAACAGCCCGATTGCCCTATGCGGTAAACAAATATTTGTAGCTAGTCCCTTTACCAAATCCGTGGCTACTGTAGCATATTTAGGCGAAAAGAGAAGGTCTTTATCAGACTAAGGGGATGCTTCTGGCCCCGAGGTTATGTCAAAGTGCTGTAGGCACTAGTGGCTTGGGCATCAGAAGGCACAGGGGTTTCAAAGCTCACCAGATTTCAAATAAACACAAAGGCTAATACGATTAATATTTCAATAGAAAGTCTCAGCCTCATAGAGGATATGGTTTCTGAGGTGATAATTTTAAGGAATTCTTCCTATTTTGCATGGCAATCAGTAAAAATAAAGCCCTATTGCATAAAAGATTACTCAAGGAATAGTACAATATATGTTTTGTCACATTATATGCAGTTGCTGGGTAGTAAATACTTTCCCATTATAAGTATATGGAAACTGTAACTGGCATACCAAAGTGTCCATTTTCATAAAAAATACAAACTTTCCATCCCCCAGCCCAACGAAGGCAACAGATGATTTGGGCTCAATTTGCCTTGTGTTGTCAGAGGAGATGTTGTCTGAAAGTGTTGACAATGACAGACTATGACAGGGACAAAAATGGAGAACTATCCTATAAGCTTTTTCGGAGCCCTCTGCTCTGTAAGTTAAAGACAAAGGAATGCTATTAATGTTGAACTGTCACTGGATATGTATCAATGAAAACGAAGGAGCTAGTTTTGTTCATGGTTTTATTAATTATAACATGAAATAAAATACAGGCTTTCGACAGATTATGATTAGAAGAAAGAATTATTCCTGAAGACATATAATGGTGGTATTTTGATAAATGTTACCTAATGTTTGGGCAAATAAAAATCTAAAACAGATGTTTTTAAGACCAATGGATAAATCTATAAGTAGTTATATATTAGTCTGGGCCATAATGCGCAGTTGTAGCTAATAAAGCCTCATCAGTGACTTTGAATGAAACAGGCTCAACAATTCAAAACCACATGCAAATCTTCATATAATGATAAGAAAACATGCGAAATTTCAGAAGAATCCAATAAAAGATGTAAAAGGAGTTGTGGACACAAGCTTTAAAAATTGCTATTTCTCAGTTCACAAGGGCTGTGATTATTTCAGAAATAATTGGATCGAAAATTCAATACCACATGTACATCCTCATACAAAAAAAAAGAAGAAAATCTTCAAAATTTCAGAAGTATCCGATAAAAGATGTTGGAGGTTTTAGGGGCGCAAGATGTGTGATGGACACACAGACGGATAAAATGACACACAGAAGGACAAGGGTCATTTCTGTAGTCCCTCCCCATCTACATCGAGTGACAAACAGGAAGAATAGTTACAAAGCATTTAATCGTCTTTAACTTTTTTTTTCTTTCAAAATGACAAAGTTTTTCATGATGTACTTATTTATTCACATGTCAATTAGGTAATTGGTCTGAATGAAAACTTTACAACCACAGAGTGACACAAATGCCAATTTGAGCATATGTTTTCAATCTATTCCTGCAGAAATCCGAAAAATATCCTAATATTAATGAAAGTTTAATTATCTGAAAGAGTAGATGAAATCATGTGAAAACGTGAAATTGCATATTCATGTTGTCCTACAAAGGTTTGTATAGACAAGGTAACCAGTTTAATTTGCATCCATATTTAAACAAGATTAAAGATTTGCATACAATGACAAATGACTAGAGATCCATTAAAATAAAAAAAAAGCCTGTAGTAAAATATACCTCCCCCGCACACACCCCTCCAGCCGCCCCCACCCCCTCGCCCTCTCCCCCACCCGCTTCCTACCCGCCAAAAAATAGAAATGTGTCCACAGTATACGGATGTCCCCACTTTGGGTACATCTATAAAACTGTAAATTTTGCCAAATTAGAACAATCCAAAAATAATGAGAAAAATAAGACCATTTGCCTGCAAGGTCAGTAACTCTTAAACCATGAGACTAAGAAATTCAATTTTGTGTTCTCTAGTAAGTGATTTTCAACAAAGAATCCGAAAATAATGAGAATATATATAGCCCTTTGCCTGCAAGGCCTGTAACTCTTCAACCATAAGACTAAGAAACTCAATTTTGTGTTCCCTATTGAGTGATTTTCAACAAAGATGTAAAAATAAGGTGAAATATAAGGCCCTTTGCCTACAAGGCCTATGACTCTTAAACCATAAGACTAAGAAACTCAGTTTTGTGTTCCCCAGTAAATGATTTTCAACGAAGAATGCAAAAATCATGAAACAAATAAGGCATGCATCCAGAGTATAAGTAAGGGAGATAACTCCAGGCGGACAGGCGGACGCTCAGGCACCTTTGCCTGCAAGGCCTGGAATTCTAAAACCGTAAGTCTGAGAACCTCAATTTTGTGTTCTCTGGTAAGTTAGTTTAGATTTTAATGCAGTAGCGTCAGTTGCGCGTGGAGTTGTGCAGTCGTAATAATATGTACGGGTACTGACACGCTGTTTATTGTACTCTATGTAAAACCCGTGGAGAAATTTTCAGGTACCAGTCTGTCTTTCTTTGGTTAATATTTATTTATAATTTTTTGACAGTAAATATAGCTGAAAGTTATCAAAAGATTTAAGACATAACATGGTTTCAAACATCAAAATCGATTGACATTCTTCGTCGGCTTTTCAGATACGCTAATACTCGTACTTTTCCGTTCTACTATCGGCTATCAAGATCGGCTATCTCCAAAACAGCGTAATAATCTGCAATTATGAATAAGCTCATCAGGGCTCAAAATTCTTACTCAAACAGTTTCGTATGAGAGCATCATATATATATTGAAGTTTGTTGTAAACATAAATCTTATTATGTTCAACCCGAATATATATTTATTTTCATGGGCCTCTTTTTAGCGTAGTTGCAGGCGGTACTTTGCACTTTTACTCGGGTTTTCCCGTAAATGATTTGGCAAGGGGTTGAAATTTTGGTATCACTACTATGGCTTTAGGCTTGGCAAGCCAAGCCCAGGCCAAAAACTGTTTTCATGCTCAACTTAGCTGAACATGAAATTTGTCCTATCAATAAATCTCAAATTACCAACAATTGTAAATTCTTTCTTGCTTAACTTAGTAGAGCATGAAAATTTCTCCGCTAATAGGTATGAAAATGTCAACTATTGTTGTCGTTTTCATATTAGCAAAGAAAATGTCGTGTTCAGCCCAGTTAAGCGCGATAAAAGTTTTATAACCTCGCGGCCTGGTCTAGAAATTTCCTACTTCGCGTCTTGTTACGGTGGACTGGGTACACTTATTTTTGTTTTCGCTATAATTACAAGGGAGACAAGTTTTGTAACGTCTTGTTAGTTTTCTTCGGCCCCCATCCCACCCTCACCTCTACTTTAAAAAAGAAAAAAAATCGCTCGCTCGAGGCTACCTTTGAAGATAGATAGATTTTAAAATGAGTCTGCTCCGCTAATGGCTATTAAGGGAACGGGTGCAATTTCTGGGAAAAGGGTTGTGGTACACTCTGTATAAATGTTTTTTTGTCTCCCTTCTAAAAAGGGGTCTACTCCAAAAGGACATTTTTTTCTATAGGAGTAAACCCCTTTTCAGAAGGGTCTTGGTAAGCAAGCAGCAAATCACTGATTTGTCACCCTTGTCACCCTTAATTCTTTCATTCATCACGAAAACATACCTATATTATTTTGACCCCCTTAAACCCCACTTTTATATAGTAAAACTCGGGTTTACAGGGGTATACATTATGTTTCTTATTTCTGCTAAAAACATAGATTGTGAGTACTCGTTAGAACCGCCTCTAATGAGTACCCGAAATCTATGTTTTGACAGAAATATGAAAAATATCAGAATTTTTATCTGAAAACTTTCAGTTTTGGGTGGTGAAATTTTCAATATATTTGAATAGACGTGTTTTCGTAATGTAATGGAGATGGATTAAAAAACCGTGAAATTCTATTTAGCTAGAATATTACCCTCATAAACTATGTTTGCAAAACACAGCAATCACTCTCCAATAGAGCATTCTTCCGTGGAAAATTGAGCTTTCTGTTCTTGTATTTTGAACTACATGTGTTGAATTCCTTTCTTACCTGGAACTATTCACCTACTTTCTGACAATGGCGTACAATTCAAAATACAGTTTGTTCCCCTTTCAGATTTTTTCTGTTAGAGTGGCTGCTAAGAAAAAAGGATAAACGCCTTTTTAACACTCTGGGTAAAAACAGTTCAGCAGACGACATTTTATTTATTTTTTTTTTTTTTATTTTTCCCAGAAAACAGGTTTTGGCATTTCATACAAATTGTCTCCAATGGAGATCGTCTCCAATGGAAATTGGCATGAAATAAAAAAAAAAATATGTTTTCTGGGGGAAAATATTAATGTCTCGTCTGCTAACTTAGCCCAGAGTTAAGGTTAAAAATCAGCAGGTCGGCTAACATGGTTTTCCCTTTTCCCTTGAAATATGAACGCAAAATACAGACATTTTCTCAGGCAAACCCCTCTCCTACTTGTCACCACCCGCGATCCCCTTGTGAAACAACGGCTTTGATTGCTTCAAGGTATATTTATTTCGCAGTCCACCGATTAGCTTTTATCTTGTATGTCTTCCCGCGGAAAACTCTCTCTCTCTCCCTCTCTCTCTCTCTCTCTCTCTCTCTCTCTCTCTCTCATGTAACATACGAACCCATGCGACCTTGTCGAATGAGCAAATTCTATTTAATCACAAAACAGTTTAGCTTTCCTTTGGAATTCCCGTCTTATGAAAAATGTTATAACGGATTCTTAACGTCATAGATTTCGATACAAATATGAGTATAAACCGAGCTCAGCAAAATGCTCGAACAAGGCTTTCTCTTAAGTTCTTATCTGACCACTTAAATAGAAATTAAGAATGGCCATTTTGCAATATTGCATACGGTAGAAGTGGTGTAAATCAGAAGTGGATCCTCAAAAACTCTAAAGAGCTTTTGCGAATTTTGAAATCCCATGAACTGTTTTCTGTTATATGTAACTCAATTCTTATTTTTTTTTTTTATTTTTTTTTTTTTTTTTTTTTTAATTTTTCTACCAAGCCAACTAGAATTCCGCATGATAATTTTAATCCAAATTTAAAGAGAGCAGTGTCCTGTGTTTCTTCGATAAAAACGGACCTCTCCATTTGATACATGTACCCAGCTAGCACATGACATTTATACAACGTCGTATTAATGTCGATGCAGCGTCATGACGTTGCATCGACGTTAAGACAACGTTACATTACGTTACATAGAAGTTAATGCGACGTTATGTAAACGTCATTTGCTCGCTCGGTAGTACTTGGTCATCTGGCATTTCGTGAAGGACGACACTGATACTCAGAACACATTTTCTGAAGATGATTTAAAAAACATTGCTCAAATTCCTGATTGACAACATGATTGTGTAGTTCGGTAAATGTACATTTCGAAATTCAGTCTATATTCCTGCGGGTGGTGGTGGTGGTGGGGATGTGGGTGGAGTGTCAACTGCTCTCCATCGCTTGCCGACTTCTTTGTACTCATATGAAGTGGAATATATACTGGGACCCCTTTAAGCAGTGAAAATGCCTTGCTTAACAATTCAATTTCACATAGAGATATACAGGTGATGTTCTATCTCTAAATAATTAAAAGTTGTCATGATATATAGATTTTTTCTATAACCACATAAGCTTGAAAATATAGAAATTACGGAGTTTTCTGTGCCATATTCGGACTGTATCTCAAATTAGGTTATCCTGTTTGTCATATAACTTCATAGCTAGATTTCCATTGTCAATACTGAGTGGCTTTGAAGTTATATGATATACAGGACGACCTAATTTTCTCATAGGTAACTTTCCGTTTCTCTGTAATATTCCCTCTGCACCGCCACAGCGGGTTTACTGACAATTTTGTAATTGTAGTTTATGTAAAACTTTTATCATATAATACTGCTTCATTATAGACAGGGTGGCGTATTTTATTCCTATAGCTGACTAAGTTCAAATATTATAAGATAATATATGGTGTTGTCTGGGTTGTTGATGGGCTGTTTAACTTGTGTACTGACTATAAATGCTGGTCAAAACAGCAGGTGGCTAGACTGGCACTGATTGGTCAAGGAACAAGTATAGCAAGTTTCTTTGGATAAGTAGAAGCACACATTAGTGCAATGCCTGACAGTTCATCCCACCCACCATCCACTGCAGCACCAGATTATTTATCTAATGCTGTTGTAGCCAATGTTAATATAATGTATATATTTTGTTCATATATATGTAAAAAGTCTTCTTAATACAGTGGGGTTGTTTACTGAGACCTGTTTCCCCAAACGGTCTTCTTGACTCCCCCCACCGCCCCCGCCCCCCCCTCCCCCCCCCCCCCCCCCCAAAAAAAAAAAAAAAAAAAAAAAAAAAAAAATCAATGAATTCACACTATTTGAAACATGGAACACAAATTTGACATCTATGTCTCAATTAACTTTATGAGTAGGAACAGACCACCTTGCAGGTTTTGGCATCTATCTCTCAGTTAATTTCATTGTGGGATCAGACCACCTTAAGAAAAAGAAACAAAATTTAAAACTGGTGTCCACACTAAAAGTTTCAGATAGACAGATAGATAGCATTACGAAAACCCTCCAAAATTGAAAATTTTCAGATAAAAAACTTTGATATTTTTCATATTTCTGCTCAAAACATAGATTGTGAATACTCGTTAGAATCGCCTGGGCGAGGCGGTTCTAACGAGTCCCCACAATCTTTGTTTTTGAGCAGAAATTAGAAAACATAATGTATACCCCACTAAACCCCAGTTTTATTTTATAAGAGAAGGATTTTAGGGGTCAAAATTATATAGGCATGTTTTCGTAAACAGATAGATAGAAAGATAGAAAGATAGATAGATAGATAGATAGATATATAGATAGATAGATTACCTTTACTGCGTGTAGTCATTTTTGGCAATGTGGTATAAAGGCTATTTAAGGGAAATCTGGCATGAAGGAACACGTATTTATATATAATCGGATAGAGCGTTATGGTTTGGGAGCATATCTCAAGAGGAGAACACTTTAGCAGCGCAGAATTCGCTTCCATGGTATTTGATCATTTCTCCATAGAATGAATGATGTCTTTAAAACGGAAAAAAGCTCTTGTATTCAATGACGCCCAAACATCCCTATCAGAAGGGAAGCAAATATTTCCACCTCAATAAGGAAGTCAATTCCTATAGTTTAAATCAGAATATAGAAGAATTTTACTTTGTCATAAAGAAAACTATAGCACAAAGCTTCCGCATTAAAAACAAATCCATCTGATTATAAACCAAGAACCACATAAAGGTGCAGATATTACTTCATACATCGGATGCAAACGGTCCAAAAAGACGTCATATGGAAAGCAGACAAATATAGATAGTTTATAACGACATCTTTTCTTTCTTTTGTGCGTGTGTGTGTGTGTGTGTGTGTGTGTGTGTGTGTGTGTGTGTGTGTATGTTGTCTTTCTATTTCTGTCTTTTCGTATACGTTCTTTTGCTTGGACTTTTCCGTCTTTCCTTATACGGCAGATTCGCGGAAAGACGAAATGGCACCAACTGTCCACGGCGATAGTTTTCCCTAGACGCATCAGTAGTAATTGATATTAAGGTAGCCAATAAATAGAAACCAATCAAGAAATTTTACTGAAACATTATTTAAGAAAGAAAAATGAAAAAAAAATGAAAATGAAAAAAAAAAAGAAAAAAAAAAAAAAGAAAAGAAAAGAAACAGAATAAGTAAATACATAGGCAATGAATTAAATAGACACCAAAATATGGTGAACAATGTATCATTAGTTGCAAAACTTACTGTCAAATCAGATTCGCAGTTACGTCTGTATAATAGCGCTATAAGTGCTTTACTGAACTAAAATTTAATGCATAATTCTATAGAAACCAAACACAGAAATAAAAGTTATTTGTTTTTCCTTCAAAATGCATATTTTCGAGCAGATTTGGAATGTTTTATTGCATAGGAGTCAGACAACCGTTATTATATACCCGTGTTTGACACTAATATTGCACGTATCTGCATGAACAACATGCTCTATTGCTCTATTGCATTATATGTATCCATGGATAACAAAAGATAACTGATTAACTGATCAATGTAAATAAAATGAAGACGTTACTTTTTTGCTGTTACATTTAAGATAAACATCAAAGTCTACCGTCCCGACTATAAATATGTAATTTTAAAACAGACAAAATCATATTAAGATATAATTTTGCAGTTCTAGTTATAGTTACGTTAATGGAATAAAGTATTAGCTGTAATTTTATAAGATTTATTTCCAGTAATTCGTTTGCAGGTATTCAATAAACCGTTACCCAGCAGGCACACAAAGTTGAAAAAGACGGTGAATCAATGTTAAATCGGCGTTCTTTTAACGTTAGTCGATTCAACGTTGATTTAAGACGTTCAATCAACGTTGAATCGACGTTGTTTCAACGTTGTATGCTGCTGGGTAGCTATTTATAGCCAGCAAACCCACCAAAAGCCATGGAATATAAGTAAGAATGACTAAAGACGTTGAAACTTCAAGATTTATTTCCCTTAGTGTTGTTCAGATTTAAGAAATGAAGGTTGAAGTATGAACAACATCAGGTCACGAGAAAAGAAAGTAAACCCCGAAGAGGTTGAAGTAAACTTTGCTGTCAATCTAATTTTATTCCTACTATAATTACCTTTATTACTTATATATTTACATTATTTTCCATCCATTATTTTACGAAAAAATCTGGTTCGAAGGCTAAACTTGAAACAAGAAAACAATTGCACTCAGTTTTCCTATAAATAGCGGAACAGTGCCGTTGACGTAATAACGTCGTATATTGGAGAGAACAATGGTCGATTTGATGTCACTTAATGATCATGTGACGTTGAGTAAGTGCCTATGCCTGCATGCCAAACACACCGTTTGTCACCAAAATTAGAAGTATTGAGAGCACAACTTAACTTTTACTACTCTATGGACAAATTCAGCAGATGACAAATTGAGGATACTTTTTTCCATAAAAAAAATAGGATTTGACATTTCATGCAAATTGTCTCCGCAATTGGCATGAAATGTCAAAATCTATTTAAAATTTTACCTTGAGTGCTAAGCGCTAAGACAACAACACAGAGCAAAGGCAGAGAAATACTACTAGTAACCAGACTGTAACAAATTATCACTTAACATAATAAACTTTACCATTCCAGTACAAAATAGAAGATTCAAAATACCTACAATATATTGCAACATCCCGTAAAGTGTTCCACAGTACTGGTGCAGTAAAACGATGAGATCTTACCATGTATTAACCTATCGATCCTAGCATCCCCCAAAAAAGGACATTGGCAAACAGTGTAGACCCATATCAGACGTCACTAAACGTGGCGTCTGATTTGGGTCTACACTATTTGCATTAAATACAGGAGTTTCTATAAACCTTAATAATGTTAAAAGCTCATCAGACACCCCTTCTAATACAAATGGACCTATCCAAACAGTTGCGGTAGAAGAAACCACTCGGCGTATATGGGTTAACAATATTAATGAAGTCCATTACGAAAACACGCCTATTCAAATATATTGAAAAGGGCATCTTTCATTTCTGCCCACGCATGGATTTTTCTGAAACTTTGTATAATAATAACTAGGCATATGCAACCTATGAAAATGTGCTTATTAAATTATATAATAAAAAGTCGGACTCAGGACGCAACCTTGACTCACTCACCCCATGAGCTGATACCTGTCTCTAAATAAGTATGTCATACATCTTAAGTTTAATTTAGTTTTAAGATTTTTGCGCTGTGCTGAATGGTGAACACCATAGTAATTCTATTGGTACCACAAAACATTTATATTTAATTAGAGTTAACATTTTCTGATAAATTGATTATAAAAAATCTGAATTTTTTACCAAAAAATGAAAAAAATATCAAAATTAAACTTTCAAAATTAATATGTTATAGTCTTTGTCAAGATTTCATACTACCAGGAAAATTTGCTACATATATCCTCTATAGCTGTGCCAAATTTCATAAAAAATCAAAACCGGTAACATTGTCATTTTAGGCCTTGAATGGATATAGGTCGATTTTTACAAAATTGATTATTTTGTTACATTGATAAAAAACAGTAGAGAAAGGCAGTGTTATCAAACACTTCTAACACTTTACAAATCAAAGAGAGTTTAGACAACTCGGAATGAATATATCTTGAGCTACCCATTAAATTTTCATGACTTTCTATTACTTGCTTTCTATTTATATGGATTCTGACTAACCAACTATTACAAATGTAGACAGCATAACAAATTAAATCTAAAGAAATTCAAATTAACAAATTAGGCTTAACAAAATCTTACGCTTTAATTCATGTCAGCAAATCATTGAGCATTTTGTATAATTACTTCCCAAAAGGCATAAAACTAAAATAGGTGTAAAACAGGGGTATCCATTCTCACCATTACAAAAATAGGCATAAAACATGGAGATCCATAGTCTCCATTGTCATATTAAGAAGATGTGCAAACGTACTATTGCAAGTAGTTGTTGCTTGTTTGTTTGTTTGTTCTGAAGAAGGATTTGCATCCCCATCAACAGATTTTAGGATTTTTGGAGATTTGCTTCTGGACTGGTGTACTCTAACAAAACTAAGAATGCTTGAAAAGAAAATAATACCTATAGACTTAACTTCTGATATATCTATAGCTTGCTTGCAAGCATATATTGTATTTTGAAATTATGAACACTGGATTTCTTGTCCTGTAACATGTTCAAATGTGTCACTTCAATCGGTATTTCCTGCGATCAAATTGACACTGACACTGGAGTTTTTCTCTTTGTTTCAACAGTTATCTTTGATGACAGCAGCACAGAATACTGTTTATGTGGTCTTAACTTTTCTATCAGAAAAACAGATCTATCCTTTCTTCCTTACAGTAAGCATATATGAAATTGTTTCTGTTCTGCATAAGTTCTATTCTAGTGCACATAGTTTGACTTAAACAACAAACTGGTGTTCTGTAGTTCTTCATGTTAAAGCTTTAAGATTTTTCCAAAGGTTGTATGACTTTCATATTTTAGTCATTTGCCTAAGGACTTCCATACTAGTTTGAAACTCCTCCATATGTTAATTAACACGGAGTTTAAAACAGCTAACTTGTGTGGTCTTAATGTGAATCTAAAGGATGTATTGAAGAGTTTTTCAACAGTTTTCATTCATTTGGTTGCTGGCAGTTCTATGGTATTTAATTAATTCTATTTTCACCTTGTCTCTGTTTTTTGTGTTGTAATATGTTTTGAAAGGAGGCTTTTAGTATTCGTTTTGTTTTAGTTCTTATACTTAAATTCTTTCTTCCATTGAATATTTTAGCTGAATATAATTTCATTCTTCTTAATACCAACTGCTCTTACTTTCTTTGTTGTTCTTCGCTGATCATATTTCTGAAAAGTTATTCTTTCATTTTAGGAAGAGTACTAAAGTACTTGGTCAGCAAGTGCATAGATCTTACCTAAAGAAACAGTACTAAGCTTGCATGTGTCCATGTGACACAGACTTTAGTTGTTCATTACTGATTGTATTTAAGCTGTAGTGTTTTTTTTTTCAATATTGAGTGTCTTCGTGTGTGTTTTGTACCAGCTGTGAAATCTTCTGCTGTAGTTTTGACAATATTGTGCTTTTTTGTATTTACTAAGCGTGAACAAGTAGTCACAGTATTGCCTGTTTATATCAATTCTTTTTGTTACTCTGTTATTTTTGAGGCATTTATCCAGTTTACACCAAAGTTTATAGTTGATTTTTGGTCCAGATCATGTAAACGAAAAATTTTTTTTTGGACATGGTGTTCAACAAGGTGCAATTCAGTCAACTGGTTATAAATGAATATGTACAATTATGGTATCAACTTCTTATACAAATCATACTATATCATGGTAATCCAAATTGAAAGCTATTGATAAGTTGACTTTACACGATACTACTTATACATGAGTATTGGGTAATTTCATATTTTGCCGACAGGACTATATGTATTCAGGCTGTTCAAACAACATGTTACCGGTCTTCAATTTTTATGAAATTTTATGTGTTTATTCCTAATACATATGGAATTTTTTTATGCTGAAATGGTGTCTTGACAAGAATCGGAACATGGTAAAATTGCAGATAATATTTGGAT
The DNA here is from genome assembly GCA_964016985.1 of Anodontia alba. Taxonomy (NCBI): domain Eukaryota; kingdom Metazoa; phylum Mollusca; class Bivalvia; order Lucinida; family Lucinidae; genus Anodontia; species Anodontia alba. The sequence goes on from OZ024828.1 coordinate 77,401,859, forward strand.
GAATACATAACCTGCAGCTGAAATATGGGGCTACCGTTCAACTTACGTTATTGCTCCAACACTATTGCTAAGTACATGAAGCAATCCATAGTATCAAAACATGTACTAATGATGACCTTAATTAATAAAACATTCCAGCATCTGAAAAATGAAATCCTGTTTACTGTACGAAGGTTAATATTAGGGCATCCCCTGATTTGGTAGTGGCCGCGTACAAAACACCATAAATTTACAATGGAACTACATTTAAAAGCCAATGCCTCATAATCATCAGTGTTACACCCTAGGCAACCATTGTGCAGAATTTCATCCAATTCCAAGCGTGGGCAGAAACCAATGTAAATTTCCTATACCGTGTAAGAGCCCCTTTAACCACCAAAAAACAAAACAAAAAAAATCCGATATTTTTTCATAATTCTGCTCAAAACAGATTGTGGTTACTCGTTAGAACCGCCTCGGTGAGACGGTTCTAATGAGTACCCACAATCTATGCTTTTGAGCAGAAACGAAACATAATATAGATCCCTGTAAACCCCAGTTTTAGTATATAAAGTGGGGTATTATATAGGTATGTTTTCGTGATGAGAAACACAAAGCATAACCTTGAAAACATGTTATTAAACTCACGAAGAAAAGGCAACAATCAAGAAGAACTTGGCAAGCAAAAGTTCAGATAATTCAAATAAAATAAAACCCATCAATGTAAAGCCCAAAAGAAAACTTTTCTATGCAAGGTTCTGAAATAAAAAATAGTCTTACAGGCTGAGCATTGCCAAATTTTCTTTCCTATGCAAAGTTTTGAAATGAAATAGTCTTACAGGCTTAGCATTGCCAAAGTTTACCTTGCCAACAAGAAATGGCGACAAATCTATTGTTAATTTCTCCTTGACCCAAAATCAGATCCTAATTTTGATGTGAACTAATAGACTTGAATCAATTACTGTTCCTGGAATTTTCGTGTTATCCTTGCAACTTCGGAAACGTGTGACATTTCCCTCTACATAACATCCGTAAAACTCTTTTATTAGTCAAAAAATAGAACCAATAATCTTAAGTAAGTAGAGACCAAATTCTATAGTAGTGAGGCTATATACATGAAGCAAAAGTTCTCAGCCTGCCTGATGGCGCTCACCTCTGGTATCTGTAAAGTTTCTGAGTACCTAAAATTATATCTATTTCGACATTTTAAACATTAAATTTGATATAACTCTAAGCACAAGAGCTTTAAAAGTTTTAAATGATTTGATGGACACAATTCTTGTTTTTATTACCAGTAGTGTAGTCAGATTTGCTTTTAGGAGCAACTCTAGTAAAAATTGGCGACGTAATCATCGTAGATGAATCTAAGAGCTCTTTCTTGTATCTTTTGAATTTTAGTAATATTGGTAATGGGGTACAAATACCTTAACAAGGAAGATGCGTTTGAGACTGACAAACTAAACATAGGAAATATGGGCACGCTGTTGTTAACATATATTCTCAAACATTTAACTGATGACTATATGTTCGATATACACAGTTACATGGTATAATATGAATTAAAATGTCAGTTTATGGCTTTAAACGTCTATTAACCATTCCAAGGCGGTCCTTCTGTTGCAGTTCTTTATTGTTCTTGCTTTGGTGGTTTCAAATATGACGTTTGTTTTGTCATTGTTTGTTCGTCATCTCTCCATCTCTCCAACTTATGGTGCTTCTGGAAGATTGTGCTTCATGACTGTAGCTTTTGCTGGGTATTTTCACATATTTTTGTAAGAGAAAACACTTAATGCTAAATGATATGAAAAAAGGGTCTCCACTGTTTGCAAATAGTTTAATCATTTTTATTGCTGAATATCTAAACCACCTCGCCTGACATACCTAAAATTGAAATTGGACTCTTCCAATATATAGTTTGGGTGAGTTTATTCCGTATAAAATGGGTTAATATAGTTACTGGAAAAAGCCACAATCATGAAGCACGCCTTTCCAATATACCTATAGCAGGAGAGACGAGAAACAAATAATGACCAAACATAACAGCACTTTTATAGAAGACATGCGAACACAGAACTGCAATCATCACGGAATATAATTTTGACCCCCTTAAACCAACTTTTTATATAATAAAACTGGGTTTACAGGGATAAACATTATTTTTTTTATTTCTGCTAAAAACATTGATTGTGAGTACTCGTTGGACCGCCTCATGGAGGTGGTTCTAACGAGTACCCACAATCTATACTTTGAGCGAAAATAGGAAAAATATCAGATTTTTCTGTCTGAAAATTTTCATTTTTTGGTGGTAAAATTTTCAGCATATTTAAATAGGCATGTTTTCATAATGAGCAACCCAGAGGCTTATCATTCTAAAAAAAGTAAGAGAAAAGTCCAGAGAGTGCCACAATCACAAACCGCAGCCCTTCCCAGCCTATGAGCTTATGACAAATGTAAAAAGGTACTATTAGGTTTCGACATTGTCGTCTTGACGACATTATCAAATTGATATAATAGCAAAAGGTTACACCAGTTCAAATTTGTCACAGTGGATGCATATTACACGATATAGTTATCGAAGCCTGAATCCACGTTGTTATTTCATCGCTGAATCCTCGGAAATTTAAACCTCATATATACGTGCGTATTGTTACCGCAAAGATACAACACCATTACGAAAAAGGTAAGAGAAAAGCCCAGGGAGTGCCACAATCACAAACCGCAGCCCTTCCCAGACCCCAAGAGGTAGAGGAAACCGACAAATCTAAACAAGCACAAAACGAACAAACGTACGAAAAGCACTGAGATTAGCTCTCTCTTCCCCAAGCGAGGTAATCGCAATACTAAAAGGACTGAAAAACACAAGAACAAAATGACACACGGAAAGACATACAACAAATCGCTACTACTCTTAATCACAACAAGTTAAACAGAAAGCAAAATGGGCAGCTGTTGAAGGTGACCAAAATGCTAGCATCACAAAACAACTAGTAAAACAGAAAGCAAAGTGGGCAGCTACTGAAGACGGTGACCACAATGCTAGCATCACAACACATACAGAAAAAACAGAAAGAGCTACAACGAGTATGAACAACACCAGGACCACCGCCTTAGAACGGTCAGTAGAAAAAACTACCGGGGGGTTTAAAGCACTTTTACAGCTAGCTAACTCCACCCTGGGTCCCGATGCTACTCTTAATACAGAAATACATAAAAATTCGGTTCGCATAAAGGCTCCCAACTCAGTCAATCCATCAAAGCGAAAACATAAAAATCAGATTAATCACTATAATAAACAAAAACGAGTACTCATGGCTAATTCTACTCTATGCCAGAGTAAATGAAAACCAATAGTTGAACCACGGCGGGCCTAGCCAAAGACATATCGTCAAGCCCCAACCCACTGGTTAAAGTTTTACGAAGAGGCCGTCATTGAGTCTGAGGCCCGAACCGCCGTCGTGCAATTAAAGAGTGAAGCATAGCCATCAACAATGATTGGGTTGTTAACTAGGCATGCAGTCTGCCGCATAATATTCAGGCTATAGCCAATTCTTTTATAACAGTTAATAAGCCCTCCGAACCGCCCCGAAAAGCCAGACTCACCCACAATCTCCCCAAATCCGCACACCAAGCCACCGCAAAACCCGGGCTCCGACACACCCCGCCGCAGAAGTGCTCCCAGACCGACGCTATATCCCTCCAACAAGGCACCGTGTCCGCGACAAAACCCCGAAAACGCCCCACAAAGTCCAAAACAACGACAGCCCCGCCCAAGAAGCCTATTCAAATATATTCAAATATCGCAACGACGATTGAAGCATTTCCCTGTGCCAATCGATTGCTGCTTAACTCTCTGATGCTGGGTAAAAATAAAATCAGAAAACACGCCTATTCAAATATATTGAGAATTTTACCACCAAAAATGAAAACTTTCAGATGAAAAACTCAGATATTTTTTCCTATTTCTGCTCAAAACATAGATTGTGGGTACTAGTTAGAACCGCCTCGGCCAGGCGGCTCTAACGAGTAACCACAATCTTATGTTTTGAGCAGAAATACGAAAATAATGAATACCCCTGTAAACCCCAGTTTTACTGTATAAAAGTGGGGTTTAAGGGGGTCAAACCTTTATAGGCATGTTTTCGTGATGCTGATTGGATCCGCAACGTGACAAGATGTACCTTCTGACATGTGCTCCAAGCATAGTCTCGGACCAGCTTGTATGTCCGCGTTGACTAATCTCATCACAAAAACCCCTTTAAATCCCACTTTTATATAATAAAACTGGGGTTTACAGGGGTATACATTATTTTTCTTATTTCTGCTTTAAAACATAGATTGTGGTACTCGTTAGAACCGCCTCGCCGAGGCGGTTCTAACGAGTACCCACAATCTATGTTTTGAGCAGATATTTGAAAAAAATCAGAGTTTTTTTATCTGAAAATTTTCAGTTTTTGGAGGGGAAATTTTTTATATATTTGAATAGGCGTGTTTTCGTAATGGAATGCTCTGTGAATAGCTAAAGATACAATTATTCTTCAGGTAAACAACGATGACTGTGATCAGACTGTGCGGATGCTAAGATTGATCTGATTCTTCGCTGACTGCATATAGCACAAGGTACGTTTTCCCATATGTGACTCAGTCATTCAATTATCTCTGTGCAAGAGAGATTTGAGATGTTTAAATGCGACATAAGGCGGATATTGCGTAATTCCAGTCTATGTATTTGGAAACTGAACCAAAAACTGCATGAATTACATTCATTTAAATAAATTAATTGTCCAAAGAAATTATTGCTGTGATCAGAGTTATAGTTTCTCCTTCTTTTAACAATAAGTTTGATCCCTCCAAAAAAGCTGTTGAGGCCAGAAAAGGTTTACTTTGTCACTTGTACAAGCTGCAGTTGGCCTTTGCGCAACGACGATTGAAGCATTTCCCTGTGCCAATCGATTGCTGCTTAACTCTCTGATGCTGGGTAAAAATAAAATCAGCAAACCTGGCCCCGAGGTTAAAAAACTTTTTTCATGCTCAACTCAGCTGAGCATGAAATTTTCTCTGCTAATAAATATGAACTTTAGTTGGCATTTTCATATTTATTAGCAGAGAAAATTTCATGCTGAGCTTTGTTTAGCAAGAAAGAATTTGATATTGTTATTAATCTGAGGTTTATTAGTAGGACAAATTTCATGCTCGGCGTTTTATTGCCTCGGGGCCAAGACGAAGTGCTAATCAATTTATAATGAAATCCTAAACATATAATGAGATAATATAGTTTCGTATAGGACAGTTTCCGTGATGGGAGGGAACGTCTTGAAAATGAACCAAAGTCGGGTCGAGGAATCAGTATAACCACTAAACAAGCAGAAGAGAAAATTAAAAACTTGTTAAAACTGATGCAAGATATACCCTGAAGAGTTAGGTAAGATAATCGGCAACTCGGCGTCAGCTCGGTGGATCCCACAGTTGCTTTCTAAAAAACAAAAGAGGGTACGTGTTCCTTATGCAAACAAAATGTTAAGCTGTATCCGAAATATGACAATAAACGTCAAAAAGATTGCTCTTGGAAACAAAGAAAACACTACGGATTAGAAAATGGGAGTCTCGGTTTTATTGAGATTCTTCATAAGCAGTAATGAAGTTTGCAACACTGCTTACGCCCTCTAGTGTATACATGGGCAGAACTCCATCCAGATGTGGATTAAAAGGTAAAACGTTGCATAAAATTCGATGGTGAATATTTTGAAGGAATAAAATGAATAAGTCCCTGATCATATTGATTGGTGCTGATTCCGGACACAAAGAACACTACTTAAAGATCATCCCTTGTACTCATCTTATATATTTTATTCCGAATAGGTTTATTATACTTGTAGCAAATAATGGCTGATTCAATATTTTTAGGTAAGCTTGTATAGCACAAAGCACATCTTATCTCTAACTATACCAGGTATACATCTATACATTCGATTCCCTTAATAATGATGGAATTTTTATAGCACGTCAAATGTAATTAACCAATTTACGTCTACTGGACGCTTCTATTAAAACTCTTTGAACCTGTTTGGTGCTAACTTTGTATTTGTTTTTTTTTTTTTTTTTTTTTTTGTTGTTGTTTTTTTTTTAATCTGAACTGCTTTATCGTGACCAGTACATGTTTATAATATGTTGTGAAAGAATAGAAACTGTATAGTTTCAGTCTAAATAAAATTTCTGTTCTGTTCTGTTTATTCACAATATCAGTGTGTCTGGTTTGTTTTATTATTACTATATTTATTGATATTCCAGTAGAAAATGCAAACAGTTTTGCGGCGTCTGATCTGAGTCTGCACTGTTTGCTATTTACCCTTTTAGGCGTCTCCATGCTCAAATTGGTTAGTTTTTTTCACTCGTTATAAGGACTGAGTATAACAGCATATGAGGCGAGAAGAATTGCATACTAAAAGGGTGTCCATGTTACGGTACAGAGCAGTCTAAATATATTGCACAGTTTTTTTGTTTTGTTTTTTTGTTGTTGTTGTTGTTTTTATAGGAATTGTGGTCCTTTTTTATTGCTTATGTACATTTTCTACCTGCAAGTACAAATGTGACATAATACTTGATTTTTTTTTTCTTATGAAACTGCATGATATCAATTTCTCCGTGCATTTACAAAATCGAAACTCACTTTTGACTGTAAATAAATCCCACTTAAAGAATACGGCTGAGGGCAAACCAACATATGACGGTAAACGTCTCCAGCGACCTTTGTCGGATTTTTTCGGTGAGTGGTATTTTATTTTATTATAATGATTTATTTGTTGGTTTTCAGTGCAAATACCAAAATGGCAGGTTGCATATCGAGACTGGTCAATGAAAACTATCAAATTATTACTTGCAGTTAATGAATGTTGTGCGCAGCTTGGTTTGACTCTGCCGAAGTTTTGTCGGGATTACCAGTCAGACTGCGCTGGCTGTGTGCAGTGGTCTGGATTTCTCCACAGTGTGCGAAGGTTGTGGTTATTATCGGGAGTGCTGAGCAGACTGTGCTGGCTGTGTGCAATCTGGTCAGCGTCTCTCTGCCGTAGGTGCAAATTGTGGTTTTGGTGGAAATAAGAACAGCGCAGAATCACACTTGCTTGATTAAATGTATAAATAGCAGTACCAGAAGAGATCGCGCCGGTTTAATATAGGATTAAGGGAGCGCAGACATACACGCGCACGGACGTACATGCACGCAAAAATCCACATACATGTGTATATCTTTAAATGAGGACATGTGCGTGTGCGCAGTTTCTGTACATAAATTATGATGCGTGCAGTCTTAGACACACGTGCCAATGCAGTTTAATTCACAAAATTACACCCCAGTCTATATTTTAAATCGAGCAAACAATCTGGGCAAGTAGTTGCCAGATCTGTAATTTGTTAGAGGAAATTGATTCTAGAGTTATCTTCCTTAGACTTGTAACCAAATCCTATTAAATTATTTTATAATGTTATCAATGGGTCACAACTCTTAGTTTGCCGGTACTAGCAATACTGTGTAGTGTCTTCATAGCATCAGGGTTGCGACATTTGAAACTTCATAGCCCTACTGTTATTCAGGCATTATGAAAAATGTTAATGAAAGAACACTCAGAAATGAATCATTTTCCTATTGTAAAAATGAAGCTTGCGCGTGATTTTGAGGTCAGGCGACGATGTCGACAGACAGTGGATTAATTACTGTTGGCAGCGCCGATGTCCGCACCGAAAGATTGGTCACGGAGGAGTCACGCCGACGTCAGTGATAGATAAATCCTGGCGTCGGAGATCCCGCCGCGACGTCAATGACGTCACTCACTCTACTTGAAAACGTACGTCGTCATTGTAGAATAATAGTATAGAATCACATAATAGCAAGCTTCATCTTGCGTTATTGTAGAGTGTATAAGTAGTGTGTTTGTTCATTCGTTATAGGTTTAGGCCCTCTCCTTCCCAGGACTAGGTGGGGGTGGTCGGGTGGTGCGAAGGTGCTGTGTATCTTACATCACTAGGGCGTCCAACTGATATTGGCTTACAGTTGGGCAAGGCCTGCTATCCTTGTAGTGGGTAAGGGTAGAGGGGGAATGTTTTTATTTCTTCTATTTCTTCACTTTCATTCCTGTTCCTCTTTCTTTCCTGTCCCTCTCTTTCATCTCCTCTACTCTCTCTTCTATCTCTTTTCTCCCTTTCTCTGGGAGACGACACAAAATGACCCTCAAGGGTTGACGTGTCGTTAAACCCCAACACAATCAATCAAAAATCCCAGGACTAGGTTTAGGCATCTAGACAGCTGGGGAGTCAAATATTTCGTACCGTAAGCGGGGGTAAATGATGGGATTGACCGCAAGGGACCGATGTCTAATGTAGATGTACAGCCTTCCACACATTCAGTCAAGACTGAAAAAGAAGCTGTCATCATGATATGAAATCACATGTGAACAATTAAAAATTTGGGCATAGGGTGTCATAAAACCTATATATTAAAAATTTAGTGGGCATTAACTGCCAAACAAAATGAAGTACTTCATCTAGACTAGCTACTAGTCGGATATCAATATTATTTTCATCAATCAGTTATAATTATAAATTTACTAAATGAACTAATGGCCATCTACTACTTACTACTTGCCTCACCTCTTTGATAGCAGCAACTAATCTTAGAGATATGTCAGATATGTCAGAGACCAACTATTAGAGACTGGCTATACAAGCTGTCATACATAAATTTGAATCAGCTTATAGTAAGGAGTGATAAAACATGACATCAAGGTCTAGGAGCTAGTCTATGCTTCATCTAAAAGTCAGAATGACTTATTAAGTAAGAAAAAAAAATAAAATAGACTGAGTTCAGTTAAGAAGAAGCTAAACGGTACGAGCGTTCTCTTCTTTCTAATTACTGTTTGCATCGACGCTGATTCAACGTTGTACAAACGGCGTATGTCCGCTGGGAATAAATCTTACTTATTTATTTACTTTAGGAGAACGGACACACCTTCAAGAAATAACTATGAAATGGACATAGTACCTTCCTTCTCACTGAGACTACTCTTTAAGTCAAGAAATTGCTCCCTCTTGGTGTTTAAGAGTAATTCCAATTTTTGAAAGATTTCAAACATTATGGATGCAACATCCATTACGAAAACACGCCTATTCAAATATATAGAAAATTTCACCTCCAAAAAATTGTTTTTATTCAGATAAAAAAACTCTAATATTTTTCAAATTTTTTATCAAAACATAGATTGTGGGTACTCGTTAGAACCGCCTCGACGAGGCGGTTCTAACGAGTACCCACAATCTATGTTTTCGAGCAAAATGAGAAAAATAATGTATACCCCTGTAAACCCCAGTTTTACTATACTGAAAGGAAAAAGAAACGCAGGGTAGAGTTTTTTCCTTCTTATTTTAACCATTTTTTACGGTGTTTACTATAGCCATACACTTTTACAGATTGTCCTGTGAATGTGAACCGCGGGTATACGAGTCTTTGGTCGATATGCTATCTACCCAGTGTGTGAAATCATTCAACCGTGCACTACACAGTGCATTGCACGAACAATACGGAAAGCCAAAATTTCGTGCAAAACAAGCATGTTTAAACCTTCAGCACAAGATTTCCTCACACCATTTGGTACACTTCAACGATACACAACGCTCTTCGTTTCTTTTACCGATTTTTCTTTTCATTTTTACGCTACTTTGACTTTTTTTCAATCATGGTACGACTGACTGATGTTCAGAGGGACAGGGCAATTGCGTTGCTGATGCAGGGTCAGAGGCAACAGCAATTTGCCAATCATTTTGGGGTTAACGTCTCAACAACTGAACGTCTTGTTAGACGTTTAAGGGAGACAGGGCATTTAGCAGACCGACCGCGGTCTGGGCGTCCACGCGTGACGTCGCGACGTCAAGACAGGACAATCCGTCTGGCACATTTGCGGAATCGTCATCTCACTGCTACCGAAACTGCCCTTAATACAGTAGGTACGCATAATCGACAAATTTCTCCGAAGACTGTTGGAAGTCGATTGCGTGAGATTGGTCTTCGAGCTCGTCGTCCATACGTTGGTCTGCCTCTGACCCAGGCACGTAGGTTGCGTCGTATGGCGTGGTTGACGGCGCATGCGCCCAGGCTATTTCCGATGAGGCAGTGGAGACGAATTCTTTTTACGGACGAGTCTAGGTTCACTCTCTATCGCGCAGATGGTCGACATCGTGTGTACCGACGTCGCGGAGAACGCTTTGCCGACGCCTGTGTTGTCGAACGGGATCGGTTTGGGGGTGGCTCCGTTATGGTCTAGGGAGGCATTGTTCACGGGATAAAATCACAGTTGATTATTGTTGCGGGCAATATGACCGCAGTAAGGTATAGGGATGAGATCTTGCGTCCTGTTGCAGTCCCGCTTGTGCAACAACGTAATCTGATTCTGTAGCAGGACAATGCCCGACCACATGTTGCTCGAGTTTGTCAGGATTTCCTGGCAAACAATAACATCGCACCACTAGCATGGCCACCATACAGTCCAGATTTGACCCCAATAGAGCACATGTGGGATGAGCTGGACAGAAGGGTTAGGAATCGCCGAAATCCCCCCGCAACTCTCGCACAACTAAGGAATGTGTTGTTCGATGAATGGAATAACATCCCGATGCGAACTGTCAATGCTTTGGTTAACTCTATCCAAAGGAGAATTAGGGCAGCAACGGCAGCAAGAGGGGGGCACACCCGATATTGATTTTCAGTTTGATTTTGATTTCAAGATTTGGGGGTAGCTACCAATGAACTTCAATAACTCGAGACTTGTTGATCACAAACCAATGAAATTTGGAACTTTTGTTCCATACATGTACCGTTTTGTAATCATAGTAAAATATTTAACAAACTTTTTCAAACTTGAATAAAATTTAGGAATAAAATTTACCCTGCGTTTCTTTTTTCTTTCAGTATATATAAAAGTGGGGTTTAAGGGGGTCAAAATTATATAGGCATGTTTTCGTGATATCTTCAAAAGATGTCTCCCTTTGCAAAATGGCGTCAAATTCTTTCATGTGTATACATTCATTTTATATCAACAATGTATCCGCGCAGTTTGATCAGAGTCTACATTTTCGTATGGTTTCACTATATAAATGTTGAATCCTGGCTCAGGTTGTGCGAATGCGCTGGGTGATCAGGAGTAACGCTGGTCTCGTATTCTATAATTTCGTTTTTAACATCATTTAATCGTATATTTTGTTTAAAATTTAGACAACCATTGTACATTGTTTAAATTTGAAGTATTTATGTATTTCCGACAACGAACACAATATAAAGTGTACTTCGAGTAATACGAGTAGGAGGAATACCGTATTTACCATTAATATCAAGACAGATAGGCCTGAGCAAACAGTGTAAACCAAGGTCACACGCAGTTGAATGCGGCGTCCGGTCGGGGCCTTCACTATTCGCCACTCAGCCAACAGTTTAAGACGCATTAACAACAAGTAAATGAACTTGTTCAAAGTTTAGGAGTGAACCGAATGTTTTTAGTAAAATACGGACTGTGGAGATGCATACTACAAGTAACTATTAACATGCTGGATGAAAAATTCAGGAGACGACATTCTGAGATATTTTCTTTCTTTCCAGAAAATAGGCTTTGGCATTATATGCAAATTGTCTTCTTGGGAGACAGTTCGCATGAAATGTCAAAGCCTCATGTTTCTGGGAAAAATGAGACAGATATCATCAATTTGTCGTCTGCTGAATTTGTCCAGCGTTTAGTAAAGGATAAGCATTTCGGTTATTCTCATTATGACGGAAATACTTACGCCATACCAAGGGAAAAGGGCCTAAAGCACATGCAAACATGACAGAATCATATATCTCTGCACATCTGTACTGTCTCATTAGGGTCTACCCTACCAATAAATTCCAAACGACACAGGGATAATTATGCGAACTGTCCACATTCTGCTCAAACCATCACGAAAACATGCCTGTATAACTTTGACCCCCTTAAACCCCACTTTTGTATTGTAAAACTGGGGTTTACAGGGGTATACATTATTTTCTTTATTTCTGCTCAAAAACATAGATTGTGGGTACTCGTTAGAACCGCCTCAGCGAGGCGGTTCTAACGAGTACCCACAATCTATGTTTTGAGCAGAAATATGAAAAATATTAGATTTTTTTATCTGAAAACTTTCATTTTTTGGTGGTAAAATTTTCAGTATATTTGAATAGGCGTGTTTTCGTAATGGCTTATAAGATGTGTCTGTACATTTTCTATATACTCAGATTCATTTTTCTTTGACTTGGTCCCATGACAATCATATCATATGATCTACTGAGAAATGTTGTTATTTTATTACTTCTCCAAGAAACGAAACTTAAAATTCCATGTAAATATAAAAAATAGAATAAGTAACTCATATGTATCGTCCCTTTTTATCGTCGTTAGTGTAAAAGTAAGAGGAGCATCTTTGCACGATTATTGGCCTGTATATTGAGGGTTGTTCAATGTTCAATTGACATTGTAATTATGATTTTGTTAGCGGACACTGAATCGCGTAAAAGCAACTCTGGAACTGTGACATTCTCGATTACTCCAGTGAAGTGTATTCATATATACACTTACTTTATATATATATATATATATATATATATATATATATATATATATATATATATATATATATATATATATATATATATATATATATATATATATATATATATATATATTATCATTCTCCGTGCATTTACAGAAAAAAAGAAAAGAAAAAAAGGCTATAGTTAACTACTGGGACGTAATGTTGTTTCAATGTTGTTCATATATATATATCATTCTCCGTGCATTTACAGAAAAAAGAAAGAAAAAAAAGGCTATAGTTAACAACTGGGACGTAATGTTGTTTCAATGTTGTTTAAACTTCAATGAATACTCTGACACGCGACACATCACATGATTATCCAGTGACGTCAAAGTAAACGACGGTTTTTCCCCAGTATGTTTCGACGATAGCGACGTTTCGACGTCAATGACGCTATTACTCTGTTTATACGAAAATTGCGTTCAGTTGTTTGCTTGTTTCAATTTTAACCATCGAACCAGTTTTTGTTGCGTCAATACATGGATGAAAAATAATATTAATAAAATCATGTGTAACAAAGGCAGTTTATTTAACGTTCAATTAAGTATGAAGAACATTGGGTCGCGAACAAAGTTTTAATGAACCCCTTCGGGGTTCACTTACTTTGCTCGTGACCCGATGTTGTTTATAATTCAATGTACGTTAAAAAAATACCTTCATTTTTCAAACATCTTTATGCTTTAGACTACCATTGATTTTCCCTTATATTCCCTAATATATTTTATACATTTTTATAATGTTCTACAGCCCATAGTCTTTTTGGTTCATCACGAAAACATACCTATATAATATTGACCCCTTAAACCCCACTTTCATATAGTAAAACTGGGGTTTACAGGGGTATACATTATTTTTCTTATTTCTGCTAAAAAACATAGATTGTGGGTACTCGTTAGAACCGCCTCGGCGAGGCGGTTCTAACGAGTGCCAACAATCTATGTTTTGAGCAGAAGTATGAAAAATATCAGAATTTGTTCTCTGAAAACTTTCATTTTTTGGTGGTGAAATTTTCAATATATTTGAATAGGCGTGTTTTCGTAATGTTAAGTTTAAATGGTCAATATATGGTACTTACCTGACAGCTGACATTAAAACAAGCAAAAGAATGGTAGGTCATATTACATATTATGAACTTACGCTTCTTCGAAGATAGTGACACAGATCTTGTAAGAAGTCACTGTAGGTATAAGGGTAAATTATACCCGGATGATTTTCGACTTTCATGTTCAAAGCAACCACCCAAATATATACAATGTTGCTAATATATATTGCAGAATTGCCTGAATTATACATTTTGATCAATTCTGGACAAAAGTAGGCAAAATCACGTAAGAAACAGGCAAATACTTGGCATCACGAAAGCATACCTACATAATGTTGACCCCTTTTATATAGTAAAACTGGGGTTAACAAGGGTATACATTATTTTTCTTATTTCTGTTCAAAACATTGTGGGTACTCATTAGAACCGCCTCGCCTCTATGTTTTGAACAGAAATATGAAAATTATCAGAATATTTTATCTGAAAAATTTCAGATTTTGGAGGCAAACTTTCCAGTAGATTTGAATAGGCGTGTTTTCGTAAGGGTAAATTTAAATTTGGCGGACCTTGACCTGTTTACTTCTGAATGTCAATTTAGATATTCAATATACATTACGAGTATCATTATTAAAGTAAGAGAAGTAGAGGCATTTTAGGGGAGATAACTCTGTCGAACTGTCTTGCATCCTTTTTAAAAGGTATCTGCTCTAAAAGGAAAGCATTTGCTTACCTAGATTAGAATGCTTTTCAGAAGGATCTAGTGTGCAGAAAAGCAAACAAAAAGTCATAAAAATTGTCTCTCTTATGCAAAAGGGTGGTTAAATCCAGAAAATGAAACCGGCCACCTTAATGTTATATTTTCAAGTGTTAAAATCTAAAGAATTTCCTTAAAAGCGACTGTATTATGGTAGAATCATGAATACAGTCATCTCTCGTTATCTCAAACTCCAACGGACCACAGTATTTGGTTTGAGATAACAGTAGTTTGAGACAAAAGAAGTGGAAATGTAAGGAATATATAGCAAGCTGAACAAGTTTTGTCCTTAATTAAGCTTGACTTAAACAGTAGTCTGAGTTACAAGTTTTTGAGATAACGAGAGTCAGTTGTACTTGTTGTTACAATGAATTCACATATATTGCATTTTTTGCATATTCGACAGAGAATATACAAAGAGTGAAATCAGGTGGCAGCAAACCGTTTCAGAATAGAACAGAATATCTTGGAGCAATTTGAAATAAGCCATTGATTGATTGTATTGGGGTTTAACGACACGTCAACCCTTGTGGGTCATTTTGTGTCGTCTCCCAGAGAAAGGGAGAAAAGCGATAGAAGAGATAGTAGAGGAGATGAAAGAGAGGGACAGCGAAGAAAGAGAACAGGAATGAAAGTGAAGAAACCGGAGAAATAAATCATTCCCCCTCTACCCTTACCTGCTGCAAGGATAGCAGGCCTTGCCAAACTGTAAGCCAATATCAACTGGACACCCAGGTGACGTAAGATACATGACACCGTCGCCATACCCGACCACCCCCAATGGAAATAAGCCATAAACCATTTATGCCCCGTGGACTATTCTACCTAAGAGCTTTATACCAGTCCATTTCTGAAAAAGGGAGTGTCTGATCAGTTTTTATTATCACTGTGTTTTAAAGAAATTCCCGTATTTAATGCAAACAGTGTAGAACTTAATCAAACCCCGCGTGCTACGGCATCTGATCCAGGTCTACACTGTTTGCAAATGTACCTTTTATGGAACGCCAGGCTGAAATGGCCTTATATTTTTTCTTAATTTGGTTCTTACAAGTGACATATCAAATGCACCCAATAAACATTGCAAGATGACAAAAGTCTTGAAACTATATGAACAACCCTCAAAATATTCCCACTTAAATCGAGATTAATTTGTTACAATAACAAGTGATAAATACTTTTAAACGGTCGCTTTGACAGTACATACAACTTAAAAGTAATTTTGTGATCATGATTTTAAAACAGCTGAAGTAACGTGTTTAGTAGGGTAGTAAAAACGTTTTCCTGGAATTAAAGTGATAATAATATATAGGAAATTACGGGTTAAAAAGGAATTACTTGAATATTGCGCACGACAAAATCCAAAACGATTTTGGTGGATTGGTTTGAGATGACAACACGGACCGGAGGTATCTATCTATCTATCTATCTATCTATCTATCTATCTATCTACCGACCGCATGTATTACTAACTTACCGTTTTACCCTAAATATTGGGACACCTTACCTCCTTATCATACTTTTCCTAAAATTTGAACGTCCATTTTGCTATCTATCTATGTATGTAAAAACTGCCGGGTGAGTGGTAAACAGTGTAGACACTGATAAGACGCCATGTTCTGCGGCGTCTAATCTGGGTCTGCACTGTTTGCTTAGGCCTGTCTGTCCCAATACTTCGAGCTATTACGGGAATCACCTAACTTCAGTAACCGCTATTTCCTGGGTGGCTCAGTTGCATTTTGGAGTTACTACTTCCGGCGGTAATGTTTACACATATTTGACCAGCAACGTCACCTAGATTCCCAGTCGGATCAGAGTTAATTCTGGGCTTTCTGTTTGTCGCTAGTTAATGGTCTAAAGATTTTTCAGGCGGATAGCGAAGACTGTGCGAATACACAGGCTGATCTGAATCATCCCAGGACATCATAATATATATATTTTTTTTCTGCTTGCGACTCTTTATATATACCCCTACGCAAAGATTTGTGAGTTTACAAATTTGACAGAGAGAGGGAGAGAGAGAGAGAACTGCCGTATTTACCCTAAATATTCAGAGAGCTTAACTCCTTATCATAATTGTCCTAAACTTTGAACAAGCCTGTTTGATTGTTGATGTATCCACAATACAACTGGATGTGTGACAAGCCGTATAGACCCCGATCAGACCTCCAGTGTTTTCCACAAGTGCCATCAGCCGGCGATTTCACTAGTTACTCAGTAATCGGTCTACAGAATCCTCATACAGGATCAGCTGACCAAGAAAGTGTTAGCGTCACGAAAGACAGTCAAGCCAATATAATGTTTTAACATGTGACGTAAATAGTGTGACACAATCAATAAATATACGGATAAGTACTTTTAAATTGATAAACTCACCAATTGAACAAGTGTACTCATACCAGTATTTAGGAGTTAACATTTCCTATACTGGAAAGCTTAAACAGGCTTCAATCGATTTATCAGGAAAGGCTACCATCACGAAAACATGCCTATATAATTTTGACCCCCTTAAACCCCACTTTTATATAGTAAAACTGGGGTTTACAGGGGTATACATTATTTTTCTTATTTTTGCTCAAAAACATAGATTGTGGGTACTCGTTAGAACCGCCTCACCCTCACCGAGGCGGTTCTAACGAGTACCCACAATCTATGTTTTGAGCAGAAATATGAAAAATATCACAGTTTTTAATCTGAAAATTTTAAAGTTTTGGAAGAAAAATTTTTCTATATATTTGAATAGGCGTGTTTTCGTAATGCAAAGGCCTTAATGCCAGAGTTAAGGAATATAGTACCTTAAATGTGGATACTCTGGTGAAACTACTTGATACTCTCATTCAGCCAATTCTGACATATGCAAGTGAAATATGGATCTCAGATTTCAAACTTGATTTTCTTAATGATAAATATCCTTTCGAGTTAGTTCACTTAAAATCCTGTAAATTGTCACTTGGAGTCCATAATAAAACATCAAACCTGGCAGTTAAATGTGAGCTAAGTAGTTTCCCAATATTACTCTCAATTCTAAAACTTATGCACGGCTTTTATATCAGACTTAACCAGCTTCCATCTGACAGACTGTTACATAAAATATTTGTAACAGATAAAAAGCTCTTCTATAAAGGATGTAACTCATGGATTTCATGTATCAATGAAACTGAGAAAATATTGGATATACAGAACTTAGAAAAGTTCAGTAAAGATGCTTTTATTAACAAATTGAAAACTTGTTACAAGAATAGGCTAGACAAAAGTATGGCAAACATTAAGACTTCTTCTGATAGTAAACTTCAACTTTTTCGTCATTTATATAATAATTTTACTGTGCCGTATTACCTGAATGCAGGCATGAGCAAAGCAAAAAGATCTTTAATATCCAAGCTTAGATTAAGCTGCCATGCTTTGAATATAGAAACACTCCGTTACTGCAGACCAAAAGTTCAAAGAAATAAAAGATTTTGCCCTTTTTGTCCAAGCAGTGTGGAGTCAGAAATTCACTTTATATTAAAGTGCACAAAATATGATCGTATACGTAGACAAAACAAATACATAACAGAAAGTGAACAAAATTTCAGAACAGACATAGATTTAGTTAATCATATTCTCAATTCAAAAACTAGACATCATTGTAAAAATCTAATACACTTAAGCTTTTGATATCAGGAAAAGTCTTACTTCCATATAACTATTGCTGGCGTATACCTTGTAAACAGGTCGATTTTAGTAGATGTCACACTCTTTAAATTATTCACTGATCATATATTTGGTCTGTATTTTATGAAGGAGGTTCATAATGAAAACTCTTAAGGTATGTGAATATAATTTACATGTAATTATCAGTGATATCTTGTATCAATGATTCCTTATATTGAAACAAGTAATTTGATCTGTGGATTTAAACCTAAAACACCATAATGATAATCAAAAATAAATGAAGAAATAGATAAATGAATAGGCGATTGGCGTACGCGCGGATCAGACCCCACAATATGTGAGGTCGGATCAGGACCAATCCCATTTACGTTCAATGCTTTGTATGAGCACAGTGCTGATATTTATCTATTTTAATACATATGTGTATATATGTATATATATGTATGTTCATAACAGCCCATGTGAGAAGAATTTTGACAAATGCCGTAGACCCTGATCTAATTGCACAACATTTGCTGTTCGGTCGGGATATACAACATTTCGAGGGTTGAGCACAAGACTATGGTAACTCAAACATATTTTTGAAACCCTTGTTTAGGGGCAACTTGGACCCCTTTGTAAACAATGCAAATTTAGGTGCCATTGCTCATACGAGCAATGACACCTAAATTTTCATTGTTTACAGAAAGAAATGTTGTAATCTTCATAACGCCTTCATGGTGAGGAGATTAGGTTTGGGGAAAAACAACCATCTGACTTACGCCAGTCTTGCGCTCAACCCTCGATTTGGACTAATTATCAGTTTACTGTTCTCTGATATATAAAAATGGGGTACCTGTTTCATAAACTTGACCTTATAATCATACATGCTGTAATGTTACGCTTACTTAAAATATTGCATTAGTTCAGTATATGTAAGAATATTTAGTGTTTGTATATGTGCTATATGAGATGCGCTAAAATGTATTTGGCAATCTTAATAAAATTTGAATTGAATTGAATTGATAAACATACACATGTTTTGCTCAGAATAAAATATATGCCAACTGCACGTATACAAATTCATATTATGAAAATTCAAATCGATTTGTTTATTTTGAGGTTTTACGGCCCAGTCAACACTATGGGATCATCTCGAGCGCGGTTAGTTTACCTAACCACACTTTACTGGGCAGGTTTAGTCCTCAAAGTTGTTACCCAGTATCGTGCACATTCTTTCGCCAGAAACTGACAACTGCTCTTCTTGAATCAGAGGAAGGGAGAGAGAATGAGCGTAGAAAATATTTCATGATCAAATTTCCACTAAAGACTGTTGCCGACCCGGCGGGGGCGAACACGCAACCTCCTGATCATCAGGAGACAGAAATCTGTAACATGCTTCTCAACTTTATTGACGGCATTTTGGTCAATTGACTCCTCTGTCAGGCAGTTATAACCACGCCCACGTGAATTTCCTTAGACAAACTTTGTATTGATATACCTGTGCTCACCTGTAAAAAGCACGTGTTGATTTGTTTGCCTAACTAAAAACATTGACAATTACCTTATTAGCTATTTTGAATGGTCAGTTGCAGTTATCAGTTAAATGGTCAAGTGACTTGACGGAGGAGTCAATTGTTCCCGTAGTTTATGCACTGTCTTTCGATCCAGAGCCACAATCACAAAACATACATTACGAAAACACATCTATATAATTTTGACCCCCTTAAACCCCACTTTTATATAGTAAAACTGGGGTTTACAGGGGTATACATTATTTTTCTTATTTATGCTCAAAAGCATAGACTGTGGTACTCGTTAGCACCACCTCGTCGAGGCGGTTCTAACGAGTACCCACAATCTGTGTTTTAAGCAGAAATATGAAAAAATTCAGAATT
The DNA here is from genome assembly GCA_964016985.1 of Anodontia alba. Classification (NCBI taxonomy): domain Eukaryota; kingdom Metazoa; phylum Mollusca; class Bivalvia; order Lucinida; family Lucinidae; genus Anodontia; species Anodontia alba. The sequence goes on from OZ024828.1 coordinate 77,421,801, forward strand.
GTTTATCTGATTTTTTTTTTTTTTTTTTTTTTTTTTTTCATTTTTTGGTGGTAAAATTTTCAGTATATTTGAATAGGCGTGTTTTCGTAATGGCTTACCAATGACATCAATGTGAAGACTAAAAAAAAAAAAAACGACAAATAGCAATCATGTTACAAACGGACGAAAATCAAAGCTTTCAGCACCCTTTCCCCTAATGTGACCACTGTACCAGACAGTAGCCACCAAACACATACTAAAAGACAACATAAAAGATAAAAACAAAAAAATAAAATAAAATAAACAGTTGAATATTTTACCGTTTTCTAGAAAGTCTGAGATATGTATTTGAAAAAAAAAAATCTGCTGGTAGTGATATAAATATTAATCGAAAACAAAATAGTTATAGGCAAATCGTGTTTTTTTTTTTTTTTTTTTTTTTTGTTTTGTTTTGACAGCAGCATAATGTATGCATGCACACTATAGTTAAAGTGCATGAGAAAAGAACAAATGAGACAAATAGTAGCAAGAGGTCATAGACAACATATGAATGTATGCCAGACACTAACACACAATTTAATTAGATTAGGGGACTAGATTTTCCACCACTGTTTAAAAGATAGAAATTTTTTGTGACGTCCTGTTTGCTTTTCAGCATACCAAACACTGCTGAAAATGAACCTACTATTAAAGGAAAGAATTTGCTCTCACTGGGAGCAAATTCTATCTTTTTTATAGTAGGTTTCTTTTCAGAAGGGAGAGAATATCATTTTAACAGAATTAGCGTGACCTGATCGTGTATTTATTCCCTTTAAATGCAAGTAATAAAGCTATCAATTGAAAAATCACATAACAAAAACACGCCTATTCAAATATATAGAAAAATTCAATTAAAAAAAACTGAAAATTTTAAGATAAAAAAACCTCTGATGTTTTTCATATTTCTGCTCAACACATAGATTGTGGGTACTCGTTAGAATCTATGTTTTTGAGCAGAAATATGAAAAATAATGTATACCCCTGTAAACCCCAGTTTTACTATATAAATGTCGGGTTTAATGGGGTCAAAATTATATAGACATGTTTTCGTGATGCGCCCGTACGCACTTCTGACCTGTTGAATCAGGACGATTCATTTTTCGGAAGACGGAACTTGTATTGTTTATGTATAAGGACGCGTTTTAGCTCACCTGATTATTTGTCAACCGTCGTCCGTCCGTCCGTCTGTCCGCCCCTCTACACTTTAAAACGACACCCTCTGACACCCCTAAACCATTTTCTCCAAACTTCATGTGGCATGGTTTATAGAAATTTCTGAACTTAATGCAAACATTGTAGACACTGGTCAGAGGCCCCATTGCGCGGCGTCTGATCTGGCTCTACATTGTTTACCAATGTCCCTTTTATGAGATGCTAGGCTTAAATGGATTAAACTAATCTAATTTCTTTTGTCAGAGCAAATCACGATGAAGTCAATAAAGCTACAATACTCTTCTAGAAACCAATTCAAGTGCTTGTCATCATATTTATATAAAACAAGCACAACCCACAATGTACTGATATACCCTGAGGATATACCCACAAGTCAGTTATTTTCGTGCTGCTATTCAATGCAACAGTTTATTACCGCACTTTGTAGGCTTGTTCTCGATGATATATCCGTTTTTTTAGAGCTTTTATTATGCACAACGCAATGTTATCAGTGTGGTAACAGTTAAGCCCGCATCTCTGCACACACTAACCAGATATTCATTTGTTGCAGATTATTATTGCAAACGCTGATATTTCCGTTTATGTATAGCTTGCCTTGGCAAGAGTTTCCTCCGTGCTTTGTCAACAATTTGAACACGCATACAAATAAGTCACGCACGATTTTAAACAAAGCGAACGAACATTCTAGCAGAAAATACGTATCTGTGTATGTAGCGTTTTGCAGCTACAGAATATGTGGACGAACAGCCCGATGGATTTTTGAAACAAAATGTTTTAATCAAAAACAGTGGGTCTGTATCTTAGAGTAGACAGTGCGAGAAAATCGTGCAGATCATGGTCTCCAGTTTAAATACTTGTTGCCGTGTTTACAGACATATAAACTATGCAATGTAGAGTATAAAAACAATTGTTCTTGATTTTCATTTGACATGTTATAGACGTATAAAAGATTCGTGTCAGCATGACAAAACGGTACAGAGGAGGGGCGGTAAAGTGTGAACCGACTGCCGACTCCCAAGAACCAAGCATAATACCTTCTCTATCCCCAACATAGGAGTACTCGCGGCTGTTGAGGTAAGAGGTAAATGTGATGCAAACGGTTCAAAAAGTTCTAACACATGCCTGAAAATACTAAAGCAGGAGACGTATAAGCGTCTTAAATTGCAATGACTTCATTTGTCCCTTGTCGTGATAAAATGGACTTTTCCAGAAACGAGTCCAGATCTGCCTTGAGTTCTGTGGCCGTTTCAGTGAACTACACGTTATCGCAACAGTAACAGATTCTTTTTCAAACATTCTGGTATGAATATATGAAATACTCCACCGCCTTCTATTGTTGCCGTTCAAAGCACAGGTTGCGTTTTATCGAGTGTCAAAATTACAAAGTCCTAGCAGTACCTTAAGACATGCGTAATCTGCTCACACGAATGTCTATTCCACATGAAAATGTTTCGCTGGGGTATTCAATACAACTATCCATTTTTGTCAGAGAAGCTAAGAAGTCTCCAAGATGTCGGGTCTTCACAACCATCAGTAATCAGTGCTGGACGGAATCACGCCACTACTGACGTCACAGTTTTTCGGTACAGGAAAATAAAAGAGTTCCTGCTTATTTGACTGGTTTGACAATGATTAAGAGAGTCTAAACTCTTTTGGTTTATCTGCGCAACGGGAGAAAACGACAATGCAAAATATCACGAATGATTCTTTGAGGAACTACTTGTTCTGTCGAGATGACCCATGAAACATTAGAGTAAGAGAGCCTGCGGTCGATGTGAAAACAAAAGTAAGTTGCCGAGTGATAATCTATTCGCTATGTTATCATATTCTTCTATGGTGGTGAAAACTATTGTAGCACGTGTGGGCTGGCTTCCAAAATATCCTATATTATGTCAATTCAGAGGCTTATTATTCTATCAACGGGGCAGTGATGCTTGAAACCACTTACAGGAAAGTGTCATATCATTGGCTAGCTGACTCCAGCAGTGACTGGCATTAATGTGTTTATAAAATAAGATAAAATTAAGAAATTGTTTCAAATTTTAATTATTTTACTGAGGTATTTTAATCTTTACCACTCTCTGGGCAAATTTAGCAGATGATAATTTGATAAAACAGGGTTTAACATTTCATGCAAACTGTCTCCTAAGGAGAGGGAGACATTTTGCATGAATTGTAAAACACTGTTTTCTGGAAAAATAAGAAAATATTTCAAATTGTCTTCTGCTGATTTATTTCTTTGACTGGGCAACTGGAATTTGTAATTATTATTTTTGTAAACATTTGTTGAAGTAATGCAGAGGTGAAAGCTATTATCATACCGGTTTCTCTAAGAGAACTAGATTGTATTTCTGATAAGCGCTCAGTGAGAAGCCAATAAGATGACAGGCAACCTGCGCACAGAATTTTGTATACCCTATACTAGGGAGCTGATAGTCCCGTTGGTAGAATTATAAGATCAAGTAAACACTCGAGGTGTGCTGCTGTACAGCCTGGTCTGTAAAGTTGCTGTTTGCCTACGTCTTTAAAAGAAAATGCTCGCACACATCACGAAAACACGCCTATATAATACTGACCCCTTTAAACCCCACTTTTATATAGTAAAACTGGGGTTTACAGGGGTATACATTATTTTTCTTATTTCTGCCCAGAAATATAGATTGTGGGTACTCGTTAGAACCGCCTCGCCGAGGCGGTTCTAACGAGTACCCACAATCTATGTTTTGACCAGAAGTATGAGGAATATCCGAATTTTTATCTGAAAAATTTCATTTTTTCGTGGTTAAATTGTTCAGTATATTTGAATAGGCGTGTTTTCGTAATGATATTGAGGCGGGCTACAGAAGATACAATGTTATGTGTGGAAATAATAAAGACTAAGTGCAGCCTCGTTTTATTACGTAGGTTCTCTTATCCATTTCAACTGCTATTAATGCATGAGCTGATGTTATACATTTGTATACTTTTCTCTCTGATTGTATTAAAATTCTCTTAGTGCCATAAGATGTATCGTATCTAACTATTATAAGTATGCACTAAATAAGTTTACTTCTATAGTTTTGAAAGGAAATGAACAGTTGGCATGGCACACATTTTCTCATACAAATGACAGGACATTTGTCTCGAAAAAATACTTGCGGCGATGGAATTATGCTCACTGTATATGTTTACGTTTCGACAGTCACTTACACACGGGCGCTCACCAGATGGTATACATATAAACATGCGAATTTAAATTTCTAACACCCGAATACTAATAAAACATTTGATAGTTGAACGAATCTGCCAATTTTCGAAGATACAAATCCAAAATTTTGATCATACATATATTATACTTTTGTTGGTGTAGGGTATGTAGGAAGCAAACCGTACAGAGCGTTCTATGTTCGTTCGTCTGTCATTACTGACAATGACCAATCCTAATCACCAGAGCGTTCTATCGCATATATGAAATACCCAAGGCAGAAGAGTGAAAAGTAATACTTATGAACGCCTTCTGTTTTAATCACTAACTTAGAGCCATGTCGTGAGAAAATGGTTCCTTTTGCATGTGCGGACAACGAAGGCCCAGATCAGCCTGCGCATCCCTGCAGCAAATCAACGCAGTCTTACCAGGTTGTTGCTGTCTGTTCATGTATTCTAATATATTTGATACGTATACAGCGAAGAGTCTGAAAAAAATCGCATACTAGCGAAATGATACGGTAGATAAATAGAATAAAAACGTAAATAAAAAATAATAATAAAGAATAAGTAAAGAAATAAACAACAACACGATGATTCCTATATAAATGCTCCATGACTAGGATTTGAACTCACGTCGAGAAGGTTTGACAACTGCATCCAGTTCGATCAACTCTTCAATCAAATGGACGTTCGTAACTCTAATCTTTGGCATTATTATTTGTTTAAATTGTTGTTTTATAAAGGGAGCTAATCCACTGGTTTATACTGAAACGAGAGCATCAGCACAATAATAAGCTCCATTCTAACATTGTAGCTGATTGTCATTTATTATTTATGAATAATGTTTTCATTAGTAGACTTCTTTTTAAGCGAAACAAAGCCGTTAATAACTGGGCGCTGATATACTCTCATAGAGCTTCAGAGGCACCATTTAAATTTAATATTTTGTGTATATTTATTGTGTGCTCAGACCTAACAAGCGCACTCGACTTTCAAGCGGGATATCGTGGGTTCGAATCCCGCTCGGGTGGAGACAATTTTCAGACCATTAGTACGCCAATCTCATACTCGACGTGCCCTAGATTGAGTATAAAGTGGACAGGCGGCGCTTGGTGACAGACAGCGGCACCAAGTGTGCATGGGTGATCCATGAAAGCAAGGCTGTACAAATACATGTACATAACAATCGCCGCTGCCTCTATGTGCCTCAGGTACCTGGTAGCGTTAAAAATCCGCACAACAACTATTATATTTAATACGTGTCTTGTCGTTTGACCCTGTCCGGACTTGTCTGGACGGTCAGTGAACGGGATTTGCGCTTTTGTTCATCAAGCGAATTTCTCCGAGGGAGGATTCGCAAAATTAGTTCCCCTTCCCATCCTATTTTTTTTTTTTTTTTTTTTTGTTTAGTTTTTTTGACCGGGTTGGGGGACTTTTACATTTTTTTTTTTTTTTTTTGTAACGGGTGTTCTTGGTGGGGTAGAAGACATGCAATGGTGGCATTAACAGATTTCATATCTTCTACCTTAACTCTTTGAACAGAACCAAGAGAGATTTGAGGCTGAGTCTTGGTATATAGCATCGAGGACTCAATGGTCTACCAAATTTGTTCAAGTAAAGGTCGTAGGTTAATCTTTTTACGGCAAGCTCAAATTTGCGTCCCCATACAATTGTATTGGGGAAATGCAGAAAAATCATTTTCTCAGTATGTAAAAGATTAATGGCTAAACCTTACAATGTATGATTAAAGTAGTAAAATCATTCAGTCTAATTTTGTTCCCCGGGGTTTAGCTGCCCATGCCCTGGGCTATATACATGCATATAATCGTGTAATCTCTAAATGTCTTCTTCTCTTAAACAGTTTGGCCAATTTTCACCAGATGGAATCTTCTGCTGAAGGGATATTGAAAATGTATTCGAGGGTTCCACACCATTAAACAAGATGGTCACCATGCCCGTATATGGTAAAAACACTTAGGAATCTTCTTCTCCAGAACCAACAAAAATTTTTGAACCTGAATCTAGGAATATATAGCAACGGGGACTCAGGGTCCAATAAGTTTGCTCAAATGATGACGTTGACCTTCGGCCTTTTTTACGGCAAGGCCAAATACCCAGACTTTTACATGGAAAAAATGTTTAAAAATCATTTTCTTAATATGTTTTAAAAATTGATGGCTGACACTTACATTGTTTGATAAAAGTAGTGAAACATTATCATTACAATCAAACTTTTGTCCCCATTGTTATTTGCCCTTGGCCCTGGGCTATATACATATATAAAAATCGTGTAATCTTTAAACGTCTTCTTGTCTGAAATGCTTGATTTTCTTTGGATTTTACATAGAGCCGTCTGTCGAAGAGATGTAGATAATTTGTTCAAATGGTTCTGCACTATTGAACAAGATGGCTGCCATTCCAATATACAGTAAAATACTTAAAGATCTTACTCTTGAACCAAGAAAGCTTTGAGGCTGAATCTTGTAACAGCATCGGGCGCTTCTTGTCTACCAAGTTCGTTCAAATGATTATACTAGAATGACTTAAGACCTATTCACGGCCATTACGAAAACACACCTATTCAAACATATAAAAAATTTCACCTCCAAAAACTGAAAATTTTCTGCTGAAAACATAGATTGTGGGTACTCGTGAGAACCCCCTCGGCGAGATGTTTCTGACGAGTACCTACAATCTATTGTTTGTTGTTTTTTTTTTTTTGTTTTTGTTTTTTTTTTTGAGCAAAAATAAGAAAAATAATGTATACCCCTGTAAACCCCAGTTTTTACTATATAAAAGTGGGGTTATAAAGGCATATTTTCGTGAAGAACGGTCAAACTTCTAACCTAGTTGCAGTGGCATATATGCAATACCTATTTACTCAGGTGAGAGAATCGTGGCCCATGTACCTCTTGTTTTCATATGGAATTATTTGCGTTGTTGTTGGCGTTGTAACTATGTTCTTTAAAACTCTTGTAAAAAAAGAGAAATCATTAATTTTGTTTAAAACAATATATCGATTTAAGATGAATGGGTAAAACTACTAGATTTCCTATCATTGTTTTAAAAGAGAGACATGTTTTATGACTTCCTGCTTGCTTTTCTGCACACAAAGATTATTCTAAAAAGAGGTCTGCTCTAAAAAGATAGCAAATTCTTTCCTTTCGAAATAGACCACTTTTCAGAAGGGGTAAACCAGTTTTGAGTGAGTTGCCTCCCTTAAATGCTTAACAAATTTCCCTTAATCATTCGGAAATACAAACACCATCCTGGCTAGCATTCTTTATAAATCTATAGCGGTCCGTTATCGGCCCGCCGATAACGGTCCGCTATAGATTTATAAAAATGCTAGCTGAGATGCCACTTAATGATTCAATAAATATTCATAATATTGCATTTATGGAAGAATACAATACATTGCCAAAATTCCAGCAGCTAACGGTATTGTTGTGTTTTTAATAATACTCCATGCATACTAATAGTGTCCAAATGACACATGACGTTAGATTTTATTTAAGCAGTAGCACTTGCTTTGAAATTAAAGCATGTCGATGTTTTGAGCCAATATTCTGCAGTTACCAAATAAAAGTGCTAGTCAAAATACGATGCTCTATTTCAGCCGCGAAATGAGAAAATGTGTCTTCAGGGTGAACGCAAATGAAATATACCGATCCGCCAGCAGACCATCACGAAAACATGCCTATATAATTTTGACCTCCTTAAACCCTACTTTTATATAGTAAAACTGGGGTTTACAGGGATATACACTTTGTTTTCTTATTTCTGGTCAAAAACATAGATTGTGTGTACTCGTTAGAACCGCCTCGCCGAGGCGGTTCTAACGAGTACCCACAATCTATGTTTTGAGCAGAAATATGAAAGATATAGGAATGTTTTATCTGAAATTTTTCCCTTTTTTTGGTTGTAAAAGTTTCAATATATTTGAATAGGCGTGTTTTCGTAATGCATAAATATAGCCAGATCAGGAACTTTGCTATACTTTTCTGTACTTTGTTATATGCTAAAATTGCTAATGATTCTATTAGCGGATAGTGAAGATCCTGATCAGACTGCATGTATTCGCAGGCTGATTTGAGCCCTCGCTGCCCAAAGACATGTTTTTTTTTTGTTTTTTTTTTTTTTGTTTTTTTTTTTTCGAATGGCGCGGCCCACTTTGATAATATATTACGAAAACAAGCCTATTCAAATATACTGAAAATTTTACCACCAAAAAATAAAAATTTTCAGATAAAAATTCTGATTTTTTTTTTCATATTTCTGTTCAAAACATAGATTGTGGGTACTCGTTAGAACCGCCTCTAACGCGTACCCACAATCTATGTTTTTGAGCACAAATAAAAAAAATAATATATACCACTGTAAATCTCATTTTTACTATATAAAAGTGGGGTTTAAGGGGGTCAACATTATATAGGCATGTTCTTTGTGATGATAATTACAAATTCTTAGCAAAATCTACAAAAGCTACCAATGCTAATAAAGTTCCATTAAGTGAATGTGTCGTTGCTACGCAGCAAGTAACGGCGAATTTTTGTTTGGAGTTTTAAGCTGAACAATTTTTTTTTTAATTTTGATCAAGAAGTTTTCTTTCAACATTGAAACTGTTGTGTCGATTGTTTCTTTGATTTATTTTAAATGTAAATTAGAACTTTTCTAAGAGATTCTATGTAGGAGCAATATTTATAAACATTCTAAGCTGAGCACTCTTGGTAAAATTTCCAGTAGACGACATATTGAAATAGTTTCTTATTTTCCCCAAAAACAGTTTCTTATTTTCCCCAAAAACAGGTTTTGACATTTCATGCCAATTGTCTCTATTGGAGACAAATTACATGAATTGTTCAGTAATCTTTTCTGGGAAAAATAAGAAAATGTCCTCTGCTGATTAAGCCCCAAAAATGGTAAAAGTTAAAGAGCTTCGCAAAATTATAACTGTTTTATTATTTTACAGAGAAAACAATACTTGACATTTCATGTGAATCGCTAGGCAGACGATTCACATGAAATGCCAAACCGTATTTTCTCTGAAAATGCAACAGCAAAAAAAAATCAAAATGTCGTCTTCTACTGTAGTTATAAGCGTTTTGCGGGTTAATCAAAATTCAAAGTACGCAGACTGTCGTTGTCGCATCACGAAACATACCTATATAATTTTGACCCCTTTAAATCCCACTTTTATATAGTAAAACTGGGGTTTACATAGATGACATCATAGCTCTTGTTGCTTTCATATTTGCCTGTATATCCGTGTATTCTTGCTTCAAAGATTGCATTTTAGAATATGCTGTATTTATCCAAAGTACAGTCGAACTTCGTTATCTCGAACTCGCTTATTTCGAATTACCGCTTATCTCGAAGTGAAAATCTGGTCCCTGTTTTAACATGAAACTATGACAACAGGTAACAAAATAATGTGGAAAAGAGGAGAAATTGCTCCTAAGGAGCAATTTCTCCTCTTTTCCACATTATTTTATATATATATTTCTAACTTCAGGAGTCAAATTACATATTCATTTGTTAAAGGTGGTTGTTCAATTTATTGTTTTCCTCACTCTCTCAACTCTGATATGTCGAGGTACGGATATCTCGAAGTGTTTCAGTGAGTCCATTCGAATTCGAGATAACGAGGTTCGACTGTATTTGGACAGACAGGCCTGAGCAAACAATGTACACCCTGATCAGACGCCTCAGAATGGGCGTCTGATCAGGGTCTACACTGATTGCCATTCATCTAGTAGTTTTGGACACATCAGCAGGTAGTATAATGGACTTGTGAGTATGTTGTTCAAATCTGAGGACAAGTGTGATTCGGAGTTATTTATTTATTTATTTTATTTAAACAATGTTTAAAGAGGATGACACAATTAGCTATAAATAACTATTCTACCTTGTGGTCCTCTAACTGAAATTTATATACATATATACAACAAGACTTAACTAACAGCTAAGAAATTCGTGGGATAAAAGTAACTTGTAGCGAAGTGAATGCTTATATAAAGTTTTTGTCAAATAAAAAAGTGCTAATAGGTATGTGCAAGTGATTTAAAACCAAACATGGCACTTAATTATATCAAAGACAAATCTATATGTTATCACAGTTTTTGTAAGTGCTTTAAGATTTGACGAGCGCATAAAACCAAAATCTAAAACAATTATGCTGGGTCATAAAAGCTCTCATTCAATTACAATAACGGTTTCAGCGATAATTTTACACATGGTATATCATTTAAAACCATAGTGAAAGACATTTTATAAGGGTTAAAATGTTGCTTTAAGAGACTGCTTAAAGGTAGAGAGTGACCCCGATGTTTTTTACTGTTTGAGGTAGAGCGTTCCATAGTCTTGGTGCGGAACACGAAAAAGAGCCATCAAAAAGTGCTGTCCGTGCTTTCGGCACATAAAGTGAGCCATTTTCTGAATACCTCCGGTTAAGAGTGTGTACCTCGGATACTGGTTTTAGAAATTGTGTTATATATTCAGGGGATAAATTATTTATTGCTCGGTATGTCAAGACAGCCTTATTATATTTAAGTCTGTCCGGAATTGACAGCCATCCCAGCTGACTGAATATATCTAAAGGTATCCCAGTATTTAGAATATATACGACCATAAGAAGCTCCTCTTACCATAGCAACAGATAAGGCATTTTTTTTCATCCGAAAAATGCTGATATCTTTCTTATTTCTCCACGAAAACATATGCTATGAGTACCCACAACATATGTTTTCGTGGAGAAATAAGAAAGATATTATGTGGATACCCACTCTTATCTGTAGCTATGTCTTATGTCGTCATTTTTGACGTATTACGAGCATTTGACCCATCCTACGCATTTTTGAAAATAGAATTTCTCAGATGTATAAAAAAATTAGAACTGATAACAGGTTTAGAGCCATTAATCTAATATTGTTTATTTTTCTTATTATGTGTGTTCCTACTTCGTTAGCAGAACGTCTTTCGAATGATTGTTGGACGTATAAATTGATTTGCTTCCAAAATGTCTGATACATTTTTGCCCATTTCATTATCACATTTAGCTTTCGCTGTCAAAACAATATTGGTGAAATAATTGATGTGCCATGGGCGAAGGCAGCTAGTCTGCCCCATAAGAGATAACCCAATATAATGCTTTCATTCCTCTGTGTGTTTATTTCTCCGAATTTTACATTTTTTTAAATCTTTTAATATTTCGAAGTAGGGATTTCTTTAAGAATAATTAACAAACAACAGACGGGAAAAAATTAGACTGAAAATAATGAAAATATGTAACATCCCTTGCGCCCCTCCATACCCCGCCCCCATCTCCACAGCTTAGACAAGTATTCTATTTTCACCTATATCACGAAAACAGGCCTATATAATTTTGACTCCCTTCAACCCCACTTTATTATTTCTACTCAATAACATAGATTGTGAGTACTCGTAAGAACCGCCTCATCGAGGCGGTTCTAACGAATATCCACAATCTATGTTTTGAGCAGAAATATAAAAAATATCATAATTTTTATCTGAAAATTTTCATTTTTTAGTGGTAAAGTTTTCAGTATATTTAAATATGCGTGTTTTCATAATGGCTAGTCAGCTGTTTGCATGGTTGAGAAGCCGGAGTACTCTTGGGAGCAAATTCTTTCCTTCCAGAATAAACCACTCTTAGTCAGGATTCCCATTGCTCCGATATTGCAAATAACATTACGAAAACATGCCTATTTAAATATACTGAAAATTTTACCACCAAAACAATGAAAATTTTCAGATAAAAGTCTGATATTTTTCATATTTCTGCTCAAAACATAGATTGTGGGTACTCGTTAGAACCGCCTCGCCGAGGCGGTTCTAACGAGTACCCAAAATCTATGTTTTTGAGCAGAAATAAGAAAATATAATGTATACCCCTGTAAACCCCAGTTTTACTATATAAAAGTGGGGTTAAAGGGAGTAAAAATTATATAGGTATGTTTTCGTGATGAACATAACCCTACAATCAGAAAGATATACAGCTTTTTTTTGTATATATGAAGCCTGGATATACAGCCATGTTATGCTGCGGTCTTTACGTTATATGGAATGGTTACCCCGATATATGTAGTAGAAACTTCGTTATACTCTCCGGTGAAATGGTTTTACGCTGTAGCATTTTTAATGACAGATTCTATCTGTCATTCTTCGTTGCCACGCACGGTTTTAGAGAAAGTGACTTTGACTACTATTCAATTTCGTATTTATCCGCGCACAAAAGTAGACCCAATGTTTCAATTTGTGTATATTAGTACGCCATTGAAGAGCTGCCCATACAAAAGTAGTGCAACTTGTGCTTGATCTGTGGCGAGAGTCGCTGGGAAACCCGCCTTAATATATGTGTGAGCAACAAAGGCGCAGATTAGCCTGCGAATCCGCGCAGGCTGATCAGCGCCTTTGTTGTTCGCTATAGCTCGTTTTTTTTTTTTTTTTTTTTCGACGAAGAAGCGTCTCACAAACTTAAATGAAGAATAGAATGATACCGGGAATTTATTAGTTTCTCATAGAATCTGTCATTTCAGGGCTATTCAGCCCTTTGATTAATATATGCTATTGTCTCAGTTTTATATGCTGTGCTTTTTCCATTAGGTGCGACAGATGAATTTATTCTGATGACTGAGATCATTCGGATGCTTTCGTAACTTACCCATTCGGGTACGTTTCAATCGAAAACTTCTTCTTAGGTAAGTCACGAATGTTAATATTTGTCAGTTCACCACCCCCTCCCCTCCCTCTCCCACCACCACCACCACCTACACCAACCACCACGCCTCCCAGCCCGGGAAATTCAATTATCCTCGAATAGAATCTGAATCTAATAATCTTATAGCACGCAACGTTTCACCAAATGACAAATGCAGTTAATGGTTCGAAATGTTGGGTCCTGTTTTTTTGAGAGCGGATAGGAGAAATATCACCAATTTGTTACTTGCTGAATTAGCCCAGAAAATGGTATAGGTTAACATTGAATTCCACAAAAATGAATTTGTGAATGACATAAATTGTGATGTAATGTTTAGTGAAAGTCATTTACATCAATTAAGTGATGATACACTATAATATTTGAGAACACCGGAGAACGCATTACGAAAACACACCTATTCAAATATATTGAAAATTTCACCACCAAAAACTGAAAGTTTTCAGATGAAAAATTCCGAGGCGGTTCTAACGAGTACCCATAATCTATGTTTTTAAGCAGAAATAAGAAAAATAATGTATACCCCTATAAACCCCAATTTTACCCCAATTTTACTATATAAAAGTGGGGTTTAAGGGGGTCAGAATTATAAAGGTATGTTTTCGTGATGATATATATACCTTTGGTTTAACTAAAGCTTGACCACTGCGTGCTGAATAAAGATTGCGGCGGATGTCATTTTGTGGGGGGGGGGGGGGGGTATTTTTCCCCGGTGTATGGGATTTTTGGCATTTCGTGCAGGTTGTCTACTTAGGGGACAATTTGTGTGAAGTGTCGGGTCCTTATGCCCTGGAAGAATGAGGTGGGGTGGATATATGATGGATTTGCCCATAGCTAATTGTTAAGTAGAAAAGTTCATTGGAAAAACTGGGGAAAAAAATTAAAAGCTTAAACGCTCTTCGTGCTGAATAATGATTTCGGCAGATGATGTTTTTTTTGTTTTTTTTTTTTTCTTTCCGGAGGAAGGAATTGGCATTTCATGCAGATTGTCTACTTGGGGGACAATATGAAATGTCGTTTGATTTATGGGAGGAAAAGCATCGATTTGTCATCTGCTAGATTTGCTCATAGCGTGCTAAGTATTTTAAAAGTAGAAAGGTTCACTGCAAAAGACAATGTTTTTAACAACTTTTTAACGACTTTAACGCTCCGCGTGCTGGGAAAAGATTTCGGCGGATGACATTTAGAAACGTTTTCTTTCGTTTATTCCGGAGGGTGGAATTTGACATTTCAAGCGGATTGTTCAAGTGTTTTTTTTTTTTTTTTGTTTTTTTTGTTGTTTTTTTTTCTGGGAAAATGGGAGGAATGGTTTGTCGTCTGCTGGATTTACCCATAGCAAATCAAAAAAAAAAAAAAAAAAAAAAAAGACGATTTTAAAGCTTTTACACTGCGTGTTGGGTAGAGATTACGACTGATGACTTTTTTTTTTCGGAGAATGGGATTTGGCATTGCACGTAAATTGTCTTTGAAATATCGGGTCCTTTTTCTAGGAGGAATAGCATGGGTTTGTCATCTTCTGGATTTGCCGTAGCGTGCTAAGTGTTAAGTAGAAATATTCATTTCCGGAGGGTATAAGCTTTTACCGCGGCTAAAATTCTTCGGAACTTCTCGAGGTTAGTGATAATAAGTCATGGATGCATCGAAATGATCTTATCATCATAATACAGTTTGCATCCAGCTTGAAAATTTATATACCGCACCTAATGGAAAAATCTCAGTTGCGCTCGTAGAGTCGACTCTCGTTATCTCAAAGTCCTAAGGACTCTCTGAAATACTTCGAGATATCCGTATCTCGACATATCAGATTTGCAGAATTGAGGAAAAATAAATTGAACAGCCAGATTTCACAAATGAATATGTAATTTGACTCCTGAAATTAGAAATATATTAAAAATATTGTGAAAAAGAGGAGAAATTGCACCTTAGGAGCAATTTCTCCTCTTTTCCACAATATTTTGTTACCTGTTATTATATTTTCATGTTTAAACAGGGCCTGATTTTCACTTCGAGATAAGCGGTTATTCGAGATAAGCGAGGTCGAGATAACGAGAGTCGACTGTATATAAACTTGAGAGCACAGCATATAATAAAAATACGTTCGTAGTACAGCGTATAGCCATTTGACCACAGAATATAACGAAGTTTCTATTAGATATATCAAATTAACCACCCCGTATAATACTTAGACCACAGCATACAATAAGAACGCATCAAAAAATCAGTTTTATGCTCATAAGACAATTATGGCTTTCGATGCATGTTTAGCAACGGTATCAGAGACACAGCAACTCCGATTAGTAAAGCTCACAAAGAGGATATGCTCGAAATTTGTAATCAAATTGCTGCAACCAAGGTCTGCATTGTTATAAATTCATACTCCAAGATTAAAGTATAAATTGTATCTTAATATCTTAACTGTTTTCTGCATCAAAGGATCTATCTGGCTTTCTTTAAATTGCTTTATGTGTCTTTAAGGCGTGTTGTCTCCAAGCAGGAAATGCTCTCCACCAGAAATTTTGTGAAGAAGATATTATATTGTAAGCGATTATATTCATTATCCCTTATGTTCCACAAGGTGGGTTTTAGCAAACAACGTAGACCCTGATCAGACGCCGCAATGCGGCGTCTGATCAGGGTCTACGCTGTTTGTACTCACCCAGCAGCTATGCACAAGAGGTAGAAAAACTTATTCAGAATTTAGCACAAGTATGGTAAAAACTGAAGATGCCCGACTATTTATGGCAAATATGGTAGAACCCAAAGAAAAGAAATTTGAAACGCAGTGTAAAAACGGCCCTCATGCCATATGAGAAGAGCAATGTCCAGACCAGCCTATGTCAAGAAGGCTCTGATTAGACTGCGCTAATACTTCGTTGCCAACATATGGTATAAGGATCCTTTTCTCGCGTTTGGAATAAGATTAGTTCAGAATAAACCAATCAAGTTCTGAAATAAGGTTCATTCTATATGCATAAGATTTATTTTTTGTACCGTGCCGGAAGGCATATTTGCATCGATTGGCCAATCAAGCTCGTCGTAAGGAATGATGGATATACAGAAAGAGGCGAAGCGTACAGACGGCCCAAATTTACAGCTTCAGTTTTCCCAAATGTAACTTCCATTTCCTTTTGCTAAAATTGCTTTCCGTCCAGTGTTGCAGTTTAATTTAGTTTTAACTCTTTCTTCCTGTGGATGAAAACATATATCTTTGTAAACAGTGTAGATCCAGATAAGACGGATCGTAACTAGCCGTCTCATCAGGATCTACGCTGTTTGCAATTCTGTATTAGATTTTTGAATGATATCCCTTTTGCACTAATGAATATGTCCAAGTTCAAGAATGGAAGAGTCGAGACACTCAGAGATGAAAAGGTTAACTTCTAGGCTAATGATAAAGTGGAGACACATCACGAAAACATACCTATATAATTTTGACCCCCTTAAACCCCACTTTTATATAGTAAAACTGGGGTTTATATTATAGGGTATACATTATTTTTCTTATTTCTGCCCTAAAACATAGATTGTGGGTATTCGTTAGAACCGCCTCTGCGAGGCGGTTCTAACGAGTACCCACAATCTATGTTTTGAGCAGAAATATGAAAAATATTTGAATTTTTTGTCTGAAAATTTTCAATTTTTCGGTGATTAACTTTTCAGTATATTTGAATAGGCATGTTTTCGTAATGCAGGCCGGAATCTTGTCTACCAAGATAATCAATGTTTGCTGTTCTTCAGTGACACAAAGACGAGTCACAAACACACATAAACAAAAAGAATACTTTGATAATCTATTTAGTCCATGAAGAAGAATCGAAAAATTCAAAAGATCTAAGATTGTCGTCTGCCTCCCTGTGTTGTTGATCTGACACATTCTCCCATTGTTATCGCTTTTCTGGTCATGCATCCCCGTGGTTCTTATAGTGTCACCATTTTTCTTATCTGAGGAAGACATAAAAATTGTTTGTGAATTCAACTCCTTCATCAACAGCGCTATCACCCTCCTCATTATCATCCTCTGACACATTCTGATTGCATAATATGTAAATCAGTTGTTCAGGGACAATTAAGTTTTCTTTTCATCACGAAAATACACCTATATAATTTTGAACCCCTTAAAACCCCACTTTCATATAGTAAAACCGGGGTTTACAGGGGGATACTTTATTTTTCTAATTTCTGCTAAAAAATAGATTGTGAGTACTGTTACCCACTGTTCAGGTTTTGTACTGTTACCCACTGTTCAGGTTTTGAGCTGAAATATGAAAAATACCAGAAGTTTTATCTGTAAACGTTCAGTTTTTGGTGATGAAATTTTTAATATATTTGAATAGGCGTGTTCATCACGAAAACATACCTATATAATTTTGACCCCCTTAAACCCCACTTTTATATAGTAAAACTGGGGTTTATAGGGGTATACATTATTTTCTTATTTCTGCTCAAAAACATAGATTGTGGGTACTCGTTAGAACCGGCTCGGCGAGGCGGTTCTAACGAGTACCCACAATCTATGGTTTGAGCAGAAATATGAAAAATATCAGACTTTTTATATCTGAAAATTTTCAGTTTCTGGTGGTGAAATTTCAATGTATTTGAATAGGCGTGTTTTCGTAATGTTTCGTAATGTACCCTGTATTATTCAATTTGACCACCGCTTAACTTTCAACCTCTCCAATATCTGGCAAGTCTGGATCACTTTCATGAGCATGCACCTATATAAACACCTGATCATTTACCCTCCTTATGTGCATCTCATGTGTAGTGCGGCTTGGTGGAAGTAAACTTATGTCCACACCATTTGAAATTTTCAACACATTGCTGTAATCTTGAAACAAAATATCAATGATATAAACTTTGAAATTAGCAAAGAGACAAAAAAAAAAAAAAATATGTCTACTTGCAATTAAAGTCAGCTTTAATACAACAGGCTTGCTGCAACGTTCTGAAACAATCTTTAAACACAACACTACAAATTCTGGTCGGTACAATATTAAAAACAAAACAAAATATTTAGACGTAAACGTCTACCGGCGCAAATTTTGTTCATGTTCACATAGAGACATGGGATAAGAGAATACTAAAGTTTTATAAATGTTCTATGTAACAGGTAAAACAGAAAAACAATGTGATTCTTTAATGTTTGCTTTTATTAAGCTTTATAAAATTTCTTGTCTGAAATGAAAATAAAATAGACAATATTTTTTATACTTGCCGGGATCGTCACAAACCGATGATCCCGGCAAATATAAAAAAGTCTAATGAGCTAATCGAATAGTCTACCATATATAAAAATCCAAAGCTATATCAATATCAAAAGTTGAAACCGGACGCAAAAACAATCATTTACTGGACTTCTACAGCGGTTGTTTTTGTCACTCTATGTAGACGTTCGACGTCTGCATGCATGTGCGCATGCATTTATGCGTGAAAACAAATAAACTGAGCCGTCTCATGACAGCTAGCTTTAAAATTCAAACTGCTAGTATTCAGTCAAAACACTTAAATTTCAAACGTCAGCAATAACTATTTCTTAACGTGCAAAATTTAGGGAAGAAGAAGCGTATAAAACATATTTTATATAAAAATCTTTTGTCTGGTCTTATCAGGCAATCTCTTTTTAAACTTATTGCGGTAAAGTAATGTAATATGTGATATGCGCGTCATGCGAAATGCATATCCGAGCATATGTCAACATAAAAAAATCCGACACAGCCTGCATATCCGCCTCAAAGAGAGCAGAAAAGGCTAAGATCGGACAGAGACTTCAAGCAGTTTCATTTGATTAAATAAGAGAACTCAAAAACTGATACAATCAGATCCGCATCAGACCCCAAACACCAAAGGGAAAGACAGACAAATACAATAAAGTAGTCACAAAACGAACCGACGGCAAGCAGAGTTAGCAACTCTTTTCCAAACTTAACTGTGTATATAATCAACTTACATAGTTTATAAAAGAAAAACATTAGAAAGTAAAACACTACATAGCAGTCCCAACCCTCGCCCTCAGCTTCCATACCAGGTAAAAATGTATATTTGTTCGGTTCGTGTGGAGGTCTGCTAACTCATCCATGAACCATAACGGACAACAAATAAAAAAAAACAGATAAAGCCTACAAGGAAGCAAAGATGAGAACTCAACAGAAACAGAAGCGTTAGAAGAACAATTTTTATATAGGTGTGTTAACATCATGTTAGCTATCAATGAGCCGCGTCGCAAGAAAAAGGCTCTTAAGACATCCCATCGACACAATATTTCAGTGCGCATGCCCGGCTTTTAGCTAGGTTATATGTCTAGTTCTTTGGCTGAAATTCCCCACTGGCCTACCGCTCACTTTAACAAACAGAATACGTTCTGGAACGACTGTGCGGATGTACAGACTCGCCCGAAACTTTGCTGTTCGTATATGTTATAACGGATCTTTTCCCATGACGCAGCTTACGATATAGATACGTGTACGATAGCGTGCTTATATACCTACGTCGTTTTCAGTGGTGTATTTTTTGTTAACAGTGCAAAATACAATAAAATGTAAAAAAACGTTTTCAGCCTTGTTTTCAAATTAAATTCAATCGTTTTCAGATAACTTTCACACGACGATTTCATATGTGGCTTTTGTCATCACGAAAACATACCTATATAAGTTTGATCCCCTTAATCCCCACTTTTATACAGTAAAACTGGGGTTTACAGGGGTATACATTATTTTTCTTATTTCTGCTCAAAACATAGATTGTGGGTACTCGTTAGAACCGCCTCGTCGAGGCGGTTCTAATGAGTACCTACAATATATGTTTTGAGCAGAAATATGAAAAAATATCAGAATTTTTTATCTGAAAATTTTCATTTTTTGGTGGTAAAATTTTCAGTGTATTTGAATAGGCATGTTTTCGTAATGGGTGTCCTTATTTGTTCCTCATCTCATCTTCCTTTGGTGCTTCGGGAAGGCTGTGCTTCGTGGTTGTGGCATTTCATGGGTCTTTACACTTATATTTTTGTATATACAAGGGACATGAAAAACAAATATACGCTTTTTCTTTAGAAAGAGTCGCCATTACGAGTACACGCCTATTTAAATATATAGAAAATTTCACCTCCAGAAAATGAAAATTTTCAGGTAAAAAACGCTGATAATTTTCGTATTTCTGCTCAGAACATAGATTGCGGATACTCATTAGAACCGCCTCGGCGAGGCGGTTCTAACGGGTACCCACAATCTATGTTTCTTAGCAGAAATAAGAAAAATAATGTTTACCCCTATAAACCCAAGTTTTACTACATAAAAATGGGGTTTAAGGGGGTCAAAATTATATAGGCGTGTTTTCCTAAATGCAGAGAAATTAACTCTTTCGGTGCCAAATTTCAAATTACATTTGTCATCTGCTTTGTTTTTAAACAAACTATCAATTGGAAAGAAGTTTATATGTAAGGCTGAAAGACTAAATGTCAAACAGCATAGATCCTGATGAGACAACTCATTATGACCCGTTTCATCTGGATCTACGCTGTTTGCAAAAGCCTATTATCATCGCCTGTGGCAGTGAAAGACTTTTAAAGCGGTGAATGTATACAGTCAAAGATAAATATGTCTGGAATTTTTAGGTGTTAAAGCGTCCAGAATTGAAAGTGTTAATGCGTCTAACACTTGAAGTGTTAACGGGTTTATAGCGCTGATGCGACAATGATTTGCTTAATGGACATATAAAGCTCTAGCCATACGAAGGAAAAGGGGAATCTTACCAAAGAAAAATTTTCTATCTTCACTAAAGCATTTGTCCTTGGTAAAAATTTGAAAAATAAGTTCCTAAACAAGAAGTAGCTTCAAAAAAGAAGATAAGCGATGAAGAATAGTAGATAATCTTTTGGTATTTTTTTCTAATATTATAATAGAGGTTCTTAAAACGAAGTCCGCTTTACACTCGAAACTTTGAGAGTTTCATTGTCAAAGTCATACTAGTAATGCTGGATACGGAGATTAAAGCCAATTCCACCGCCGTGCGTGCCTTCGCAAGATAGATATACCGCAATATAAATCCATTGAATACCTGTTGCAGTCCTTAAAATCCTAGGACGCCTGATTGCAACCTTACTTTTTGGGTCCATAATTGTACTTATAATCATCCTGACGCCACTAGTTCAACGTTTTATGAATGCTCTTTGGCTTAGGTGTGTTGACCAAAATAATTCTTGGTTTAAACAAAAAGACCCTGTCACTTTGCACATTTGTTGGATTTCCGCTCGGTCTCAGCAAATAGGCATATGATTTATCCTTTCTTACGAAAGCACCTCGCGCAGTGTAAATTATTAATTCTATCGAATTGTTATTCTAAATCGAGCAGGTTGTCTTTAGTTTTCGAAACTTGATTCTTTGTTGGTCAATGCTTCGGCAGAGCAGAAAGGAAAATATCAAAAGAAAATGAACCTTGATTAATCGGATCACAGCCCAATCGAGTCAGTCTTTGCTGGGCGCTCTGAGGACAGATAATTATCCAAGGCTTCTTGAAGCGGACAGTGAATACTGTGGGTCATTCCCCACGCTGCAGCTAAAACTATTCTATAACTGTCTTAAGTAGAGCCATTCTTATATCTCACCTTAATCCCTATGATACACATAAAAAAAGTAATTTGCTTTACTACCAATGTTAGTATGCTGTCGGCTACATGTGTTACTTTTCTACTAACACTCGAAGTTCATTGACATACGGGCTTGATTTTTATGCTTAATTTTTAGATGGGTTAACCCAAAAATTACATATGCTCAGTACAGAAAAGGTAGAAAGTTTAACACGATCATTTATGTGACCTAAATTACTTCTTATGCCTGAATGCCTTTTGGTCTTCTTCAGCTGTTTCGGTGTCCACCTAGCAGGATGTACTGAGGATGTCTTTTAACGCCTAGTGGCTAGGCTAGTATTTTATGTGTATGCTCTCATTCTTTTCGTGTTATGTTTCAAACCTTTTTTATGAGTACCGTCATAATCCTAAGTAGTGCGACAGATCAACCTGAAAACAAAAAAACGTTTACACTGATAGCTGCTTATTCAAGCGTGAGTTTAGACACAACAGATAGTATGACACAGACTTGTTCAAATTTTAGGATATATATGGTTAGATGTTAAAGACGCCAATATTTAGAGTAAATATTGTATTCTTCTCGATGCGGCTCCATGAACTCCCATCCAAAGTATGCATTTGCTCAGAGTGCCAAAGGTTCCGCTATCCTTTGTAGAAATTCTGTAAAAGTAAAATTATATTGAAGCATCAAACTACATTGATGCATGATATGACTGAGGTATTACTGTGACTGGTAAATTGCACGTTTCCAAATTTCCATTTTTTTTTTTTTTTTTTTTTTTTTTTTCATATTTTTACTCTTGGAATAAACCTCGATTTTTAAAATCGTTTTTTATCAAGTAAATTTGTAGAGAGAGAGAGAGAGAGAGAGAGAGAGAGAGAGAGAGAGAGAGGCGTGTCAGCATCTATAACCCGGTGAAGAGTTTTTGATTTTCCGACGTTTTATAGGATTCTAAAGTTAAATAACACTGCCACAATGATCGCAGAACCAAACCTAGATAAAATCTGTGATTTAGAATTAAAATAGATTATAATTTTGTTATTGTTTAGTAAAATGATAATAATAATAATAAAAACTGGCGTTCTTGAGTATGAGTAGAATTGTCTATGAGAGCCGCTTCCGATGGGATCAATGGACGTTAGTTTTCTTTAACACCAAAAAGGAAACACAGTTAAATGAAACATTTATCTAAAGTTCTGCACTTTCCAAGTCGACCAAATAGACCAGTCACTTTGACATTTTGATTATAATATTTATAAGTAATATGTTTGAGGTGTAAAGAGGTATACTTGTAAATGTGAGCTGAAATGCAGGGTTTTCTTACTCTTACTAACATGCCTAAATTGTACAGTGGACGTATCTCTATGTACAATCGAACCTCGATAGCTCGAACCCGGATGGCTCGTTTACCATGGCTGATTCAAACTCGTACCATTATTGTCTAGAAGATCGAAAATAAATGCCTAGATTATCGCCATTTGCTTCCTGACATGACGTCATGATTAACCCTCAGTGGCTCGAACTACCCATTCCCATGGTCCCAAAGATATTCGAGCCATTGAGGTTCGACTGTATATCAAATGTAACTGTCAACTCGACAGGAATACTTTGGTCGATCTGTAATTGAGCCAATGTTGATTAGCAATAACATATATATAGTACATATTAGCAATGAGTGGCTGTCGATAGTACCATTCCTGAAAACGCACAGGGGTGCCAATCTGCGGAAAATTCTCCATCCTTAAATATTATAGCGATGTAATTTTTTAGAGATATCGACGCCAGTCTTTCTCTGTAACTTTACATATATGGAGAGGTTTTATGCGAATTGGTATATATGATAAATGCAAACATTAAATTTTAAAACTGTACGAGTAAAGAGGTTCCACGTTGGTCTATTGTAGAGTTAAGGAACCCATATGCTTCTATTTGATGTGCAATTTATTAACCCTTCTCTTGCTGAACACGAAATGCCCTGTCTTAGCAAACAGTGTAGATCCAGATCAGTCGGCTTCTGAAGAAGCCAACTGATCTGGAACTGCACTGTTTGTCATTAAATATGTGAATTTCTATCTAAAACCCGAATCAAGTATTCTGATTGGTTGGAAATTAGAAGTGGGTGTGGCAGCTTAATTTATTCAGGGTTAAGAATACCTCCTGGCATATTCTTACTCTGTATGTACTGTATGATACAATAATTATGTACCCTAAATGCTGCAACACTTCAACACCTTACCGTACTTGTCCTATTCATCACGAAAACACGCCTATATAATTTTGACACCCTAAAACCCCACTTCTATATAGTAAAACTGGGGTTTACAGGGGTATACATTATTTTTCTTATTTCTGTTCTAAACATAGATTGTGGGTACTCGATAGAACCGCCTCGTCGAGGCGGTTCTAACGAGTACCCACAGTCTGTGTTTTGAGCAGAAACATGAAAAATATCATAGTTTTGGTTTTGGAGGTGAAATTTTCTGTATTTTGAAAATAGGCATGTTTTCGTAATGATTTCAACAACCCCATTTCCGTTTATGTGTATACAAACTGCTTGATAAGTGGCAAACAGTTTAAACGCCGATCAGACACCGCGTTCTGCGGCGTCTGATCTGTGTCTACACTGTTTGTCAACAGGCATGTCTGTCTGCGTGTTTGGGCGTCGAAAACTTAGGCTAAATACGGTAAATAGAGTAAATAGAAAAAAAAATGAAAAGAAAATGTAAGCATGTTACGGAATCATACTCATAAGGATTTTTGTTGGTTGCTGTATGTCTACAGGCATACAACAAAGTGAAAGATAAACAAAGTTAAAGATTATATGTTTACGGATGTCTCGACGGATGTAGTAACTTCGTAAGAAGCATAACTGTTGTAGTCGCTATCAGATCCGTGAAATAAATAAAAGGCTCATGGCCGTTACAATGTCAGTGAATAGTCGTAAAATATCTCCTCAAACAAACCAGATAGTACATTAAAGTATCGAAATACAAACACTATGTGCCGCAAAGTCCGAAAACGTACCTTTGTACATTTGCGCCCAGCGAAGATTCAGATCTGCCTGCGCGTTCGCGCAGTCTGATCAGAATCTTCACTGGGCACATTATGGATTGCCAAGGATGCAATGTTTCTTCATGCGGACGACGAAGACTCTGAACAGACTGCGCGGATGCGCAGACTAATATGAGTCTTTGTTGGGCGCACATTTCGGAAGGTACGTTTTCTCACGTTACGGTTCACTATCTTCTGTAATTTTGGGAATTAGAAATAGATCAAGGAGAAAGTTTGAACTCACTAACTCGCAGGGTTGCTAAAAAAACAAACAAAAAACGTAAAGGTTGAGCGCTTGAAAATCAGGTTGTAACACCCTCCGCGCAACCCAAAGCCCTGCTCCTCCCCACACATCAGTTTTATTGACCGTTCCAAGCAAGTATTTCTATTGCAATTGCTCTTCGTATGTTCGTTTTAGTTTGTTAGGGTGACCAGGATCGGATCTAGGATGATTTCTGAGGGGATGCGATTTGATGAAATTACTAGTACTTGCTCTACATATTCGGAAAGACAAGCCTTTTGTCAAGTACAGTTGACTCTCTCTATCTCGAACTCGCTTATCTCGAATAACCGCTTATCTCGAAGAGAAAATATGGTCCCTGCCTTAACATGAAAATCTAACAACATTTAAAAAATATTGTGGAAAAGAGGAGTAAGGAGCAATTTCTCCTCTTTTCCACAATATTTTCAATATATCTCCAACTTCAAGAGTCTAATTACACATATATTTGTTAAATGTGGTTAATCGAATTAATTTTTCCTCAATTCTGCAAATCATGTCGAGGTACGGATATCTCGAAGTATTTCAGAGAGTCCCTTGGAATTCGAGATAACGAGAGTCGACTGTATTCGCAACCTACGTCTGTACACTTTTGCAATCTTCGTGGGAGTGTTCCCAGCAGGCACACAACATCAAAATGACGTCCTATCAATGTCGATGGGACGTGATCACGTCGCATCGACGTTGATACGACGTCATTTTAACGTTGTGTGCCCACTGGGTTTGTATTCCATCTGCAAACCATGAAGTACTGCTGAGGTACCGATTTACAGCTGAATTCAAAGCCTCCCTGGTCTAATATTTGTTTCCAGCGAGCCTTTTTCCAGTTCTGGAAACACATAAAAGTCGCAGGGGACAAGATCTGGGCTGTACCGAGGGTAGGACAACAATTGCCACTTAGAGGAGTTGATTAGTTCTGCTGTAGACGGGGCAGTATGAGAGGGAAGACGTACATTTTTCATTGCTAGCGTGGGACGGAACTTTTGCAGTTTTTCTTTGAGTCTCTAGCAGTCACAGTTCGACTTTTTTGTATGAGAGCCAGTATTATTCAATGTGAATCCCAAAAACCAACCAGCATAACCTTGCCAGCAGATGGAGACAGCTTAAATATTGCTTTGACTGAACTTTTGTTTCAGGTTCAGCATAATGAAGCCATATTTTATCCCCAACGACAATACAGTTCAAAAACTTACAGTCGACTCTCGTTATGTCGAATTCCGAGGGACCCTCTAAAATACTTCGAGATATCCGTACTTCGACATATCAGATTTCCAGACCTGTGGAAAAAATAAATTGAACAACCGCATTTAACAAATATATATGTAATTGGACTCTTGAAGTTAGAGATATGTTGAAAATATTGTGGAAAAGAGGAGAAATTGCTCCTGAGGAGCAATTTCTCCTCTTTTCCACAATATTTTGTTGCCTGTTATTAGATTTTCATGTTTAGGCAGGGACCAGATTATCACTTCGAGATAGGCGGTTATTCGAGATAAGCGAGGTCGAGATAACGAGAGTCGACTGTATTTGATCGTGGTTATAACGCCCTAAATGATATTTTGCTATGGTCAGCGTGGATGCCTTATGGTCTTCTGTCAGCTGTTTTGGCATCCATCTAGCACCTACCTTGCTCATACCTGTTTGTGTAAAATCTGATCTGCCGAAGCTTTGCCGATGCTAAATTGATTGAGCTATCTACCTCCTGCAATGTCACTGCAATCTTTGTTGATGAAAACCTCAACATTCACCACTATTGTAGAGATCACTATCTCAGCGGATCTCTCAAGTCTAGGCTTCAAGTGTCCCTCACGCTTGTCCTGCTCTCTCTAAACTGTGAAACCCAGCTATAAAAGGTTGAACGGGATATGCAAGCTCTAGAAAAAAAATCTGCAACCTCTGAAAAATGTGGCAAATGTGCTAAAAGCAGAATTTTTATTCCAGATCTCTGTTCCTCCAACTTAGATCCATGGTAGCCCTAATACCGACCTTGTTTAAATGCTCAAAACTCCATGTATACACACTTCTCATGAAAATAAACTGACGGATTCATAGGCGATGAAATGCAGTTTTTGCTCATGTATAATATGTGTAGGTAGCTGCACATGGAAAGACAGGAGTATGAAAAGTCAGGATATTTTCCAACCACCCTCTTGAAGTTTGGAGTAAAATTGTGCAACATTTTGAAAAAAGCAATTCTCACTCGTTTTTATTGTGCCTTTCTTGTAAAAAGTCCCATACAAGTTCAGAAAATAGTTTAGCAATATTGCACACTTGTGTAATTATTTTTCCGTCTGTTTAATGTATTTAAAATACAAATAAAGATCCCTAGAAAATGTCATAAATACAATTTGGTGAAATGACGGCTCTATCCTCAGCCTGTTTCAGAAGGGTGGGCGGGTCTATCTTTTTCCTATTAGTGTTTTTCTGGTATTCTGGCTTGAGTGGTTTACTCTACTGACGGTTCTAAGGCGATGGTCCCGATGTTAGTCTTACTCTTTGTTGCTTTTTTTTGGTTAATTCTACGAGGCGATTTTTTTTATGTCTTACCTTGTGTTATTTTGTTCTTGTGTTTTTCAGTCCTTTTAGCATTGCGACTACCTCGCTTGGGGAAGAGAGAGCTAATCTTGGTGCTTTTCGTGCGTTTGTTCGATATGTGCTTGTTTGGTTTTGTCGGTTTCCTTTTCCTGTTGGTGTCTGGGAGGTTGTGCGGTTTGTGATTGTGGCACTCCCTGGATTTTTCTCTTACCTTTTTGAGCCCTTTGCTTTGTTTGATCATAGTTTTTGTGCTCATGTGTATTTCACTCTGGCCCCGAGGTTATCAAACTTTTTTTCATGCTCCATTCAGCTGTGCATGAAATTTTTCATGTTTATAAATATCAAATAACTAACAATTACAATCTCTTTCTTGCTAAACATAGCTGAGCATTAACATTTTTCTACTAATAAATATGAAAATGCCAACTATTGTTGGCATTTTCATACTTATTAGCAGAGAAAATGTCATGCTCAGCTGAGTTGAGCATGAAAACAGTTTTATATCCTCGGGGCCAGATGTTTTACTGATGAGGTAAAGGACCCCTATGCGGACTTAGCATGTGCTTGTATTTTTTCTACTGACCGTTCAAATGTGATTCTTTTGTTGAAGTGTTTCTTTCTTCGTGCGTCTGTGGTTTCATATATGGCGTTTGTTTATTCATTATTTGTTTCTCATCTTTGCTTCTTGCTGTACCTCAGGAAGGCTGGGCTTCGTAATTGTTGTATTTTCTGGGTATATTTACACACTTTTTTTCTGATTTTGTTCAAACGGACCTGCTCCTCAAAAGCTTACAGACACCTGGAATGATATCCTGTCAGAATCCATTTACATTTATTAACCATCGCACAAGATTTTTTTTTATAATTAAATTATTAGAATTTAACATAATAAATTAAGCTATAAAAGGTTACCCTTGGAAACAAAGAACACATTTCAGATAGAAAATTGGAGTCTCAGTTTTATTGAGACTCTTCATATGCAATGATGAACAGAAAATAGACTTTTTCCTTGACTTGAAGGTATTCTAAAGGTTAATAAAAACAACAATAGGGGAGATTACTCGGTATAGTGCTTGAATGCATTATCCATAGGGAAGCTCTTAAAGGAAAGGGTGCGACGACCGTTAAACGTCTCCCCGACCTTCATCTTATTGCATTTATCTATTTTATTTTATTTCAGATCACTGAGTCCAAGAGACCTCTTGGGATTCAATAAATCATGTTTGCCCTAAAATAGGTACCCAATGCATAAAAGGCACGGGACTGAAAATTTATGCGCATGCGCAGATTATTAATGTGTACAAGCCTGTAGGGTATTGAGGAAGCGAGGAGTTTTAGGTGGCATGAAAATCAAGTTCTGCTTGATCTGGTGCTTTAAGTTGGTGCTATTGGGCTCATGATGCCCTACAAATACATTGCTATAGTATGAAGAGTATCAATGAAACCGAGACTCTGATTTTCGTTCTTTTTGTGTTCTTTGTTTCCAAACGCAATTTTATATATCCAGTTGACTCTCGTTATCTCGACCTCGCTTATCTCGAATAACCGCTTATTTCGAAGTGAAAATTAGTTGCGGTCATGGTACCAAAGCCGTAATCCAAAATCATAAATCCATAAACGAATGACGAATCAGAATGTTCAGACCAACAGACATGGACCCCAGAACAAAGGGTGTAATCAGGCGTCCGCGGATAGTAAGCATTACTTGGTAAGCAAGCTTCGCCCACCATGCCCATGGGCCTGAACGAAGGAAATATCGGTAGAAGCGTATGTCCGGGATTTGAGAAGTCTACTTATGGCGCGTTACTGGCAAAAACATCAGAAACAATTCTGGAAACTGCCACATTGTAGGGATTGACTAGATCATGATGTCTCCCATAGAACTTCTTAAGTGTTGCTACCAGTTTGGTTTTTTGATACCCCTGGCTCAACAACTTTTGAGTGAGCACTTTCCCACGCTCCATGAAGTCCTGATAATTTGAACAAGTTCTGGCATAACGGATTAACTGTGAAACGTAGACGCCGTATGCTGGTGCAGAAGGGATATTACTGCTCAGGAAAGGAAAGTTAACGATGGGAAAATTGAAGTCATCTGGACCCTGTTCTAACACTGAAATCTAACAACAGGTATCGAAATATTGTGGAAAAGACGAGAAATTGCTCCTCCTCTTTTCCACAATATTTTCGACATATCTCTAAATTCAAGAGTCCAATTACATATAAATTTTTTAAATGTGGTTGTTCAAATTATTTTTTCCTCAATTCTGCAAATCTGATATGTCGAGGTACGGAGATCTCGAAGTATTTCAGAGAGTCCCTTGGAATTCGAGATAACGAGAGTCGACTGTATATTTTTTTTTTCGCTGGAGTTGGTGTAACATCACGAAAACACGAATATGTAATTTTAACCCCCTTAAACACCACTTTTATATAGTAAAACTGGGGTTTACAGGGGTATACATTGTTTTTATTATTTCTGTGCAAAAACATAGATAATGGGTACTCGTTAGAACCGCCTCGGCGATCAAGGCAGTACTAACGAGTACCCACAATCTATGTTTTGAGCAGAAATATGAAGAATATCAAATTTTTTTATCTGAAAATTTTCCTTTTTTTTTTTTTTTTTTTTTGGTGGTAAAATTTTCAGTATATTTCAAAAGGCATGTTTTCATAATGAGTGCCGTGTGGCGGCCGTAAAAAGTCTCCCCAACCTTCATCAAAGTGCAGTTGTTTTTTGTTTTGTTTTTGTTTGTTTTTTTTTTATGTTTTTTTTTTTTTGTTTGTTTGTTTTTCTCATTTTCCCTAGAGCATGGATCCCATTCTGTTTAGTTGTCAATAAAATACTTATATTTGTATTTTAGTTTTCCTCTGCGAGTAACCACCTTTGAAAAAGGATTACTATAGCGGGTAAGTAAATTATTTGCTTCCTGAATGCTCTCGCTTTGAAAAAAGAAAAACTTACAGGTACTTACTACAACGTAACCCGTTCAACCCTGCACACTAAAACAGATATCTGCAAACAGTATGGATCCTGATAAGACGGCTCGTCACGAGCCGTCTTATCAGGATCTTAATTGTGTGTCAATCTGGATTTGATTCAGACTGAAATCCCTATTTGCATCAATGGATCTGTCCAAATTCAAGGACCGAAGAGTCTACTTCAGAAACTCGGGGTTGAAAGGGTTAATGAATCATTAATCAGCACTCCTTGTAATAAGCTGACGTCTTGCATTGTATTTTTGAAGATGTGTTGAAGCATCCTAATTGTTGGGCGTTTAACTCTTTCGCCCCTGAGTTTCGGAAATGGCCTCTTCCATCGTTTGAGTTTGGACGCCCATTGTTGAAATTTGGGTTTCAGTAAATAATCAAAACCAGACTGGTAAACAGTGAAAACCTGATGAGACGATATTCGAGCCGTCTCATCTGGATCTACACTGTTTGCAGAGGTTTCTGTTTTAGCCTGCAGGACTGAAAGGGTTAATACTTCAACCAGACATAAACAAAGTTTTTGTTCACCTAGCAAACGTGAGTTCTATGGAAATTCTGAGTCACAAAAGTAATTACATATTTAATATAACATAGGCCAGATGCAACGGCTTATCCAGCCCGTTAATCTGTAATGTTCCACAAAGTCGAGTCTGGCAAACAGTGTAGAGTCGGATAAGACGCTACAAAACCTGCACTTTACCGTTTGCAATGAAGCCACAGGAAAACCTATTGTACTTTAGTCCAATTTCCATGATGAAAAAACATGCAACAGGCAGCAATGTTTTTGAAGTAAGTGCCGTCTTTCACGTCTAGCACATATAGGTATAGGATGTTAATCATAGGCGCTACGCTCATCATCACGAAAACATACCAATATAATTTTGACCCCCTTAAACCCTACTTTTATATAGTAAAACTGGGGTTTACAGGGGTGTACATTATTTTTCTTATTTCTGCTCAAAACATAGATTGTGAGTACTCGTTAGAATAGCCTCGCCGAGGCGGTTCTAACGAGTACCCACAATCTATTGATCACAAATAAGAAAAATATCATATTTTTTATCTGAAAATTTTCATTTTTTGGTGGTTAAATTTTCAGTATATTTGAACAGGCATATTTTCGTAATGTTAGTCACATTATGCATATGCGTAACATGCGTAAGAAAAATATTTTTATAAAAATGGCATTAACATAAAATATTTTGCTTCTTTACCATTGGGGCTGCTCTAAAAGGAAAGAATTTGCTCCCTTTGGGAGCAAATTCTTTCCTTTAAGAGTAGCCCTTATTTTGGAAGCGATTCTATGCATAGTTTTCAAGATTTTTCCTGGGTGCGCGTAAAAATAATTCCGTTATGGCTACGCCGCTGGTAATAATATTGGCAGCGGAAGTCATGTAAGCTATGCCGAGCGAAAGTATTCTTTTAGCATAATCGCAATGCGCAGATTTAGATTACCTTGCGCATGCGCACAGTTTCCGCAGGACTTTTGTTTTATAGTGACGCAGTCTGTAGTATCTGTAGACTGCTCCACAGTTCGACAAATTTACTATCGTTCTACGAGGTCATGTGGAGCAGTCTATTGTAGCTGATAATATTGTAAGCGGACATTGACGCCCGGATCAGACCGCATGGATGCGCATTCTGATCAGGGCCTGCAATGTCTGCATATGCTTGAAGGAACTTTTTCGCTTGGTGTAGCCAATTGCCTTTTTGTAATATATATGTGTCTTTGAAGGAAATGATAAAATGTGCACATTGTATACATGCAAGTGGCAAAAAAGAACACTTCTTATATACCACTTGAGACATGTTATTGAATCGTGTACGCTAAGATGGGCTGTAATATATGTGTTTTATGTAAATCGAGGTTAAGAGATAAGATAAAAAGAAGCATGGTTTACATTATTCAACCCGTTGGAACTCAGATGAAAAAGAATTTGTGCTATACAGACTATGCCAGTGGAAATTTAATAAATCAAACAGATACGAATTTACGCTGTAAATGTCATGGAAAGCTTAATAAATCAGACGAAAATTCTGCTGTGTTATTAAAACGTAACAGAATTAGATGAAAAAGTAAATAAAAGTAGTGACAGGCCAGAATTATAGAATGCAGCTTTCACAAAACATCAAATAATATCTTAAAATTAGTCGATTTTGAAATTCAAATGATGAATATAAAATAGAGCCAGCGCACGACAAACCTACAATAAGACTTGTGCGACCAACGAAGACTCAGATCAGATCCGCGCAGTCTAATCCGAGTCTTCGCTGATCGATTGTGCCTTCAACAGCCTCCGGGCTATCCAAAGAGGGATTAACAAAACCCTTGCCATACTGGGTGGATGTACAGACTGATGTGAGTTGTTGCTGGTCACACATATCTTATTGTAGGTTTGTTGTGCGCTGGCTCGAATACATTAAGGGGACTGGAAACAATGGGCAAATTGCCTGCCATTTTTTATAAGGGAGACAACTTTTGAATCTTCCTGTTAGGTTTCCAGCAAACCAAGCCCCTTCTGATAAGTGTCTCCTCTAAAAGGAACGGTTTGTTTGGGGTGAGCAAATTATTTCCTTTTAGAGTAGATCCCATTTCAGAGGATGTGGGTGGGGATAGAGCAAGTTTTACAGAGTTACCTCCACTGAAAACATCCCAGCGGACACATGCCGTTAATACAACGTCGCCTCAACGTCGATGAAACGTAATGACGTTGCATCAACGTTGAGCCGACGTTGTATAAACGTCACGTGCCCGCTGGGGTGTCAATTCTCGTTTATTAAACTTTCAAATTGCTCGCCCCGGTTTTATTTATCTGGTATGATTCCGTTACTCAGACAGTTGACTTTCTAAAGTGACCAATGTAGCACTGAACAGAAAATGTATAGTTTCACTGTGAGTTTCGTGGATTCAGATAGCTTGATATTATTTAATTGATTTTTAATTTATAGACTAAAATAGTTGTTGTTGTTTTCTTCATTCAACTAATTTGGTCTGTAATAAAAGAAGAGAAACCGTTATAATTAAAATAACACACATTAAACGCTCCATATTCTTCGAAAATAGACATTTTTATTCAAGAAAATTTATATAAAAAAATATTATTACAGTCATAAAATATGGCATCTGACAGCCTGTATAATTTCAGTGACTCTCAGGTTCTTGAACTGGATCCACATGAAATAATTTTTTAACGTATCTCTGAATTAATGTTGGCAACATTGATTCAGAGGTGCGTTAAAGGCACCATATTCCTAAAGTATAGACATTTTATTTATCAAAGAAATGTTTGATAAATTGATATATAGTATTAATACGATCATAAAATGTGGCATCTGACAGCCTGTAAAATTTCAGTTAGTCTTGTGTTTTTGAACTGGATCAAAAATGAAATGATTATTATCGTATCTCTGAATTAAAGTTAGCAGACACCATAAAAATCATTTCATTTCAAGCACAAGAGCTAACAGAAATGGCCTATTAAAAGAAACATTGTACTTGCTGACAAACTGTCCGCGTCAATTAACCCTTAAAGCGACAAGAAAAACTGCATCTGAAAATGTCGCCTGTTTATATCGTCTGCTGAATATTCTTGCAAAGTTTTTGAACCTATTTTTGCATGCAGGCAAACAGTAGCAGTCTGATCTGGGTCCACGCTGTTTGCAAAAATGACTTTTAAAATCACAAGCAGATGAGAAAGCAGACGACAATAGTTGTGATTGGCGCTTTAAGGGTTAAGGGAAATCGATACACATTTAGGAGACACAAATCTGTCTAAAATGTTTACCGCCCTTCTGAAATCGGGTCCACTTTAAAAGGAAAGGATTTGCTCCCAAGGGGATCACGAAAACATGCCTATATAATTTTGAACCCCTTCAACCCCACTTTTATATAGTAAAACTGGGGTTTACAGGGATATACATTATTTTTCTTATTTCTGCTCAAAAACATAGATTATGGGTACTCGTTAGAACCGCCTCGGCGAGGCGGTTCTAACGAGTACCCATAATCTATGTTTTTAGCAGAACTATGAAAAATAGCGGAGATTTTTATCTGAAAATTTTCAAAACCCAAATAAAACGGAATGACGCTTGTTCAAGCACAGTGACGTCTATGTGCGTCAC
This sequence comes from Anodontia alba, assembly GCA_964016985.1. Lineage (NCBI taxonomy): Eukaryota > Metazoa > Mollusca > Bivalvia > Lucinida > Lucinidae > Anodontia > Anodontia alba. The sequence goes on from OZ024828.1 coordinate 77,456,470, forward strand.
TTAAAAATAACACCTGACGTCTTTACTGCACCAGAGGTCATAAACACATTTCATTTAGTGTTGTTTTATGAAACATGGTATGTCTGGAAAAAGCATGATTATAAACTGTGTGGGATAAACTGTGCGGCTTTTACTGACATGTTTTCCTTTCAATAAATCGATGTGATTATTTTCAATGATTTTTTGTAGGTAAATTGCTAAGAACATATGTGCCCGATTCCATTAGCCTTTACAACCCTGCGGGCATATTCAGCAAACGACAAATTGATGATAATCTTCTTATCTTTTTCAACAAAACAGGCGTTGGCATTTCTTGTAATGATTTCCATTTATATTACTTGGAGTGACGTCACTTTTCTCACGCCCAACAAATACTGTTTTACTAAATTATAAATCCAACTACTGTCCTTTCAACATCTCTTGGAAAGACGTTTTTTGCTTGGCGTTTTATTTTAAATAAAAATATTTTGTTCTGACTGACCATATCCTATCAGAAACCATTTGTCTTTTCTGTTTCTGTGTTTTGTTCTCAAATATTTACATAAAAATTAAAGCTACGGCCAAAAGTTGGTCTGACCTATGCAATTTCTATAGTAAAGTGATTTTTTGTAATTTTTGTCCAAGAAAATATTTTTTACTTTTCTTTGCTGAATTTGAATTATTGATGTTTTACAACATTATTGTGAAAATATAAGAAAAATTGAAAAAGTAGAACTTGTTGAAAATCTGGCTCCAAGTTACTTACCCTACAGATTTCTGCACGATTTGGCTTCATTTTTAACATGGGAAAAGTGAAAATACTTTAATGTTTTTAAAAACCAATGACTAGAATAAAACTTTTTGTACATAGGTAGTTACGACAAATGGTTTTGCATTAAATCATAACAAAAGTTTACAAATTAACTTATTCTGTGTAAAGCGTCAAGCAAAAAATGACTTTCTGAAAGATGTCGAGAGCACAGTAGTTGCTAACGCTTTTCAATTTTGCATGCGTTGTTTTTGTTGAACTTCCTACTGTATGTTCATTTCTGCTGTATGTTCATTTCTGCTGTATGTTCATTTTTGCTGTATGTTCATTTCTGCTGTATATTTATTTCTGCTATGTGCTCATTTCTGTTGTATGCTAATTTCTGCTGTATTTTCATTTTGCTGTATGTACATCTCTGCTGTGTGCTCATTTTTGCTGTATGTTTATTTTTGCTGTATATTTATTTCTGTTATGTGCTCATTTCTGTCTTTCTGCTGTATGTTCATTTCTGTTGTATGTACATTTCTGCTGTATGTACATTTCTGCTGTATGTACATTTCTGCTGTATGTTCATTTCTGCTGTATGTTCCTGTATGTTCATTTCTGCTGTATGTTCATTTCTGCTGTATGTTCATTTCTGCTGTATATTTATTTCTGCTATGTGCTCATTTCTGTTGTATGCTAATTTCTGCTGTATTTTCATTTTACTGTATGTACATCTCTGCTGTGTGCTCATTTTTGCTGTATGTTTATTTTTGCTGTATATTTATTTCTGTTATGTGCTCATTTCTGTCTTTCTGCTGTATGTTCATTTCTGTTGTATGTACATTTCTGCTGTATGTACATTTCTGCTGTATATTCATTTCTGCTGTATGTTCATTTCTGCTGTATGTTCATTTCTGCTGTATATTTATTTCTGCTATGTGCTCATTTCTGCTGTATGCTAATTTCTGCTGTATTTTCATTTTGCTGTATGTACATCTCTGCTGTATGTTCATTTCTGCTGTATGTTCATTTCTGTTTTATGTTCATTTCTGCTGTATGTTTTTTTCTGTTTTATGCTTATTTCTGCTGATTGCTCATTTCTGATATACAGTCGACTCTCGTTATCTCGAACTCGCTTATCTCGAATAACCGCTTATCTCGAAGTGATAATCTGGTCCCTGTTTTAACACAGAGGTCTACCAACAGTCAATAAAATATTGTGAAAAAGAGGAGAAATTGCTCCTTAGGAGCAATTTCTCCTCTTTTCCACAATATTTTCAATATATCTCTAACTTAGGAGTCAAATTACGTAATCATTCTGTTAAAGGTGGTTGTTCGATTAATTGTTTTTTCCTCAGTTCCGTAAATCTGATATGTCGAACTACGGATATCTCGAAGTGTTTCATAGAGTCCCTTGGAGTTCGAGATAACGAGAGTCGACTGTACTTGTTTTCCTTATATCGTTGACCACTTTTCTTAAGGAGACAAAATATTTGAAAATTGCCTTCCCCTGAAAGTGTGTCTATTCCCAAAATCACTACCTACTGTTTGTCTCTGCTGGTGGAGAAAGCATTATCTCTGCTTCTTATCTTGCTGAATACTTTAAGGAATATTTTCATATTTCGCATAAAAGTTGATATTGATGAGATGTTGCTGTTAGAGAAAAACAAGGGCCTACAGGTTAATTTATTTAAATTTATTTCTATTTGCTATTCTTGAAAAGGCGTTTTGGCTTCTGCTTCTTATCTTGCAAATGATTTAAGGAATCTTTTCATATTTTGCATAAATGTTGTTTCCGATGTCAGAGATGTTGCTGAAGAGAAAAAGTAAGGGTGTAGGTTTTCATTCTGTTACAGTTAATTCCCTTTGTTCTTCTTGAAAAGTTTCTTTGGTATGACTGTATAGTGCATGGCCAATGAAATCAACTTGTCTCAAAGTGTATGTTAAAGCAATCAGATTTTTTTTTTTTTTTTTTTTTTTTTTTTTTTCTTTTGCTGAGTCATTATAATCATATTGAACATCTGCAGGAAGAAGTATGATGCTGAAAAAAAAGTAATTTTTGTCAAAACGACAGCTTTGTTCATTTAGCCATTTTTGGTAATTTGTACTGCTGGGTTTTGTATGCTCTGAGATAGTGCATCTGATATAATGCATGCATGGTGAAATCAACTTGACTCGAAGAATTTGTTGACAATTCCGATACTTTGCAAATTCATTAAAGACATATTAAACATGTGCATGAAGAAGTTTGCTGCTGTAAAAAGTCATTTTTGACAAAATGACTGCCACTTTAACTTAGCCATTTATGTCTATCCATATGTTTGTCTGTCTGTCTGTCTCTCTGTATTGGTTTTCCCAATCACATACAACCTGAAGCAAATATGCATTTTAATACATTGCTTTTCAGTATCCACAAGGCAGTCATTACTTTTCGGGGGTATCTAATAAGCACTGCTATTTACCATTGTTTGTTGCAATAAGGCACTTTAGTGTTCTTTATAATTAACCAAAAATGACCTAAATAATATGGCGAGATTGTCGTGTCAAGCTGGAGCGACACATGTGAAGTCAGCATAGTGAGATTGTTGTGTCGAAATGACCATCACGAAAACATGCCTATATAATTTTGACCCCTTAAACCCCACTTTTATATAGTAAAACTGGGGTTAACAGGGGTATACATTATTTTTTCTTATTTTTGCTCAGAACATAGATTGTGGGTACTCGTTAGAACCGCCTCAATCTATGTTTTGAGCAGAAATATGAAAAATATCAGATTTTTTATCTGAAATTTTTCATTTTTTGGTGGTAAAATTATCAGTATATTTGAATAGGCATGTTTTCGTAATGGATATCGTCGCGACAAGCAGGAGACGCATGTTACCCTACTAATAGAACAGAACTGAATAGAAAGTTCGTGATATCTTAACTTGGTATAGATACGCTGTTAAAAAGAATGGCTACAGTTTTAACAAGTGAGACAATATTTCCAACTTCTTTTCTTCGTTCCTGTATCTGCACACCATCCCCGACTCCAGCCGTGGAAAAGCTGTCTATTCAAAAGGAAAGCATTTGTTACTAAGGGGAGCGTATTATTTCCGTTTAGAATAGACCACCTTTCAGAAGGGAAGAGAACAATTTGGACAGACTTGCCTCTCTTGAAAGAGTATCCATTCATTTAAGGGGAACGCTGTCAAATTATTTTAGCTCCCTTCTGAAACGAAGGGGTCTAATCTAAAAGCTTCCTTTTGGAGCAAATAAATTCCTTTGAACAGACTCATTTCAGAAGAGGACTGATGTATATGAAAGAAAACAGGAAGTCAAGTAAGTTATATCCCCTGTGAAAATAGTGGTAAATCTACCAAGAGTACCCATTTACCTTAACAACTTCCTCAGCTATTTTGATATTGCCACGGTGAAAGTCAGGACCAAGTTGCTCAAAGCATCTTTAACTTAACGAGCTCGTATATGGTCAAACTAATATGAATTTAATAGGTGCTACCTATATCCGTGCGTCAAAATTACCATCACATGCTTCGTAGGTGGGTTGGCCAGATCTGACTGAATTTGATTTCAGACCACGCTTGACTTCTGGATCCACTGCATGAATTGCGATATAACATCCAAGTCAACAATATTTCAGTAGTTTAGAGACGTTGCCTCCAAATTTGTTGGACTTTTACCCAACCCGATCACATGAATTCGGGTCCTGCTTAGTTACTAGCAGCTCTTCTATGGAGGCTTTAGGCAGCCCACCTATTTCGCGGGCCCCGATGGGCGGTGCCAGGCTTTCCGAATACCGAAAACTAGTGTATGTCGATGGCAGGTTAAACGACAATACACTTTCGTGTGTTTTTGTCTTTGTTTCGTTTTGGTCTTGTTTTTCATTTTTTTTTGTCAGTTTACATATTATGAAAAGCAGGAAAAATAACAACATTAAAGATAGCAACAATTTACAACCCGGTCAAACTAACACATTTAACAGATTATCGCGTGAAAAGAGCGGTAAGGCTATGTGTTATCTAAACATCTACATCAAAGTGCTCGTACCTTATGCACTAAACGAATCATGCCTAGTTTGTAAACAGACGGAGAATGGATAGAAATAAAATTCGAAGGAGACAAAATTCAGAATGGCGGCGGTCACAAATATAGGCTGACGTCATGTCTCGTGATTCAACCCCTTGCAATTGGAATACTTTGCGTTATTGGCTGTTTTGTTGCTATTATCGGCATGGCCGCCGTGTCAATAGCCTCTGCCAAATCACGGAATGCTTATTGTTTTTCAGGATAAGCACCGAACCACCCAAGCGCTTGTTGGACCATCACAGTTTTGGTCACACACATCACTGGTACCATAGATAGTCTATAGTAGTGCGTCTGCACGCCGAACCGCTTAGCGGTTCGGGTTGGACGCACTTATTAACTGTTCTAAAAAGTTCTATATCTATTTCACGGGTATTTTTGCTGTTAAAAATGTGAGTAGCTTTTGCAAATGCAAAAGCTGCTCACATTTTCTTCAGCAAAAATATTAGCGTATATGCCATATTCAATTATTAAAGTTTTAACGATAGGTTAACTAACGACTATTAGTGTCGAACAACTGGGCCCTGACTTTTGGGCATATTAGTAGTCGCTGTATGAAAGAAGCGTGGATTCATTACTGGTAAGACTACACGGATGTACAGGCTAATCTTAGTAATTTCTCTGTACATTTAACATTAGGTACATTTACTCACACTGCAACTGCCGAACTGTTGATGTACAGTAACATCCCATTTCGTCTATTCATATTGTGTCCACTATTTTTATCCCATTTCGTCTACTCTATTTCTGAGGGTATTTCTTATTTAGTCTGTTTTTCTTTTTCTTTTTTGTTTTCTACATAATAACAAAGATCTGGACCAAAACTGTTCAAATACAATTTATATGATTAAAATAGATCAATAAAATACTGATTAATGATTAGGATCTGAGTCTACACTAGTTGACCACCAGTAGACGAAATGGAAATGTGTGAGTAGACGAAATAGGATAAATTGTCAAAATAGTAGATGAAATGGGAATAGACGAAATGGGAATAAACCTTATGTACATATTTTCTTTTGAAAGCCTGAGAATTTCGCTGTTTTTCTCAATGCAGGCAGCTTTTGTGACTTTCTGTTTGCTTTATTGCACAAAAAATCGTTTCTAAAAAGGGGGTCTACTTTAAAAGTAGACTCTGTTTCCGAATAAAGTTAAAGCAACAGATATAGTTACTTTCTGTTTGCTTTATTGCACAAAAAAATCTCTTCCGAAAAAGGGGTCTTCTTTAAAAGTTGACTCTTTTTTTTTCGAATAAAGGTAAAGCAACAGATATATTTGCTTCCCTCGCATATCTCCAAGTGTGGGGGTTGGTGGGTGGGGCAGGCAACATTTGCGACTTCCAGTTTGCTATCCTGCACACCACACCAAATAAGGGAATGAGCATTCAAGATTGCGAATTGTATGCCGCTCGACTTATAATGTGAAAATGAATGAATGCATTCCCGCAACTTCTTATAAACCGCGAAAATAACCGTTACTATATTGCATTAGGTCTCTGGGCAAATCCTGTCTAGTTTCTGAAGAATATTGGAGAAACGGACTCCAAACTGGCCACCATGAACATATATAGTAACCCTTTAAACGATTTATTTTCCAAAACCTTAGGCCGAATGCATCACGAAAACATGCCTATATAATTTTGATCCCCTTAAACCCAACTTTTATAAAACTGGGTTTACAGGGGTATACATTATTTTTTCTTATTTTTGCTCGAAAACATAGATTGTGGGTACTCGTTAGAACCGCCTCGCCGAGGCGGCTCTAACGAGTATCCACAATCTATGTTTTGAGCAGAAATATGAAAAATATCAGAGTTTTTTACTGAAATTTTTCAGTTTTTAGAGGTGAAATTTTCTCTATATTTGAATAGGCGTGTTTTCGTAATGAACTCAAATTGCGCATGAGGTATCTTTGAGATAAAAAATAGGATAGAAGTTGTTAAACCGATCATGGTCACAATGACACCAAAAAAAATGAAGAAAAAATAAAAAATAAAAAAGACAGTTAGTACACAAGTCACAGACCCAAGAAAAACAAAGCAGCCACTCCCTTCTTCCCCCACAAGGTGGTCACAATGCCTGACAGGATCCACTTAATTAGCCAGCGCACGAAAATAAAACCTACAAGCAAAAAAAAACAAAATAACTAAATAAATAATAATAATAGTAATAAACAAAAAACAAAATGTCTTTCCGAGTGATGTCGCGAAAGACAATAGTTTATTGACGAACAGAGAAGGCCCTGGTTATACTGCCTGCTTCCCATATTTTCTATTTTGGCATCACACGTCTCACCATGTGTCTATAAATGTTGTGTTTCACGAGTCCTTGTTGTTGACACTTGTCCTGTGGAGGATGTTAGCAGTTTGTTCAGTTTATGTTTGTCTTTGAGTACTCTGTGGGAGGCCAAGAACGGAAGAAATAAATATGGAGATACTAAGGAAAGGCCGCAGTCAATGAACACAGCTCTTTCACGGCACCAGATTAATCTTTACACACCCTGTGCTATTTCAGCGGACGACAAATTGTTGATTTTTTTTCTTTATCCCAGAAAACAGGATTTGACATTTCATGCATGTTGTCTCCATTGGAGAAAATTTGCATGGATTAGTACTGAATATTTATTTGATCTATTGGTAATACAGTCGATACTCGATGGCTCGAACGCCGATGGTCGTTTACCATGGCTAATTCGAACTTGTTTTTGAGTCCCTACGAAATTCTTCCGATAGCTCAAGAAAAATATTTAAGGAAATTTTCTTATTTTATCGTGAAATTGTATGTTGTGTGTACTCATTAGAATCGCCTCAACATACAACCACTGTGTAGAAAATTAAAACGATTTCCTAAATTATTGCTATTTGCTTCCTGAATTGGTGCCATGATTAACCCTCAGTGGCTCGAACTACCCATATCTCGAACGATTTTCCAGTGTCCCAAAGATGTTCGAGCCACTAAGGTTCGACTGTATGTAATAACCCTCAGAAGGTCTATTTGCCATCCCCAGCTGGAATTTAATATTCACCTCTTAACATGCCTTTGAGCTCTCTTGCGTAGTGCCTAGTAGGGGTAATAAAATCATAAGTAAGTGGTACCACTTTTGGTCTCATTTTAGGTATGTCTTTAAACGATATTGCAAACAGATCAAAACCGCTTTTTAATAAATCGTGGTTGTAACTTTTTTATAAGTTTGCGTGTATTCGGAAGTTGACCTACTTCAACGGACGTTTATAATTGCGTGACAGGAAACAATAGCGACGTATAATTAGCCATAATTTAACCAGCAGAATTTTGTTTAATGTTAACCGTTTAACAATAAAATGAACCATATTGTACCAGACTTACTACAAAGAAGCACGTAATCGATAATTGAACTTATAAAACACGCTCGCTACAATTAATAAAATGGTCCCTAAAACTGAATGTACCAGAGAAAACTCAATCCGAGACTTAAATGGGTGGGAATGAAACAAGAAAATGGCCGGAAATCTCTTCAGCTGAAACTTTTTGAAAGTAAGTAAGTAAGTAAGTAAGTAATTTATTCATGCAATAAGCCATATAGCCCATGAGCACATATACAAATTTCAACATACATGATATGCAGGATAGCGGACACAGTAAAATTTCCATAAGAATCGATACCAATGTATTCGGGAGAGGTGCAATTTTAAACTTTGAATAGTATAATCTATTTTTGCCGAGTGGACTCCTCTACCTTAATTCTTCGGACCTGTTCACTTCTAACAAAAGGGGTGTCTGGTTAGGTTATATAAGCATGTCTTATAAAGAGTGTCTAGTCCAATTAATGACTTTAATAATCGTAATTAACTTCATCACGAAAACATACCTATATAATTTTGATCCCCTTAAACCCACTTTTATATAGTAAAACAGGGGTTAACATGGGTATACAATATTTTTTTTTTCTGCTCAAAACATAGATTGTGGGTACTCGTTAGGACCGCCTCGCCGAGGCGGTTCTAACGAGTACCCACAATCTATGTTTTGAGCAGAAATAAGAAAAAAAAATCTGTATTTTTATCTGAAAATTTTCATTTTTTGTTGGTAAAATTTTCAGTATTTTTGAATAGGCTTGTTTCTGCTCAAACACTTAGATTGTGGGTACTCGTTAGAACCGCATTAGCGAGGCGGTTCTAACGAGTACCCACAACTTATGTTTTGAGCAGAAATATAAAAAAAATATCAGATTTTTTTTTTCTGAAAACTTTCAGTTTTCGGTGATGAAATTTTCAATCTATTTGAATAGGCGTGTTTTCGTAATGTTACTGCTAAGTTTCTTAAGCATGGGTACCGTTATCACAAACTACATAAAGCATGTTCTAAGTTTTAGCGTCAATTAATTTTATCTGAAATAATGTCCAAATATGACAGTCGTTTGAAAACGCTTCTGTAAATACGAGTATGGCGACTTAGTCTATAAATTCAGAAATATTGTTGGCAAAACTGATTTTTTGCGTGCAATTAAAAAAGATTGTCACTCGCTGCAAAAATAAATGCTACAACATGGATAGTCTGCGGCAAACTACATGCATAGTTGATAACCCAGTTATGTTTGATATTTTTTTCTTTCCGCTTTAATTGCACGAAGCTGGGTCGGTCCTAAGACTAAATGACGGCTTCCACCTCAATCTGTTTCTGATTGTCGGTGCTGGACTTTTACTGTCTGTGGTCGAGCTCATCGTGGTCCTCTTTGTGGTTGTCTTGTGTCCTGGCTTCAGATCGCCATTGAACCATTTGCTTTGTTACATAACAGATTTTTTTTTATTATATGTGTGTAATTGTGATGTTTCAAAGATGAGGCAGATGATCAATATGCGGACCTAATATATATTTGTAATTAGGAGCGACATCAGAATAAAGGGTGAGGTTTCGCGCGATCAAAACTGGTTTCAGTTCCAGTAGTTTTCCTACTGACCATTCCATGGCGGTTGTTCTGTTGCGGTTCGTCTTTGTGCGCCTGTGTTTCATATGCGGCGTTTGTGTTGTCATTATTTGTATCTCTCCTTTTTTGGTGCCTCGGGAAGGCTGTGCTTCGTGATTGTGGCATTTCCTGGATATTTGCACTTATATTTGAGCCAACGCACGACAAAACCTGCAATATGACTTGTGGGACCAGCGAAGACTCAGATCAGCCTGCGCTTCCGCGCAGTCTGATTAGAGTCTTCGCTGATCGCATGTGCCTTCTACAGCCTCAAGGCTATCCAAAAGGAATGGATAAGAACTCTTGCCACAATGGGTGAAGTTACAAGCTGATCTGAGTCACAAAGGTCACACAGGTCTTATTGTAGGTTTTGTCGTGCACTGGCTCATTTTTTTAAAGAGAGCGAAAATCTTGTCAGTACCGTAAAACGGATAGACGCACCATTTGTAACATGATGAAGCCTTATCAGGTTCATCTAAATCAGCTGGAAAATTACTAAAAGAGGGATGCTTTTAAAAGAAACAAAACTATGTTAAGAGCCAGCGCACGGCACAACCTATAATAAGACCTGTGTGGCCAACAAAGACTCAGATCAGCCTGAACGTCCACCCAGTCTGGTAAGGGTTTTCATTTATCCCTCTGGATAGCCCGGAGGCTGTAGAAGGCGCATGCGATCAGCGAACACTCTGATCAGACTACGCAGATGCGCAGGCTGATCTGAGACTTCGCTGGTCGCACAAGTCTTATAGTAGGTTATGTCATGCGCTGGTTCATAAACGAAATTAAGAGACGCAGTTTTACTCAGTCTGTACATGAACATTAATATAACGTGCAACACTGACCATGCCTTCTAACGAAGGTTGAGTAATATTCTTTTTCCAAATATATAAATTCTGAGAGCATTGAATGCACAAGCAAAAACGAAAATAACTGAAGTGAAGTTTTTGGGCTAGGCTAGCTAGTAACGGTCATTAAGAAATAAGTGAAGATACCCAGAAATGCCACAATTATGAAGCACAACCCTCCCGAACGACCAAAGAAAGGAGAGATAGAACGGCCATTATACCTCGTTAGTGACCCTCATGAAAATATGCAAAACCCCTGAATGAACTCAACGATCTCTATAATGACCACAGAATGTTAACTACATTATATTGAAGTGCGGGCACCTGCTGTAGTGAAGATAACCAGATTCAAAAAGGAATTGCCATTGGGAGCAATAAACACAGAGAGAGAGAGAGAGAGAGAGAGAGAGAGAGAGAGAGAGAGAGAGAGAGATAGAGAGAGAGAGAGGGTCGGGGGGGGATAAAAATGCTGAAGTGAGCTTTATATTCTCGAAGGACCAGAAAATATGCATTTCATTAAAATATAAACAACCTACACCAAAGTGAAGTATGGGAGACACGTTACGGCCACCTCACATTTATGCCTAGCGCCCTAAGCGTCCCATAAAATGGACATTGGCAAACAATGTAGACGCAGATCAGACTCCACAGTGACATACGGTTTAGCACAATGGCCTGGTCTCATTTGCTGATATGATCACCATAGCATGTCTGGGAACTTTGATATCACCTAATATCTAAAACATTAAACGCTTCGCATACCGGGTAAAGTTTTCAGTAGATGACATTTTGAATTATTTTTTGTAGTTTTAACAGAATAGGCTTTGACATCTCATGCAAATTGTCTCTGGTGAAGTAATTTGTGTTTTCCTGTCATGTTCCTCTGATGATCGAAGTAGAGAACACATATGTGTAATTTTGAGCTACACAAGAATTAAAGGTAATGTTTCGATCGAGTTGAACAAGTTTCAGCACTCCATTCCATTTGTTCGTTCTGCCGACCGTTCCAAGATGATTCCTCTGTCGCAGTTCTTCTTTGATTGCGCGTCGGTTATTGTACCTATGTTATCGCACCCTGTCATTGTTTATTAGCATGATAAGACCACACACACACGCACGTGCGCGCGCGCGCGACAAAACCAAACAAACCCGAAAAACAACTTTTAAAAAAAAAGTCCTGAAAACAGAATGAACAAACCTCAAACAACCGAAAACAAAAAACACTCAAAGACGCTAAAACGGAAAAAAACGGAATGAACTAATTTCAAATACAGAATGAACAAAGCGCAAAAACGGAATGAAGTAACCTCAAATAAAAGAATGTACAAACCGCAAAAAACGAAATGAACTAATCTCAAATACAGAAAGGACAAAACTATAAGTGATTATATTCAGGATATGCCACAATCACTAAGCACAATTATCCCGAGCCTGCTTATGAAGAGTCTCAATAAAACCGAGACTCTCATTTTCTATCTGATGTGTTATTTTTTTCCAAAGGCTATCTTTTAGATTTCTATTAAAACAACTGTTAGCGGGTAGGTTTTACTTATCCTATATCCTGTTCCATTTTGTACATAATAGCTCGGTACGGGTAGGGCATCATATAAATTGAGCCAGTGCACGACAAAACCTACAATCAGACGTGTGACTAGCAAAGACTCAGATCAGCCTGTACAGCCATTCAGTATGGTAATGGTTCTCGTTTATCCCTCTGTGGATAGCCAGGAGGTTGTAGAAGGCAATGCAATCAGCGAAGACTCTGAACAGACTGCATATGAGGAGGTGCGCAGTCTGATTGTAGGATTAGCCACGAGTATTCGTCTTTATTTATCAGTGATCAATTTGATTTTTTTGTTTTCGCTTTGATGCAATGACTGAGTTGGGAGCCTTTAAGCGAACAGAATTTTTATGTGTTTCTGTATTAAGAGTAGCATCGGGACCCAGGGTGGCCGGCTTTAAAAGTGCTCTAACACCCCCCCACCGACCCACCCCCCCACACACACACACCTTCCCCACCCCATCCCAATGGTTTATTCTACCGGCCATTCTAATGCGGTGGTGCCGGTGTTAGTCTTACTCTTTGTTGCTTTATTGTTTATTCTACGAGGCAATTTGTTTTAAATATTGATCTGATCTGTTTTAAGTTTTGTTATTTTGTTCTTGTGTTTTCCAGTCTTTTTAGCATTGCGATTACCTCGCTTTGGGAAGAGAGAGCTAATCTTAGTGCTTTTCGTACGTTTGTTTGATTTGTGTTTGTTTTTGTCTGTTTCCTCTTCCTCTTCGTGTCTGGAAAGGGCTGCGGCTTGTAATTGTGGCACTCCCTGGACTTTTCTTTTACCTTTTACCTTTTTTTTTTTTTTTTTTTTTTTGTCGTGCTATTGTTCAATTAACATCTCAGAACTTTGACGAAACACGATGAGGGCTCGACTGAAAACATATTTCAAAATAAATTGTGGAACCACGCTGAGCACGACCTAAGGCGCGTAAGGACAGGCACAAGCCTCCTGAAAAGAATAACACTTACCATACTACAGGCAAATTTAGCAGACGACAAACTGGTATTTTGTTTTAGTTTGAAAAGAGGATCCGGCACTTCATGCCTATTAGACAAATTGCATGAAATGTCGAAATGTCGTCTGCGATTTTTTACCCAGCATACAAGGTGTTAAGGATGGAGCTATTATTCCGTATACCGCCAGACCCACTGTTAACAATTATTAACTAAACGGAAGCAGGGAGTCCGTCCAAAATGCGCCAAGTGAAGATTTTGATCACTGCGCGAATGCGTAGGCTGATCTTAACCTTCGATGGGCGCACGTGTCCCCCGAAGGTACTTTTTTGACGTTTCGAAATTCCAGAAATTAAAATACAAAGGATTCCAACAATATTCAAACTCGGTATAAACTGATTCCAAAAGTAATTACCCTTGAGAGCAATGAACATACTATCAAAATGGTTTCTACTAGAAAAAAACATTATTAGGCTCCATAGTCTTGCTTTTGACGATTCCAAGGCGATATTTCTCTTCGTTTTATGGTTGTGTTTTCGCATCGCGAAAACATGCCTATATAATTTTTACCCCCTTAAACCCCACTTTTATATAGTAAAACTGGGGTTTACAGGGGTATACATTATTTTTCTTTTTTCTGCTTCAAAACATAGATTGTGGGTACTCGATAGAACCGCCTCGACGAGGCGGTTCTAACGAGTATCCACAGTCTAGTTTTGAACTGAAATATGAAAACTATCAGAATTTTTAATCTGAAAATTTTCATTTTTTGTGGTAAAATTTTCAGTATATTTGAATAGGCATTTTTTCGTAATGAATTAAATGCCATACATGTCACAATTCCCTTTATTAGTTTTGTAAATCTGGCATTTCTTGGATATCTCCGTGAATTTCATTGTTCAATGAATGAAGTGAAAATACAGTTTACATTTTTAAACAAGCTAGTAAATTGAACAACATTGTTTATATCTGGTTAAAGTTATGAACACCTAAAATAATGAAGCTCTAACACCTGTTTCTATAAATAAAGTGACATGCGTCACTATAGTTATAGGAGTGTTGATCTATGACTCATTCAGCTGTAACTTTTGTCTTCAATAAATTAAGGGGTCTAAATTTTCCATCATGTGTTTACTTTTGGGGCTCAATTTGCTTTCCTGTACCCCAATTTCCTTCTGAAAACTGATTCGCTTTGACAAAAATGCAGTTTTCCTTTTAGAGTAGATTTTTTTCATAAGGAAGCAAAAACTATTTGGACAGAGTTGTCTTGAAAATGTATCAATGACCTTAAACAGTATGGAAGCGTCACAAAGGGAGATCTGAGTGCATTTCTCTGGCTGCATTCGTAAATGGAACTGCTCTTTTGTGAAAATAAATGCATAAAGCAAACCCCTTCCTTCACGAATAAGCAAAGTAAATTCACCGCCCCCCCCCCCCCCACCCCCTCCCCGCCTCCCCCCCCCCCTCCCCCATTCTAAAATGTTTTCTTTAAACGAGATACAATGATAAAGTGTCGAAAACTATATTTTTGTTATTTTCAGTTCACTGATACTATTATTAACAATTTAAAAAAAACAAAAAGAAGTGGTTACAAGTAATGCACTAACAAGTAAATTCCAAATCTTTTCCATTACATAATCCATTTTAAAAACTGCAACAATAAAAATTATCTTCAATATAATTATATTCATCTAATGTAACAATGACAAGAACATACCTTGTCATCCACTCTATTTAAACTTTGGTACATTAAACGAAAATTTATGGGATAAAATGGAGCTGTACTAGATCTAACCTTATTGTTCGAACGTTTATGCCTACTTCTTGAATACAAAATATGTGCTATAAAAACCATCGAGTCTAACGCTTCAAGTGAGTAGAAATTAAATAGCTACAAAAGTGTCTGCTTAGACATTATATTTTAGTCTAATGATGCAAGACCAAGTACATTGTAGTAGTTTCTGCTGTCCGTTTCGAAGTCAGTGCCTCTGTTCCAGGTCTTTCTTTGTATGTCGGTTATTGCAATTGTGTTGTTGTGTCTAGTCATTGTTTGTTCCTCATCTGCTCTTCTTCCGGAGCGTCGGGAGGTCTGGACTTCGTGATTGTGGGGTCTGTGATTTCCTAGGTAATAATATTTATAATTTATATATTGTGAAAAAGTTCATGACTACCCGAGTCGGGTAGAAACCTACATGTACTTTGCTCAATTAAAACTCCATTGAGGTTCCGGATCAAATTACTGACAAACCTCTTTCTTCCGACACTCGATACAACGACAAAATTCATTATAATGACAATTTGACTGTCACGAAACTTTTGCTTAAGAGGAAATAAGTAGTGACAAATTATGCAAGAATATTTTATTTAAAACTTTGAAGAAACGTATGTTTTGGATATTTGTTAGAATCGCCTCAGAGAGGCGATTCTAACAAATATCCAAAACATTTGTTCTGTGTGGAAATAAGAACAAAACAAGCCCTTTCTTACATATCAATCTGCTCATAAAATACTCTCTACAACAGCAAATTCATTATAATGACAACGTCTTTTTGGAACAAATACTGTCGTTGTAACGAGGGTTCATTGTAAATATATATATTTTTCGACCATCCACTTTGTCCACATATGATTTTTACCAGACGCTAGTCTACCACGTTCATGGCATTATTCGAGTAAATTTCAAATGAGGAGATTCTCAAGACTAATGTTTTTCGGTAAATTGTAGGTACTCTGGCGCCAATTGTGCTCAAGGTGAGCTATTGCGATCAGTCAATGTCCGTCGTGCGTTGTGCGCCGTCCGTCGTCCGTCGTGCGGCGTCAACAACTGCTTTAAAAGCCTACGCCTCCTACAGCCCTGGGCTAAATGAGTCGAAACTTGGTAGGAAGCATCAGGTGACTTGTAGATCAGCAAGAGCTAAAATCGTTCCGACCGGAAATCTTAGATGGCCGCCATGGCGCTCATCTTGAAAATCTATTTTTCCCTTGTTCTCCTGAACCGAAAGGCCAATTGACTCGAAACTTGGTAGTAAGCATTGGGGTGACTCGTAGATCAAAATAGCAAAAAATCGTTCCGATTGAAATCACAGATGGCCGCCATGGAGGCCATCTTGAAAATCTATTTTTCGCTTCTTCACCTGAACCGAAAGGCCACTTGACTCGAAACTTGGTAGAAAGCATCAAGGTGACTTGTAGATCAAAAATAGCTATATCGTCCCGATAGAAAATCCAAGATTGCCGCCATGGCGACCATCTTGAAAATCAATTTTTCGCTTTTTTTCCTGAACCGAAAGGCCAATTGACTCGAAACTTGGTAGGAAGCATCGGGGTGACTTTTAGATCAAAATTAGTTAAAATTGTTCCTATCGGATATACAAAGATAGCCGCTATGGCGGCTCTCTTGAAAATCTATTTTTGGCTTCTCCTTAACCGAAAGACAAATTGATTTCAAACTTTCTAGGAGTCATCAGGGTGACTTATAGGTAAAAAAAAAAAGTTAAAATAGTTCCAATCTGAGATGCAAGATGGCAGCCATCTTGAAAATCTATTTTTCACTTCTTCTCCTGAACTGAAAGGCCAGTTGACTCGAAACTTGGTAGGAAGCATCAAGGTGACTTGTAGATCAAAAATATCTAAAATCGTTCCGATCGGAAATCCAAGATGGCCACTATGGCGGCCATATTGAAAATCTATTTTTCACTTCTCCTGAACCGAAAGGCCAGATGACTCGAATCTGGGTAAGAAACTTTTGGGTGACTTGTAGATCAAAAAGCTAAAGTCGTCCGGATCGGAAATCCGAGTTAGCCGCCATGCAAGATGGCCGCCATGGCGGGCATCTTGAAAATCTATTTTTTACTTCTTCTCCTGAACCGAAAAGCCAACTGACTCGAAACATTGTAGGATACATAAAGGAGACTGGTATTTCAAAAACAGCTAAAATCGTTCCGATCGGAAGTCCAAGGTGGCCGCCATATTTTTCACTTCATCTCCTGAACCGAAAGGCCAACTGACTTGAAACTTGGTGAAAATCATTGAGGTGACTTGTAGGTCAAAAATAGTTATAATCGTTCCGATCGGAAATACAAGATGGCCACCACTGTTGCCATCTTGAAAATATATTTTTCACTGCTTCTCCTGAACCGAAAGGCCCATTGACTCGAAATTTGATAGGAAGTATTAAGGTGACATGTAGATAAAAAATAGCTATAATCATTCTAATCGTAAATCCAAGATGGTTGCCCTAGCAGCCATGTTGAAAATCTATTTTGAACTTTTTTTCTGAACCAAAAGGGCAATTGACTCAAACCTCATTGGAAGTATCGAGGTGACTTGTAGATCATAAGTAGCTAAAATCCTTCTGATGGGAAATCCAAGACGGATGCCATCTTGAAAATTAATATTGAACTTCTTCTCTTGAACCGAAAGGCCAGATGACTCAAACTTGTCTGGTAATCAGGTGAGCGATACATGGCCATCTTGGCCCTCTTGTTTGATCTTTATTTGTTCTGTATTTCCAGAGGTTCACCTTTTCTATCCACGGATGAGTTAAGCAATCCCAACGTGCACTGAAAAATAATGTGTTGTATATGTATCAGGATTAAGGGCGACTTTTAGGCGGCTGTAAAACAGGGTTTAAGCCCTATAAACAATTTTGTTATTGTTACTTCCAAAGTGGTTTTCTGTTGTACTTTCTTTTCAAGGTTTCATTCTTTTGCCGATGGTGCAGTTTTGTGTTTGCGGATTTTTTATTTATTTTTATTATCCATCACGAATAACACTTTTGCCGATGGTGCAGTTTTGTGTTTTCGGATTTTTTTTTTATCATTATTATCCATCACGAAAATATGCCTATATAATTTTGACCCCCTTAAACCCCACTCTTATATAGTAAAACTGGGGTTAACAGGGGTATACATTATTTTTCTTATTTTTGCTCAAAAACATAGATTGTGGGTACTCGTTAGAACCGCCTCGCCGAGGCGATTTTAACGAGTACCCACAATCTATGTGTTTAGCAGAGATATGAAAAAATATCAGTTTTTTTTTATCTGAAAATGTTAAGTTTTTGGAGGTGAAATTTTCTATATATTTGAATAGGCGTGTTTTCGTAATGCATTCTATCATTGCCTTCCATTCTAGACCATGGGAGGGTTGTGTTCCGTGGATGTGGCCATTGAAGTGTACCTATATCTCGATGTGTAAATTTTAAATGTGATAAACTGATCCTTCGTTTGTGATTTGTTTAGGTTTTTAAGACATTAATGTATCCAATTAACTAAATTACAATACTCACTAACACCTGCGCTTCAACATTTTACTCCAAACTTTCTGGGGATAATGTTACCAGTGACGATGATAAATTCAGAATGTGCACAGCTAGCACACTAAATTTGGTATGGTAATTTTTATTTTACTTATAGACATGTAGATTAATGCTTACCCTGCTGGGTTAACATTTCAACAGATGACATTTTGAAACCTATGTTTTGTCTTATTTGCCCCACATCACGAAAACATACCTATATAATTTTGACCCCTTAAACCCCACTTTTATATAGTAAAACTGGGGTTTACAGGGGTATACATTATTATTCTTATTTTTGCTCAAAACCATAGATTGTGGGTACTCGGCGAGGCGGTTCTAATGAGTACCAACAAATTATGTTTTGAGCAGAAAAATGAAAAATATCAGAATTTTTTATCTGAAAACTTTTAGTTTTTAGTGGTGAAATTTTCAATATATTTGAATAGGCGCGTTTTCGTAATGCAGGAAGTAGGCTTTTATCATTTCGTGCAAATTGTCTCCTTAGGAGACAACTGGCATGAACTGTCAAAGTTTATTTTCAGGGATTTTTTTAAATTTCAATTTGTCGTTTGCTGAATAAGCCCAGAGAATGTCAAGGGTCAAACCCAAGTAGTCCTAGATTGTAACACCAGTTCTGCTCAGTTTCATCGAAATTGTTTTGGCAGCTGACGAGTTGTTGTTAATTCACATCTTATATTATCAGCCTAACCATAAAATTGGGCAGAACCAGCTTATTTGAAAAGCCATCGACAATTTCCTTGTTGCGATACTTTCCTTTAGATTTCCTCGAATGAAATTCGCCTGAATTGTTATTCACTTTGCCGTTTAGATTTCGAGCTAAATGACATTTATATAAAGATGACACAGTGGCTACGACTTTAGTGAGTGTTTAAAATTTTAATGTACGAGGCATCACGAAAACACGCCTATATTATTTTGACCCCCTTAAACCCCACTTTAATATAGTAAAACTGGGGTTTACAGGGGTATACATTATTTTTCTTATTTCTGCTCAAAAACATAGTTTGTGGGTACTCGTTAGAACCGTCTCGTTGAGGCGGTTCTAACGAGTACCCACATACTATGTTTTGAGCAGAAATATGAAAAATATCCGATGTTTTATCTGATTTTTTTTTTGTTTTTTGATGGTAAGATTTTCAGTATATTTGAATAGGTGTGTTTTCGTAATGTTTATTTTCTGTAGCGTAGATGTGTTGCCTTTGAACGACTGTTTGCAAACAACGACTCTGAGTTTATTTTACCCGGAAAGTATTATGAACTGTCTATGAACCAACAATAAAGAAGAAGAAATAGAGGATCTTACATGAATGGTCATTTAATATGAAATATATGAAACGAGTTTGGGTAATTTCGGGGTATTTTGCGAGCCTTGGCGAGCAAAATACCGAACTTACCCAACGAGTTTTCATAAATTTCATATTAAATGACCACGAATGTAAGATTCTGTTTATCACATGGCCCTTCCGATGACAAAAATGCACAAAATATATTTACAAAGATAACGGCTTTCCATACCTAAGCGGATCAACTCACTACCAAGGATTCAATAGTACTTCGCAACAAAAATAGTTCGCATATTTTTTTAAAAGTACCGAAAATAACTAGAACCAAGATAAATATGCCTTTTATTACTTCGTTAAACTGTAGGAAATAATGTCGGATTTTATTTGAGCTAATAAATATTCCATTTCAATAAATCAATTCAAAACTAAATATTACATTGAACAACGTCATTCATTGAGTCAATACGTCACTGAGAATCAGTAGAGAAACCCGCCCTCCACTACCCCCACCCCCAGGGTCAGCTGTAGTATTTATAGGTCATTAACCTAGATCAATACAGTTTATACGGTGGCTGACACACTCAAGTAAATGATGTATTTCAAGACTATAAAACAATTTAACTGTAGTTTGGATTTTAATTTGACAAATTTATTGACTGTCTGAGTCATGTCATCCTCCAATGCTTTTTTGGATGTTATTTTTTTTTTTTCTTTTCATTGACGGTTTGACGGTATCGATGTTGAAAGTACCTCCAAATATGTTGCCGGAAAACATCGAACTTTAACCACCATGAATATTTCTGGTAGTCGTGTTATTGTGATTGTTTTGTGTCTTCTCCCTCCATCGGTCTGACATTTATCGTTCATCTCAAAATCATCTCAAAATTGAAGACAGGATGTGTTCCAAATGTGAAAGTTGTATCGGTGAATGCGGACACCATTTTGGTTGCTATCAATAAGCGAAGTAATACGAATATTGATAATTAGGTTAACCAATGGGAAGCCTTGCAGGTGTTATAACACGTGTGGTTATATGATATTTATGACATGGGTTATTTCACTGAATAACTTGACGGTCATGTGATAAATTGCGATATACTATGATAATAAGTGTCAAATAACCAACATATTGTTAATTTGCTGATAATATGATTTCACATTTTTAGAATACTGAATCCATTGATAACTCGTGTCCGCCACACCCCTTCAAAAGTTCAAAAACAATATTAGCAAGCAGTGTAGATTTGGTAAAAGGAAAAGATAAATAAACCAGACACTGAGTAGACCCGTTCATTCGGCATGAATGGGTTAGAAGGGACATTTCAATGTATGACACATATTGTTCTAATGTTCATGGATTCAGTATGCTCAGTTTTATTCCCAGCAAACACCAGTCGAAGAATCAACTTCGGGCTTTGGATTGAATTTGCTCGCGACGTCGACAACCAAACATAAAAGTCTACACAATGTAAACTTAAACTGCGATGCCAATACATCAGGAAAAAAGCGACTATGTGTTCGACGTCGTAAGGACGTTTGTTTCTATCGCAGCAATATCTGAAATTGTCATAATCTCAAACGAGTTATCGCAATCAAAGAGTCCTAACAAAACAGATTTAATAGTGCTAATACGAAAAAAAAAAAAAAAAAAAAGAAAAACACTGATAAATAAACAATGTAAAGATTGCCCTTGGCAACAAAGAATACACACAAAACTGTTATTGAAACTCTTCATGACAGTATTACAGACTTATTGTAGTTTGCAGGCTTAAACGAAGTTCGACTCTCCAATATAACGAATGGGCCCAATGATCAAAATGAACATAAAAATAAAAACTGCACTTTCACAAAGTACAGGGAGACTTTTGGGGTCTCGCAGTATACGTAATCCAGCTGCAATTAAATTAAAGAAAATATGAACATTTTGCCCACAGAAACAATGAATACATAAAAGACCGAATATTAGTTTCGTTTTTATCGAGATTCTTCGTATGACCTCAATGTAGTTTGCAGGGCTGTATATCCGACGAGCGATGCATTACGAAAACATGCCTATTCAAATATACTGAAAATTTTACCATCAAAAAATGAAAATTTTCAGATAAAAATTTCTGATATTTTTCATATTTCTGCTCAAAACATAGATTGTGGGTACCCGTTAGAACCGCCTCACTGAGGCGGTTCTAACGAGTACCCACAATCTATGTTTTTGAGCAGAAATAGGAAAAATAATGTATACCCCTGTAAACCCCTGTTTTACTATATAAAAGCGGGGTTTAAGGGGGTAAAAATTATATAGGTATGTTTTCGTGATGGCTTAAGCTGCACTCGATCTTTCAAGATATTAGGATGGGCATAGTAATCCCAAGGAAATAATAATAACAACTTTAATATGATGAAGTATTATTACTATTACATTATGAGCCACTGTGGTATTAAACAAAGTGTGTTTTCAAAGGAACCAAGAAGAGAAATGTGCACCCGCGTCCCGTTTTCATCCCTACATAGGCATGTAATTGGGTCTTTGATTATGGTAGCAATGTGTTTTTTTTTTTAAAGAGCCTCTATTTATATATATATTTTTTTTTTCTATGCAAGGTCCTCTATTTCTTAGTCTGTACAGAAAACCATTTCTATTCAGAAGCATATAAACAACGTCTGCTTTTGTGTTGCTACTTGAAGTTGGATTGTTTAGAAAACGAAACCCTTTCCATGAATTAGAAGTCATTATTCGTTTTCAGCAAGATACCGATTATTTGTAGTAGAATGGACTTCTTGTCTGAATGCAATTAATCCTTTCACTCCTGAGTTTCTCAAGTGGACTCGTCCATTCTTGAATTTAGACTTGTCCACTGGTGGAAAAAGGGTTCACAGTCGTCTAAACTCAAAAGCACAATGGAAAACAGTATGGGCGCTGATGAGGGGGTACGAGCCGTCTCATTATAGATCTACACTGTTTGCACAGGTATTATATATAGTATATGAAAAAATAATGCATTCTAAATGAGAAACAGACACAAAAAGCTATGGATTGTAACATGTCAATCAAACAAAACTGACTCGTTCTAGATTTATCTGCTTATTTATTAAATCAATACCTATGGATATCCAGGTTACTTTGGTGTAAGATTAAAAGGATATAAAAGAAAAGTTTTTTCTTAGAAGTTTGTAAGTTATTGTATTTACCTTAAGTATTCTGAAAGACAGGCTGAACAAACCCAGCAGACATGACGTCTATACAACGTCGCCTCAACGTCGATACAACGTCATGACGTTGCATCGACGTTCAGATGACGTTGTATAGACGTCATGTGTCCGCTGGGAATAGTAAGAAAATATTCTTATTTTTTTTCTTCATTTTATCTTTTTTTTTTTTTTGCGCTTGGCAATGCGAATAGAAGCAGATTATGAAAGGTCTGTTTTCATTGTTTAGAATGACAAGAAACATATCCGAGGGCTACAGGTATAAATCTGTTTCCGGGTTAATCAGTACAGTGTAATCTGCTTTTGTTTACTGAGCATTCCGTTATTTATCGAAAACAAAAGGCAACTAACCGGATCTACCGGACGATTGTAAAGCCTGCTACATGGAATTAGTACTTGCACATACGCTCAAGTTACGACAAGCGTAGCTAGGATATTCGGATTTTTTAGGATTGTACGACTAAACGCCTAAAACTCCAAACTCTTCTATCCCTGTTGTTAAGCGTAGAAAATTCTAAGCAGGAATATTTTCTATCGTAGAAGCTATGCTTGAAACTGATTTTTAGCCTGCTGTACTGAAAATATATCGAAGACAAATAAGCAATATACAGTCGAACTTCAATCGCTAGAACATCTTTTGGACCATGGAAATTTGTTCGAGATGTGGGTAGTTCGAGCCACTGAGGGTTAATCATGGCGCAAGGCCAGGAATCAAATGGCTATGATATAAATTAGGGAACACTTTCTTTTATTTTCTACACAATAATTGTATGTTGAGTGTACTCGATGAGTCGATTCTTATGAGAACACACAACATACAATTCATGATGAAATAAGCAAAATTTCCCTATATATTTGTTTTCTTGCGCTATCGGAAGAATTTCATGGGGACTCGAAAACTGGTTCGAATCGGAAAAGGGTAAACGAGCCACCGGTGTTCGAGCTATTGAGGTTCGACTGTATTATTTCTCATTGTCAAAATCACGTACATTTCAATTGCCAAGCTGCATGTTCGCTGTTTGGCCGTGTCGTGCATCTTTGGTTGTCTGAGATGTTTGTCGTGAGCACTCATCCTTGTTTCATCAGAGATTTGATTTACATGTTTTTCTATGATGGCTCACTGATTGAATTAGGGAACCTATATGTGAGCCAAACAATTACTTTGTAATTTTATAACATTTGAAACTAGGGTGAAGAAAACTGTATTTACCTCACACCCAATCACCCACACACCCCGGTAGTTTTTACTGCTTATCATATAGTCTGTTGTTCTAGTAATGTTCTTTCTTTGTGGAGCTTGTATTGCTTGCTGGGTGCATTTTATCGTGTTTTGTCCTGTTTGTTGTATTAAAAGTGTGCTTTGTGGGGTTTTATCTAGCACTGTGATCACCTAGTTGGGGAAGAGGGACTGGTTGCTTCATTTTTATATATTGTGTGCTGTTCGTCGTTGTTTGTTTAATGTTGCTCTTGGTGTCATTGCTAAGCTCTATATTGAGACTGCGGCTATTTCTAGATATCAGCTGTTGAGGATACGGGAGAGCCTTAGCTGGATTCTCCTCTTATCGAGAGCTATGACAGAGTTGTATTTGTGTCCGTTTTTAACGTGTGCAAAGTATGATGAACTGGGGCGTGGGGAGCTGTTTAAACATTGAGTCTGCCATTTATTCCTGGGCCCACCAGTTTCATAGTAACACACCATACCCAGCTAGCATTCTTTATAAATCTATAGCGGGCCGTTATCGGCCGTCAGCTACCCAGATAACGGCCCGCTATAGATTTATGTAGAATTCTTACTGGGTTGTTTATCCTGTCCATATATACATTTGTTGAGTTTTGATATTGTTTACCGCCATAAAATACAAACTCAATATAATGTATATAATAACTGAAACAAAAAAATTATCGCGCAAGATGCATATTGTTTTATTACGAGTAGAAGTCTGAAATGTATTCTGTTCTTCGTGCCTTTAACATATCCCCAGCGGGCACATGACGTAAATATAACGTCGCCTCAACGTCGATGCAACGTCATGACGTTGCATCGACGTTGAGGCGACGTTATATTTACGTCATGTATGACGTTGTATCGACGTTGAGGCGACGTTATATTTACGTCATGTGCCTGCTGGGTCTTGACCATTTTTGCTTTGTATAGAGTGTACGTCCTTTTTATAACATCGAGACTATAAGTATGTTTATATAATATAAGTATGTTTATAGTCCTTCTTTTTAGCCAGATTGGAGGACCACTGAAGGTATGAACGGACCGAATCTCACTCGAGTTCCACTCTGACTGAAAACTGTATACTCCAGATGTTTCATGTACGTGTACAAGATGCACGTCAGTAACTGGAACCAACCTAGACCGTTATCAGTTGTTGAATGAGAAATACGGATATTTGCCATTGTTCGTCACCTACGCAATGTATGAAATGCTACATTTATGTCCGTCTGTCTGTCTGTCTGTCTGTAGTGTTTACTGTTATATTTCAATGGTGGGACAGAGGAATGTACGTGGATCGAACACATACTTATTGCTTGGAGCTGCATAAGAATTTCATGGCGATGTTTCGATCGAGTAAAACTAGTGTAAGTCCCCCACCCCTCACACTCATGCACACATGCACACACGCACGCACAAACACAGCCTCTCCCCTAGTTTTTGTTCCTCTGTTGCAGTTATTCTCTATCGGCAGAGGCTTATGATTCTACTAACGGGGCTATGACCCTCGAATCGACTTACAGGAGGAAAGTGCCATGTCATTAGCTTGCTCGCTTCAGCTGTGATTGGCATAAATGGGCTTGTATGGTCGATCTTTGCTTCAAATAAATATCAGATTAAGAAATGGATTCAAGTTTAACATTTACCACACACAGGGCAAATTCAACAGACAACAATTTGATGTGTGTTGTTTTTTACTTTTTTTGCTCTTTGTTTTTTAGAAAACGGGGTTTTCTTTGTCTCCTTAGGACTTAGGAGAAATTTTGCATGAAATGTCAAACCCTGTTTTCTGTAACAAATCAGAAAAGTATTTCATAATGTCGTCTGTTTTTTTTTTTGTTTTTTTTTTGGTATTTGTTTTGTTTGTTTATTTGTTTTTTGTTGTTGTTTTTTGTTGTTGTTGTTGTTTTTTGTTGTTGTTTTTTTTTTTGTTTTTTTTTGTTGTTGTTGTTGTTGTTTTTTTTATTATTTATTTATTTATTTATTTATTTATTTATTTATTTTTTTTTTTTTTTTTTTTTTGGACTGTGCAACTGGCAAGTGTAATTACCATTTCTGTAAACATTTAATGAAGTACTGCAGAGGTGAAAGCTATTATCATAGCAGTTTCTCTAAAAGAACTAGATTGTATTCCTGATAAACTCAAAGTCAGCATCCAATCATATGATAGGAACTCGCACACTGCCTGTTGCACACCTTTTCTGGGGAGCTGATAGCCCCGTCAGTAGCATCACGAAATCATGCCTATATAATTTTGAGTCCCATAAATCCCACTTTTATATAGTAAAACTGGGGTTTACATTATTTTTCTTATTTCTGCGCAAAACAAAAAACAACGTAGATTGTGGGTACTCGTTAGAACCGCCTCGCCAATCTGTGTTTTGAGCAGAAATATGAAAAAAGAGTTTTTATCTGAAAATATTCAGTTTTTATTTATTTATTCATATTTTTTTTTTTTTTTTTTTTTTTTGTGAAATTTTCTATATATTTGAATAGGCGTGTTTTCGTGATGATTCCTGATTAATTCACAGTCAGCAGCCAATCAGATGATAGGAACCCGCACACTATATGTTGCACACCTATACTCGAGAGCTGATAGCCCCGTTAGTAGAATTATAAGCCATTGCTGTCGGTTATTTCAAGTATGCCGCTGTGTGTTGTCGTTGTTTGTTCCTCATCTCTTCGTCTTTTTATTCCTCAGGTAGACCGTGTTTCGTGAGTTTTGTCTTTGCGGGATCATTTCACTTTTAATTCGGCTAATATATTTAATTACATTGAATTTGTCTCTGTCTTAACATCACACTTCATTTACGAATAGTCCAACTTTTAATCCTTCTCATGCCGAATAAATTTAGATGCCACGCCCACTTCTAATTGTCAGCCAATCAGATTACTTGATCCAGATTGTTCATATAAATTCACATACTTAATGCCAAACAGTGCAGATCCAGATCAGTTGGCTTCTTCATAAGTCAACTGATCTAGATCTACACTTTTTGTAAAGGCAGGGCATATCCTGGCTCAGCAGGACTAGGGTTAAAAACACATCTAATAAGGACTTGACAGGAGCCCTTCTCACAAGTGCAGGCAACGAAGCCCCACATCAGCCTGCGTACTAGAGCTGTTAGGGACCTCACACTGACCCTTTGCGAGACCATTAAATACAGCAAAATGTATCATATATGGTCTAACCTCCCGTTTTGGCGCTGTACAACTGCATTTTATAAACTGAAACATAAACTTTCTTGATCATTTTCTATCAGTATATATCAGCTAGTATCGGCTAGAAACTTTGTATCCATGGCTTTCCAAAATGCGCCCTAATGCGCAGTCTGATCTGAATCTTCGCTGGGCGCAAATGCTAAAGGTACTTTTTCCGATATTGCGGCTAATATATGGAGGAACTCACGGTCAGCCGGAACATCCGTACAGTCGTTTAACGTCGTTATTACTGCTCTCAGTAGACATAAAAATCCTTATACTTTCGGAAAAATCATGATGGATGGATTATCATGGATGGATTGATGGCTGGCTGGATGGATGGAAGGAGTCAAAAAGCATTGCCTTTGGATAAAATCACAAAAACCAGAGACCCGGTTTGACCAAGTCTCCTCATATTCAACACGGTAGCCCGCGAGACCACAAACGCACCCAGCCCCGCCCCCCCCCTCCCCCCCCCCCCCCCACAGCTCCAAAAAACAAAAAACAAAACACACACACACATCGCCGGCCCAAGCGGCACTCGGTTTTCAAAACAACCAGGATGGGCTCAGTGATCCCAAAGGAAATAAAATATAACCTGCACTAGTTTATTTTAGTTTCTTATTGTTGCTGTATTATCGTTGAGTAAAGGACGGGTGATGGATGTCCTCTGTATTTTCGCCCTTACCAAGTTTAGATGTCTAGAAAGCAGTTTAGTTACACATTGATGGTGTATTATTATCGATCGATCGATCAATCGTCAGATAGATAGATAGATAGACGGACGGACGGACGGACGGATAGATAGATAGATAGATAGATAGATAGATAGATAGATAGATAGATAGATAGATAGATAGATAGATAAGTACAATATGCCCATTCTTTCAAGCCCAAACATTCATTCGTAGACATTTTGAGAAGTTTGTTTCTACATCTATTTCGGTAAAATAACAGCCGTTTCAATCTTATTTGAATCTCTTCGTTGGCCATCGTTCTAAAGATACAAACTTCACATAAATGCCACACGTTTACAGCCAGTTTCCAATAAAATCTTTGGAATTGAAGATATCAGTCACTCGGAGGACGATAACAATTTTATTATACATTTTGTAATTTAGTGCAACAAACGAAAAAATATCTTCGGCCGCATGCGGACAGCGGTCCAGATCAGACTGCGCGGACATATGCGAACAGCGAAGAACCGCATCAGATTGCGTGTACCTATGCGGACAGTGAATGCCAAGAAAAGTGCGTATACATGCGGACAGAGAAGGCAGTAGATCAGACTGCACGGGCGTTTGCGGACAGCGAACGCTCTGGGCATTCGCTTTCCGCTTACATAATCATTGGTTGTTTAGACTGTAAGCTTAGGTTGTTTAGACTGTAAACCGTGCTGGGGCTTTGAGATGCGCAGGATTGTCTGAATTTGCCATTTCGAGTATGACTAAAAATAGCTTTTGCTAATCTGCCTGTTGTGGACCATTTTATCTGACAAACGTGTGTGGCTTGAACGCGTGAAGATTTGTATGTACAATAAAGTCAAACTTGCGTCAGTCAGATCTCACACCTGACTTCTTTGCGTCTTCAAATGCAAACCAGAGATAAACAAACTTCAATCTCTGTTATTTTATGAAACATGTTTTGGCTCGGAAAGGCATAGCTCATAGAAACGTAATTTTAATTTTAATTACTTCTTTATATTCTTTTTCTATTGGAACTATCAATGCTTAATGGCCCACAAATGGTCTTTGGCAAACTTCCGGTAGACCCAGATTAGAGACCGCGGTGTATTGGAAAAACAATATCAATATTAAATGGTTAACCCTTATCCTGCTGAATAAATTAAGATGCCACGCCTACTTCTAATTTTCAGCCAATCAGATCACTTGATCTGGATTGTTGCTATAAATTCACATACTTAATGGCAAACAGTGCAGATCCAGATCAGTTGGCTTCTTCAGGCAAACAGTGCAGATCCAGATCCGTTGGCTTCTGAAGAAGCCGACTGATTTGGATCTGCACTGTTTGCCAAGGCAGGGTTTATCCGGTTTCAGCAGGACAAGGGTTAAGTTTAATCTCTAAAATGGATGAATCCACTAGGCAAAGTAGACTTATTTCTAGAACGTATACATGTATGAGCCGGGGCACAACATTTTCTACATGCGCGCCCAGCAGGCCGTTCAGCAGGCAGATCCAATTACGCCAAAAATATATTGAAGGAAAGTATTTGAAGGAAGGCAAATAAATTTCTTAGAATTGCCTCTCATTAATTTCAAGTTCACTGGACTGAGTAATAATGAATATTTAGACAGTTTTGAATTAATTAGAGAGAGGACAGTATCTATCTATCTATCTATCTATCTATCTATCTATCTATCTATCTATCTGTCTTTTTTCTGTCTGCCTGTCCGCTCTCCAGCCCGCCATCCCGACCGCGCGCCCGCCCATCTTCACCCCGACCTAAGCATCCACACTCCTATCTATCTATCTATCTATCTATCTATCTATCTATCTATCTATCTATCTATCTATCTACACTCTTGTAGTCCAGTTATATTTATTATTCAACAAACTGAAATCTCATGTTCATATACATTAACAGTTGACTCTCGTTATCTCAAATACTGATAACTCAAACTGCTGTTAAAGTCAAGCTAACTTTTGGATAATTTTAGATTAGTGCTGCTTTAAGGTCTTTACATTTCTACTCCTGTTACCTCAAACTACTTTTATCTCAAACTGAAAATTACGGTCCCATGAAGTTTGAGATAAAGAGAGTCCACCGATTTCAAAATCATTAAATATCAATTATCTTTCTTGATTTTGATCATATAACAATGATTAATATTTAAAATGTATTGATGAAAAACAAATGACTGATTTATGATACTTGTTTTGACAATTTTACGTCTTAAATGAGCGCAGTGAAATCTTCTGTACTGCGGTACATGTGCCTATGTAAAACAGGAAATGATACTTTTATCATTTCAATTTATTCTCACCAACTTTGAAATCGTTCAGTGGCCGTATTGCATTTTACTTCTTCCGTTCGGCCGTTTGCCCGTTCGTTCGTCACATTTTTGGTAGGTCTAATAACTGATGAAGGGTGTAGGGTAGGATCTTGATATTTTATACAATGGTTCTATATGGAAAATTAGCTTACCAGGTATTACTTCTTTCTTTTCATGCCGGCCTATAATCAAGGAGTCATGACCCTTCTAAATCAAAGTACTGAGAGTGCTGATTGGGTGGTTGCCTGACATCACGAAAACATGCCTATATAATGTTGACCCTTAAACCCCACTTTTGTATAGCAAAATTGGGTTTACAGGGGTATACATTATTTTTTTATTTCTACTAAAAACATAGATTGTGGGTACTCGTTAGAACTGTCTCGCCGAGGCGGTTTTTACGAGTACCAAATCTATGTTTTGAGTAGAAATATAAAAAAAATATTAGAATTTTTATCTGAAAATTTTAATTTATATCCGATTAAATTTTCAGTATATTTAAATAGGCTTGATTTCGTAATGAATAATATAGGCTCACATTTATTCCATCAGGAAAACATGCCTATATACTTTGGACCCCGTTAAACCCCACTTTTATATATTAAAACTGGGGTTTACAGGGGTATACATTATTTTTCTTATTTCTGCTCAAAAACATAGATTGTGGTACTCGTTAGAACCGCCTCATTGAGGCGGTTCTAACGAGTACCCATAATCTATGTTTTGAGCAGAAATATGAAAAATATCAGAATTTTTTACCTAAAAATTTTCATTTTTTGGTAGGAAAATTTTCAGTATATTTGAATAGGTGTGTTTTCGTAATGAATGCAACCATGTTCAGTACCGGATAGCCCTGTTTTGGTGTTTGAATCATCTCTTTAGTGTCAAAAGTACATGTAAATTGTAATATGATATTTGTAACGTCCTTTTCGGTACCCATAACCCCATTTCGTTCCGATTCGGAAGAAAAGATTTTTTTCGGTGTTTAGTGCATGTAGGACCGCGGATTGGGTTACACTTTTTACCCACCGCTGCAGCTTTGGTGCATTTTGCTGTATTCTGTATTTACTATATTAATATTCGTACTGTATTTATATTCGTCCTGATATTGTACTCAATATGATTAAAATCTTATTTCATCAAACCTTTGAAGTTTTCTTTGGTTTCGTTTATTTATTCGCTATTTATAAGCATATCAGATTGTAAAAGGCTAATATGTTTTGATAATTTGAGAATTAAGCTTAACAGTGTTAGCAGGGAACCCAGAAAGTATTTGAGCATGGTCTCCTTAAATTATACCCATTTGGCCTACGGATTAGGGTTGAGATTAACCTTTTAAAAATCTGATTAATTTTATGAGAGGTATGCCACTTTTCAAGTTTGACATTTAAACGTCCCTTATACTTTTGTAGTGACAAGCATATAGTTTGAGGCATTGTGTTTTGCAAATACACATTTTCATTTTATTGCTGTTTGCCTGTCTGTCAGACGAGGATCTATTACATCCCCAGTTTAGTCAGAACTTGAGATCTAATGGTTTGAAAATGTTATTACGTGAGTATGACTATACCGCCAGAATATGTTGAGCTCTGGCATAAAACATCTAAGGTCATACACGTTCATTCATTACTGCAAAATCAACAATTCTAGTGAAATAGCAATGTGGCAGTCCGTTCATTACAGGTAAATTTACTTTCTCCAATTACTGACATTTTCTGATGTTAACATCTGATTGTAATGGATAACAGAGCCACGGTACTTCCTAAAGCCTATTTGTTCTAATACAGTAAAACTTCAACATTACGAAAACATGCCTATTCAAACATATAGAAAATTTCACCTCCAAAAACCGAAAATTTTCAGGTAAAAACCTCTGATAATTTTCATATTTCTGCTCAAAATATAGATTGTGGGTACTCGTTAGAACCGCCTCGGCGAGGCGGTTCTAACGATTACCCACAATCTATGTTTTTGAGCAGAAATAAGAAAAATAATGTATACCCCTATAAACCCAGTTTTACTATATAAAAGTGGGGTTTAATGGGGTCAACATTATATAGGCATGTTTTCGTGATGATGACTCAAACACCGATGGCTCCTTGCGGTAACTGATTTAACCTCGTTTTTGTGTCCATAGGTAATTCTCAAGACAACAAATATTTAGGGTTATTTAGGTAAAAAATTTCTTATTCTATCTTGAAAATGTATGCCGTATGTACTTATTAGAATTGAAGCTATGAGGCGATTCTAATGAGTACACTCAACTACCATTCTTTATAGATCGAAAAGACATCCCTAAATTACCCCAATTTGAAAAAGACTTACCGAAATAATACTCATTTGGTAAAGACTTCTCTAAATTATACTGATTTGGAATAGACTTCCCTAAATTATACCCACTGGAATAGACTTCCCTAAATTCTACCCATTTTGAATCGACTTCCCTAAAGTAGCTCCCTTTGGAAAATAGTTCCTTAAATCCCTTTACAAAAGATATTTCTAAATTATACCATTTTGGAAAAGACTTCCCTCAATTATCCCCATTTAAAAAAAAAAAAAAAAAGAAGACTTTCTTAAATTATCCCCATTTGCAGAAGACATAACGTATACACATTTGGAAAAGACTTCCCTAAATTATATCCACATGGAAGAAGACTTCCCTTAATTATCCCCATTTGGAAAAGAAATTCCTGAAGTATCCCCTTTCGGAAAAGACTGCCATAAATTATCCCAATATGGATTATTCCCATTTTTTTTACCCTAAGTAATCCCCATTTGGAAAAGATTTCATTAAATTTATACTCATTTGGAAAAGACTTCTCTAAATTATACTCATTTTGATAAGATTTTTTCTAAATTATACTCATTATTTTACATATTTGGAAAAGACTTCCCTAAATTATACCCATATGGAGAAGACTTCCCTTAATTATCCCCATTTGGAAAAGAAATTCCTGAAGTATCCCCATTTGGAAAAGAGTTCCCTAAATTATATTCATTTGGAAAAGAATTCTCTAAATTATCCGCATTTGGTAAAGACTTATCTAAATTATTCTCATTTGGAATAGATTTGCCTACATTATACTCATTTGGAAAAAAAATCTCTAAATTATACTCATTTGGAAAAGACTTCTAATAATTATACTCAGATGGAAAAGACTTCTCTAAATTATACTGATTTGTTAAGGCTTCCCTAAATTATATTCATTTGGTAAAGACTTCTCTAAATTATACTAATTTAGTCAAGACTTCCCTAGATTATACGTATTTGGAATAGACTTCTCTAAATTATACTCATTTAGTCAAGACTTTCCTAAATTATACTAATTTGGTCATTTGGAAAAGACTTCCCTAAATTATACTCATTTGGTAAAGATTTCTTTAACTTATACTCATTTGGAAAAGACCTCTAAATTGTAAGCATATGAAAAAGGCATCTCTAACTTACACTCATTTGGTAAAGACGTTTCTAAAATATACTCATTTATAAAAGATTTCTCTAAATTATACCCCTTTAGAAACGTCTTCTCTAAATTACAATCATTTGGTAAAGAATTTCTCTAACTTATACTTATTTGGAAAAGACCTCTAAATTTTAATCATTTGAAAAAAAAATCTCTGAATTATACTCATTTGGTAAAGACTTTTCTAAAATATACTCATTTGGAAAAGATTTATCTAAATTATACTCCTTTAGAAACGACTTCTCTAAATTATACTCATTTGGTAAAGTCTTCTCTTAATTATACGCATTTGGTAAAGACACCTAAATTATACTCATTTGGAATAGACTTCTCTAAATTATACTGACTTGGAAAAAACTTCCCTAAATTAAACTAGTTTGAAAAAGACTTCCCTAAATTTTACTCATTTGGAAATGACTTGATGCTGTGATTAATTCGTTTAGAATATACTGGTATAAATTATACTCATTTGGTAAAGACTTCTCTGAATTATACTCACTTGGAAAAGGAGTCCCTGTATTATACTCATTATACTCATACTTATTTGGAAATGACTTCTCTAACTAATACTCATCTGAAAAAGACATCTCTAAATCATAACCATTTGGAAAAGACTTCTCTAAATTATACTCATTTGGTAAAGACTTCTCTAAATTATACTCATTTGGTCAAGTAAAGACTTCTCATTTTGTAAAAACTTCTCATAATTATACGCATTTGGTAAAGACTCCTAAACTATACTTATTTGGAACTGACTTCTCTAAATTATACTCATTTGGTAAATACTTCCCTAAATTATACTCATTTGGTAAAGGCGTCTCTAAATCATACACATTTGGGAAAGACTTACCTAAATTTTACCCATTTGGATAATACATCCCTTCATTATCCCCATTTGGAAAATACTTTCCAAAATTTTACTCATTTGGAGAAGACTTCTCTAAATTATCCGCATTTGGTAAAGATTTCCCTAAATTATTCTCATTTGGAAGAGACCGCTAAATTATACTCATTTGGAAAAGACTTCTCTAAATTATAACCGTTTGGAAACTATTTCTCTAAATTATAGTTATTTGATAAAGACTTCTCTAAATTATAATCATTTGGAAAAGATTTCTCTAAATTATTTGGTGAATATTTCCCTAGATTATACTCATTTGGAAAAGACGTCTCTAAATCATACACATTTGAGAAAGAATTCTCTAAAGTATACTCATTTGGAATAGACTTCTCTAAATTATACGCATTTGGTAAAGACATTCCTAAATTATACTCTTTGGCCCAGTAAAGACTTCTCCAAATTATACACACTTAGAAAAGACTGCTCTAAATTATACTTTTTTTTGGAAAAGACTAATCATTTGGTAAAGACTTCTCTAAGTTATACTTTAATAATTAAAACGACTCATTTGAAAACGACGTCTCTAAATCTTACATATTTGGGAAATAATTCTCTAAATTATACTCATTTGGAATAGATTTCTCTAAATTATACGCATTTGTTAAAGACTTTCCTAAATTATACTCATTTGGCCCAGTAAAGACCTGCAAATTATACACACTTGGAAAAGACTACTCTAAATTATACTTTTTTTTGGAAAAGACTGATCATTTGGTAAAGACTTCTCTAAATTATACTTTAATAATTAAAACGTCTCCCCGTACTTCACTTATAGTGAACGTTATATTTTCCGGTCTTTTGTGATCATTTAACCATTCGTGGACTTTTGACAATGTATATGAGGGTCACTGATGAGTGACACATTACGAAAACACGCCTATTGAAACACACTGAAAATTTTACCACCAAAAAATGGCAATTTTTCGGATAAAAAATTCTGATATTTTTCATATTTCTGCTCAAAACATAGATTGTGGGTACTCGTTAGAACCGCCTCGTCGAGGCGGTTCTAACGAGTACCCACAATCTATGTTTTTGAGCAGAAATAACAAAAATAATGTATACCCCTGTAAACCCCAGTTTTACTATATAAAAGTGGGGTTTAAGGGGGTCAAAATTATATAGGCATGTTTTCGTGATGTGACAATTTATATGTGGGTCACTGATGAGTGACACACGCAAATAATTGATATCATGTACACTTTTGATATATCTACTTAACTCTGCCCTCTATTTGAAATGACACCGAACAAATATTACGCATTTTCCAGGAACCGCTTTCAAGTTTGCTCGTTTGGTTCCTCTCAGCGTGAATATAAGCCCTCAGGCAGCCACCCAAAACAATTTTAAAGTTTTAAGAATAGCTAAATAATAAGGAAATTGTCTGAGCACGAAAGATATTGAAGCATACCCTAAAATTACGCCCCGAGCGGGCATCAAAACATTGTCATTCCTCTGTCGACATCCGTACTGCTCAGTCGAAAATCCTATTTCTCGGTCGACAGCACAGGTAGAGATTTTGGTATTACCCCGGTGATTAATATCTGCAGGCTGCTATCAGTATCTGAAGAAGGAGTGATAAGTTCAAAGGTAGTATAATCTTTCAAACTCATCAATTAGTCACAAATGATACGTAGATAAATGTAAAAAACGAAACCTTTTCTTAGTACTCGTCAAGTACACGATCTTAGCATTCTGGGTAAAATTTTCAGCAGACGACACATTAAAATATTTTTCTGATTTTTTCCTAGAAAACAGGTTTTGACATTTCATGCAAATTGTCACTAGTGGAGACAATTTGCATGGAATGTCAAATCCTTATTTCTAGGGAAAATAAGAAAATTATCATCTATTTGTCGTCAGCTGAATTAGCCCAGAGAATGGTGCATTTTATAGAGGTTAAAGGGATTGCATACACTTGACAGATTTTAGCCATCATGCCCATAGAAGGTGTCCCTTTTTACTTCATACCAAGTCGCTTCTGAAAAACGTTCTACTCTAAATGTCGTCCGCTTTTCTTTTTTAACAAATTATCGCTTGAAAAGAAGTTTATACGTAAAATTGAAAGACTGAAAGTCAAACAGCGTAGATCCAGATCAGACGGCTCATTGAGCCGTCTCATCTGGATCTACGCTGTTTGCAAAAGCCTATTATTATCGCAGTGACAGACTTAGGGGAGCAAATTTCTTCCCTTTCAGATATAGGTCATTTTCAGAAGGGAGGCAAAATTCTTTTGATAGTTACCTCTTCCCCACCCCATCCCCACCCCATGATATTGTAGTTATTCCCCTTAAGGAAAGTGGATACACTTGTAGGGGAAGGTAACTCTGTAAAATCTTAACTCCCTTTGGTATCCGAAGGGGCCGGTATACGGGAAAGCAAGCAGTCACTCACAGATGTTGTATCCCTTGCAAAGAACGGCGGAAAATCAACCAGTTGTATTTAGTCGCCACTTTCAGGGGAGGTAATTCTATCAAACACCTTTTTCAGAAATGGGCTTAATTTTGACAGAAGTTTCCATTCCCCTTAAATATTTCGCGAGCCAGGCCAGAGCAAATAGTGCAGCCCCAGATCAGACGCCAGAGAACAGGATCTACATTATTTGCCATTTTATCAGTATTTAAACACATTAAGAAGTGGACTTGTTCAAATTTTAAGACAAGTACTTGTATGTTTAGGAGTTAACATTACGAAAACACGCCTATTCAAATAAACTGAAAATTTTACCACCAAAAAAGAAAATATTCAGATTAAAAAAAAATCTGATATTTTTCATATTTCTGCTCAAAACATAGATTGTGGGTACTCGTTAGAGTACACACAATATATGTTTTTGAGCAGATATAAGAAAAATAATGTATACCCCTGTAAACCCCAGTTCTACTATATAAAAGTTGGGTTAAAGGGGGTCAAAATTTTATAGGCATGTTTTCGTGATGTTACGACAATTCCGCTGACGACAAATTGATAGTTTTCTTAATTTTTCCCAGAAAGCAGGTTTTGACATTTTATGCAAAACGTCTTGGAGGCAATATGCATGAAATGTCAAAACTTGTTTTCTGGGAAAAATAAAAAGTCGTATGCTGAAAATTTTACCTAGCAAAGTAAGCGTTCATGTTGGCAACTCAAGAATGTAGACATTTGCACAAAATGTCGAAACCTGTTTTCTGGTGAAAATAAGACAAATATATTAATATGTCGTCTGCTGAAGGTTTATTCAGCATGCTAAGCGATAATGTTGGCAAGAGCGTTACAGATGCCATTTCTCTTCTAATAGCTCAATTACTGTCAGCTTTCTTTGATAACAACATTAACGAGCGGGTCGAAGGGAACGTTTCTTTGAGGCACCACGTGAGAAAATGCACCTTATGAAATGTTCTCCAAGCGAAGACTCAGATCAGCCTGTGTATCGTCGTTGTCAACCATGCATCACGGAAACGTGTCTATATAATATTGACTCCCTTAAACCTCACTTTTATATGGTAAAACTTTGGTTTACAGGGGTATCCATTATTTTTTCTTAATTCTGCTCAAAAACATAGATTGTGATACTCATTAAAACCGCCTCGCCGAGGCGGTTCTAACGAGTACCCACTGTCTATGTTTTGAGCAGAAATCTGGAAAATATCAGAGTTTCTTAACCGAAATTTTTCAGTTTTGGAGGTGAAATTTTCTATATATTTCAATAGGCGTTTTTTCGTAATGGTAAGAGGCTTTGCTAGACTCTCTGTAGATAGCCAATAACCCTCTGTTGTCGTGAGGTGGACAGCAAATACTCTGATTAGACTGTGTGGATGCGCATGTTAATCTAAGTCTTCGCTGGCCGTACAGTTTATATAGAATAGAGGTAAACCATTTATTTTCTTTTCCTGATATATTACGTTTCTGCCAATAATCTGAAGCCCAAATAGTTTCTTGTTTCATGTTCAAAGGGCGATCAATAGATACTTTTCTGACAGCAGTCCCTCTGAAAAAGTCCTAAGACAGAAAGGGTGTGTTAGGTTATATGACATGTAAAAAGCTTCCCCAGCGGGCAACGTTTAAACAACGTAGCATTAACGTCGTTAATGGAACGTATAATCATAATGACGTTGCATCGACGTCAATACGACCTTGTATAAACGTCATGTCGTTTCATCGACATTTTTAGACGTTGTATAAACGCCATGTGCCCGCTGGATTCCGTGTCTTTGAAATGACTGACCCCATATTGTTTACTATGTCCCAACTAGTGTTAAAGCAATGTTTTCTGTATCATTATACATTTTTTATCAATTGTGACAAGAGGCATTAAAAAACTCATAAATCGGCAGAAATTCTTGAATAAAGTCTATAACAAGAAGCCTTCAGAAGATCTTAGAAACAAAGAACATATAAATGAACGAAAATATGAGACCGTTGTATTGAGACTCTTCATATGAAAGCAACATACAGTCGATTCTCGAATTCAAAGGGACTCTATGAAATACTTCGAGATATCCGTACCTCGACATATTAGATTTGCATAATTGAGGAAAAATAATTCGAACAACCACATTTAACAAATATATATGTAATTGGACTCTTGAAGTTAGAGATATATTGAAAATATTGTGGAAAAGAGAAATTGCTCCTTAGGAGCAATTTCTCCTCTTTTCCAGAATATTTTTTTATCTTTTGTTAGATTTTCATGTTTAGGCAGGGACCAGATACTTCGAGATAAGCGGTTATTCGAGATAAGCGAGATCGAGATAACGAGAGTCAACTGTAGTTGGCAGGGCTGCATGTACCCCCTCCCTCCCCTCCCCCCTCCCGTCCCAAACCCCATCTAGCACCCACTTAAACACCTGTCTTACATATAAGAGTGTGTAGGAAGAGCTGATTTCAAACTGGGGCGGTTTTCAAGATTTTGATGACAAAAGAGCTTTATCAATGAACATGAAAGAACAAAATGATTATTTTCTTATTCAATTTGTTCTGTGACTGCAGAAGAAAACTGTCTCTTACAAGAACCCAAAAACTTCCAATACAAAATATTATAAATGGAATTAATAGGAGGAAATCTTGGGAAATTCTTTGGGATTTTGGATTGAATATAACCTCTGACCCAGGTCACGAGACATAAACATAGCAACCTGGAGTTGATCCAGTCTCTAATCAGTTGGCCCCGCGGTTATAAAACTTTTTTCATGCTCAACTCAACTCAGCATGAAATTTCACTTGGTCATGAAAATAAAAATACAAGCAATTAAAACTTTTTTCATGCTCAAGTTGAGCATGAAAGAAGTTTAAAAAAATTGTCAGCATTTTAAGATTTAAAAGCAAAATAAATTTCATGCTCAGCTGAGTTGAGCATGAAAAATGTGTTATAACCAAGGGGCCAGCTGAAATTGTCACTAATTTTGTAGCAGACAGGACAGACATTGCAGACACGACTGACAGCTATACATACTCACATGGCATTTCACAGTATAATTTGTCCGAAAAAATTGACAGACAGCGACACCAAGTGTTCATGGGTGATCAATGAAAACAAGGGTGTACTAACGGATGTACAGAGCACATTGGCCGATGCCTAGTGCCTGGTAGCGTTAAAATCTCCACAACAGCAAGAACAGCTGAGATCAGTATAATTTTAACGCTTAGCACTCTGGGTAAAATTTTCTGCAGACGACATACATGTATTGAAATATTTTTTCTTATTTTTCCCAGAAAACAGGTTTTGACATTTCTTGCAAATTTTCTCCATTGGAGACAATTTGCTTGAAATGTCAAATCCTGTGTTCTTGGGAAACTAAGAAAAAATATCACCAGTTTGTCGCCAGCTGAATTAGCCCATTATAATGAGTACACTCGATATACCATTGCTTAATCGATAAGTAATCATTAGAGTTGCCTCGTCGATGCGATGATCATGAGTACACTCAATATACCATTATTTTAAAGAAGATCGAAATGACATCTCAAATTCCCATTTGCCTCCTGACCTGGCACTATAATTAACCCTCAGTGGCTCAAACTATCCATGTCTAGAACAAATTTCCATGGCCCCAAAGATGTTTGAGACACTGAAATTCGACTGTTCTAGCTAAGTCTGCTGCAAAGGTCTGTCTTTCAGGTGAATGGATAAACTGAGATATTTTCTGCCATTTTTATAGGAGAGACAATTTGGTGACTGATATTTTTCTTTCCTGGACAACATGTCGCTACTGGAGAAGGAACTCCTCTAAAAGGAATAACTTTGCCTCCAAGGGGAGTAAATCCTTTTCTTTGCGAGTAGACTTTCTTCATAAGGGCGCCCAGTGTAACCTGATAAGACTCTCTCTCTCTCTCTCTCTCTCTCTCTCTCTCTCTCTCTCTCTCTCTCTCTACATGATCGATATCTACTAATGATTATGATGGATATCTACTAATGATTGTCTTCTTCGGTGCACTTAATGTAATGCATTTTTCGGCAAACATCCATTTCGTCATGTGTGAGACAGGTACAAACACATAAACGTTTATTAATCAGATTTCATAATGATACTCTTGTCATATGTATTTTGTGTCAAACTGGATGACTCTGCAGATTAGACATCTGATAGTAGTCAAATGAGCCCGCGCACGACAAAACCTACAAGTTATACAAGACTTATGCGACCAGTGAAGATTCAGATCAGCCTGTGCATCAGCGCAGGCTGATCAGAGCCTTCGCTGATCGCATGTCCATTCTACAACCTCCGGGCTATCCAAAGAGATATAAACTAGAACCCTTGTCATACTGGGTGGATGTACAGGCTAATTGGTTAATCTGGTTCTTTGCTGGCTACATGTCTTGTAGTAGGTTTTGTCGTGCGCTGGCTGAAATAAGAATTTCTACAGAAACCACTTTTACGATCTGACATGTGCGCACCGTATTTACCCTTAACCCTTGTCGTGCTGAATAAATTAAGATGCCACGCCCATTTCTAATTTCCAGCCAATCAGATTACTTGATCTGGGTTTTTGATAGAAACTCACATATTTAAAGACAAACAGTGCAGATCCAGATCAGTTTGCTTCTTCAGAAGCCAACTGATCTGGATCTACACTATTTGCTAAGACAAGGAATGTCGTGTTCAGCAAGAGAAGGGTTAACAATCGGACACCTCAACTCCCAACCACCAACCATACTTCCCCTAACAATTGAACATGTTTAGTTTCCTAAGCGTCAGTGTGTCTAAAAACACACTTATCAGACTCCGCCTTCAATGGCGTCTGATCTGGCTCTATACTGTTTGTTCAGGCCTGTCCGTTGATATAATTCGGGTTAATACGGTAGGTAAAACGGTGTTAAGATACAACAACTAATTTGCACGTACATGCATGAGCAATCTAATTCTAAGCTGTAAACGGTCCAGGTTTATTATAAAGTACCAGTCATCTGAGACTCTGGCGCCTAGGGGGTGGGGGCTGGGGATAGCGGGGACACAGCGGGGCTTAAGTGCCGTGATTTAACCGCCGACGATTTCTCGCCCAAATGCTTTGCCACATCGACCCCCTAA
This sequence comes from Anodontia alba, assembly GCA_964016985.1. Lineage (NCBI taxonomy): Eukaryota > Metazoa > Mollusca > Bivalvia > Lucinida > Lucinidae > Anodontia > Anodontia alba. The sequence goes on from OZ024828.1 coordinate 77,498,704, forward strand.
CATTAGTTTTCTAATGACTTGGTTTATACTGTCAATGATACAAGCTGTATCGAGTAAACCAGACCTTTCACCATGAAAAAGATACAGGTTGAATTTTGCAACAGAGAGTAGACCCTTCCAGAAAAAATGGCCCCGGAGTGCTCGGGCTTTTAGGTAGGATTTTACCATAAATTATTGTTCCCGCAGTGACGGGCGTTTAGCAGGTCTTTGCAGTCTGAAAAGTTAAGAGTCGCGCTATTCCCTGACCCCTATGGGGTAGGAAATAAACAAATGATTGGTGCATAACACTAATTAAAACGTACCTAGAGTTATATGTGTATCAAATGTAGCGTTTCCAAAAGCATTTGGGATTTCCCCCAAGCTGACCGGTCACGTTTGATATTTATTATTTAATCAAGCGTTATTCTTTTCATTAAATAAAATAAAGGTACCTCATTACATATAACGTACTATAGCATACAGTGAATTTATAAATGGCAACATTCACATCAGCCTTTGGATTTGGATTTAACTTAAATGATAGGATTGGATATGAAACCCTGGGGGCAGGGACCTTTACCAGGGATTTGAACTAAAATGTCCTCACAGTGCAGGGCATATACCAGGGCAAGTCAATATCCCCACTATTCCCGGCGCCGTGGGGCTGTGGTTGCATTAGAACAGCATCACGAAAACATGCCTATATAATTTTGACTCCCTTAAACCCCACTTTTATATAGTAAAACTGGGGTTTACAGGGGTATACATTATTTTACTTATTTCTGCTCAAAAACATAGATTGTGAATACTCGTTAGAACCGCCTCGTCGAGGCGGTTCTAACGAGTACCCACAATCTATGTTTTGATCAGAAATATGAAAAAAATATTAAAATTTTTATCTGAAAATTTTCAGTTTTTGGTGGTAAAATTTTCAGTATATTTGAATAGGCATGTTTTCGTAATGGGCTCAAGTAATGACACAAAATTGCCGTTACTAAATATTCCAGGACCCGGTTTAACAATCGTTCCTCAAATTAAGGTCGACCTTAACTATGAGGATCGAGATTTGCAAAGCACATTTATCGCTTTCACATAAAAGCTGATTTTCAACGATGGAAATAATAAGTAGAGTTCGACGTCTACTAAACTTACATAAGATTATTCATTTTAATTGTCTTTAATATCTTTTTTCATATCTTAAATTTTCGGACCTTAACTCTAAGGAATTGTTGTAAACCTGGACCCAGGTGTCATGTGAGACGTTTGTTGAACATTATAAGCTAAAAAAAAAAACTCCCCATACTATATATTAAAAGATTATAATTTTGACTTTAGTTATGTTAGGCTATGTGATTAAGATATTCCTAAAGAAATACGGTTGAACATTTGCAAACACGTACTGGATACCCTGATCAGACGCCGCGTTCTTAGGCGTCTGATTTGGGTCTGCACCGTTTGCAAATAGCCCTTATACAATTACATTACTACCAAGTCAATAGCCAGTTTTGCGTATAGCCGCCGCGTGCCCGGATGACAGCTTGCATCCTTCGTCGTATCCGTCCAGTCAAGCGTCAGACTTCCTGAAGAGGCAATTCACACCAAACGCGATGTATTGCTGCTTCAAGTTCTTGAAGATTCTCTGGAGGAGAATGGGTGGCATGATACACGGTCCCATAGATATGAACACCACCACGAAATCATGCCTATATAATTTTGACCCCCCACCCCTTAAACCCCACTTTTATATAGTAAAACTGAGGTTTACATGGGTAAACATTATTTTTCTTATATCTGCTCAAAACAAAGATTATAGGTACTCGTTAGAACCGCCTTCTAACGAGTACCCACAATTTATGTTTTGAGCAGAAACATGAAAAATTTCAGCAGATTTTTTTATTTGAAAATTTTAATTTTTTGGTGGTAAAATTTTCAGTATATTTGAATAGGCCTGTTTTCGTAGTGCTTTTGACAGCGCCACCTTGACATCTAACTTACTAGGTCGAGTTATTATTATTATATATATATATATATATATATATATATATATATGTATATACTCGAAGGCTCTTATTCGCACTACGCGGCCCGTATTTTATAAGGTCGTGTTTTCTTTTATTCTATTTGAAGGGGCTCTTATCTGGACAATCCTTCTATCTAAAGCATTGTAAGCCATGCTATTTCTGCTATATTCTATTAGCCCATGTCCTTCTGAACGGGGATATACCCTGCCTTTACAAACAGTGTAGATCCAGATCAGTTGGCTTCTGAAGAAGCCAACTGATCTGGACCTGCACTGTTTGTCATTCAGTTTGTGAACTTATATCAACACTCTGGATTAAGTAATCTGATTGGCTGAAAATTAGAAGTGGACGTGCATCTTAATTTATTTAGCATAACAATGGTTAACAAAAGTAAGCCATTAAGTACATTTAATATATAATAATGCTGAACGTCACCTGATCAAGATCTACAATGTTTACATGTACTGCATGAATTTCTTTAAATTATGATAATAAAGCAACTTAGACATCCATTAACGATTAGCACACTGGATAAAATTTTCGGCAGACGACATTTTGAAATGTTTTCTTACATTTCCCTGGAAACAGGATTTGATATTTCATTACAGTTTTCTCCAATAGAGACAATTTGCATGAAATGTCGAATCCTGTTTCCGGGGAAAATTATGAAATATATCAGAAATTTGTCGTCTACCGGATTAGCCTAATGAGTGGTAAAGGTTAAATTGGAAATGGACCGATCAAAAGGTTAGGCGCGCCTGTATAGCTTTTACCCCCTTAAACCCCACTTTTGGACAGTAAAACTGGGGTTTACAGAGGTATACATTAATTTTCATATTTCTGCTCAAAACATAGATTGTAGGTACTAGTTAGAACCGCCTCACCTAGATGGTTCTAACAAGTGTCCACAATGTGTGTTTTGAGCAGAAATATGAAAACTACCAGAAGTTTTCATCTGAACGTTTTCATTTTTGGTGGTAAAATTCTCACTATATTTTAATAAGCGTATTTTAGTGATGACATTAATGGGTAAAGTTGCCTGTGCAGTCACAAAAACAGTCGGGTTTGGTTTGGATGATGCTCATAGCATGGGCCTTCCAAGAATGCATAATGAAGGGCGGGTTCTGCGCCTTTTCCATATTTGATAAGGTACATTTGTACGTGTTTTGCTGCTCGCCTATTCAAATAATTAGACAAGTTCACCTCCAAAAACTAAAAATTTTCAGATGAAAAACTCTGATATTTTTTCTTCATATTTCTGCTCAAAACATAGATTGTGGGTACTCGTTAGAACCGCCTCGACTTGAGCAGAAATGAGAAAATAATATATACCCCTGTAAACCCCAGTTTTACTATATAAAAGTGGGGTTAAGGGGGTCAAAATTATATGGGCATGTTTTCGTGATGTGTAATAGCTGGACATCGCTGAATGTAGAATTACTTTTTCCAAACATTAAACTTTTGACCGATTGCCCTCGTTCTTGATAAGAAGTAACTACTCCTATTTATTTCTTAATAAATTCCAAACGTTCAGCTTAACATTTACTGGATACATAATCCACAGAGTGAGAAAATACGAAGTATGGCATATGCACTCAGATCACCCTGAGTTTTCCGACCATTCCATGACGTCATGGGATCGAATCTTGCTTGGAGTGAAAATCTTCTCATGATCGTGATTTAGTGTTGCGATTTGCCATTTTTTACATATAAACGTCTTTCCTAACGACAGTTTGTTAAAATAAAAAAAAAAGATGAAAAAAAGCAGACGACAAATGTCGTCTGAAATTTGGCACCGAAAGATTCAAGGGTATTGGATACACTTTGTTGACTTTCGGCCAGTTTACAAGGGAGACAACTTTTATGAATTCCTATTGCCTTCCTATACACCAATTCATCTTAGAAAGGGTCTACTCTAAAAGAATAGATTTCTATTCCTTTAGAGTAGAGTAGACCCATTTTCAGAAAGGAGGTAAGATCAACTCTGTTCTGAAAGTGCGTTAATCTTTTCAGTCTTACAAACCAAACCAGATACCTGATACCTATGCAAACACTCAGCCAACATACAACGTCGCAGGAACGTTGTTACAACGTCTCTGTAACGTCACGACTTTGCAGCGACGTTGTTGCGACGTTGTAGATTTGCTGGGTAGTGTTGATCCTGATGAGATACACACACACACACACATCAGTATCGACGCTGTTTGCCTTTCTGTTTTGTTTTTGGACTCACATCCATATTGGCAACAAGGAATAAGCCCCAATTAAATGTTGGCCATTTCTTAAACTCAGAATGGAAAGGGTGAATTCTGCATAGTTCTCCAATGATAGCATCACTGACCTAGAAAATGACTCTGACAACTCCACAGAATGCACTGCTTTAGATTCTAGGACTCAAATATATATCTGAAATATATCGTCAAGCGTCATTGACAATCCTGGAAATAGGTTCGTGGGCTGGAATGTCAATGCCACTCACAAACCCTCAAACTCAAGACATGACAAACTCACTGGAAGGGAGCGCAACGCACTCCAATCCTTACAACAAAGAAGTGTCATTGTCATAAAACTTTTTGTCTATTTCAGTTATATGTACTGCAACAAGATTTGCTGAAATAGTACTTGTCTTTTTGTCCTGGTACATGTATTTAGGTATAATTTGAGCCAGAGCATGGTAAATCATACAACAAGACTTGTGCAGCCGCACAGTCTGATCAGAGCTGTCACTGATCGCATGTGCCTTCTACAAATCCTTGCCATACAACGTGGATGCATAGGCTAACCTGAGTCTTTGCTTGTTACAAACTGAAGATCTTATTTTTTGTTGTTGTTTTTTTTTTTTTTTTTTTTTTTTTCCTTTCTTTTTTACTACTCGAAGGAAATGGCGCACTCATGCATGGCTGCCTACAAAAATGGATTGTTTCCATATATCTTCAGCGGGTCATAACAAACCTTCCGATATGCACGATGAAAGAGTCTCTTCTACTGTTTCGGGGCAAATTTCAGATGGCAATTGTTGTCTGCATTATATCGTTTGGTAAACTTTAAGAAATAAGTTTATGTCTAGAATTTAAAGTCTAAATGTCAAACAGCACAGATCTTGATGAGACGGCTCATTATGAAAGTGTTAGGATATATGAGCATTACTTGGGAATCATTTCAGCCCTGCAGACCAAAACAAATACCTGTGCGAACAGTGTAGATTACGAAAACACGCCTATTCAAATATATAGAAAATTTCTCCTCCGAAAAATGTAAAATTTTCAGACTAAAAACTGTGATATTTTTTATATTTCTGCTCAAAACATAGATTGTGGGTACTCGTTAGAACCGCCTCGACGAGGCGGTTCTAACGAGTACCCACAATCCATGTTTTAAGCACAAATAAGAAAAATAACTTATACCCCTGCAAACCCCAGTTTTACTACATAAAAGTGGGGTTTAAGGGTGTCAAAATTGTATAGGCATGTTTTTGTGATGAGATTCAGATGAGACGGATCGTAACGAGCTGTTTCATCAGAATCTGCACTGTTTGCCATTCTGGTTTTAATTTTAGGCTAAAACCCTATTCTCATCAATGGACATGTCCAAATTAAGGGACGGAAGAGTCCATTTCAGAAACTCGGGATACAAAGGTAAAGGATGAAATCAAAATCCGCTAAAAACAAAAAAGCCTCATTAGATTAGAGTTCAGTAGTGGTGTATTCTCTATATATCTGCACAGATATATACCCTTATTATTCAGAAACTAATCGTCTTACCTGTTTAGTTTTATTAGCTCTAATCAAGAAAACCATTTAGCTGATCTTAAAACAAAATCCCTCCTTATCATGGTAACGCCATAGGCAGTTTGTTGACCATCAAAAATTGGCATTTTCTTGAATATTTGCTGATTAAGTGGAACTAGGGAATTATAATCATGATATTTTACTTTTCATGACTGGATCCAGATTTTCTAAAATTTATCATGACGAAAACATGCCGTCGTCTGTTAAATTCCATATAAAAGTTAAAATCATCGGCCGTGGAGTATTTACGTTAACCGTCACAGTCATAGGCCCTTCATACTTCCATTATTATTATTATTATTATTATTATTATTATTATTATTATTGTTATTATTATTATTATTGCAGATGGCTAAATAGGAAAAAATATAAATGAAGATACCCATAAATGCCATAATCACGAAGCACAGCCCTCCCGAGGCACCAAAAGAGATACAGTCGACTCTCGTTATCTCGAACTCCAAGGGACTCTCTGAAATACTTCGAGATATCCGTAGTTCGACATATCAGGTTTGCAGAATTGAGGAAAAAATAATTTGATTAACCACATTTAACAAACTGATAGGTAACTGGACTTTTGAAGTTAGAGATATATTGAAAATATTGTGGAAAAGAGGAGAAATTGCTCCTCAGGAGCAATTTCTCCTCTTTTCTACAATATTTTCCATCTGTTGTTAGGTTTTCATGTATAGGCAGGGACCAGATTTTCACTTCGAGATAAGCGGTTATTCGAGATAAGCGAGGTCGAGATAACGAGAGTCAACTGTATAAGGAACAAATTATAACAAAACAATTGCCAGATATGAAACCACCGAAACAAAAAAGAACTGCAGTAGAGGAGGTGCCTTGGGAACGGTCAGTAGAAAGCCTATTTGGTGTGTGTTGGAGTGGTTGGGTTGGCGGGGTTGGTATAGGGGTGCTGAAGCCAGTTTTACCCGCGGCACGACTATTTACGCATGAGTATTCAGGGGCCATCCTGTCATCAGATACTAAATGGGCAAATTTCTGGAAAAATAAGAAAGATATCACCAGTTTATCTACTTAATTTGTCAATTGAGTGGTGAAGGTGAACTGATTCTAATAGACTAGAACATACGGTGCTATTGTAGACTGGCTCCAGTCTTCAATGACTACAGTCGACTCTCATTATCTCGAACTCGCTTATCTCGAATAACCGCTTATCTCGAAGTGAAAATCTGGTCCCTGTTATAACACAGAGATATACCAACAGGCAGCAAAATATTGTGGAAAAGAGGAGAAATTGCTCCTTAGGAGCAATTTCTCCTCTTTTCCACAATATTTTCAATATATCTCTAACTTAGGAATCAAATTACATATTCATTCTATTAAAGGTGGTTGTTCGATTAATTGTTTTCCTCAGTTCCGCAAATCTGATATGTCGAAGTACGGATATCTCGAAGTCCCTTGGAGTTCGAGATAACGAGAGTCGACTGTATATACTTATTCTTATAATCCTGTTTGATAATCAAACAGGTTTATATAAATAAAACTAATATAATAACATGATTTATAGTCAGGATACTATTTTGGTTTTACTTCAGTGAATTATCAAACAGGATTATAAGAATAATTATATCGTCACTGGAGACTGGCGCCATTCTACGCGTATTGTTACATGACTGCATGAACCAACATTGCCTTTCTTACGGGCATTGTGTGATGATCGAATACGGGGAATTTTAGCTGAACGAAGGAAAACAATTGAAGGACTGAAAAAATGTATACCGTATTGTTACAACGCAAAATGAAGGAATGCAGAAAAGGTTTCTATTATTGTAGGTAGTTGTATGATGTCTACACATCTGAGAGATATATTGTTGTTATCATTGTCTTCTGTCTATCCGCCCGTATCAGGCAATTCATTGTACCGTAAACTACGCCGACCATCACCTCATGACACAGAAAAAAATGTTATTAAGAGACCATTTCTCCTAAAACATTTTTTTTGGTTTCGTCGAACTAAATCATAACTATACTACCTATCAATGCAAAATATAGAAAATTCTACATTTTGCATTGACGTTAACGCATAATGTAGAAAAGTCATTACAAAAACACGCCTATTCAAATATATTGAAAATTTTACAACCAAAAAAAAGGAAAATTTTCATATAAAAATTCTGATATTTTTCATATTTCTGCTCAAAACATGGATTGTGGGTACTCGTTAGAACCGCCTCGCCGAGGTGGTTCTAACGAATACCCACAATCTATGCTTTTGAGCAGAAATAAGAAAGATAATGTATACCCCTGTAAACCCCGGTTTTACTATATAAAAGTGGGGTTTAAGGGGGTCAAAATTATATACGCATGTTTTCGTGATGTCTACATTTTACGTTGACATCACCGCAAAAGGTAGAAACACTACATTTCGCGTAAGCGTCAACTCAAACTGTAGAAATTCTAACATTTCCACATTTTATGTTACATTTTATGTAAAACCGCATTGACCCTATCTAGTCTTGTTGGCGTGCTTGAGCAAGGAAAAAACTTTGACCAGGCAACTCAGGGCAGACTGATATGTATCTGCATTGTTTGTCATTCAGCCAGCACTTTAGATACAATAAACTTGTTCAAACTTTGGATAGGTACGCTAAGAAGGGGATATTGATATACAGTCAACCCTCTTTATACCGACACTCGATACAACGACAAAATTCGTTATAATGACAATTTGAATGTCACGAAACATTCGCTCAGGAGGTGATAGTTAATGAAAACATTGCATAATATCTTCAAGCAACATATATTTTGGATATTTGTTTGAATCGCCTCAGCCAAAATATATGTTATATGAGGGAATAAGAATAAAACACGGCCTTTCTTACATAACATTCTGTCCATTAAGGATACTTTAGAACAGCAAATTCATTATAATGGCAACAATTTTTGGAACAAATGCTGTCGTTGTGGTACGAGGGTTCACTGTAGTTTCTGCCATTTGTTACTAGGAGACAAATATTGTAATTTCTTATTTACTGTCCTGCACATCCAGTCCCTTCTGAAAGGCAAATTCTTAACTATTTGAGTAGACCTCTTTTCAGAAGGGAGGTAAAACAAATTTTATAGAGCTGCCTGCCATGAAAGCTTGCCCATTTACAGTCAACCCTCTTTATACCGACACTCGATACAATGACAAAATTCGTTATAATGACAATTTGAATGTAACGAAAGCTTCGTTGAAAAGGTGACAGTTAAAGAGAAATTATGGAAGAATATTGTATTAAAACTTCAAGTAACATATGTTTTGGATATTTGTTAGAATCGCCTACCGAGGCGATTCTAAGAAATATCCAAAACATATGTTCTGTGAGGAAATAAGAATATAAAACAATGTCTTTCTTACATATCATTCTGTCCATTAAGGATTCTTTACAACAGCAAATTCATTTTAATGGCAACATCTTTGGCAACAAATGTTGTCGTTGTAACGAAGGTTCAGTGTACCTTAAAGGGTCCGAATATTAGCCCATTTATAGCTTACGTCCCATAAAATGGGCTTTGGCAAACAGTGTAGACCCAGATCAGACGCTGCAGAACGCGGCGTCTGATCAGGGTCTACACTGTTTGTATGTAGGATAGAAATTTCTGTAAAACAAGGTAATAATAAAAACTAATCATACACTCCTTATATGGAATTGAAAGTGTCCAAAGAGTTAAGGTAGAAGAGTTCACATGGTATAAAATGGGTTAAGTGTTAGTTTGTAAAGGAGTTGGCCTAAGTACGGATGATCGAGTGGGTAGGGTTAATTCATTTACGCCAAGTAAACTCGTCTACCTGAAGTCTTTAGACCGCTCCATTTCCTATAGAAGGGGTGCTGGGTAAATTTTAATCAATACAGTGTTTTCCTGCATTAAATGTAAATGGTGTAGACCCTGATCAGACGCCGCATTCTGTCGTGTCAGATCTAGGTCTGTACGATTTGCCTATGTTCCTTTTATGGGCCGCTACTATCCTTTCGATATCTTTCGTAAAGTCGTTTTTGCCTGGCTTTTTATACAGAAAGTTTTCAACAAGTTCCACTTGTTCATAATTTCTAAAATTTTCACAATATTGTTATGGAATATCAATAATTTAAAGTCATTGAAGAAAAGCTTGGAATATATTGTAAAAAAAAGCGAACAATACAGTTTACTAAAGAAATTACACAGGTCGGACCAATCTTTGGCCATAAAATTAATTTTGCAGTAAATATTTGAAAAAAAAAGCACAGGAACAGAAATGACAAATAAATCAATGTTTCTATTAGGAATAAAACGCAAGGCGTACAGTAGGCATAGATGGGTTAAATGCTCTATATTCCTCATAAATGGACATTTTTTTTTTTATCCGAAAAAGGTTTAATAAATTGATATATGGTATTAATTGATATATGGTATTGATATATGGTATTAATATGATCATAAAATGTGGCACCTGACAGCCTTGAAATTTCAGTTAGTCTCTCGTTTTTGAACTTGATCAAATTATGAAATAATGTTTTATTGTATCTCTGAATTAATGTTGGCAACATTAATTCAGAGAAACGCTAAAAAATCATTTCACTTTTTATTTCAGTTTATGAGTGTATAAGTACCATATATCGATTTCTTGAACCTTTTTTTGGATAAGAAAATGTCTATTTTTGAGGAATATGGAGCCTTTAAGGAGTTAGGATGATCGAATGTTTGGGGTTAACGCCATAAGTGTAGGTTGGCAATAAGCTACTTGTTTAGTTTGGTCTGACATGTACCTTGGCATGTTATGATGATGTTTGGCATTAAGGATTCATAAACCAGATGTTCTGGAAGGCACAAGTGTTTCAGTATATGTAGTATTGTTAACATTTGGACCAAGCCAAGCGAAAAAGTGCCTTCGAGCATGCGCAAGATGCGCAGATTCAGATTCGTATTTCGCATGCTCAAAGTCTCATCCGGGCATTGATACAGTCTATTGTGTCAAATGATCCTGTTAACAGACAGCAAAGGCCCTGATCAGATTGCGCGTCCGCGCAGTCTCATTACGAAAACACGCCTATTCAAATACACTGAACATTTTACCACCAAAAAATGGCAGTTTTTCAGATAAGAAATTCTGATATTTTTCATATCTCTGCTCAAAACATAGACTGTGGGTACTCGTTAGAACCGCCTCGTCGAGGCGGTTCTAACAAGTACCCACAATCTATGTTTTTGAGCAGAAATAACAAAAATAATGTATACCCCTGTAAACCCCAGTTTTAGTATATAAAAGTGGAGTTTAAAGGGGTCAACATTATATAGGCATGTTTTCGTGATGTACCTTGGCCTTCGCTGTCTGCACATGGTCCGTAGGCATATTTCCGCTTGGCGGTGCTTATTTAAAAGCATTGAATACTCGTGTTTCTCTGCTTATTTCTTCTTCAGTCATACGAAATACTGTAAGCCATTAAGGGTACTTGACATAACTGGTAGATTGTCCTTTGTGAAAATGGGTCTACTTTAAGAGGAAAAAAAATAATCCCCAATGGAACGAAACAAGTATTTCTTTTTAGAGTAGACCCCTTTTCCAGAAGGGAGCCAAACCAATGAGCCGCTTGCCTAGAAAGTATATCCATTCCCCTTAAAGGCACCATATTCCAAAAATATAGACTTTTTTTATCAAAGAAAGGTTTGATAAATTGATATATAATTAATATGCTCATTAAATGTGGCATCTGACTGCCTGTAAAATTTCAGTTAGTCTCTCATTTTTGAACTGGATCAAAAATGAAATGATTTTTTTTTATTATCGTATCTCTGAATTAATGTTGGCAACATTAATTCAGAGATACAAAATCATTTCATTTAACTTAAATTTTATAGGCTGTCAGGTGCCACATTTTATGATCGTATTAACACCATATATAAATTTATTAAACTTTTCTTGGATACAAATGTCCATTCGTGAGGAATATGAAGCCTTTAAAGCTGAAAGCTATAAACATTTTAGATTATTCTTCCTGTTTTCCTTAAATGAATGAACTAGGTTCGAAACCCCCTCAGAATTCTTTTCATGAGTTTACGTTATTTTCTACAACAAGGACACCCAGCGGGCATATGACGTTTTATATAACGTTGCATCTACGTCGACGGAAGTGCAACGTTGTATAAACATCATGTTTGTTTACACTTCCACTTGGCGTCACTGCCAGGCTTGGTCTGTGTTTGTGTCTCTTCCTGAACAGCTTAAAGTTTTTAGCCGCAACGTCAGAAAACATTACTCGGACAATTCCCCCACACCCCAAACCTACACACACACACACACCCAAAGATTCAGATTTGCGCAGTTTGGTCAAAACTTTCACTGGGCGCATGGTAGACAGCCAAGGATTCAGCGTTTCTCCTTGCGGACAACGAACTCCGATCCGATTTCGCGATTTTTTTATATTATTTTAATATTATTATTTTGTTGTTGTTTTTGCATTCCCTTTTCTTGCTAGATTTCATTAAACCGTGGGTGTTCACAGTTAGGAACATCTCCTATCTGATGTCTGCAGATGTCATGCTATGGTCCATATTCTGTGGGCGTATGGCGTTTATATAACGTCATATATAAGTTGATGCAAAGCCGGGTACCCAGTAGGCACACAATGCTAAAATGACGTCGTATCAACGTCGATGCGACGTGATCACGTCGCATCGACGTTGATACGACGTCATTTTGAAGTTATGTGCCTGTTGGGATAGTAGTTGAGGTGCGGTGAGTGCGCTCGCTTGGGAAGGCGCTCTTTCCCACTCCCCCGGATATATTTGCCTGCTGTGATTCGCACGTCATGACAGTTGATAAGTACTCAGAGGAGATGTTAACTGCTTGCCCACACCTGCAGTTCAACTTTCTTTCTGTTTCAGAAGTTTGGAGTCTAGCGCTGACGAGGAAATGAAATACAGAAGCGCCTGAGGCTCCAGCACATTTGAATTGATAATTTATGTACCACAGTTTTATGCGGAAAGACAGACACGAGCAAATAGTGTAGACCAAGATCAGGATCTTAACTGTTTGCCACTTCATCCAGCGGTTTTATATGCAACAATAGGTAGTAATATTGCATCACGAAAACATGCTTATATAATTTTGACCCCCTTAAACCCCATTTTTATATAATAAAACAGGTTCACAGGGGTATACATTATTTTTCTTATTTTTGCCCGAAAACATAGATTGTGTGTACTCGTTAGAACTGCCTCGCCGAGGCGGTTCTAACGAATACTCACAATCTATGTTTTGAGCAGAAATATGAAAAATTATTTTTTTTTTTGAAATTATTTTTTATTTGAAATTTTTCAGGGTTTTTTTTAGGTCAAATCTTCTATATATTTGAATAGACGTGTTTTCGTAATGGACTTAAATAAATTTTGGGGCACGTATGGTAAGAAGCAAAGTTACCCGAATACTTAGCATGAAAATACAGCTTTGCTTTGATTCTACAAACACTTAATTTGTTTTCGACATTACTCAATAAGACGTTTGTTTGTCCAGGGTTGTATTTATGTTATGATCGACCATACCTTATCAGAAACCATTTGTCCTTTCTGTTTCTGTGTTTTGTTCTCAAATTTTTACTTTAAAGCTTTCGAGCATAACTTGATCTGACTTATGTAATTTCTATAGTAAAATGTTATTTTATTATTATTATTTATTTTTTATCTGAAAAACATATGTTGTACTTTTCTTTGTTGATTTTTAATTACTGATGTTTCATGACATTATTGTGAAAATTTCAGAAAATTTGAACAAACGACACTTATTGAAAATCTGCCTCATATTTACCTACCCTACTGATATCTGCATACTTTGAAGTCATTTTACTATGGGAAAGTGAAATATTCTATTTATTTTAAAACCAATGAATAGATTACAACAGTGTGTGCATTGGTACGTACAGTAGTGTTCAAATTATCCTTGACACCCGTGTTAACTAGGAGTCAACAACAGATGGACAAGTTGTTAACTTCTACTCAACTGCATAGATAGCTATTGTTTATTTAAAAAAAAAATGAGTATAGTTGTCTCCTGGTTACTTGACGTCAAGACATAGTCTGTTACTAGTCGACTTCTAGTAAACTAGGTGTAAAGAATAGTCTAAATAGTACTGTAGTTACGACAAAAGAGTTTACATTAAATAATGACAAAAAATTGCAAATTTATTTTTTATGTAAAGCGCCACACACAAAAACACTTTCTGAAAGCTGACGAAAGCATATCAGTTAGCTATGCTAAACAGGATCGCATGCCAGAATTCTCTGTCTCAGGAATCGATGACATGCAACTTAAGGAGACCTGCCAAGGTGTCTTCGGGACATGACGCAAACAGTAAAGATCCAGAGCAGTCAGCGAATCCACATAGTCTGATAGTAGCCTTTGTTATACATTGATAGAGCTTGTGGAAAAGAAGCGAACAATGAAGGCCCTGATCAGACTGCGCCAATGCGCAGTCTGATCAGGGCCTTCGTTGTCCCAAGCCACGAAAGCCAATTTTCACTTGGTGTTATTCATATGTATCTTGTCTTTCTTATTGGATTTTTTCAGGATCCATGGTGTATATAATGCGATGAGGGAGAAAAGTTGATTCAGTGGGAGCGAGTGTCTGCAATTCGGTGGTAAGATTTCCGATATAGATGCTCATCTTAGAACTGCAGCAGGTATCGCCAGTCTGTAAGCAGACCACTTACCTGGTACTTAATTATCTCTGGAGGCGAATAATTGGATCGATATATAATTACTTACACGCTTTTGAAGTGTTTGGGAGAGGTTCGTTAAAATGAGATAGAAATATTATATATTACAGGAATGTTTAGATAACCGACTGAACTATTGATTAGAAATTAAATAAGGATAATCTGTTATATTTATATTTCCTTTACTCTAGTCAACATTGACGTCACATGTGTTTGACACAAGTTGTTCAAAGAAATGACCAAGGAGATATGGTATTATGGTATGTGATGGAAATCTAAACACAAACTTATAATAATGGAAAATGAGTTTGTGGAATTTGGATGTGAACAAACAATTACCCATACAAAATAAGGACAATATTTATTGAAATAACAATTTATTCACAGTTTGAAACGAGAGACGATTTACATAGATAGGCTCTGATAATTCCGTTTAAATAATTATACGTGTGGTTGTAAATATTTTATAAGTGGCGGAACGTAAAACTTGCAGTGCGATGAAGACTAGTTTTGTGGGAGTTTTCAAAACGAGAAATGGATATATAACTGATCAAACTAAGTTCTGCGGACTCAACGGCGTTTTTTTTTTTTTTTTTCCTTTAAAAAACAGCGTGGGGTCGAAATGAAAACTTGTAAATAGCAAACATTATAAAAGGTTCAAATGTGTCGGTATATTATTTATGTAAAAATCGAAATGCTACTGAAAGAAAATGCGCCTTTGTATGCACATGCATTACAAAATATATGCTAAATTATATGGATAGGTGACAAATAGTTCGGTGCATCATAGTTTTGTTATATGACCTCAGTCGTTTCACTATGGGTACATACAGTACAGATGACACAGCAAATCAGACTGTAAATTTGGATTTGTGCACCGAGTGGTGGTGTGATCAGATCTCAACTCTAATTACTCTTGAAGTATTCGTCATTATCTTGTGTATTCTCGGAAGCTTCGGCAATTTAATAACGCTGCTAGCTATAGTTTTCTCCAGCTTGCGCTATAGTGTCAATTGCATCTTAATTGGAAGCCAGAGTTTTGCAGGGTTCCTCTATTGTTCACTGATTCTGTCGATGCAGGCAGTGATATTCCATAAACAGACGCATAGAATTCCTGAATCTTTCTGTCTGGCTGCCGGCGGAATACGGTACACGCTTGTTGGAGTCATTTTGTTGCACCTAGGCGTCATTGCGCTCTACCGATACTTAAATGTGGTTCACATCAATAAATACCGGTACATGTCCGGTACTAAACAGTTAATTATTTCCCTTGTGTTTTGTTGGATGATTCCACTTATCTTTACCGTACCACCGTCCCTGAAAATTTGGGGTGCTTTTAAATTCCAGTCTTCAATTTTAGCTTGTACTTTTGACAAAACGGTTAACCAGTCCAACAGAATCGCCACGGTGACAGCCGGATTTATCGTTCCTTGCCTCTTTATCGTATTCTGCTATATCAGAATCGGCGTCGCTGCTTTCAAAAGTTTTAAACGTATGAGCAAATGGAAAAGTAATACTCCACAGAAGAAAGCATTCCGAATATCTGCCATGATGTTGTGTATATTTTTCATATTTTTCCTTGGTACATTCCCATATTTTGTGTTAAACGTAACAGACAAGACTTATAAGTATCCTATTCATCACATATGGACAACGATGTTAGGATGGGTACTCTATTGCTTAAATCCAGTCGTCTACACGCTTATGGATCACAATTTCAGAACCGCATATCGGCGGTTCCTGATGGGTGATTGTGAGAAGACCCCTGTTCGGCGGATTGGAAGTACCTTTTCCAGGGCAGCTTCAGTGTAACTTTACAACTGAGAAAGTAGCCGGTTAACAATTAGATCAGAGTCCACGCCTAAAAATGACAAACTATCAGATCACTAATGATTTCATTAAAGAGAGGTAGTTACATGTTGTCAACCCTTGTTAAATAAATGGTCAATTTAGTCGCAAGATGAGGAAAAGTACCTTCTGACATGTGCGCCCAATGAATACTCAAATCAGCCTGTGCATTCGCGCAGTCTGATCAGTCTCCTTTGTCCACATAAAAACTTTGCATCCTTTGCTATTCAGTGAAGTTTCTGATTGCACTGCGCAAATGCGTAAGCTGATCTGAATCTTCGTATGTCCGAAGATATGTTTTCTGGTATTGCGGATCAATCTTCTCATTACGACAATACGCCTATTCAAATATATAGAAAATTTCATCTCCAAAAACTGAAACTTTTCAGTTAAAAACTCTGATATTTTTCATATGTCTGCTCAAAACATATATTGTGGGTACTCGTTAGAACCGCCTCGGCGAGGCGGTTCTAACGAGTACCCACAATTTGTGTTTTTGAGTAGAAATAAGAAACATAATGAATACCCCTGTAAACCCCAGTTTTACTATATAAAAGTGGGGTTTAAAGGGGTCAAAATTATATAAGTATGTTTTCGTGATGTACAACCACATGTCAGAGAATTTGGATATGAAGTTCCAAGGTAAAATTACTGCCAGCTATGACATGTAAGTTGAGCATTTCAGTTTTTTCGTTTGAATAACAATGTCTCTGTCAACCTCAATTATATTGATTTGTTGACAATTTGTGTCGTTGGAACGATTTGATTTGTTGACAATCTGTACCACTGTTTGAACGAGTTTAACCCTTTAGTGCCAAAGACAAGAAAGAGTTTGCATTTGGTACACTGATACGAAATCTGGTGATTGATATAATTACAGATACTAGTTTGTGCCTGCCTACCATGCTTTCTGGGACAGTTTATACAACTAAAACGATAAAAGTAAAAGTCTAAATAATACCATAGATTTCACATGTATCATATATGATATTTGTCACAAAAAGCCATTAAATGAAATGTGATATCATTGATAAAATTCATGATCGGTGTATACTGTGATCAGTCTCATTATGGCATCTGTGAGATATGGTCATAATGATTATTGTGCCAGATCGGTTATTGCATAGTTTTTAAATTTCTCGCCTGATGGCTCGAAATTTAAACTTATGCAATGACCTATACATGTCTTCGCATGTGAAGTTGAGGGTAGAGGCATCTCACGTCTTTGTAGGAGCATATTATCCTACAGCTTCCAAGCGCTGCAGACGACACTTATATATATATATATATATATATATATATATATATATATATATATATATATATATATATATATATATATATATATATATATCTTTTCTTTCCCTTAGAAAAAAAAGTCTTGACATTTCATGTGAATCGTCTGCCAAGATTCACATGATTTCAATGCTTATTTTCTAGGAGAATTTTTGTTTTATAATGTCGTCTGCTGCAAATTTTACTTGGCGCTTTAAGAATTAGTTTGTATACACGAGTACAATAGCTAAATTGTTTTAGATAAACCATTAGGTTATCCTGATCACAGGCATCAACATATTTATCACATATGCTACTTGGGGCACTAAAGGGTTAAGTGATCACTGACTGAAGAATTGCAAATATGCTACTTTCGGGGTGTACAAGGTGACAAAGCCTTTTCAAATTCCTCCTTTCTCATGTTAATTGGATTCTTGATGCTTTTAAATATACCGTTCTAACCCTAAGTATTCGAACAGACACTCCTGAGCAACAGTGTAGACCCAGATCAGCTGCCGCATCGCGGCATCTGACCAGGGTCTACACTTTATGTCGATCGTCCAACAGTTTTAGACCCATTAACAAGTAGTAAAGCGAAATTGTTCATATTGTAGCACAAATATGGTAATAATTTTAGGTGTTCGAATAAGGGTGAATGCAGTAAACTAGTTATCAAGGCAATGTGTACACAGCGAATTCCCAGACCAGCCTGCACATCCGGTAAATCTGATTGTGGTACTCACGCCATGTTCGCTGAATTTGCATTGAAATGTTATATGATGCACAAAGCATATAAAGGGCCCGTATGCAAATTGCGAACAACGCAGGCCCAGATCAGCCTGCGCATTCGCGCAGGCTGATCAGGGCCTTCGTTGTCCGCTTACAGAATCAATGGATATGGTAGTATATGTCGACTAACAGAGAATGTCAGGATCAGACTGCACGGATGCGCATGGCGATCTGGGTTTTCGCTGGTCTCATAATGATATGAGCCCTTTTCCCACGTTATTCATCATATGACATGTAGCGTTAGAAAACGACACATCGCATATACGGGCAAAGAAGGCACCCATCTCAGACTGCGCATTCGCCCAGTCTGATCAGGGATTTCTATTTTACCCGCTTACAAAAGTGGAGACGGGAGAATATATTTATGAACAGGAAAAATCTTGATCAGAATGCATTGAATAGGCTCGTGATTGCTATGCGCTCATGTCAGAAGATACATTTCTCTACGTCTCGTATGAGGCGCAAATAATATCTTCTTCGATGCATATGCGGACAACAGAAGGTTACTGTACCATATTCGATCTGATTACTACGAAGGAGCATTAGGGCCAATTACACTTTTATTTTTGTTGATAGTTATCTCGAAATTTCGACTTACTATCTCGAAATTTCGACATAATAAGTCGAAATTTCGACTAAATAACGCGAAATTTCGACTTAATAACTCGAAATTTCGACATAAGATCTCGAAATTTCGACTTAATAACTCGAAATTTCGACTTAATATCTTGAAATTTCGACTTATTATCTCGAAATTTCAACATGATATTTCAAGTTGATTCTTCGTTTGCAATTCCACACCTGGTAATCTCGTAAGGGGTAGCCGCTGGTTATGCAAAATGAAGGTATTTCCAGCTATCTGGACTATGAAATACTTATTTAATATATCAAATAAGACGCACTTCAATCTACGTCTACTTTGAAATACACAAGATGTTAAATTTCCTTAGCATTTGTTCCGGGGACCCCATTGTTTGTACTATTATTTGAAGAAAAGGCAATAAGATGTGTTTATACTATACTAGTCAGTCCCCGTACATGTTATTACAACTGCGTAACTCCACGCGCAACTGGCGCTGTAGTCTGGCCCTAGACCCTTTCTTTATTTTTCTTTTCTTTCTTTTTCTTCTTTTTTTTTTGAGGGGACACAACACTTGTATAGCTTGAAGATTTTTTTGTTTACTTCAGTCCCTTGGCTAGAAAGAAGCCATAGGTAACTTGAAGTTGGATTAAAGAGGATCATGATAAAAAAAAAATAATGTAGAGAAAGAGAGAAATAGATATAAAACAAAAACGACTGGAGCCAGTCTACTGGCGTTGCTGCATTAAAACCTAAAATCACTTCCAGAGAACACAAAATTGAGTTTCTCAGACATACGGTTTTAGAGTTCCAGGCCTTGCAGGCTAAGGTGCCTGATCGTCCGTCTGTTCGGCCATCTGGCCGTCTGGAGTTATCTCCCTTACTTATACTCTGGATGCACGCCTTATTTTTTTTTTTTTTTTTTATTTTCGCATTCTTTGTTGAAAATCACTTACTAGGGAACACAAAATTGAGTTTCTTAGTCTTATGGTTTAAGAGTTATAGGCCTTGCAGCCAAAGGGCTTTATATTTCTCCTTAGGTTTGCATTCTTTGTTGAAAATCACTTACTAGGGAACACAAAATTGAGTTTCTTAGTCCTATGGTTTAAGAGTTATAGGCCTTGCAGGCAAAGGGCCTTATATTTCTCCTTAGGTTTGCATTCTTTGTTGAAAATCACTTACTAGGGAACACAAAATTGAGTTTCTTAGTCTTATGGTTTAACAGTTATAGGCCTTGCAGGCAAAGGGCCTTATATTTCTCCTTAGGTTTGCATTCTTTGTTGAAAATTACTTACTAGGGAACACAAAACTGAGTTTCTTAGTCTTATGGTTTAAGAGTTACAGGCCTTGCAGGCAAAGGACCTTATATTGCTCCTTATTTTTGCATTCTTTGCTGAAAATCACTTACTAGGGAACACAAAACTGAGTTTCTTAGTCTTATGGTTTAAGAGTTACAGGCCTTGCAGGCAAAGGGCCTTATATTTCTCCTTATTTTTTTATTCTTTGTTGAAAATCACTTACTAGAGAACACATAACTGAGTTTCTTAATCTCATGGTTTAAGAGTTACTGACCTTGCAGGCAAAGAACTTTACATTTCTCATTATTGTTGGATTCTTTGTTAACTAGAAATGTGTCCAAAGTACACAGATGCTCCCGCATTGACGTAGGCTAATTTGGCAAGGTTTGCACAGTATTATAGACCCCAAAGCGGGGACATCCGTGTACTGTGAACACTTTTCTATTTTTTTTTTTTTTTTTTTTTTTTTTTTTTTTTATTTATTTATTTATTTATTTATTTTTTTTTTTTTTGTATATTTTACAGGCTTTCAAATGGATCTCTAGTCATTGGTCATTGCAAGCAAATATTCAATCTTGTTTCAATATGGATGCAAATTAAACTGGGTATCTTGTCTATACAAACCTTTGTATGGCAACATGAACATGCAGTTTCACGTTTTCAAATCTGGTGAGCTTTGAAGCCCCTGGGCCTTCTGATGCCCAGGCCACCAGCGCGCACAGCGCTTTGATTCAAAATATGTCTATGAAATTTACTAAAAATCAATGAATTAGGAGAATGTATCCGTTTGTTGACATTTGGATGTCTCGTAAGTCATGGCCGGAAGCTCGCATAAAGATTTTGTGTGTATAACCAGCGGCTACCCCTTACGAGATTACCAGGTGTGAATTCTATTCAAGAGATTTTATGTCGAAATTTCAAGATAATAAGTCGAAATTTCAAGATATTAAGTCGAAATTTCGAGTTATTAAGTCGAAATTTCGAGTTATTAAGTCGAAATTTCAAGATATTAAGTCGAAATATCGAGTTACTAAGTCGAAATTTCGAGTTATTAAGTCGAAATTTCGACTTATTATGTTGAAATTTCGAGTTACTAAGTTGAAATTTCGAGATCTTATGTCGAAATTTCGAGATAATAAGTCGAAATTTCGAGATATTAAGTCGAAATTTCGAGTTATTAAGTCGAAATTTCGAGTTATTAAGTCGAAATTTCGACTTATTATGTCGAAATTTCGAGATAGTAAGTCGAAATTTCGAGATACTTATCAACAGAAATAAAAGTATATGTGGCCCTAATGCTCTTTCGTAGATTACCGCACTGTGCGCTTAGTTTTTCAAACATACTGGGAAAAGAACCTGCTTATACTAAGGGTTCATTTAAAAAAAAAAACATCAGCGAAGGACTTATCAAATGATGTTTATGCGATATTTTAGTGTTGTTGTTGTTTTTTTTCTGATTTTCTTACAAAAGCATATGCTGTGGGTACTCATTTGAATTGTATCGACTTTTCGACAAGTCGATGCAATTCAAATGGGTACCTACAACATATGCCTTTATAAAGAAGTGAACAAAAAGTGCACTAGCTATATTCTGACGACTACGGAATGGCTTGACTGAGCGCTTATTAGGGTTATGTGAGGTAATTAGGTCAAATACGGTATACAATATAGAATATATATGAGCCGGCAGGAAACGTACCTTCTCACAAGTGCTCCCAACCATTACGAAAACACGTCTATTCAAATATACTGAAAATTTTACCACCAAAAAAATGAAAATTTTCAGATAAAAAATTCTGATATTTTTCTTATTTCTGCTCGAAACAAAGATTGTGGGTACTCGTTAGAACCGCCTCGACGAGGCGGTTCTAACGGGTACTCACAATCTATGTTTTTGAGCAGAAATAAGAAAATAATGTATACCCCTGTAAACCCCAGTTTTACTGTATAAAATGGGGTTTAAGAGGATCATAATTATATAGGCATGTTTCCGTGATGGAAGACTCAAATCAGCGTGCATTTCCGAGCAGTCTAATCAGAGTCTTCGATGTCAGCATGAAGAAACTTTGCATCCTTGGCCATCCAAAAGGCGCCCAGTGAAGATTCAGATCAGACTGCGCGAATGCGCAGACTTATCTGAATCTTTCCTAGGCGAACATGTTCTGAGGTATGTTTTCTGACGTCGAATCTCATATGAGCCACAATGTAGGACAATGTGCCTTATGACATGTGCGCCTACTGTTCTATCGACATCTTTCAGAAAGTCCGTTTTTGCTTTGCGATTTAAACGGAAGAATACATTTGTAATCTTTTGTCATGATTTAATGCAAAGCCATTTGTCGTAACTATCTATGCACAAAAAGCTTTATTCTAGTCACTGATTTTCATTTTTCCCATAGTAAAAATGAATGCAAATTATGCCGAAATCTGCAGGTTAGGTAACTTTGAGGCAGATTTTCAACAAGATCCGCTTGTTCATTTTTTCTGAAATTTTCTCAGTATTGCTGTGAAACGTCAATGATCCAAAATTCTGCAAAGAAAAGTAAAATATTTTTCTTAGACAAAAATTTCAAAACAATCTCTTAACTATAGAAATCGCATAGATAAGATCATTTTTTGACCGTTATTTTAAATTAATGTTAGGGAACGTATTTGAGATCACAACACAGAAACAGAAAAGACAAATGGTTTCTGATAAACTTTGGTCAATCTGAAACAAAATATTTTCATTTAATATATATATATATATATATATATATATATATATATATACTCTTTTCGTGATGTCGAAAGGACAGTAGCCACATATATATAGGTGAAGATATTGAGGAAAGAGGCACAATCATGAAACAAACCGCATTTACGCTTGACCTATTCTGTCATTTAAACTGGAAACATTTGTATATTTGGAACCTTTGCGGACAGTGAATGCCCGGATCAGACTGCGCGGATGCGCAGTCTGATCTGGACATTCACTGTCCGCTTAAAGAATCATTATTGCATAAAAATGCAGTGTCGCCGTGCATTAACCGGCAAAAAGCCGTGTATTAACAAAGCAATTCACGCGCAGTTAATGCACGGCTACGCGACTTTCAATATGATCGTACCGGGGCCACAGATTTGCTGCCGTTACGAGATGTGTAATGCCCGGCCCTAGAATGAGTACAGTCCGTGCTAATTGCGTTCGCGAGACATCGGTGAAAAGGCGAAACAAAATAGTGCAATAAATAACGCGAATTGTAACAAATGTGTTCAGTTTTTATGCAATAATATCGATCGAACATGGTTTTTCAATGCATTAACATTCGCCAGGTCCCTAGGGAGGTGTTGAAAACCGCGGCCTCCGGCCTCGGTTTTCAACACCTCCCTCGGGACCTGGCGAATAATAATGCATGAAAAACGATGTTTGATCCCTATAGCAAAGAACCGTATCAGATTCTGTGGCTTCGCTGGCATGTCTGGATCTTTACTGCTTGCCATAAACGTTGTATGTTATATTGTATGTTATATTTTGTTTTGGGGAGGAACTTATCAAATGTTGTGAGAACTTGTGGTCCAACCCACTTGCTTTACGATTATTTGGGAATAAAATATGATTAAACTAAAACTGTTTCCATATGCCCCTGAGGCTCATTTTTCTTGGTTCGGCCCATAAGAAATACCCATGTACAGTTTCAACACTGCTCTTATCCAAATTTGAAGATTTTTATTATAACATAAGACGATATAATTTTGTTTTTCGCTCGCATGCGTTTTCAGTTTGGTATCAAAGAGCAGATTAGGAAGATGTTATAACTGCTGAGATAAATACGAATAATCGTACGAGTCAAACTGGTGTTTATCAACAAAGACACATATTTTATGAAAATACCTTAATATATATAAATCTATATAGTTATTTTATTTTTTTTAAATGCATTTTCATCCAAGTTATGGAAAAAGAAAATTATACAAAATATCCTTCTTTAAAAACTCAAGCTGATTCTCGGATGAATAAACTCACGACTAAAATTGTCCAAAATGCATTTCTGATACAATAGTTAAAAATATAAATTTATAACGGAAAAAATGTATGGAAATAGCAAAACATAATTGTTTTGTAGTTCATCTTCGAAATTTCACATGTAATGAGGTAAAAAAAAAATGCACGTCAAAATAAAGAACTGGAGTCTTTTAATCTATATACCATATAGTTTGTTATGCGGCCGCAACTGATTTGTACCCTTGAGAGTTACCCGTATGTAGAGCGATGACGTCATGCCATCTTTTCCGATAATCCCAATAAGAATGAATTTTATTTTTGTGGATTTTATGTTACGTTTGTGAATGATTCCAGTGTTTACACACGATAAAATCCGCAAAGATAATAATGCATTCCTTATAATTCCAAATTTGTCATCAAAATGTTACAAATATTGCCAAAAATGTCACTTAGTGAGACGGCGGAAGGATAATAGATCCAAATGATTCCTGCTCTGGACCCAGTTGTTCAAAACGTCGTTAGCTTAACGAGCTCGTTAGTGGTCAAAATGTTAACTGTCCTAGTAAGTACAATAACTAATTCACAACTATTTTTGCTGAAAAAAAATGTGAGTAGCTTTTGCAAATGCAAAAGCTACTCACATTTTTTCAGCAAAAATCTTAGCATGTATGCCATATTTGATGATCAAAATTTTAACGATACGTTAACTAATGACATCGTTAGTTTTTAACAACTGGGCCCTGGACTTTATTGAAATGTAAAACTATTCATTCAACCAATCAAATTGTGTAAAATGTGTATAAAGATGAAGAGTTGGAATTATACACTTACAATTTCATCACTGGCATGTCTATTGGACAATATATGTTCCCATTACGAAAACACGCCAATTCAAACATACTGAAAATTTTACCACCGAAAAATTGAAAATTTTCCGATAAAAATTCTGATATTTTTCATATTTCTGCTCAAAATATAGATTGCAGGTACTCGTTAGAATCGCCTCGGCGAGGCGGTTCTAACAAGTACCCACAATCTATGTTTTTGAGCAGAAATAAGAAAAATATATATACCCTTGTAAACCCCAGTTTTACTATATAAAAGTAGGGTTTAAGGAGGTCAACATTATATAGGCATGTTTTCGTGATGCTATCAATGTAAATATGTTGATATCAATGCACTGAAATCTATTTAATATTAAGAAATGCCAAGACTACTTTATATTATTTGTTGTTATAATACTGAATGCTGTTGGTTACCAAATAAAAGATTATGAATGTCTGTTTACTAAATTTATCATACTACGATTCGAAGTCCACTGGTTTTCAAAAATTTGAATACTGTATTAACGCTAACTATTGGGACAGCCAGGCCAGATCTAATCATAATCTACACTGTTTACCATTCGTCCAGCAGTCTTTACATCACGAAAATAAGTCTATATAATTTTGCCCCCGTTAAACCTCACTTTCATATAGTAAAACTGGCATTTACAGGGGTATACATTATTTTTCTTACTTCTGCTCAAAACATAAATTATGGGTACTCGTTAGAACCGTCTCGAACCGGTGAGGCGGTTCTAACGAGTATCCACAATCTATGTTTCGAGCAGAAATATGAAAAATATCAGATTTTTTATCTAAAAACTTTCAGGTTTTGGTGATGAAATTTTCAATATATTTGAATAGACGTGTTTTCGTAATGCACACATCTACAGGTGGTACTATAGACGTTTTCAAAGTTTAGGACATAAAGGTGAGGGTTCAAAGTGCCCCAATATTTAGAGTTAACACGATAAGACAGACCTGAGCAAACAGCGTAGACCCAGATCAGACGCCGCGTCTACACTGTTTGCCACTCATCCTAAGTCTTTAGGTTGTAAAATGAACTTGTTTGAAATGCAAGGAACTCATTGAACTGGATACACTCGATAGATTTTCCGCCATTTTTACAAGGGAGACGATTCTTGTGACTTTCTGTTTGCTTTCTTGCATACCAAGACCCTTTTGAATTGCATTCCCTTAAAAGTAGACCCCTTTTACAGATGGGAGAAAACTCCTTTTTCAGATGGGAGAAAAACAATGGCCTCTGTTGCAATTCGTCTAGTAAAATGGTAGGAGTCCTGGAAACATGATACACAACGTAGATTCTCCGCCATTATTTTTGAGAATTTTTGTGACTTCCTGTTTGCTTCCTTACGCATTAAGTCCCTTCTGAAAAGCGTTTTACCCTAAAAGGAAATAATTCTTTTCTTTTAGATTAGACCGCCTTTAGAAGGGAGATAAAAACAAGTTGACATTATTGTGTATTCATTTCCCGTAAGGTGCTCCAATATTTAGTAACGACCATAGGAGAAACACTCATAACGCACATACGTATGTGCGTAACATGCGTAAGAAACATTTTTACAATAAAGTGACATTAACATACAATATTTGATTCTTTACCATAGAGGCTGCTCTTGAAAGAAAGAATTTGCTCCCTCTGGGAGCAAATTCTTTCCTTCAAGAGTAGCCCCTAATTTTGAAGCGTTTCCAGGCTTAATTTTCTAAAGAATTTTGCTTGATGTGCGTAAAAATGATTCTGTTCTCGCTGTGTCACTGACTACGGTACAATATACGAGCCACTACATGATAAAATGGTATTTATCGCATATGCGGACATGAAAGTCTCAGATCAGCCGCGCATTTTCTCAGTCTGACCAGGGCATTCGTTGTCCGCTTACAGAATCAACTGATACTGTGAAAAAGAAAGCCCTGTGCAGATGCACAGACTGATTTGTGCATTGGTTCACCATTCGCTTACACTATAAGGGCCAATTTCTCTTGCTTTTTCTCATATGAGCCTCTTCGTGAAAACTGTACCTTATAACAGATGTGTCCAGCGAACACCAAGGACGTTTTGATTAGGATCTAAACTTTTTCCATGCAGCCAGCACTTTTAGACTCGTCAACAGGTATTGAAATGGACATGTTCGATTGCAAGCAAAGTATGAATTTTTACATTTTTCATTTTTTTTTCTAACGGTTTAATATGTTTGGCATATTTTGTTTTCAATTTGTACCATGTAACATACAGTGATCACATACTGGCACACCCGAGACTGACTCCCAACTGTCGATAATCGTTATAAAGAAATAAAATAGGATGTCACTGGACTTAGTCTGTAAATTCACAAAGACTGTTGAAACTTTGAAAAACTGATTTTTTTAAACAATTTAAAAAAGAATGTTACTTGCTACAAATAGATCGGTTCTAACATAGATATTCTGTCGCAAAATGCATGTGGTTGTTAACCACACTATGGTTTGTAAGTTTGTTTCCGTCTTAAATTGCACAGTGGTGAGTCAGTTCTAAGACTAATGACGTCTCCCTTCCCAATCTGTGTCAGAAGGTAGGCGCTTGACTATCAACGATCGTGGTCCTGTTCATTACGAAAACACGCCTTTTCAAATATGTAGAAAATTTCACCTGCAAAAACTGAAATTTTTCAGATAAATAAACTCTGATATTTTTCATATTTCTGCTCAAAACATAGATTGTGGGTACTCGTTAGAACCGCCTCGTCTCGGCCAGCGTCTATATAAACCTCCCTAGGGACCTAGCGAATGTTAATGCATTGAAAAACCATGTTCGATCGCTATATTGCAAAAAAAAACACTGAAAACATTTGCTACAATTCGCGTTATTTCTTGCACTATTTTGTTTCACCTTTTCATCGATGTCTCGCAAACGCAATTTCCACGGACTGTGCTCGTTCTAAGGCCGGGCATTACACATCTCGTAACGGCAGCAAATCTGTGGCCCCGATACGATCACATTGAAAGTTGCGTAGCCGTGCATTAACAGCACGTGAATTGCTTTGTTAATACACGGCTTTTCGCCGGTTAATGCAGGTTGGTCTGATTTCCACTGTTTGCCATTCTGTTACTGATTTTTTTACTGAAACCCCTGTTTGCGACGATGAATTTGTCCAAATTCAGACATGAAAGAGTCAATGAAAAAAAAAAAAAAAAAGGGGGGGGGGGGGGGGGGTGAAAGGGTTAACTGTTTGAACATTCTATATGAAAGCGGCAGAATGTACCTTTGAAAGAAGCAACACCAAATATAATAATCCTGAACAATAAGGGTACATTCAAGTGCCTGAAAACGCAGCGGTAGCAACACATTTAACCCTTTCAACCCTAATCGAATTTCTGAAGCACTCTTCAACCTCTGAATTTTGACACATCTATTGTTGTAACTAAAGATTTAAGTAAAAAAAAATAATAGCATAATGGCAAACAGTGTAGATCATGATGCGTCGGCTCCTTACGAACCATCTCATCTGGATCTGCAGAAGTAAAATGCAATCACAGCACATACATCAGCATAGATCCATTAGGTACTAAATCAATAAATAACAAACATACCAAATGATAATTCAATCATCATAACAGTAACTGCAATGTACCAAAACCTGCTGCTGCACTAATGTAAACAATACCCCACCTACCTCTGCCTGTGGCTAATTTTAAACAAAAAAGTGCTGTTTTCAACAGATTATCGACAGACTATCCTTAACTCCAGGACTGTTCACTGCCCTGTAACAGTAGGAAATTTGACAAAGCACCTACAGAATATAACTTACATCCAGAAATAAATACCTGTATACCACATTGGTTTCACGATAAAATTCGCGGAATAGCATGCTACAGTTTATGATAGGGTAAAACCTGATACCACGCATAATTCAACAGTTTGTATTTTATATACGCAATTTTAATAATGAGGTCATGTGACCTCAAGAAAAGTCTTTTTCTTCAATGTTAACAATAACTAAGAAGCATAAAATTTCAGGGTTTTTAGCCAAAATATGCAGCAACAAGTATTTTTAGACTGGTTTCTAGTCATACACATAATTATTGACAGGTTTCACAAGTGCGAAATTGTGGAATGCACCTTATACAAGGTTTGGCTTCAAAACATATTGTTTTGAAAAAACTTAAGGGTAGAGCTTTTAGAATATTGAGTGGACGAAGTAAACATTAACATATCGATGTTTTCTAATAAAACGGGAAAAGCTTGCCCATTTTATGCGGCCACTGTACGATGCATCACGTTGATTACACTTGTTTAACTATTGTTCAAAAATATGCATATGTACTATTCTCATTTTTTTGCATACCGGATAAGGATTTCTGCAAATTACACCGGTGCTAGCTTATCTCACACATCCTTATCCGTCCCTTGGGAAAGCTAAAAATCGAGAAGTTTTACGTGTTTCATATACACTGGTTGTATAGGATGTCACGTTACGCCATCGTTAAGGTTGACGTCACTTAACATAATGACGTCACTTAACGCCATGGTATTGTCATCACAATATGGCGGACGTCTGGAATCGAAATGACTACATTATCAAAAACTCACTTTCAGAAATGAAATGTATGCAAGAAAAAGAATCTGTCATGGGTGTGAGGGTCGACAGAAAAACCCGTCCCTCGGGATCCCAGTATGGCATCACTCGACAAGCCTCGTGATTCCAGACAGTAACCCTCGGGACGGATTTAGCTATCTTCACCTGACACCTATAATAGATTCTTATAATACATTAATAAACCGTGATTTTGAATGATTTCAAATGATTTAGTACGTTCATTGCTGTTGTTTGTTTGCTTCTTTTTTAAATATCTACGTTTCCGACCTCAGGCTACCATAGTAAAACAAATAATCTCATTATTACTTAATGAAAGTACCAGTTGTGTCACCAGACCGTGATGGAAATGACCAAACAATGCCGGCAGTCATTTTTACCCGAAATATAGCAACACGGATATTGGACGACAAAGATTATTATCATTTATTTTTTAAATCTTGTTGAATTTCGTTCGTGATCGATCTTATTTTGTCTACATTCCTTCCAATATTGTCTCTTTATCAACAAACATATCGTGCTATTATACAAAATGACTTTAGTTACCGATAAAATTACGAAAACACGCCTATTCAAATATATAGAAAATTTTACCTCCAAAAAACCTAAACTTTTCAGATAAAAACTCCAATATTTTTTCATATTTCTGCTCAAAACATAGATTGTGGGTACCCGTTAGAACCGCTCAAAATTATATAGGTGTGTTTTCGTGATGTGTTCCTAAGTATTGGGATAAACAGGCCTGAGCAAACAGTGCCTCAAAACGTGGCCTACATTGTTTGTTACTTATCCAGCAATATTTTGGACACATCAACAGGTAAGAAAATGGACTACTCCATATTTTAGGGCAAGCATGGTAAGGAATGAAGATGTCCCAATACGTAGGGTAAATACGGTTCTTTTGCTAATATTCGTGCCTTTCATAAGAACGACCTAATGTTGTTCTACTTTTCTTTTCTTTCTTTTTTTTTTTTTTTTTTTTTTTTTGCTCATTTTTGATGTTTGTGTTTCTGTATAAACGAAAATCCATGCATGCACTAATTCCTGATCCCGCAGCTCCCATTATAGGTGATTCGAACTCACAGACCGCCCCGTAATGGCTACCATTGTGTATTTGCTCGTCACGGCAAAATCGTGCGAATGGCTAATGGTTTATATATTTATACCCATTTATGCTGAGCGTCTCATAAAAGGCGCCTGATCAGGCTCTGCATTTTTTGCATTCAATACAGGAATTTCTATAAAACATGGCAATAAAAGAAATAAACACACGCCCCTTCTATTGAAAATGGACCGGTCCTAAGAGTTAACCTAGAAAAGTCCCTTCGCCATAAATGAATTTCGGTACATGTATAAAATCCTTAAATCGTTCTTATGCACGTTCAGAGAGACTCCATAAATATCATTGGGTCTCCCAACATGCTTGAAGAGACTATTTCGTTTCTTGGTACATGTACTTCCAAAGATTATGATTGGAAATTGTGATTTAAATCAAATCGGTGCTTTGTGAGACCTGTTACAGAACCATGTCGTTGTTGTTTTGTGTTAATGCTCTCTCTCTCTCTCTCTCTCTCTCTCTCTCTGTGTGTGTGTGTGTGTGTGCGTGTGTGTGTTTGTGTTTTTTTTACATTATAGGCATTTGACGTAACCAAAGAGTACAGAAGGGTCTAGGATGAGCCACAATCATAGCTTACTAACGTTATCAAAAAGGAAGAGCAAATAAACCATGACAGAAAATACCCAGACAAGCAAAGCAACCAGCTCACCCTGTTTCAACAATTTGATTTCAATGCTAGACAGGATCCTCCACACAACAATAAGACAACCATCACGAAAACACGCCTATATAGTTTTGACCCCCTTAAACCCCATTTTTATACGGTAAAACTGGGTTTACAGGGGTATACATTAATTTTCTTATTTCTGCTCAAAAACATTGGTTGTTGGTACTCGTTAGAACCGCCTCAGCGTGGCGGTTCTGAGTACCCGCAATCTATGTTTTGAGCAGCAATTTACAACAAAATCAAAGTTTTTTTTTTATCTGAAAATTTTCAGGGTTTTTTTTCTATATATTTGAATATGGGTGTTTTCGTAATGGACAGGAACAAGAAAAACATGAAACAAACACCGCAGCAAGCAGCCTCAAGGTCACACAAAGAACAAACATTACTGGCTACGAGGTTATAAATCTTTTCAGCTGAGCATGAAATTTGTCTTGCTAGTAAATCTCTAATCACAACAATTGCAACTTCTTTCTTGCTAAACATAGCTTAGCATGAAAATTTTCCTGCCAAGAAATATGAAGTTGCTAACTATTGTTGGCATTTTCATATTTTATTGGCAGAGACTATTTTGTGCTCAGCTGAGTTGAACATGAAAACAGTTTTATAACCTCAGTACCAGAACACCTCCTTAGAACGTAGTAAAACCTACCAAAATGTTTAAATCCTGGTACCAAATCTTCACACTAGAATTAGCTATTGTAAAAAACCAAAACGATTCTTCGGTTCGCATAGAGGATCCCAAACTCAATCAGCGAAACATCTACATCAAATTAAATCATTTTCATGCAATGAGAAGGAGGGCCCGTGGCCTTCGGTGACATCACGAAAACATACCTATATAATTTTGACCCCCTTAAACCCCACTTTTATATAGAAGAACGTGGGGTTTACAGGGGTATACATTATTTTTCTTATTTCTGCTCAAAAATATTGATTGTGGGTACCCGTTAGAACCACCTCGGCGAGGCGGTTCTAACGAATACCCACAATCTATGTTTTGATCAGAAATATGAAAAAAATGTCAGATTTTTTATCTGAAAACTTTCATTTTTTGGTGGAGAAATTTTCAATATATTTAAATAGGCGTGTTTTCGTAATGAGAGATAATGAGCTAAAGAAAAGTACTAACTGAAAAGCATAGGTCCCGAACAAGGACATAACATTATTTATCAGCCTTCTAAAAAAGATTTAGCTCAGCACCTTCATAGGGGCTGAGACCAGACTCATCTGTCATGCAATTTAAAAGAATAGCACAGCTACCACCCATGGCTGTTTAAGAAACTAAGCATACAGCCTAACCCCTAAATTCTAGTTCATTACCAGTGGACCTGCACGTGTCAACATATCAATGCTACATATAGTTCAAAAATGACGCACACAAATTCAATGTCAGTGTCAGTGAGATTTTATATAACCATATGACAAAAATGTACTTAGATTTCCAGTGTACATTTACATAATATATATATGACGCCTACAGATTCAATGTCAGTATCAGTGAGCTTTTATGTAAACACATGACAACTGTACTTAAATTCTCGGTCAATGTCAGCGAATAATGCTAAAGAAACAGCTGCAAGTGACTATAGGACAATCAAAACACTGAAGTACAGTCGACACTCGTTATCTCGAACTCGCTTATCTTGAATAACCGCATATCCCGAAGTAAAAATATGGTCCCTGTTTTCTACATGGAATTCTAACAACAGGTAGCAAAATAGTGTGGAAAAGAGGAGAAATTGCTCCAAAGGAGCAATTTCTCCTCTTTTCCACAATATTTTCATTGCATCTCTAACTTCAGGAGTCAAATTTCATATTCATTTGCAAAATTTGGTTGCTCGATGTATTTTTTCCTCAATTCTCCAAATCTGATATGTCGAAGTACGGTTATCTCGATTTTAGAGAGTTCCTTGGACTTCGAGCTAACGAGAGTCGACTGTACTTATGAGCAAATAGGGTAAACAGACTAACACCAACACACTTTACTTGTGTATTTCACTTTAAATACAGTTGATTCTCGTTATCTAAAACACTGTTTACTCAAACTAATGCTATAGATAAAGTATACTAAGGAAGAATGTGTTTAGTTTGCAATATGTTCTTTATATTGCAACTTCTGTTATCTCAAAGTACTGTTATTTTAAACCAAAAAATCTAGTCTCTTCGAGTTTGAGATAGTGAGAACTATGATATTTTTGCAGATACATGCATACGCGTTTCTTGCCAGATATCGCCACAGAAAAAAGATACGGAGCGTCAAACGTGTCTTAAGGTTTTAACATCCCCCTTCACCCCTCCCCCCACCATACACACACAGACACACACAAACACACCATACTACTCCCACCCCAGCATTACGAAAACACGCCTATTCAAATATATTGAAAATTTTACCACCAAAAAATGAAAATTTTCAGATAAAAAAATTCTGATATTTTTTCGAATTTCCGCTCAAACATACATTGTGGGTTTGACATATAGTCTTTCAACTTTACATATAAACTTCTTTTCAATCGATAGTTTGCCAAAAAACAACAACAAACAAACAAAGCAAATGACAAATGTAATCAGAAATTTGGCGCCGAAAGAGTTTTCTTATTTCTAAAGTTTACATTTTTACTACTCCTTATCTATAACTTACATGTCTAGTTACTTAACAGTTAGGTATTTCAGTTTAGACGTGCCAAAAGATTAACTGACTTTCTTTTTCTGTGAAATTTGATTTTTTCCAAACCTGATTATAATGCCTTATTTTTTACGTAATGATGTCTGTTAGGGACTTTGTATCATACGCTCTGTTTTTATATTTCACCAGGTTTTTTTGTTTTCCATAATTCTCATTTGACTATATGTAAAATTATATTCACAAAGGTTGATATTCTTTATTTTGATTTTCTAGACCAAGGTACATAGTTTTTAAGTCAAAGTAAATTTCTTCATGATTTGTTTCAGCAAGAATTATATTAATTTTGTGTTCTATGAATAATAATGTCTCATTTACTAGGGGACAACGATAAAATAGATGGGCTGCGTTCTTACAAAAATGGAATGTACCACCCGACCTTCCCATAAGATTTAATCGGTATTCTGTAAAGATTGAATTCTGAATTATTTTCCAGTGAAGTTGTTTCTCTTTATTTGTAACAGGAAGTAGTAATGAGTTTTGCCATATATTGTTCCAGCTTAGATTATCCCCAAACGTCGTTTCCTATTTTAATTTATTCTTTGGTGTAAATTCTGTGTCTCGTAATATATTTTTGTATGCTTTTTAATGATATTTTCTTCGGCTCAATTGAGTTTGTTCTTAGTTTTATTTAAGTTTGTTTGAATTTGAACTAGTGTTTGTTTCTCGATTATTATTCTCTGATACCTGTGTATTTTGTAGAGCCATTGCTCTGGAATAGATGATTTAATGATGTTATATAAATGCACTCCGTTTTGTTTATCTACAAGTTTATCCATCATGCAGTTATTATTAATAAAATTATTTAAGTTTTCATCCCAAATGTCATTTATTTTTTGTATACCTTGTTTACTAAAACTATCGAACCAAAGCGGTGTATTCGAAATAGAATTCTATCGTTGCCATTGATATGTTCACCTAAAATTGATTCTCTATCCATTGTTTTATCTTACTTTGAAATATTACCCAAGATTTATCGGCTTCTTTATAAAAGTGAGATGGTATTGTTATTTCTAGGTTTTTAAACTAGGACAATTTGTTAAAAAATTTCTATTTTAAATTTCTCATCTAAAACTCGCAGCCATTGTTTGCCTATTACGTTCCAGTTTTCATATCTGGAGTTCGTTATTTTGTAAATAAACTTAACATGTTTTGATTTATATAATGCTCTAAATTTATCATATTAAGCCCCCATCCTCTAGTTTTAAATACATTGTTTTCTTATTTATTAGTGGCTGTTTTTCGTCCCATAAAAAAAATCTAAATTTTGATGTCTATTGATCTTAAAATATTTATTGGTATATATTTTGTTTCTAATTCGAATCCTAACTGTGAAATTAAGGAAGTTTTTATGATGAGAATTTTACCTTTGACTTTAAAATCACTTGTTTTCCAAATCCCAATACAGTTTCTGATCTTTTTTATTTAGTCCATCCAAACAGCGTTTACATCAATATTATACCCATGATGTATACCCAGTGTTTTAACATTATCCTTGTGGGCAATGATATTTCATTGTATTCTGGTATTTTTTCTTTCCATGGACCTATATATAGACCTATTGTTTTATGTTTGTGAAAACTTGCTCCTGAAGCTTTTTCGTATTTGCTTATTGTCTTAAAACATTCTTTTATAGACTCTTTTATAGACTCTTCTGTTGAATTAAATAATTGAGTATCGTGGACAAATGCATTTAATTTTACTTCATCTCTTCACATTGAAACTCAACTTATTCTGGGCAGCGGTAAGTCTATTATCTATTTGTTTTTCCGTATAGCACATGCGAGTGGCTCTGCTTGTAGTATATAGATTAAGGGACCTATAGGACATCCTTGACGCATGGATCGAGTGATAGGGAAATACGTGCTTCGAAAACCATTTGTAAGTATAAGTTTTCGCCTCTCTAATGAGCATATTAATCCACTGAATAAAGTCCGAAATTAAACTTTTCTAAGCATTTTAAAACCCATTGCCACTCTACCCTATCAAATGCTTTATTGTAATCTAAAAATATAATAGATGAATTTATTCCACGATGTTCGCTGTACTCTCCGGCGTCCTGTAGCAGGCGATTCGCCGAAAGAGTTAATTCAGAGTGACGGCGACGGCAAGTATGCTGTAAGTTAAAGATATGAAGTTAAAGATCTGAGTTCTCGTTGAGTAATAGGTATATTTCCTCACGGAGAGGCTCATGTATTTTCTGCTTTTTTAGCAAACTTAATGATGGGCTCTGTCTGGTTATCTCCGTGTTTGAAAATTTTGCCATAGTGATGTTCTCTTCAAACATTCAGACTGTTTTAACCCTTTCAGACCTGCAGACCAAAACAGATACCTGTGCAAACAAGGTAGATCCTGATGAGACGAATGCTGAACCGTTTTATCAGGGTATACACTGTTTGTCATTCTGTATTGAGTTTTGACTGGCATCCCTATTTGCAGCTATGAACAGGTCCAAATTCAGTGGTAGAAAGGTCCATTTCATAACTCGGGGTGGAAAGGGTTAAGATGACAACAGTGTATGTTTACTGCTAAAACAGAGCCCTGCTCTTCCCTAGACTGCCTACCGATGCTTCTTGCGTTTTGATGTCAGTTTGAGGAACAGTAAAGCTAGAACTATAACTGAGCCGCATTAAGCCATCGCGAAAACATACCTATATAATTTTGACCCCTTAAACCCCACTTTATATAGTAAAACTAGTGTTTACAGGGGTGTACTTTTTTTTTCCTATTTCTGCTCAAAAACAGATTGTGGGTACTCGTTAGAACCGCCTCGCCGAGGCGGTTCTAACGAGTACCCACAATCTATGTTTCGAGAATATGAAAAATATCAGAGTTTTTTTTCTTTTGAAAATTTTCATTTTTTGGTGGTGAACTTTTCTATATATTTGAATAGGCGTGTTTTCGCAATGGAAAAAGTGCTTTCAAGCATGCACTAAATGCACAGATTCAGATCTTCCTGCGCATGCAAAAAGCACCATTCATGCCTTTTCGCTCCATTAATGCTGTAGTATCCAATAATTCTGTAAGTGGACAGGGAAGGTCCTCATCAGACTGCGCGGATGCGCAGGCTGATCTGGGCCTTCGTTGTCCGCATATACCCGAAAATACGATTTCGCATGGGGAGCTCCAATTGAAGATGATTATAACTACTGCAGCACCACTTTTAAAAAGTTACATGAAGAAAGTGACTAGCCAGATAACTTTTACGTGCTGATTTATTCTGTGAAGTTTTATGAAAATTAAAGATGTATTGTAGAAACGATTTGCTCCAAATATTCGGAGAGGGTGCTAAGGGCAGAAAACCATGGGATGTAAATGCCACCTACTCCTACTCATCATGCTGTTTTTCTGTGAAGATTTATTAAAATCTAACAAAACTGTGTATTGCAGAAGTCATCACGAAAACATACCCCACTTTTATATAGTAAAACTGGGATTTGGAGGGGTATACATTATTTTGTATTTCTGCTCAAAAACATAGATTATGTGTACTCGTTAGAACCGCCTCGCCGAGGCGGTTCTAACGAGTACCCATAATCTCTGTTTTGAGCAGAAATATGAAAAATATCAGAGTTTTTATCTGAAATTTTTCAATTTTTGGTGGTGAAATTTTCAGTATATTTGAATAGGCGTGTTTTCGTAATGTGTAGTTTCTCAACAAACACGAACAGGTAACTCCGGAATGATGATAGTAACCTCTCACACTGATATCATTCTGAAAATTTCTATTAAGTTTTATGGGAAAAAAAAAACATCTTGCAGCAACTGTAGTAGTTCGCATCATAAATTCGGAGAGGTTGACTTACGTGCCAAGGGCAGATAACTCTGGCATAATACAATTTCACAGTTCCTCATCACGTTGCTCATTCCTATGAAGTTTTATCTAAAGTGTAGCAAAAAGTTATATACACAAACATGCATGGACTTCTAAAGTGGCAAGGGCAGACGAACGTAGACAAACAATATTTCATGCCACGCACTGCTTCTAATCATGATCAGTTCTGTGAAATTTGTAAAATGCTACCAAAACTGTAAAAGTACAGTCGACTCTCGTTATCTCGACTTCGCTTATCTCGTATAACTGCTTATCTCGAAATGAAAATCTGGTGCCTGCTTTAACATGGAAATCTAACAACAGGTAACAGAACATTGTAAAAAGAAAGGAGCAATTTTTCCCCTTTTCCACTATATTTTCAATATATCTTCAGAAGTTAAATTACATATTCATTTGTGAAATGTGACTGTTCGATTTTTTTTTTTTTTTTCCTCAATTTTGAAAATTGATATGTCGAGGTACAGATATCACAAAGTATTTCAGAGAGTCGCTTGGACTACGAGATAATGAGAGTCGATTGTAGTTCGCTCCATATCAAGCACAGCTGCAGTAACAGATTGGCTGACCGCCATTATGACTCCTTTATAATTCCTCTCAAACCTTGTAAGCGCAGACATAAAAGTAGGATTTTGAGTATTTATGTAGGTACTTTCTGTATCAATATACGTCTATCCTTCTCTTAGTTTTGTAGGACAAACTGCTGATTCTAGCCTGGCCTTGACAGGTGCCACATGCAAGGAAATATGACGTATGCAAGGTAGCAAAAGTAGCTAGAGGTAAATTTAGTAATTTTCTTCAGTATTTTCTTCCGTTTCGGGCAGTGAAAAAGGAGTCCGGTAATAAAATATGAAGTTTTTGTATATATGTTCGTATCGCAATTTTCAATTAAACATATATGTATGAATTTAGGCTCGACAACTTATCCCTTATATGCCCTAGATAATAAATAAAGTAGTTACTCACATGTAATAAATAGGGTAAATCTGACCTAAACTTTTTTTTTTTTTTTGAGAAATATTTTTATTTCTGTTTATTGTTTTCTGTTTTATTTTATTGCACGAAAATTAATCGTTATTTATGCATTTAGTAAATATCTCACACGTTTCTACAGCATAGTGCTAGCTGCATTTTCTTTTTGACATAATCAGTAAAACACAAGGGCCCTGTTGTTCAAAACTAACGATATCGTTAGTTAACGTATCGTTAAAACTTTGATCATGAAATACGGCATATATGCTAATATTTTTGCTGAAAAAATGTGAGTAGCTTTTGCATTTGCAAAAGCTACTCACATTTTTTCAGCAAAAAATACCTGTGAGTTAGATATTGTACTTATTTGGTACAGTAAATCAACACCAACACGAAATAATCTTTATCATGCATTAACATCAACGTTTCGCCATCACGGCTTCTTCAGGATGTAATTTTTTTTTTTTTTTTTTTTATTGTACTTATTAGAATAGTTAACATTTTGACCACTAACCAGCTCGTTAAGCTAACGATGCTTTGAACAACTAGGCCCAGTTTTAATAGCCAACTGATAATATATCGTACTGATTTTTTTAATGTTAGACAAAACCGCCATGGACCGAGCAATCATTGTTTTTTTACTACATTTGCATATAAGGCAAAGATTTGTTGCCGGTAAAATCGGTTTTGAAAACCCAAAAGTTTTTACTAACAAGGCGATTGCTCCGGTGTTAATTGTTCTTTGTAAGGCTTTGTGACCGCTAACTGCATGTTAAATCCTGATTGTATTTCTAGCATTGTGGTCACCTGCTGTATTGCTGCCCACTTTGTTTTCTATTTTGCTATCGTGCGTCATGATTTTATGTCCTGGTACTAGCATTGATCTCCTTACTTCAATAGCAGACCATTTTGCTTTTTGTTACTACATGTACTATGTGTGTTTTGTGTTTTTGCTTTGCTAGCTAATCGTTTTATTATTATTGGTATCATTACAATTGTTATTATTTATGAAACATTTGGACCGGGAGTGAAGAATTGAAAACAAGCTGTAAAATAGATCTAAAGCCCCGGTAGAATTTACCACTAGACCTTCAAAGGCAGTGGTTCTAGCCATTACGAAAACATGCCTATTCAAGCATACTGAAAATTTTACCACCAAAATCTGAAAATTTTCACATAAAAATTCTGAAATTCTTCATATTACTGTTCAAAACATACATTGTGGGTATGCGTTAGAACCGCCTCTGCGAGGCGGTTCTAACGCGTACTCACAATCTATGTTTTAGAGCAGAAATAAGAAAAATAATGTATACCCCTGTAAACCCCAGTTTTACTATATAAAAGTGGGGTTTAAGGTGGTCAAAAGTATATTTGCATGTTTTCGTGATGGTTGATTGTTCTTTGTGTGGCCCTGTGGCTGCTTGCTGCGGGGCTTAATTCATATATATTTTGAGCCACCACATGACAAAACCAACAAAATGGCATGTGCGCCCAGCAAAGACTCACGCTGGGCATTCGCCCAGTCTGCCGAGTCTGATCAGAGTCTTCGCTGTCTGCATGAAGAAAACTTAGTCCTTAATTACCCACTGAGCGCACAGCGAAGACTCTGATCAGACTGGGTGGAAGCCCAGGTTGATTTGAGTCTTCGATGGGCGCACATATATTTTGTCATTGTATGCTGTTATCTGTGAGTGTGGCTATTCCAGGGCTGCATTCAGATGTGCAAAGTGATAACAATGTTTTGGCCTGGATCCCTGTACCTAATGACGAGCGCCAACAGGAGCTGTGATCCAGGACAAAACACTCGTGAGTAACTTGCATATTTGAACGCTGCCATGGACACCTTCTATATTATTGCTTGTTACGACAGAGGGAGCTAGTTGCTTTACTTTTCTTTAGTCTGCGTTTTGTGTACAGCCGTCTTCTTGGTGGCATTCGTAGGCCATGCTCTGTGATTGGTGGCTGTTCCGGGACATCTTCCATTACGAAAACACGCCTGTTCAAATCTATTGAAAATTTCACCACCAAAAACTGCAAGTTTTCAGATAAAAATTCTGACATTTTGTTACATTTCTGCTCAAAACATAGATTGTGGGTACTCGTTAGAACCGCCTCGGCAAGGCGGTTCTAACGAGTATCCACAATCCATGTTTTGAGCAGAAATAAGAAAAATAATGTATACCCCTGTAAACCTCAGTTTAACTATGTAAAAGTGGGGTTTAAGGGGGACAAAATTATATAGGCGTGTTTTCGTGTTGTGTACTATTTTTCAATGATGGATCCGGAAAAATCCGTAACCTCAGAAACTTACCGTAGGTCATGTGCGCCCAGCGAAGATTCAGATCAGCCTGCGCATCCGTACAATCTGACCAGATTCTTAAATTGGCGCCTTTTTTGGATAGGCCAGGATGCAAAATTTCTGCATGCGGACAACGAAGACTAATCAGATTACGTATGCTGATTTGAGTCTTAGTTGCACGCACTTATCTGAATGGCGGTTTGTTACTTATACTGTACGAGTTTGTGGCCGGGCTCATCGTGAATTTACTTGTGGTTTTCTTTAGCCTTGATTTGTTTTTCATTTGCTGTGACATTCAGCAGTTTTAACTACTTACCGAGGCGTAGCCAGAACAAAATTATTTTTAAGCCCTCCCACGAAAAAAGCTTGAAAACTATGCATAGAATCGCTTCCAAAATAAGGGCTTCTCTTAAAGGAAAGAATTTGCTCCCAAAGGGAGCAAATTCTTTCCTTTAAGAGCAGCCCCTGTGGTAAAGAAGCAAAATATTTTTATGTTAATGCCACTTTATAAAAATATTTTTCTTACGCTTGTTATGCATATGCTTAATGTACCTAATCGTAAACAACACAAGAACCACCGATTCAGTACAATCAGAGTAGGCGTAGGTCTGACCGTACTGAAGCGGTGGTTCTTGTGTTGTTTATTCGTTGTGTGGCATTGTGGCTGCTCGCTGCAGGGTTTTGTTTTAAAGTTGTTTTTTGTTGTTGTTGTTGTTTTTGTCCTGTTTGCTGTCCTATTGTGTTTAGCGGTTCCTGTCTAGCATTATAACCACCTTGTAGCGAAAGAGAGAGCTGGTTACTTTTCTTTTCTTTGGTCTGTGACTTGTATATTAAATGTCATGGTTTGTTTGCTCTTCCACTTGGTGTCATTGGTAGGCCATTATCTGTGATTGTGGCTCATCCTGGACCTCTTCTATATTATTTTCCCAGTGTTAATGAATCTATAATTCATCACAGTGACGACACGTTACGAAGACATGTCTGTTCAAATATACTGAGAATTTTACCACCAAAAAATGAATAATGATAATTTTTCATATTTGTGCTCAAAAATAGATTGTGGATACTCGTTAGAACCGCCTCGACGATTGGCAATCTATAATTTTGAGCAAAAATAAGAAAAATAATGTATACCCCTGTAAACCTCAGTTTGAATCTATAATTCATCACAGTGACGACACGTTACGAAGACATGTCTGTTCAAATATACTGAGAATTTTACCACCAAAAAATGAAAATTTTCAGATAAAAATTATGATAATTTTTCATATTTGTGCTCAAAACATAGATTGTGGATACTCG
Source organism: Anodontia alba (assembly GCA_964016985.1). Classification (NCBI taxonomy): domain Eukaryota; kingdom Metazoa; phylum Mollusca; class Bivalvia; order Lucinida; family Lucinidae; genus Anodontia; species Anodontia alba. Next base: position 77,541,249 of record OZ024828.1, read on the forward strand.
TTAGAACCGCCTCGACGATTGGCAATCTATAATTTTGAGCATAAATAAGAAAAATAATGTATACCCCTGTAAACCTCAGTTTGAATCTATAATTCATCACAGTGACGACACGTTACGAAGACATGTCTGTTCAAATATACTGAGAATTTTACCACCAAAAAATGAAAATTTTCAGATAAAAATTATGATAATTTTTCATATTTGTGCACAAAACATAGATTGTGGATACTCGTTAGAACCGCCTCGACGATTGGCAATCTATAATTTTCAGCAAAACTAAGAAAAATAATGTATACCCCTGTAAACCTCAGTTTTACTTTATAAAAGCGGGGCTTATGTGGTCAAATTATGTAGGCTTATTTTCGTGATGTGTTTAATTTATATGTTTTTCTATGTTGAGCCATTGATGTGTAAATGAAACCCTACACGGACCGAAGAGTTGTAATTTCTATTGCCGTTTCTTCTCGTTTATTCGTTCTGTTTTCCCTGAGATGCCAGTTTGGTGACGTCGTGTTATTTCAGCATCAACTTCATTCTGCTTATTTAGTATATTCTATCAATAACAAAATCACCACGAAAACACACCTATTCAAATTTACTGAAAATCTTACAACCAAAAAATAAAGGAAAATTTTCAGATAAAACAAAAAATGATATTTTTCATATATCTGCTCAAAACATAAATTGTGGGCCTCAGCATGGCGAGGCGGTTCTAACGAGTACCCACAATCTATGTTTTTGAGCAGAAATAAGAAAAATAATGTATACCCCTGTAAACCCCAGTTTTACTTTATAAAAGTGGGGTTTAAGGGGGCCAAAATAAAATAGGCATGCTTTCGTGATGAGTTTAATCTATATGATTTTCTATGTTGATCCATTAATGAGTAAGTGAACCCCTTCACGGACCGTAGAGTTGTTGACTGTTTCAAGGTGGAATTTCTTTTGCCGTTTCTTCTCGTTTGTTCGTTCTATTTTCCCAGAGGTGTCGTTTGGTGACATTATTTCAGCATCAACTTCATTCTGCCTATTCAGTATATTCTATCAATCACAAAATGAATGTATTTAATGTCTCGTCTTTTTCTCGTTACTAAACCATCACATAAACATGCCTATATAATTTTGACCCTCTTAAACCCCACTTTTATATAGTAAAACTGGGGTTTACAGGGGGATACATTATTTTTCTTATTTCTGCTCAAAAACGTAGATTGTGGGTACTCGTTAGAACCGCCTAGCCGAGGCGGTTCTAACGAGTACCCACAATCTATATTTTGAGCAGAAATATGAAAAATATCATAATTTTTTATCTAAAAACTTTCAGTTTTTGGTGGTCAAATTTTCTATATATTTGAATAGGCGTATTTTCGTAATGCAGTCGCCTGAAGGGATTGTCTTTTAATCGCCTGAAGGGATTGTCTTTTAACCTATAATCTACAATAATACTCTCTCTCTCTCTCTCTCTCTCCCTCTCTCTCCCTCTCTCTCTCTCTCTCTCTCTAAACTGTTCCCCTCCTGCTAAACCAAAGATTACATCTTTGTTTTATTTGAAGAAAGCGAAAATGTATCAGAGTATGAAAGTATTAAACATTGCTTTCATCAGAATAAAAAAAAACTAAACGTCGTTTCAGTGTTACAAATAAAAATCTAAATAGGTTGACTTTGGAAAAACAGAAAACCCCAAAAGAACGAAAATCTGAGACTTGGTTTTATTAAGTCTCTTCATACACAGCTATGTAATTTGCGAGGCAACATACGCCCTCTGGCACCTGCGCATGCGTTATTCGATTTTCAAAATAACCATAATGGGCTTAGTGATCCAAGTTTTGTACAAAGTAACCAGAATGGGCTCAGTGATCAGTCATCTGAACTATGGTGATAAGCAGTTCTGCAGTTTCAACCCTTGCCTTGATGAATAAATTAAGATGTCACGCCCATTTTTAATTTCCAACCAATCAGATTACTTGATCTGGGTTTTTGATAGAAATTCACATATTTAATGACAAACAGTGCAGATCCAGATCAGTTGGCTTCTTCAGAAGTCAACTGATCTGGATCTACACTGTTTGCTAAGACAGGGCATGTCGTGTTCAGCAAGAGAAGGGTTAATACTACGCCTTAGTCAGCTATGCTGGATAGGAAAAATGCCAAAGTTCTCTCTGCCTCAGGAATCAATACCTCGCAAACTTAAATATATCATCACGTGACCGTCTCCATAATTTCTTATCCCCACCCACAGCACCTGACACCTTTTTATGGTTGTATAGAAAACTTCAGAAATATGTTTTACCGTTTCTGATTGGATTTACCAGGCTCTGTAGTATATATAAAAGCGATGCGCGAGAAACACTGCTTCACTAGGAGTGAATACAATTCCCAATACAGATGTTCACCTAAGAGCGGCAGCAGGTACAGCAGATGTATAATTACTAGTCTATATACATATAGTACAGACAGATGATAGCGATTAATTGGATCGATGCATAATACCGGGTGGAAAGATTCGTTAAAGTTTTTGAAATTTTGGTGTCCGCCGATAATTATCCATTCTTCACTATAATACATTTTTTGAAAAGTTACAAATAACAATTGTATTCGTAGTTTAAAACGTAAGAAGATCTGCACAGATAGTAGCTATTAAACTTTGGTGATTATCTTTGACTTATACATGTGCCGGAACTTTGAACTTACTTTTCGGTGAAGACAATATTTCTCATAGTTTCGAAGAGATATTAAGCATAGCGAGAACGGGATATATTACAGACTAATCTAACTTCTGCAAAATCAACGTCGTGGTTTTCTTTAAATATAACTAGCATGGTTTCGATATGAAGAACTGGAAATAAAGACTTGCGCCAAACAAAAATAAAGAATCAAAACTAAAATCAATAAAAATACGGTTTCGTGCATAGGTGCACGTTCAAAGAATGTGACAAACTGCATGGATAGATGTATAATATCTCCGTTGATCATAGTTTTGTCATATAACCTCTAACGTTTCACTATGGGTCCATACGGTGCAGTTGACACAGCAAATCAGACTGTAGGTTTGGATTTGTGTTCCGAGTGGTGGTGTCATCAGAAGTCAACATTAATTATGCTTGAAGTATTTGTCATCCTCTTGTGTATTCTTGGAAGCCTCGGCAACCTGATAACACTTTTAGCTATTGTTTTCTCCAGCTTGCGTTACACTGTTAACTGCATTTTAATTGGAAGCGAGAGTTTTGCTGGATTCCTCTATTGTTCGCTTATTCTCGCGATGCAGGCAGTGATATTCCATAAACAGACGCAAATTCCTGAAATTCCTGAATCTTTCTGTCTGGCTGCCGGCGGAATACGGTACACGCTTGTTGGAGTCATTTTGCTGCATCTAGGCGTCATTGCGCTCTACCGATACTTAAATGTGGTTCACGTTAATAAATACCGGTACATGTCCGGTACTAAACAGTTAATTATTTCACTCGTGTTTTGTTGGATGCTTCCGCTTGTCTTTACCGTACCACCGTCCCTGAAAATTTGGGGTGCTTTTAAGTTCCAGCCTTCAATTCTAGCTTGTACATTTGATCAAACGACTGACCCCTCCAACAGAATCGCCACGGTGACAGCCGGATTTATCATTCCTTGTCTCTTTATCGTATTCTGCTATATCAGAATCGGCGTCGCTGCGTTTAAGAGTTTTAAACGCATGAGCAAATGGAAAAGTAATACTCCACAGAAGAAAGCATTCCGAATATCTGCCATGATGCTGTGTATATTTTTCATATTTTTCTTTGGTACATTCCCATATTTTGTGTTAAATGTAACTGACAAGACTTATAAATATCCTATTCATCACATATGGACAACGATGTTGGGGTGGCTTCTTTATTGCTTAAATCCAGTCGTCTACACGCTTATGGATCACAATTTCAGAACTGCATATCGGCGGTTCCTGATGGGTGAATGTGAAAAGACCCCTTCTCGGCGGATTAGTAATACCCTCTTCAGAACAGCTCCAGTCTGAGAAAGTAGCTAGATACCAGTTGAATCGCAACGTCAGAAAGCGTAATTTCGGACATATGCGTCCAGTGAACATTCCGATCACTGGGCCCATTTTGGCTAGCCAAGGATGCAAAGTTGTTTTTTTCTTCGTACAGACATTGAAGACTTTGAACGGACTTTGCGGCTGCGTGGGCTGATCTGGATCTTCGTTGAGCGCACACGTCCAAAGGTACGTTTAACCACACTTTTACTGGGCAGGCCCAGTCCTCTAAGCGGACTTCTGGAGAAAGAATGTGAAATACTGGTTAACCGCTTAGAGGACTAAACCTGCCCAGTAAAAGTGTGATTAGGTAAACTGACCGCGCTCGACATGACCCCATTGGGTTGACTGGGCCGTAAACCCTCAACACAAACAAACGTTTACCCACGTTACGGCTCATTTCCCTTACAAATTATCAAACCTTATTTGTGAGTTATTCGCCGGAAATTACTCAATAAAATCCTCAAAAATAAATTTATTTTTGCGGATTTTATTGGATAAATTCCAGCGAATCACTCACAAACTGAATAAAACCCAAATGGCTTTATGTTAATTTTGTGTCAGTTGCCGGAGTTTACACATCGATAAAATCCACAAAAATAATAATTCATTCCTTATAATTTCAACATTGTCATCAAAGTGTTACAGATGTTGCCAAAAAGGGCGGAAGGAAAATAGATCCTATAGATCCCTGCTCTGTTCTTTAGTGAAGTGTAAAATAATTCCTTCAACAAATCAAATTGCGTAAACTGTGTATAAAGATGAAGAGTTAGAATTATTGATAAGTAACCGGCCAAATTTTAAAATAATTGTAATCCTGAGCCTCTTTCTAGATCAGGTATTTTGTAATCATGTACGTGCTGCGTCAAGCGAAAGCGTGCCTTCGAGCATGCGCAAAATGCGCAGATTCAGAATCATCCTGCGCATACACAAATATTAAATGGACCTTTGCTCACCATTCATACGATCTGTAGTATCCATTAATTCTGGTAGCGGACAGTGAAGGTCCTGATCATACTGCGTGGATGCGCAGACTGATCTGGGTTTTCGCTGTTCGTATATGATTAAAGACACTTTTTCGGCCCAACGACAACGTATTATCGATATTTTTAGTTCTCTGCGTAAACATTAGCGGTGAGTACGCTTCTAATGAGTACCCACACCATATGTTTTCGTGGAGAAATAAGAAAAAATATATCTCTCGATACCCTGGCTTATCTAAAGCTATATAAGACAAGACATTTTCACGATATAGTAGGAGACGTAAGGAAAATTTTGTTTCTTAATCACATTTAGACAGATCTATACATCGAAAAGGTTGCTAGAAGAAACAAGTTGAAAAGCTGGTTTAAAACTGCAAAATTCTGAAAGTCCTTCTAATAATGTTGACCCACTGTTTTCACTATATTAATGAGTTACAATGGGTACACATTACATAGATTGTTAAGTAATGTTTTTACTGTCTTAGGGACGCTGTAGAATGCGCTGGTAAACAGTGAAAATCTGATCAGATTGCGCGGATGCACCGATTGAGGCGGGCTTTCGTTGTTTGCACATGTGATAAGGATATGTGATATGCATTCCAAGTGATCCTTAAGACGCTAAGCGAAATTGCAGCAGATGAAATTCTATTCATTTTTATTTTATTTATTTATTTATTTTTCAGGGGAAATAAGGCTTGGCATGTCATGTGACTCGTCTGCCTAGCAGACGAGTCACGTGACAGGCCAAGCCTTATTGTCTCTGTAAAATCGTCTGCTGCAGTTGTGATAAGCAATTCGTTGGATACTAAATTGTTGATATCAATGCATTTTTACGTATTTACTGTTAAGCAATTGCCAAAACTATATTATAATTGTTGTTATGATGATGAATACCATTGTTTGCCAAATAAAACAAATATGAACGTCTGCTTTCTTTCATTCATCTTACATAAGAATCGTCATACCCGGAAGTCCATTGGTTAACTCTTGTCCTGCTGAATGCGCATATATCCTTAGTCTGTTTGTCATTCAATATATGAACACGTATAAACAATCTAGATCAAGTAATCTGATTAGCTGAAAATTAGAAATGGGCGTGGCATCTTAATTTATTCATCATGACAAGGTTTAATAGAAATAACTTAAATCATCTGAAACCAAGGCGTACTCACGGGTATTGTATTACAAACAGGTTTTCATGTTAATATCAAATGTACTCAATAGAAAATTGAACTATTTGACCCACAACGTGAGAAAACATACCTCCGGACATGTGCGCCCAACGAAGACTCAAATCAGCCTGCGCGTCCGCGCAGGCTGATCAGAGTCTTCGTTGTCCGATGAAAAAACAGTGTATCCTTCTCAATCCAAAATGCGCCCAGTGAAGATTCTGATCAGACTTCGCGAATGCGCAAGCTGATCTGACTCTTCGCTGGGTGCGAATGTCTGAAGGTATGTTTTCTGACCTTACGGCTCATGTATGCCAAAATTCTCTCTAGAGAAATTTTCTTTCCTGTTTAACGACACATCAACGCTTGTGGGCCATTGTGTGTCGTCTCTCAGAGAAAGGGGGAAAGGAAAGAAGAACTAGTACATGAGAGGAAAGATAGAAACAGAACAGGATGATGACAAAAGAGAATGACAAGCCAGAAAAAGAAGAAACACTAACCTCACTTGCCAAACTGTAATGTATTCTTTGTTACCAAAGGCAACCTTTCAGATTTTTATTTAACTTCACTGCGGCTGGTGTGAAGTACCATGTGGCGACGGTAGGATGTCTCCCCGTGAAGAAAACTTGGGTCTGTAGCTACCCCTTGATCGCACAGCGAAGACTCTGATCAGACTGGGCGGATTTCAAGACTAGTCTGAGTCTTCGCTGGGCGCAGATGCCATTTTGTTGGTTTTATTATTAGGCTGTCCATTTTTATTGGGCGGGTTCGCCTGTATGCGCCACAATTTGAGAAAATGGCCTTTATCGCATATGGAAACAACAAAGGCTCAGTTCAGCCTGTGCATTTTCATGATTTGATCAGTGTTTTTAATGTCCGCTTTTAAAATCATTCGAGACTGTAGACTGTAAAGACGAACAAAGGAGGCCCTGGTCAAACTGCGAGGCTGCACAGATTGATCTAGACGTTCCAAACCTTTTATATTCCCGGCTGATAATATGGTCGATACCATTATTACTGTATTTACCCTATGGGGTACCTTAACTCCTTATTATACTTTTAATTAAATCTCAACAAGTCCATTTTATCACCTGTTGAAGTATTTAACAGCGGGCCATATGCAAACAATGTAGACCCTGATCAGACGCCGCAAATGCGGCGTCTGATCTGGGTCTACAGTTTGCTGATGCATATTTGTCCCAATCCTTAGGGTTATTACGGTACACTAATTTATGCAGGTACCTTAACTCCTTACCACAGAGTTACATGCTGATAGTTGAACAACTCCATTTGACTACAGAACAGATCAACAGCGCCACTAGTCTGCTTTCTTGTAGACTCGATGAATGTCCGCATCTCTCCCCAACCCCCTCCCCCACCCCCTCAACATCACCCTCGAAGTATAAAAGAAATTACCCAGGAAATGCCACACTTACGACGCAAAGCCTTTTCGAGGCCTGGGAAGAAGGAGAGATTAATAACAAACAAAAGTAAATGTACCGACATAGGAGCCACCTCATGACAAAACCAACAAAATAACTGTGCGCCCAGCGAAGACTCAGATCAGCCTGGGCATCCGCCCAGTCTGATCAGAGTCTTCGCTGTGCGCTCAATGGGTAGCTAAGGACCCAAGCTTTCTTCATGCGAACAGCGAAGACTCTGATCAGACTGGGCGAATGCCCAGTCTGATCAGAGTCATCGCTGGACGCAAATGCCATTTTGTTGATTTTGTTTTGTCATGGAGACTCGTTTACTTTAACCGATGTACAGAGAAAGGAGAACTGTAACAGAGGAACCGCCTTGGAACGGTTAACAGGAGGGCTTTAACTGGTTTTGCTCGTGCGGAACCTTGCTCTTAATTGTGATGCAGCTCCAGTTTACAAATACAATCGACTCTCGTTATCTCGACTTTGCTTATCTCGAATAACCGCTTATCTCGTAGTGAAAATCTGGTCCCTGTTTTCATATGGAAATCTAACAAAAGTAACAAAATGCTATGGAAAAGAGAAGATATTTCTCTTTTCAAAAACATTTTCAATCTGTCTCTAACTTCAGGAGTCAAATTACATATTCATTTCTGAAACGTGATTGTTCGATTTATATTTTCCTCAATTCTGCATATCTGATATGTCGAGGTACGGATATCTCGAAGTATTTCAGAGAGTACCTTGGACTTCGAGATAACGAGAGTCGATTGTATATGTTTCCGTCCGTGTGGGGATCCCTCTACCTTTTCAATGAATCATCATAATAAAACGCAAATAATCACAAACACCATGAAAACACTTTTTTAACATAAAGCAGAGGATTTATTAGCGAACTGAAGCCAGAGCGCAAGAAAAGCACAAGTGCAGCCATGACGTCCGACCCAAGACAGATGAACGGCAACATGTGCGCCCAGCGAAGCTCCATGTCAGCTTGTGCATTCGCGCAGTCTGAACAGAGTCTTCACTGGGCACAATACGGATAGCCAAGAATACACAACAAATGATTAAGGGTTTCTTTGGTTGCACATGTCTAAAAGTACGTTCTCTCACGTTGCGGCTCAGAAAGTCAAACGCCAATCGTCTGAAGCAGATAAACCCATTGTAGACTGAATGAACGCCCCCGAACTATATATTGGGAGATTCTAATTTCGATTTTAGGTATGTCAGGCTATGCGATTTAGATATTCTGAGAGAAAAATGGTTGGACTGTTGCAAACAATGAAGACCCTGATCAGACGCCGCGTTCTGCGGCGTCTGATCTGGATCTGCACTGTTTGCTAAGTACCCTTTTTGGGGTCTCCAGACTACAATGGGTTAAAGAAAGTACATGTAACCGCTCTTCCGTCTGAGACCCGACTCACCGTCGTGCAACTGAACAGGAAAGCAAAGTTATCAACCATGCAGTTTACTACAGAACATTTATGTTTTAACCCTTAAAGCGCCAGTCACGACTATTGTCGTCTGCTTTGTCTTCTGCTTGTGATTTTAAAAGTCATTTCTGCAAACAGTGTGGACCCAGATCAGACTGCCGGTATGCAAAAAATAGGTTTGAAGTGTTTGCAAGAATATTCAGCAGACGACATAAACAGACGACATTTTCAGATGCAGTTTTTCTTGGCGCTTTAAGGGTTAACCTATCATTTTGTAACGAAATACAGTATTTTAATTGTTAGGCGTTCCACTGTCTCGAAACTGACACCGGATGGACACACGATAAAGGAAATATTCAAACTCGGCTATGATCGTAAAAACATCGGGCCATTCGTGAGGGCGTCACGCCATCGTCTGATCGCTGGTGGACTTTGTCATGCTCAGGCTCAGGTTCCGGCGGCAACGTCATAAGCGGTGGCAAAATCTTTGGCACGCAAAACAATTGCCAAAAGACCTTGCGAAGGTTCATCTTCGTGTTGAATTCATGTGACCATTTTGCCCTTCTTAAGGCCATCGTGAGGGCATCTTTTCAAATCGCATCAACTTCGTCCTTAGGCGTAAAAAATAATTGTGTTTCCACTAACCCGACCGACCCTGTTCCAAGCACCCGACTCTGCTATTTTTTATCAGTAAAAATGCAAAATAAAAGTAAAGCACCGACCCTCAACAAAATACCCGTATTTTCATATAATTACAGGCCCGACCCTGCTCTTTTCTGGAGAAAAAATAGAAAAATAATAATAAAAAAAGAAAGTTTCTCCTACCTACCGACCAAATGTTTTAGCATGTTAGTGGAAACACAGCTATTTTTACGCTTTACTTCGTGTGATCCTCGGTGCCATCGGGCATTTCTCGCCCCACGAAGACAATATAACGGAAACAAGAAGCTGTCCGATTGTCTTAGGAAGGCAACACGACTACGCGAAGCCCTAATAATGCCGTCCCGTAGCCATCGTATTATAGTAGGATGGCATCGAGATGGGAGCGCGGTGTCGGCGAAAACAGCCGAATTTGATGCTCAAGTGTTTCCCATTTGCCATGGTAATATGGACAAATAAAAGGCCAGCCTCAGAGCATCTTCCTCAGTCAGTCCAGATCGGTTCTACAAAGCAGAGGCGTGCGTAACTCTCAAAGCTCTAATCATAGCCAGCTTCTTCCTCCTGCCTCTCCCTGCCTTGGGTGGCATGATAATGTTGAATTAAAGTTGAATCAAATTTTAAAATACAGTCGAATCATGCATGCAGAGAACTAATGCAGGCGTCACACTGTCCCGAAATTGACACCAGATGGACTCAAGAATACGGAATTTTGAAATTCGCGCGAAGATTGCCCCGAACTTGGTCAATAGCCAATCAACAACCGAAGTAAGTACGATTCCTGCAGAAGGTAACATGATGACACCCGAACCACAGACAGAGGCAAGACGAAAATGTAAATTTTTGTTAAGTAGTTTACCCGCATGCAACACGAAGGCAACACGATGACTATACGTACATCGTGTTGAGAGTGCGATGTTTCTAACTAGGTCACGAAAGTATCATGTGACCTCCCGATGATACAAAAACCGATTGACCGTGGGAAATTAAATTGCTGATAGCAGAACACACATTGCTGATAAACTTTACAGTCGACTTTCGTTATCTTGACCTCGCTTATCTCGAATAACCGCTTATCTCGAAGTGAAATTCTGGTCCCTGTTTTAACATGAAAATCTCACAATATGTAACAAAATATTGTAGAAAAGAGGAGGAATTTCTCCTCTTTTCCACAATATTTTCACTATTATATCTAACTTCAGGATTTAAATTACACATTCCATTGTTAAATTTGGTTGTTCGATTTATTGTTTTCCTCAATTCCGCTGTTCTGATATGTCTAGGTACGGATATCTGGAAGTATTTCAGAGAGTCCCTTGGACTTCGAGATAACGAGAGTCGACTGTAGTTCAAAGCGCCAGTCAACAGAAAGGAACCCAACAGCTTCCATCCAAGACACCAAAGGGAAAGAAGGACGCACTCGGACAAACGACTATCCAAAATAAAAACAAAAAATCACCAGGACAAAGCTATCGTGGAAATGGTCGTAATAAACTTCGGAAGTATTGATTATTTAGGGGGTCGTGTTTTACAAGGGACACTTTTCATGGGTTTCGTTTTGCTTTCCTGTGCAACAAGCCCCTTCTGAAAAAGGGTCTTTCCTGCATAGTACAGTGAACCCTCGTTACAATGACAGCATTTTTTCCCAAAAATGTTGCCATTATAATAAATTTGCTGTTGTTAAGCATCCTTAATGGACAGAATTATATGTAAGAAAGGTCTTGTTTTATTCATATTTCCTCATATAGCATATGTTCTGGATTGAGGCGATTCTAACAAATATCCAAAACATATGTTGCTTGAAGATTTTAGCAATGTGTTTGGATAATTTCTCATTAATCGTCATCTCTTGAGCGAATGTTTCGCTACTTTCAAATTGTCATTGTAACGAATTTTGTCGTTGTATCGAGTGTCGGTATAAAGAGGGTTGACTGTATATGTCTCTTATTGTAATAAGTTAGTCTCTGTTAATGCTGTATGAGTCTGAATTAAAACTGTATGTTTTATATGTTTACCAGGACGACACTCAATAAACGGCGGTACACGAACAGAAATTTAACATAAGTAAACCTGTACCTCCATCAAACACACACACACACACGCACGCACGCACGCACATACACACACAACACATGGACACACACACACATTTGGCTGCCTATTAGGCAGATTATGGGGGAAGTGAATGTTTATTCGTTATGAATTCTTTAAGTGTTGTTATTTCCTTGTTCTAGTGTGAAAAGGACATAATGCTGTTACCGTGGTGATACATTGTGACATCAGTATCATTTTAGTGTGGTGATTTTTTTTCATTAATATTCTGTTCTTTTCAATAAGCTTGAATGTTTAATTATCAAGACTAGAGATCATGTAGGTGTAATAGCCTCATATGTTCGTATAAAGAATGACTTGGAACAATTTTATATGCTGATATGTACAGCCGAACTTCAATTACTCGAATATGGAACCATGGAAATTTGCTGTTGTAGACATGGGTAGTTCGAGCCGTTGAAGGGTAATCATAGCGCCAGGTTTGGAGGCAAATTATCTAATTTAGGGATGCCTTCGAGTTTCTGTAAAATAAAGTTATGTTGATTGTACTCATTAGAATCGCCTCGATGAGGCGATTCTAATGAGTACACGCAACACATAGTTATATGATAAAATAAGAACATTTCCCTGAAATACCCCTAAATATTTGTTTTCTTGAGCTATCGGAAGAATTCCCTAGGTATTCAAAATCTAGTTGGAATCAGCCACGATGAACTAGCCATTGGTGTTCTAGTCATTGAAGTTTTACTGCACATATTTTAAAATGTGTCATTGTTCACCAGAATGAGATTCCTTTAAAATAAATTTGAGCCAGGGCACAATATATCCTACAAGATTGCATGTGTACCCAAAGAAGTCTCAGATCATCCTGAGCCTAAGCGCGGTCTGATCAGAGACTCCGCCGTCCGCATAACGACGCTTTAGAACCTTGGCTACCCATAGAGCGCCATGCGAAGACTGATCAGACTGTGCGGGTGCCTTCGCTTGGCGCATATGCAGTCTTGTAGGAAATGCTGTGCCCTGGCTCATATATAAATTTATAATTGGCACACCTAATTGGCAGAATCTGATAATGACTTTTATACAATATTGGTAAAAGTGAGATTACTCGTATCTGTCACGAATTCCTTTAATGTGCTTTTGCTTATCATGTAAAGTTCAAATGTCCCTGAGTATAGCCAAGCAAAACCCGACCTTATTGCGTATCCATCACGAAAACACGCCTATATAATTTTGACCCCCTTAAACCCCACTTTTATATAGTAAAACTGGGGTTTACAGGGGTATACATTATTTTTCTTATTTCTGCTCAAAACATAAATTGTGGGTACTCGTTAGAACCGCCTCTTCGAGGCGGTTCTAACGAGTACTCACAATCTATGTTTTGAACAGAAACATAAAAAATATCAGATTTTTTTTATCTGAAAATTTTCATATTTTGGTGGTCAAATTTTCAGTATATTTGAATAGGCATGTTTTCGTAATGCCAAGAAACATCACCATACCGTATTCGTAATAACAATCACACCGTATTCGGACATACATGCCTCATAAAACAGTGTTGCCTCTATTAGGAAGCCGTAGAACTTCTGATCGGAGTCTGCACTCTTTGGCAATCCTTCTGCGGTTTTAGACAGATCGACAGGTAGTTAATGGAATTGTTAAATTAAATCAATTTTGGTAAGGGATTGTTCGAAATTGAGGTTGAAAAAGTATGCCTGTAAAATTGATAAGGGTACATGGACAGATGTTGAAACGAACTGAACACCCCGAGGTTATAAAACATTTTTCATAATCAACTCAGCTGAGTATGATAATTATTATCTCTGCTAACAGATATGAAAATGACAACAATAGTTGGCATTTTCATATTTATTAGCAGAGAAATTTTCATGCTCAGCTATTTTTAGCAATAAAGAATTAGCAATTGTTAGTAATTTGAGATTTATTAGCTGAGTTGAGCATGAAAAAAGGTTCGATGACCTCGGGACCTGCTCTAAGTCGTTTCAGGGGATAAAATACATTTCTTGCCATTTTGACTTAGGACGACAACTTTAATAAGCCCTATTTTTTAATGGACTTCAAGCCCCTTCTAAAAAGGGTCTAATCTTTTTTTCCTTCTGCGAGATATTCTTTCCTTAAACAGTAGACCCCATTGAGAGAAGGGGCATGGGCAATTGTGACAGTGAAAGTATATCAAATTCCTTAAATGTATTTGCTGCTATGATCTTCTCATGGGTACTTGTAGTACAAAGGAAACAATGGTGAAAACAAACAAAAGTTCCAAGTGGGCCTGCATCGCTCACCTAGCTTGGTTAAAAACTGAAGCTAAATAAAATAAAGAAAGCCTTGCCCAACTAAGCATTCCAGTAAAGTGGCAAGTTGTTCTAAATGTGAAATTGATGTATTTATTTAAAATGTTTTTACATGAATAGATGCCCGGGGAAGCATTTGTCAGTGTTATTATTCATGCAAGGTTTCTATACAAGATCTTCAAATCCAGATTAAATTTTACAGTTTGCCATTTGTGTTTTTAGATGGCCACTGGATAAGATCACAAGTGACCTGTGAATTTAAATGTTTATGCTCTAGCGGGAAGCTATTGTCCTTCTACATATTCCAGGAAGGTCAATAGAAGGGCTTCAAAATCTGATTAAATATGCCGTTTGTTTACTTATGTGCATGCATCAACCCCAACATGACCAACGTGATCAGTGGTGACATCAGTACTCAGGAAATGTAATGAAACGAATAGGTAGGATTAGTCTAAACCTTGAAACGCTAATCACAACTCTGACACTTTGTTATATAAGCCAGCGCACGACAAATTCACAATAAAACCTGTGTGACCATACATTCCAACCCAGTATGGCAAGGGTTCCCGTTTATCACTCTTTGGATAGCACGGAGACTGTAGAAGGCACATGCGATCAGCGAAGACTGTGATCAGACTGCGCGGATGCGCAGGCTGATCTGAGTTTTCGCTGGTCGTACGTCTAATTGCATATATAGGCTAATATATACTAATTGTTAGAAAAAATTAGGCTGAGTAAAACAGGTTTGAGCCCCCACAGTAGTTTTTTCCTACTGACCGCCGTTCCAAGGCGGTACCTCTGTTGTTCTTTCTGTCTCATCAACGTAAGCGAAACGTTTAAACTGGTCGCAGATGGTATGAAATATAAATGGTTATCTAGAAAAGACCATATAATAATCACGAAGTACACATTAGTAGAACTGGGGTTTACAGTGGTATACATTATTTTTCTTATTTTGCTAAAAAGAACATAGATTGTGGGTACTCGTTAGAAACGCTTCGGCGAGGTGGTTCTAACGAGTAACCATAATCTATGTTTTGAGCAGAAATATGAAACTATCAGAATTTTTATCTGAAAACTTTCAGTTTTTGGTAGGGAAATTTTCAATATATTTGATTAGACGTGTTTTCTTAATGAGTTTTCGCGAAGCACCTAAAGATGAAAGCATGAGGAACAATGACAAAACTCAACGACACAGTTGCGTTAACTGACATACATACGCTCGTACAAAGAAGAACTGTGACGTAGGAACCGCCTTAAAACGGTCAGCACAAACAACTAGCGGGGTTGTGGGAGAAGGTGGGGATGCTGAAATTAGTTGTACTCGATCGAAATAAAAGTTAAGAAGATGTCCAGGAGGGGTCACAGTCATAGAATATAGCCCACCAATGACACTAAGCCATTAATGCGGATGCAGCTAAAATTTACAACAATGTGTTCCATCCGGGTGGGGTCCTCTAAAATCGCAATAAAACATAAATACAATACAACGACAGCATTTGTTCCCAAAAATATAGCCATTAAAATGAATTTACTGTTGTGAATAATCCTTAATGGACAGAATGATATGTAAGAAAGACCTTGTTTTATTCTTATTTACTTAGAGAATATATGTTTTGGACATTTGTCTGAGGCGATTCTAACGAATGTCCAAAACACACGTTGCCTGAAGTTTTAATGCAATATTCTCGCATAATATCACATTAACTGCCACCTCTTGAGCGAAGGTTTTGTGACATTCAGATTGTCATTATAACGAAATAGTCGTTGTGTCGGTATGAAGAGGGTTGACTGTAATAACAACACTGTAATGAAACACAGTAGAAAGCTGAGTGGAAATCTGAAGACAGGGAAAATAAAAGAAAGCCACAAAATGAGCCATCATGGATCCGACCACATAATGCAACCAAAGGCATAAACTACATTGCACTGGCTAGAGCTAAAATCATGCTGTCTGAAACTATTTAAAGGAAACGTGTCCTGCACAGACACTCTATAGAGAATTCGACTCTTCTGACAGTCGAACTGGCAACTGTTTTTGATCTTGATAACGGTCAACAGTAGGGAGCCTTTGGAAAGATAGAACCAATCACATATAGAAATTAGTAGATACGGTTTGACTGAGTATGTCCATGAAGAACAATGTAAAATTTAAAAAAAAAATGTATCATCCCTCAAGCCCCTAGCAGCTTTAACTCTTAAAGCACCAAGCAAACTTTGAAGCAGACCACATTCGAACTATTTACTTTCATAAAAAGATATGTCTTCATGTTAATCTTCTGGTAGACGATTCAAGTGAAATGTCAAGACGTATTTTCTACTTTGTAAAATAAAAAATAATGTTTCAAAATGTCGTCATCTGCAGTTGTGATTAACGTTATAAGGGTAAGCGGACTCTTTTTAAATAGAATGTGTGAGTGCAATAATCCAAAACGACCAAACATGACTTCGTTCTGCACCGTTTAATCTGGATTTCCAGTTTATTCTACTAGCATTACCGTTTTACCATAAACAATCGAATCTAATAACCTCTTACTCTATTTGTCCTTAACTTTTTCGCTGCCAAATTTCAGACGGTATTTGTCGTCTGCTTTTTTTTAAACAAACTATTGCTTGGAAAGAAGTTTATATGTAAAGTTGAAAGTTGAAAGACTGAACGTCAAAGCGTAGATCCAGATGAGACGGCTCGTCTCATCTGAATCTATGCTGTTTGCAAAAGCCTATTATTATCGCCTATGGCAGTGAAAGAGTTAAAAACCGAACGAGTACATTTGTAACTATCTGTCGATGTGTTTATATTCTGCTTCATGAGTGAAAAACAGTGTAGATCCTGATCGGTCGCTTATCTGGTTCTTTACTCTTCGTTCTGGCACGTCTGTCCGATTATTCTGGGTGAATATGTTAACAGGACCTCGGAGAATTTCGCATACGCAAGCAGTTTACAACCGTGTCAGACTAAATATATTAACTCGTCAGCATATTTTAATGACTTTGAGAATTTTCTAGCATTAAACTACGTTAAGGCGTTAATACGGACAAAAGTACTTAAGATGCCTAGATACATTTGGTCAATTTTTCACAAGGGAGACAACTTTTGTGATTTCCTGTTGGCTTTCCTGCACATCAAACCCCTCCTGAAAAGGAGTCAACTCGAAAAGGAAAGAATTTGCTCCCACGGGGAGCAAATTCTTTCCTTTTAGAGCAGACCCCTTTTCAGATAGAGACAAAAACAATTTAGACAGAGTAACTTCCCCTAAAACTGTATCAGTTGCCCTTAAAAGTAATTATTTTATATGCTGTACGATAGTGTTAGGTTTAGTGATAGCAGAAATTATTTACAGGTGCCATCCTATGCTCTGGGCGAATATTGTTTGTAGTGGAGATTAAAAGTAAATATCAATGAATCAAAATTCTTAATATCTGGTACAGGAATAACCGAATATGATATATATTTTATATTACAAAATGAGAAGATAGAAATTGTAGATGAGTATAAATATTTGGGAATAGTTCTTCGTAAAATCGATCCGATGTACAAACCAAAAAAAAACAAAAAAAAAAACAAAAAAAAAAAACGTAGTTTGGTCTTTTACAGAAAATAAGAAAGTTGTCCTTACTACGAGTATTAAATGTATAAAAACGTTAAGAAGTCTGTGTGGGATTCTGCGTTTAGTCGGGTTCTCAATTCCTGTACATTGCAAAACAAAAAAAAAAAACAAAAAAAAACAAAAAAAAAAACAAAAAAAAAAACCTAGCATCGGAAAGCTATACGGCTGAATTTTCGTGTATATAAAGCTTGGTTCATATAAAACCGCTGTATAGCAATGCGAAACTAACTGCATTTTGGAGAAACGCAAGCATTTTGCATGATACTGGTTTAGAGTTTTGTCAAGCAACTGTAAGTTTTATTAAGTGTATAGCACACATGTGACATGTATATACTAACCGGTAAAATACATCCAATATACACCCAATTCGCGATGAATTAACCTGTACAGTTGATGACTGAATATACATTGGCACTGACTGTTTAAAATTCTTGTCGCGTTTCGTAAAACGGCGTGTATTTTATGAAATTTTGATAAACATTTTATTTTGAGAAAATTACACCAGATATTATGTTTGGTCTTCATACATTCTTACAAAGTATAGTTCGTCAACAAAGGTTTTGAAATTATGGACATAAAGAAATGCGCTGCGAGTAACCTCAGCATGCATGTTTCAGACTTACGTAAGTACAATATTTTATTCTCTTTTCCCCTTAGTTTATTTCCGTTTTTTTTTTTTTTTTTTTTTTTTTTTTCATTTCTTCTACATTTAATGTACCAAATCTTCAAACTATGGTTCATATATATTCTTATCTGCCCAAGTTTTTGGTAGTCAGTTAGTATATTATTCATCTGTTGTTATTCAAATTGATTCATATCAGTCTGCCTGAACCATTACTTAATATTAACTTATATCAGTAGTAATCCGCCACAAACATTACAACTGTATATTTACTGGGAGAGGGACTCTATAAGCATTTGCTTTCGTTCTAATCCTTTATATGTTTTCAGCTTTCGTCTGTTTGTGTTATATTGTAAACTATTTGAATAAAATATGTTTATACTAAGTACAATAGAGGGTTCAATAGGAATATGAAAAACCATAAGCACGAATGCCCGAAAAATGTCTGGTAAAATTTAAAATGTGTCATTCAAAATGGTATCATAAGATTTGCAATCAAACGTTTTCTTACAGGTTTATTGTAGCGGTCATACTGGATGAAAAATCGAATATTTTTTGGTGTTAATCCATTTCTGTATATCTTCTAATATAGGCTACAGGACTCGATAGAAGGTTTATTTGAAACTCGGTTTGCAAGCGAAATTTAAAAATTCATGTCAGGCAGGAAAATGGGGTACTCTCCCTTAAATGTGGAAAAACAACCGGGGTGTCATTAATGACATCATGTTCCCATAGTCGCATGAGAAAATAAACATTCTGCTTTCTGTTTTGAGCATTTTTTTTTCTTTCTTTTTTATGATTTAACCTGAATACACAAGTTTTGTATATTTAGAAATTGTTAAGTAGCAAGTGGGCCTCCATAGAAAAGTGCGAGTTATTGCGAAATGCAATGTATGCATATCTGCTATACAGTTGTTTTATATACAGACATGTCCAGGCTTTCTTCCTATATCGAAATAAATCGTATATCCTTCTGATGCTAGGGTTAGCATAAATTGAGTACTAGAGTCCGTACTATATAGCATGATTAAGTACGATCGTATTTAGTAAACAGCACTTTAGGAAACCGAAACCGTAGAGGTGACTCTTATAGGCAGGTAGCTATTGTCGAGAGAGTTTGTGCAGGTTGCACAGTTCATATACAATAATGTCACGCTGTCAAACTTTTACGCCTTTAGCTGTCAAGAGCAGACATCACAATTTAACAGACATCACAATTTAAGTACAAATATATTTTATGACAAGATCGTGGTTTTATAAATACCCGATAGTTAATGTATGCCGGTAATATAGATACCTGGAGTGACGACCGTTCGCCTACCTGAAATGCTTTTTTACTGCTTCTGGAGAACTCTAAATACGAGCTTCTGCCTCCCTTCTTAGTTTTATTCGAGCATACACATTATTAATTGGAAAATACACATTTCCAATAACCAGCAGGGCAAATACAAATGTAGGGACTTGGACAAGTCACATCTTATATTCCAGATAAAAATGCAAGTCCACAAATCATTTCTCAAGAACATTTTGCTGAAAGTTGTTTAATTGAAAATAGAAAGTAATAATTTCGGGTCCCCAAATTTATTCTATTTTGCATCAGGACATAAAATAAGTTCGGAAGAGCTACATCACGTAAAATGAAACGGAATTCGATATTTCCTCTGACTTTAGTACAACCTTATTTTTATGATATATTTCCAAAGGTGTCAAGGTCGACAAAATAATAGTTGCTTGATAGATTCTATCTATCAAATGTACGTGGACTAGCATGCTGCAATTTGACACTTTAAGTGACGTACCTGGCCTTTAATGTCTCACCAAAACAACAGTAGCTTGTTAAATTCTGCTCACCTGGTGAAATTTGACACTGTAAGTGATGTACCAAGAAGCTGAAAATCTAAAAAAAATCTAATTAAGTGGACGTTTCCATGTTTGAATCTGGTCAGAAGTATTGTTACAAAAAGGGGTGTCAATAAAAAATCGAAAAAGAATGGCAAACAGTGTAGATTCTGATGAGACGGCTCAATATGAGCCGTCTCATCAGGATCTAAAATGTTTGCAAGCAACTGTTTTGGGTTCCAAGGCTGAAAGGGTTAACTGGAATCTTTTCACTGCATCAAGGGATATTGGTGAGAATTTGACACTTTCAGTGTGGTGCTCACCTAAAAAAAAATGTGATAAATTACAATTGCAGAATTCAGCATATACATGCCTTTTAACTATCAGCCGGAAGCTAAAAGATTATTAATCTTTAGCCTGCTGCTCGTGCCTATACAGGCTTCCACGGTTAAGACCTATTTGAGAGCATCTCAGGACATCAAGAACCAAGGCTCATTCTTAAGTTCTAAGTTATCCGACAGGGAAGAACATGGATTTTATCACAAACCGTTTTTTTCCTGTATTCAAAGCAAGTCATTTAAAATATTCTCCAAAAATCACAGTCAAATCTCCACTTTCTGTTTTTCCAATGTTTTTATTTATGCCTATGCCTGTGTCTGTGTTCCTCAGCTCAAGATGAGTGTCATTTTGAACTTTTATGACTGTGTCCCAATGGGTTAGTGTTTATCGTTATACACGGACGAAAGTACAATAAATAGCCAAGGGAAGGTAAATAAACCAGACAAACATGTTTTTTTGTTGTTTGTTTTTTTTTTTTTTTTTTTTTTTTCTTTTTTTTTTTTTTTTTTTTTTTTTTTTTTTGTAAGTGCATCATCCTCAAGTCAAGATGAAAACACCTCTGTCGTTTATGCCTACATCTCGTACGCTTCACGGAATCACGGAAAATAAGCAGGGGAAGATAATTCATGAACTAGATAGGCATGGGCTGTCTTTCTTGAATGTGCCTCATGATCAGATCAATGAGGAGACATCTGTGAAGTTCCCTGACTATCAATATAAGGATCAAACATGGTTTTTCATGCATTAACATTCGCCAGGTCCTGTGGGAGGTGTTGAAAACCGAGGCCGAGGGCCGCGGTTTTCAACCTCTCCCAAGGAACCTCCTGGCGAATGTTAATGTACTGAAAAACCATGTTCGATCGCTATTATTGCATAAAAACTGAAAAAAATTGCTACATTTCGCGTTATTTCTTGCACTACTTTGTTTCGCCTTTTCACCGGTCTCGCGAACGCAATTTCAACGGACTATGCTCGTTCTAGGGCCAGGCAGTACACATCTCGTAACGGCAGAAAATCTGTGGCCCCAGTACGATCATATTGAAAGTTGCGTAGCCGTGCATTAACAGCGAGTGAATTGCCTTGTTAATACACGGCTTTTCGCCGGTTAATGCACGGCTGTTAATCACGTACGACACTGTTTTTTATGCAATAATCCTAAATCTAAATCCCAACCCCAAAATGTTACATATCCCGGCACCTGGCATTCTCGTTTAATTTATATTGGATCATTATCGGCGACAGGAATCCTGTCGAGCCGATCAAGGTCCGATGTAAATTTAAGGAGAATGCCAGCTAATAGTTATCGCTGAACACCGACGGAAAGACGCAACCATGCAAATTTGTTATTATAAATGTTCTACGCTTCGCGCCGATCAAGGTCCGATGTAAATTTAAAGAGAATGCCAGCTGGATAGTTATCGCTGAACACTGATGGAAAGACGGAATCATGCAAATTTGTTGTTATAAATGTTCTACGCTTCGCTACAGTTTAGCATACCTTTGACGTTATCAATTAAGAGATTGTTTAATAAGAACAGTATTTTATATGCATACTACTAGTATCTGTTGGGAATTTTCATATTTGTCAAATAAGAAAATAAAAAATCCAAGAAATTTCAAATACACTAATCTGAGGTGAGCTAATAGTATAGGCAGGCTCCGTCCTCCGTCCGGCTGTCGTAGTCTGTCCGTCCACACTGTTCAAACGTTTTCTCCTCAGAAACCACTTGGCCAATCAAAGCCAAATTTCATATGGAGCTGCAAAGGGCTGGAGTAAGGTTTGTTCGCCACCTCTGTATCACTTGAACAAGATGGCCGCCATGCGCCGATAAGGTAAAAAACTTCAAAAAACTTCTTCTCCGGAACCAAAGGGTCAATAGCGCTGGGACTTTGTATGCAGCATTGCGAGCATGTCCAATAAAGTTTGAAAAAAAATGGTAACCTTGAGTTGACCTTGACCTGTTACAGAAAGAGCTTTTTTGTATAGACTCACATAAGCAAAACTTAAAAAAATCTTCTTTGAAACTGACACCTCTTGGAAAGGCAGCGTCATAGCTTGCTAGATTTAGCTTTATGAATAGTCTACGCATACGTCAGCTGTTTTTGACTTTCGGTCGCAAGCCATTTAGACTGGAAATCTTGTTCCTGGTTTAGATGGTATATATCTTCAAATTTAGTTTCATGCTGAACTTAGTAGTAAAATACAAAGCAGTGATCTACTTCCATTATGTAGCGTTTTGTTTTCCAAATTTATTCACACTATAACTTGTGGAATATTTATGGTAAATACAACAAATGTTGACACGGTCTCTAGTGCGCCTGCACTGTCTGGCATTACGATAGCACTGTTCAGACACTTCACTGGATAGCCAAATGAACTGCATCAACTATTAGAAGTGTGGTAAAGAAGTATGATATCTGATTAATTAATAGACGTTAAAGGAATGATCTTTGAGAGAACTTAACAGCAGAGCAAAATAAATTGAAAATAGCTTAAGTGTCTCGTTTCGGCCAAATATGCCTCATCAATTAAGTAACAATTAAGATATGTTGTACGTAGTACTAACACAAATGCTCAAATCATATTGCTATCTAAAAATGGTTCCTGGTTTATGTTTTTGAAGATCCGGACTTTTTCTGACATGTAGAAAACTCTGGAAATTGACTGCGAAACCGAAGTTGTTTTATTATTCATTTCACAATTCATTCTTTAGCAAAATGCTGCTGCTTGCAGAAACTTGACTGTCAGCTGAGTAGTATCGGTTTACAAAACCCAACCGTATGCAGAAAAAAGGTAAGAGAAAAGTCCAGGGAGTGCCACAATCACATACCGCAGCACTTCCCAGACACCAAGAGGAAGAGGAAACCGAGAAAACCAAATGAGCACACATCGAACAAACGTACAAAAAGCACCAAGGCTAGCGCTCTCTTCCCCAAGCGAGGTAATCGCAATGCTAAAAGTACTAAAAACACAAGAACAAAATAACGCAAGGCAAGATATTTAACAAATCGCCTCGTAGAATAAACCACAAAGCAACAAAGAGTAAGACTAACACCGGGGCCACCGCCTTAGAACGGTCAATAAACCACCGGGGGGTTAAAGCACTTTTACAGCTAGTCAACTTCACCCTGGGTCCCAATGCTACTCTTAATATACATAAAAAAATCGATTCGCATAAAGGCTCCCAACTCAGTCAATACATCAAAGCGAAAACATAAAAATCAATTTAATCACTATAATAAACAAAGACGAGTACTCATGGCTAATTCTCCTGTATGCCAGAGTAAATGATAACCAATAGTTGAACCACGGCGGGCCAAGCCAAAAACATATCGTCAAGCCCCAGCCCACTGGTTAAAGGTCGTTGAAAATCTCTCTCTCACACACACACACACACACACACACAGTTGGGAGCCTTTACGCGAACCGAATTTTTATGTATTTCTGTATTAAGAGTAGCATCAGGACCCAGGGTGAAGTTGGCTAGCTGTGAAAGTGCTTTAACCACCCCTGTGGTTTACTCTATTGACCGTTCTAAGGCGGTGGTCCCGGTGTTAGTCTTACTCTTTGTTGCTTTGTAGTTTATTCTACGAGGCGATATGTTTTATGTCTCACCTTGTGTCATTTTGTTCTTGTGTTTTTCAGTCCTTTTAGCATTGCGATTACCTCGCTTGGGGAAGAGAGAGCTAATCTTAGTGTTTTTCGTATGTTTGTTCGATTTGTGCTTGTTTGGATTTGTCGGTTTCCTCTTCCTCTTGGGGTCTGGGAAGTGCTGCGGTTTGTGATTGTGGCACTCCCTGGACTTTTCTCTTACCTTTTTTCTGCATACGGTTGGGTTTTGTAAACCGATACTACTCAGCTGACAGCGGTTTGTGATTGCGGCACTCCCTGGACTTTTTTCTAACCTTTTCCGTGTTTTCTGTACTATCTGTCTGCTTTGTTTGCTCTTTCTCTTGGTGTCATTGGTAGGTTATGATCTGTTATTGTGGTTATTCCTTGATATCTTGTATACTATTTTGATAGAATTTAATTTTGTTTGTGGACTGTTACTGCTGAGCCCAGTTGTTCAAAGCGTCATTAGCTTGACGAGCTCGTTAGTGGCCAAAAAGTTAACTGTTCTGGTAAGTACAATATCAAATTCACAGGTATTTTTGCTGGAAAAAAAATTTTAGCAAAAATATTAGCGATCAACCCATATTTAATGATCAAAGATTTAACGATACGTTAACTAATGACATCGTTAGTTTTGAACAACTGGGCCCTGGTCTTTATCTTTCAGGTGTTTAATTCGCTAATGTCCTGTCATGACGGACATTATCACACATTGTTTCAGATGACGTGTCATCGCAATAGATAATATCATATAGAGTGCGTTGTGTTATGTTGTGTTGTGTTGTGTTGTGTTGTGTTGTGTTGCATTGTACCTAAATTATCGTCAAGAAAATAAAACTTCTTTCTGTTAAGTGTTTATCTACTTTCGTTTGGAATAGTGCATACTTTTTTGTTTTTGCTATTTTGGCATTCGGCTGGAACAGGCTTGAAAAACCTGTGTTCTTGTTTGTTACAGTGATGATGAAAGTCCAAGTGACAAAGTCGAATATATTATCATCGTTTTCAAAGTAAATTCAGATTGTCCGTCCTGGCCAAATTAATGCCGCATGTAATAAAATTTATCTTTCAGTGCTTTAATAGTTCATTAAGAATAATTTTTCATGTTTTGTTTGTTGTGCTGTGGTTAAATGACATATTAATCTCTATGGGTTATTTTTTTCTCTTTCAAAGAAAAAGAGAAAAAAAAAGTCGAAGAGATAGTCGGCGAGAGAAAAGAGAATGAGCGGACGATGAATGAAAGTGAAAAAAAAATAGAAGAAATAATTATATGCCCCGTCTTACCCACTCGCCTGCTATAATCACCGTAGCCACATGCTCTTTCACATGTACCATTTAGCATAGCAACAAATCGATTTTTCCTATGTGAATAAATAATAAATAAATGTCAAATAGGACCACTAAACAAACGTTACTGCCAAGTTTAATTCAAAAGCTATCATTGGTTTCCATGGAGGTCCTTTTACCATTTCACGTTGCATACCTCTGATACCGTTTGTAAAACAAAGGTTACAATTCATTGTCACGACAGTCAAATAACAGAATCAAACTAAAACACACAGACTTGGTAAGTGGCCACTCAAGTGTAACGTTTGCACTGCTTCAAATAAATCCGTATGGTGTTGTTAAAATATATCAAGTTTGACGAATTAATATTATAAAGCAAACGGCTACCAGGACAGCAAACCAAAATAGTGGATGCCCGACTGGTAAGCTACAAACTAGCCAATGTTTAATGCGTCAAAACTGCTGTTAAAAGCGCCGCCATTTTGAACGCATAATGAGGTTCCACGGTAAGCATTGTATTCTCCCAGAAAGAGGATTTTGAAAAATCTTCTTTCTGGCAAATACAATGCATTTTCAAGCCAATTCAATAATATCTGTAGAAAAAGGAACGTAAATACTGAAATACAGTTTCAAATACACAATACATTTAGGATTTGCTACTTTGTTTCACAATTAAGCATTTTACTATGCCATGTCTTGTCATTGTTTTTTGTCATCTGTTTTTCTTTCAGTGTCTCGGAAAGGCTGTGCTTCGTGATTGTGGCATTTCCAAGGTAATTTCATTTATATTTCACTGCGATGTTTCACGTATATTTATAAATTGGAGCAGCATCTTAATTAACCCTTGTCCAGCTGAGCCAGGATATACCCTGCCTTTGCAAACAGTGTAGATCCAGATTAGTTAGAAGCCAATTGATCTGGATCTGCACTGTTTGCCATTAAGTATGTGAATTTATAGCAACAATGTGGATCAAGTAATCTAGCTGGCTGAAAATTAGAAGTGGGTGTGGCATCTTAATTTATTCAGCAGGACAAAGGTTAAAAGCGAGGCCTCGCGTCAGGTAATTTAATTCGTTTCGGCAAGCCAAAATTAGAAAGAGGAGACAAAAAGGTATGAAAGAAGTAAGAAAGGTTTACATGTAAATTAATAATACTTTTCTTTTGCAGAGATGGCGGTATTAATATATACACATTTCGATCTTTTGCAGATTATGACCTTTTACAGCTCTCTATACGCATACAGTTAACACTGGAGCTTGAAACATAAAAAAGATTGAAATCGTAGGTCTGAGGGCCAATCAGAAAGAGCCTTTCTGGAGCAGTTCGGGTAGGATGTCTTCCCTCACGTACGATCTAAGACATCCAAGATTCAATCCACTTTTAACGACAAGCTTCAGTGATATACCCAGGGTAGCGAGGGATTTTTTTTTTTTTTTTTTTTTTTAGAATATACATTTCCAAAACATTATTTAGTAAATAAACTACGTAGAAAGAATTTATTTTACCTAGTCTTTCATATAAAATTTAATCATACCAAACTTTCAAGTAGTTAAACAAACTGGATAAACGATAGCAGAGCGGAAAGGCCAAAAAAGGAACAGATGGATAATATGTGTTCAACTTTTCCTTTTTGACACCATAAAACTAATAAATATATATTTTCTATTTATTTACAGGCTATTTATTCCTTCTATCTTGCAAAATTTCTAAAGTTCTAATCTTGTTAGCTAGGAAAGGAAAACGGATTGAAATCTTTTGGGAGGATTGAAATTGAACTTTTTTAAACCAATCAGAGGCCTCCTTTCAATCAGAGATAGGCTTCTGTTGGTGATTCGGCTTGGATGCTTTCACCCACGTACGATTAAATCAGAGATTTTAATCCGTTTTCACGAACTTAGCACAAAATATGATTACTACAAATAGATTGTAGTACAAATGAAATTTAATTTTAATTATATAATCCTGTATTAATCTCTCTCAGCGTTTTAAGTATTTTTCAGGTTGATGGTTTGGGAAGAGAGAGATAACAAGCTAGAAGGAAGTATCTGTGTCTACTCTATGAAAACACAACCACGCATGCCCCACACAGTGACCACAACTAGCAGACAAGCAACCCAAGCACAACAAAACCATCAACCTTATTGGGGGAGGCCGCAAATGCCTTTCTTGCGGACTCCTCTAAGACGATGGCTTGAATCTTGGTTCCGCAAGAACATATGTAAAAAATGTATAAAACCAAGATCCTAAGCCTTCGTCATATGGACCATAATTAATCTTTCAGAGGCGGGGCAACTGGTGAATTACCTTCTCTTACATGATTCGACCTAGGAAGTCCCTTAAAGATGCCTCTCTCGAACGGTCCAAATAAAACCTTTGCAATTGTAACTTAGTAAGTCTTTTTTAGTTTGTTTGTTTTTTTTTTTTGTTGTTTTTTTTTTTTTCAGTTTTTTCTTTAGCTTTCGACTACGCGTATTTCTTCCCTCTTTTTCGACTGCGCGAAACTTTAGACTACGCGTATAAATAAACTCACTCTGGGACCCTTCCTCCATATTTTGGCTTTCGACTAGGCGTTTATTTAGACTACGCGATTGAGATAAGACTCTGAACACCTCCAAGATGCTCGCTTCCCCAGCCTCCTCCTTCTCCAATCACCCGCGTGTGGGTCCGTGGCATGTTGACAAGCAGAGAATAACACATGGACAAAACACCATGAAGTTAGTTTCAAACTCGAACACTTTAGACCACTTCTGTAACTTGCAGACTGGACGACTATTTGTATGCACGGTGTCTGTGTCTGGGCGAGGTGACCTAGTTATGAATTATAACTAGACACCGTTTCAAGCCAAACCAGTAGTCCAGTAAAACTAATCCAGATTTATCTGGCGCTGCCTCTATGTGACTCAGTTGCCTGGCAGCGTTAAAAATCTGTAAACTGTAAACTGTAGGTAATTTTTAATTGCCCCGGTGGTTTTTACTGCTGACAGTTCGAAGGCGGTTCCTCTGTCGTAGTTCTTCTTTATTCATACAGTCGAACTTCGATGGCTCAAACATCTTTGGGACTATAGAAAATTGTTCGAGACAGGGATGGTTCGAGCCACTGAGGGTTAATTATGGTGCCAAGTCAGGAAGCAAATGGCGATAATTTAAGGATTTTTTTTTTTTTTTGATTTTCTACACAATAATTGTATGTTGAGTGTACTCATTAGAATCGCCTCGATCGACAACGTACAATTTCACGATTAAATAAGAAAATTTCCCTAAATATTTGTTTTCTTGAGCTATCGGAAGAACTTCGTAGGTACTCAAAAACGAGTTCTAATTAGCCGTGGTAAACGAGCTATCGAGGTCCCACTGTATGTCGGTTGTTGCAGTTGTGTTGTTTGTTATGTCCATCATCTCGTCTTCTTCCGGTGCTTCGTGGAGGTTGTAGCCTTTCCTAGCTAACTTCACTAGCGCTCCTTTGCAAAGCAACTGGGCGCTTATGTAATATTCTTTGTGCACGTTACGTCTGTGTGCGCGTGAATTTGTTGTTTGACAGTTAATCAATTTTATAGCAGAGTGTGGAAAATCGTATGTCGACCAACTGGAACTTGATTTCGAAAATATCTGTATCTAATTTTATCCAGCACCTGTCATTCATCATGGATTAGTCAGTGCCAAGTTCATGAAGTTTGAGGTCGATCCTTCATTGTTTAATCGACATGTTGGGAATTTAATCTGTATTCAAATTTTACGACAAAAATATTTTCGAATATTGGGACCAGAAGCTTAGCTACTTTTCCATAACCTTCCGTTGTAGCATATGCCTAAATTTTGATTCCCACAATATTCCTTGATTTCCAAAGTTGGCCTCATATTAATGGTTATTCTTAGACTGACAAATTACATTATAGAAAGAAAGGGTCTATCAGGCCTATTCAAATATATTGAAAATTTTACATCCAAAAAAAGGTAAATTTCAAGATAAAAAATTCTGATATTTTTCATATTTCTTCTCAAACATGGTTTGTGGGTACTCGTTAGAACCGCCTCGACTAGGTGGTTCTAACAAGTACCCACAATCCATGGTTTTAACAAACAAAAATAACGTATATCCCTGTAAACCCCAGTTTTACTAAATAAAAGTGGGGTTTATGGGGGTCAAAATTAAATTGGCGTGTTTTCATGATGTTTTCTGCCCTTGAACAAATGTGCCCTCATTTTGGTGAAAAGTAGACAAAAGAAATGAAAGAGATTTACCAGGTCTGAGTTTTCAACACTGGCACACTAAAAATATCACTGATAAATTATATATAAATTGGTCTGCAATTAAATTAGATGTATTTTTGTGTAAAACTGATTCAAACAGTCTCATCAATTGTTGTCTACTCACAGCCAAGTTTTTTTTTATCAAATATAGCCCCCTGACTGTCCTCACCATCCTAATTGGTACCCTGTTTCCTATTTAGGGTAAGTACGGAAGTACTACATTGATACTGTATTCGACTGACCACGACTGTTCGTGCAATTTGCTTTTAACTCTTTCGGCGCCAAATTTCAGATGACATTTGTCGTCTGCTTTTTATTATCTTAACAAACTATCGTTTGGAAAGACGTTTATATTAAACGTTGAAAGACTGAATGTCAAACAGCGTAGATCCAGATGAGACGGCTCATTGAGCCGACTCATCTGGATCTATGTTGTTTGGAAAAGCTATTATTATCGCCTGTGGCAGTGAAAGAGTTAAGCGCAGATAGACACACATGGTCGATAAAAACATATTCGAAGCCATCTCCTGTTCTTTTGATAGTAACAAATTGCGTAAAGTGTTTATATTATGTAAATGATTGCATTGTACGTACCGCAGACAATGGAAAGACATCTGGTATCAGAAAAGCATCAAACAACGAATAGGAAATTGTAGGGAAAAAAATCTCTGCCACGCAAATGTCTGTATGTTGTTCGGAGATTGTAGCCTTTCCTGGATAGACAGGTGCTTGGTTTTATACCTTCCACAGCTGACAACTTTATTACCTTTAATTGCGCGACATTTTCTTCTTACCCAGTAAAATCAATTTAACAATTCCATGGTTGTTTTTTGCTATTGTCCGTTCTAAGGCGATGGT
Organism: Anodontia alba; assembly: GCA_964016985.1. Classification (NCBI taxonomy): domain Eukaryota; kingdom Metazoa; phylum Mollusca; class Bivalvia; order Lucinida; family Lucinidae; genus Anodontia; species Anodontia alba. The sequence continues at coordinate 77,571,711 of OZ024828.1, forward strand.
TCTTGTGTTATTTGTTCTGTGTCATACCTGCCATAAACTGTGAACTAAAATCTGTGAGATAAGGCAAAATTTTAAGGGAGATTTGACAAAATTCTGTGAGGTTTTCTTAAACATCACTTTGGAGTTCCCCAAATATAGTCTAAAGTCTCGACATATCAGATTTACAGATATAAGGAAAACATAAACCGAACAACCACATTTCACAAATGAAAATGTGATATAACTCATAATGTTAGAGATATATTGAAAATATTGTGGAAAAGAGGAGAAATTGCTATCTCATTTTTATCTTATTTTGCTAAAAACAAAGGTTGTTGGTACTCGTTAGAATCGCCTCGCCGAGGTGCTTCTAACGAGTACCCACAACCTATGTTTTGAGTAGGAATATGAAAAATATCGGAATTTTTTATCGGAAAAGTTTCATTTTGCGATTGTAAAATTTTCAATATATTTGAAAAGGCGTGTTTTCGTAATGGGATGGATAGCTTCCTTTTTCCATGATGTTAACACACCTATGTGAAACGCTTACGTTAGAACACTTACCTATTGACATATGGGCCCAACGAAGACTCAGATCAGCATACGCTTCCACGAATCTGATCAGTCTTTGTTATTCACATGAAAATACTTTGCATATTGTGGAAAAGAGGAGAAATTGCTATCTCATTTTTATCTTATTTTGCTAAAAACAAAGGTTGTTGGTACTCGTTAGAATCGCCTCGCCGAGGTGCTTCTAACGAGTACCCACATGGTACCAGTCAAGATTCTGATCTGCAGGTTGATCAGAATCGTCGCTGGGCACACATATCCGATAGTGCGTTTTGCTGACCTTGTAGCTATAACATGAATATTACATGCGTAACCAAGAAATACCATGATTTCTACCAGACAGAAAACTGGTATTTTCCTTGTTTTCTAAGAAGAAATATTTCCTCTTAGCCGGGGAAATAAACCTCTTTAACCGGAACTACTTTTTTTTGTAACATATGAACAGCCTAGATTTTGATCCTGCTGTCAATATCATTTAGGATAAAAACAAAAGCTATCCTAAATATATTATTTATTACTACGCCGATCCAAAATAGAAATGACAGCGTAAACAAACTGGCAGACTAGACTTGCCACAAAAGCCTCTTAAATGATGGTGTACTCTATTGCGGCGAAATGCATGTAATATACAGTTTATTCATTTCTCTTATTTTAAATATGGGATTTATAAACCTCGGGAGGTAAAAAAAATCCGATAAAGAAACTCGTGCTTCGCGCTCGTTTCTTTATCGGACTTTTTTACCTCCCTCGGTTTATAAATCCCATATTTAAAATAGGAGAATGAATAAACTCTCTGTATTGCACAACGGTTGGAATATATGTGCACTTCAAGAGAAATATTAGCCCAATCATGAGGAAAAGTAATAGAAAGTGTATCTTCTCATGCACATAGGCAATTTACGAATTCAGATTGGTTTCAGGATACTCTTTGCCAACATAGTTCCCAGAGCAATTACATTATATTGAAGTTTGTTTATGTAGATAATCTAACGCCTGCTTGGAGATTTACATTTGACCCTTAAAGCGCTAATAGCAATTACAAAAGACGACAATTTAGTTTATTTTATTATGTCCCCACGCCATTAGAAGTTACCCCTGTCCGCCTGTCCGTCTCCGTCCGCGTCCGGCGTTTGCATTTGCGTTTAAGTTTTTTTCAGGCGGAAGCATCCGTTTCCTTTGGATACGTTTCTAGTTTTTAGACAAAAAAAAACATTTGACGTTTCATGTGAATCAGACGATTCACATGAAATGTCAAAATCTTATTTTCTCTGAAAAATACCAAAACGAAGTTAAAAATGTCGTCTGCTACAACTTTGCTTCACTTTGAGTGTTAAATTGGCACCGATATGCAGTAAAATGCAGTACCAAAATCCTTATACATTACGAAAACACGCCTATTCAAATATATTGAAAATTTCACCACCAAAAACTGAGAGTTTTCAGATAAAAAAAAATCTGATATTTTTCATATTTCTGCTCAAAACATACATTGTGGGTACTCATTAGAACCGCGTCTCTGAGGCGGTTCAGAAGAGTACCCACAATCTGTTTCTGAGCAGAAATAAGAGAAATAATGTATACCCCTGTAAACCCCAGTTTTACTATATAAAAGTGGGGTTTAAGGGGGTCAAAATTTTATAGGTACGTTTTTGTGATGTCAGAAGCATACGGCACTTTGATTTATTATTATTCAGAATAATTAAGACTTGATTTAGCATATCAATTTTATAATATCGTCTGTTATAATAAGTTTGCTTTAAATAAGCGCTTAAAAGGTTAATTTGGGACCGATGTGCAGTACCAAAATTAAAATCGGCAAGAGAACGAGAAAAAACTAAAATGATATTTAGCGCTTTCATTCAGCCGGCCTCGGTGGCTCAGTTGGATGCACTTCCGACTGATGATTAGGAGGTTTTGTGGGTTCGACCCCCGACGGGTCGGCAATATTCTTTCGTGGAGATTTGGTCATGAAATATTTTCTACGGCCATTCTCTCCCTTCCGCTGATTCAAAAAAGGGCAGGTGTCAGTTTCTGGCGAAAGAATGTGTACAGGACTAAACCTGCCCAGTAAAAACATGTCCCCATTGGATTGACTGTGCCGTAAACCTCAACACACACACAAAAACATCTTCATTCCTACAGTCTGAAACAGTGTAGCTCCAGATGAGAAAAGACGTAATACATCACGAAAACACGCCTATATAGTTTTGACCCCCTTAAACCCCACTTTTATATAGCAAAACTGGGGTTTACAGGGGTATACATTATTTCCGCTCAAAAACATAGATTGTGGGTACTCGTTAGAACCGCCTCGGCGAGGCGGTTCTAACGAGTACCCACAATCTATGTTTTGAGCAGAAATATGAAAAATATCATAATTTTTATCTGAAAACTTTCAGTTTTTTTGGTGGTAAAATTTTCAATATATTTGAATAGGCGTGTTTTCGTAATGGTCAGTCTTTGGTTATTAATTGACACCCCCGCTATAAACAATAATGGAGATGTCCAAATTCAGAAGCTGGACAATCCACTTCGGGAATACAGGGGTAAAAAAAAGACCACATCTCTGCAAACATACTGTATAAAGAAAAGAAGACACAGACCAGCTTGCGCATCCGCACGCATTTTCCACGAAAAAAAAAAATGATATTTACCATTTCATTCAAATTGTCTGCTTTAGAGAGAGTTTGAATGAAATACCAAAAATATAAATGAAAATACACAGGAAATGCCACAGTGAAGAAGCCATCACGAAAACATGCCTATATAATTTTGACCTCCTTAAACCCCACTTTTATATAGTAAAATTGGGGTTTACAGGGGTATACATTATTTTTCTTATTTCTGCTCAAAACATAGATTGTGGGTACTCGTTAGAACCGCCTCGTCGAGGCGGTTCTAACGAGTACCCACAATCTGTTTTTTGGGCAGAAACATGAAAAATATCAGAATTTTTTATCTGAATTTTTTTCTTTTTTTTTGGTGGTAAAATTTTCAGTATATTTGAATAGGCGTGTTTTCTAAATGACAGCCTTCCCGAGGCATCAAAGGAAGAAGAAATGCGGAATAAACTTGACAAAACATAAAAAAAAAAAAAAAAAAAAAAAAAAAAACGCCGCTTATGAACCTACTGACTCACAAAGAAAAACTACCCCAGAGAAATCGCCTTCGAAAGGTCAGTAGAAAAGCCTTTCTTGCAATGAAAATAAGAGAAAGATTTTAACCCATTTAAACCTAGGCCATAAAAGGCACAGTGACAAAGAGTGAAGACTCAGATCAGACGCCGCAGAACGCGATGTCTGATCAGGGTATACACTGTTTGCATTAAATATTGGAATTTCTATAAAACATGATAATGAAAATTAACCAGACACCCTTTCTACTGGAAATGGACTGGTCCAAAGAGTTATGGTAGAAGAAATGCCGTTTCTTTATGCCCTTATTTATAATCTGCAGGATAAAGGTTTCGAAACGGATGGACATTGTCAGCATTAACTAAACCCCACTCCTTTTCAGCGGCCGGTCGAAACACAGAAAATGTACCTTCGGACATGTGCGCCCAGCGAAGATTCAGATCAGCGTGCGCGTTTGCGCAGGCTGATCTGAATCTTCGCTGGGCGCATTTTGGATAACCAAGGATAAGCAAAATTTCTTCAAACAGACAACGAAGACACCGATCAGACTGAGCGAAAGCGTATGCTGTTTTGAGTCTTCATTGGGCGCGCATGCCAGGAGGTAAGTTTTTTTTTGTTTTTTTTTTTCTTTGTTTTTTTTTTTTCACGCACCGGTTTTTTTACTAAATTATACCTAAAATTTTAAATACATCTATAAACTATTTTTTTATATATATATATATAATCACATTCGTCGACAATCCCCCTCTTCAATAATATTATAAAAAAAAAAAAAAAAAAAAAAAAAGTGGAGGTTAGTTTAGTCCTGGTAATGTCCATCTGATTCGTAACATTTAACCTGCTGACTATAAATAAGAGCGTAAAGCATGAGCATGGGTATGGATGAGGTGTTCCGATAAGCGGGTCCTTCCATTGTTGTTTTATGTGGCGTGTCCTTCCATTGTTAGTTTTTGAGGCGTGTCCTTCCATTGTTATTCTATGGGGCGAGCCCTTCCATTCTTGTTTTATGAGGCGGGTTCTCCTATTGTTGTTTCATGAGGGGGTCCTTCCATTGTTGCTTTATGATGTGGGTCCTTCCTTTGTTGTTTTCTGAGGCGGGTCCATTCTATTGTTGTTTTTTGAGGTGAGTTGTTTAATGAGGCGGGTCCTACCATTGTTGCTTTAAGAAGCTGGTCCTTCCATTGTTGTTTTATGAGGCGGGTCCTTCCATTATTGCTTTATGAGGCGGGTTCTTCCATTATTGCTTTATGAGGCGGGTTCTTCCATTGTTGTTGTTTTATGAGGCGGGTCCTTCCATTCTTGTTTCATGAGGCGTGTCCTCCAATTGTTGTTTTATGAGGCGGCCCCTTCCATTGTTCGCTTATGAAGCGGGCCCTTCCACTGTTGTTTTATGAGGCGGGTCCTTCCATTGGTGTTTTATGAGGCGTATCATTCCATTGTTTTTTTGTTGTTGTTGTTTTTTTTTCTATAAGGCTGGTCCTACCATTGTTGTTTATGAGGCGTGTCCTTCCATTGTTTTTAATTTAAACTTGTTTATGTGCCATCGCTGTTTGATGAGGCGGGTCCTTCCATTGTTGTTTTATAAGACGGGTCCCTCCATTGTTGTTTTATGAGGTGGATCCTTTCATTGTTCTTTTAATGTATTTAAGGGGACTGGATACATAAGGATAACTTTCTACCATTGGTTAACCCAATTATGGTTGATAACTTTGCTTCCCTCTTTGATTGCACGACAATTGGTTTCATATGTGGCGTTTGTTTTGTCATTATTTGACCCTCATCTCTCCTTCTTTTGATGCCTCGGGAAGGCTGTGCTTCGTAAGTTTGACATTTTCTTGTTTGACATTTTCTTTCATTTACTTATACTCTTCTTGTTTGCCTTCCTGCACCCAATGTTTTTTATGAAGAGATGTCTAACTTAAAATGAAAGAATTTGCCCGAAGTTGGGGAGCAAATTCTTTCCTTTTAGAGTAGACCCATTTTCAGAAGGGATGTCGAACGAACTGACAGCTGTTTTCCCCTTAGAAGTACATATACTCCTAATCTATAGATTTTCAGCCTTTCTGAAGCAGCCACTCCAATATCTTTGCACGTGTATTTCTAATCATCGTAATTTACTAGATGAACATTTTGTGTGTGTGTGTGTGTGTGTGTGTGTGTGTGTGTGTGTGTGTGTGTGTGTGTGTGTGTGTGTGTGTGTGTGTGTGTTTCTGTTGTTGTTTTTTTGTTTTTGTTTTGTTTTGTTTTTTCAAAATAATATTCTATCATAATTCAAGCTCAACAAGCTAGCATTAATCTAGTGTCGAGGATAGTAGAATGCAAATTCAAAACGGCTTTGTACTTAGATGAGTCCACTCAGCAGGAATCTTGGAACTCTTATCTTTGAGTAGAAAGTTTTCAACGTGAACATAAACAAGTTTAAATTTAAAACAAATTGAGCCAGCACATGACAAAACCTACAAAATGGCATGTGCGCCCAGCGAAGACAGATCAGCCTGGGCATCTGCCCTGTCTGATCAGATCTTCGATGTCCGCATGAAAAAAGCTTGGGTCCTTAGCTACCCACTGAGCCCAAACTACGACTCTGATCAGACTGGGCGGATGCCCAGGCTGATCTGAGTCTTCGCTGGTAGCACATGATATTTTGTAGATTTTGTCATGCGCTGGATCAATTGTCTCTATGAGTCTGAAGTCTGACACATATACAGATTGTCACTTTGCAAAGAAATGTAAAGCTCCCTATTGATGTGGAAGAAAGAAAATAATAATAAAAATAACAAACCATATTACTTATATCACATTTTGTAGTCTACTTAAGTAACTTTCAGCGTAACAAATATCCTGTATGCACAGTGTTTTAACCCATTAATGACGGGTAGATTCTTCCGCTTTAACTCTTTGGACAAGTTCATTTCCGATACAAGGGTGTCTGGTTAGTTTTTATTATTGTCATGTTTTATAGATATCTGAACTTAATGAAAACCGAGTAGACCCTTATCAGACGCCGCATTCTGCGGCGTCTGATCTGGGTCTACACTTTTTGACAATGTCCCTTTTATGGTACGCTGGGCGTATATTGGTTAATTATATCTGGGTAAAAATATTGCTCATTCTACATATTGTCTGCAAAGTTTACTTTGAGCAAAATATGCATAGATGCAATGTGTACAATAGGATTATGAAGCTGGTGAAGCTACACACGTTTGCAGAAAGAAAAAAAAAAAGACTTTCCAACATTTCTCATTGAGGGTGGCTACTCGTAAAGAAAAACTTCCATTCTCTGGGAGCAAATTATTTCTGTTATCCGTTATGACCGATATTTGAAGGGTTTCAAGCAATAGAGGTAATTTTCTGCCTACGAAATTTGTATTTCTTTGCAAAAAGGCACCAAATTCTTTGATGTGCATCTAATCACCTTTGCGAACAGTGCAGATAACTGATATGATTGGTTTTATTCACTAATTAAAATCTCACATGTTGTCTGACGCTTTTAATGTAAGGCGCCTAGACTTAACCCATAAAGCGCCATTCAAAACTGCAACAGACGAAATTTTGATTTTCGTTTTGTTTGAATTTATCGGGTAAATAAGACTTTGCATTGCACCGTTAATCGTATGCATGCTATGCAGACGATTCACATGAAATGCCAAGTCTCATTTTCTCTGAACAAAAATATACAAAAATAAGAATGTCGTCTGCTACAAATTTTGCTTAGCGCGTTAAGGGTTAAATAAGAAGAAATAAAGTATCTTTTCAGACAGATAGTAATCAGTTTGAAGAAAGTTTGATTTGAAATAGAGATATTCAATCTAAATATAAGAGTTTATGTTTGTTATACACTCATATGAAGACGTTTTGTCCAGTAATCTATAGCTTAATTTTCTAAAGAATCATTAGATGTACTGATTAAAGTTTATTAGAAAGGTCCCTTTCCATGGTGTTCACTTTGAATCGAGCATTTTTGCTCCAGTGCAGACTTCTTCCTATAAGTCAGTCTTGGCTTTAGAAAATGACGTGGACCAGTCAAAAACTGACAAGGTTACTTCTATTCTCCTGCTATCTCTGCAGTGTGTATAAGTTAGTCAAAATGAGCTGAAATGATGAACCCGAAGGCAAAGTACTATCCAATAAGTACTGCCTCGTGGGGACATGACTTTTATACAACGTCGTTTCAACGTCGATGCAACGTCATGACGTTGCATCGACGTTGAGGCGACGTTGTATAGACGCCATGTGTCTGCTGGGTGGGTTTCGCAAAAAGCTTGGGCTTCAGTAAGCAAGCCAGTTTAAGCTTTTCGAAAGCCTTTCCCATCAGCAATCGTACTAACAGGCCTGAGCAAACTGTATGTATCCAGATCAGACCATATTGCTCACATTGCATGCTCTGTTTAATATTGTCGACCCAGGTCAGATCAGGAGCAGTGTTTACGAGTCGTATGATATTAAAATTATTGTAACTGATTTGATAGACACGCCTGATAAAAACTTAAACCTATGTGTAGACCTAGGTCAGATCAGACTGTTATATTTATAGCAGTAGAGCTCTAAATCGTATTAAAAGTGCAGCAATATTATTACAGTAAATATTCCACAAACAGGACTGAGCAAATACCTTAGGTGCATATCAGATCAGACTGCCTTCTTGTTATGTTATGCCCAAGCATGCAGACCCAGTTCATTTATTAAACACTATAGTCAAGATCAAGAACTGTTAGCAATTCTATCAGATCATCATGCTTCTAACCATTTCTATTCACATAGCTATGTAATTAACGTAAATAAAAAACAAAACACACGTCTTTATCATCTACAGTTCCCACCCTATAAAATTCCTTAAATGCATGCTCAAACTGTGATACATCTTTTAATTCTACTAATTTGTATTTTGGCTGTGATTCAGAGTCCTTAACAGTTTCAGTAGAAGTGTGAATAATTAAGGCCAAATTTCCATTTCCATACAGGTAATCCCGCATCAATAATTGTTGTTACAGGTGATGTGCGCAAACAATAGACTCGTATTTAATTCCTAAAGTTTACATCCTAAAATGAATACTAATTTCGGCCCGTTTCGATAAAAATGGTTTCGATTCTCTCCGTTTGTTTAAACTTAAAAGCAGGGCAGTAGAGTTTTACAAAAATTATTTCCCATCTTCTGAAAGGCTATTGTAAATACCTCGTCTTATGTGACTTCACATTAGAGAGTAGCCGTTATTCTCATTGACGGATCTTGACATTAGATCGAATAAATTATATCATTAATTCTTAATTTCATATAGAATCAAATAAATTAAGTAATCAAATAAATAATATCTTCCCAGTAAACATTTTCACATTTTGTTACGAACAAGCATACAAAAGATTATACGCATAGACCGCCATTTTGGTTGCGCCAAAAGACAGCTTGAGATTCATTTAAGGATTTCTCTACCCTCCCCAAAAGACTGCCACAAATGAATTGAAAGTTTGCTTTTATTCGCGAGTAACTGCGAATGTCTCGCTTAACTGAACGCAGCTCATGTCCGGTAAACAAGTGAGTTGTATTGGAACCAAAGTTTATAGATTATATACAAAAATGACCTTTTATGGTCATTTTCCTATATGATCTATACATGTTTGTTTAGATACAATATATCCTGGGCTCCATCTGTGAACTGTCTTATATCCACAACCGTGCTTTCACGAACTCTATTACAGTGTGTTTGTTTTATGCTGGATAAAAAAATCAGCACACAATATTTTGTAATGTTTTCCTACTTTTCCCAGAAATTAGGCTTAGACTTTCCATGCAAATCGTCAAAGTCTATTTTCTGGGATAAAAAGAAGAAAATGTAATCATTTTGTCGTCTGCTGTATTTACCCAGAGTGATGAAGATTACTTCTGGTTGTGATATTATGTCAGTTAATTTATAGTTGCATGACATATTTAAATTGTTACATATTGCATTGCAGTAATTACACAATAAACAAAACAGTTCCATTTCCTTTTTTATTCTGTTCATAAGACAGCAGCGGACCTTTCATTTGGATTCATCTTGTTTTCAACTATCTCATCACGAAAACATGCCTATATAATTTTACCCCCTTAAACTCCACCTTTATATAGTAAAACTGGGGTTTATAGGGGTATACATTATTTTTCTTATTTCTGCTAAAAAACATAGATTGTAGGTACCCGTTAGAACCGCCTCGTCGAGGCGGTTCTAACGAGTACCCGCAATCTATGTTTTGAGCAGAAATATGGATAATATCAGAATTTTTTTATCTGAAAAGTTCATTTTTGGTGGTAAAATTTTCAGTATATTTGAATAGGCATGTTTTCGTAATGTTATAACAAGCAACTGAACTGTTGACGCTGGCGAATCATATCGTTTACAAGCATCTCCCAGCCTCTCTCTCTGTGTGTGTGTGTGTGTGTGTGTGTGTGTGTGTGTGTGTGTGTGCTTAATGTAACCCGTTAACAATATGCGTTGCAACAGTTTCAACGCTAATTGTTCACCTCTCTGTGGGTACGTCGACGATCATGTCGGTAACATAACGGGATAAATCGTTACTGTGACCTTTGTGCAGACAATCACTTTAGCCATACCGGAATGATTTTCTTTTCATCATTGATGTAAAATTCAGCATTTTGTATGGAAAATGGGGGCCTCGGTATGGCAAGTAAAATGCACAATTAATCGCAAAACCTAGATTTAAAAGTAGGGTTGAAGATTTGAAACATTAGGTGTGACGTTCAAACCTATGTTTAAAGATTTAACTTGGTTTGAATACTTATTGTGTAGTTTGCTTGCCGTAGTAGGCCAGGCAGTATGGCATTGGCTTATGTGCATTGAGGTTAAGTTTTGTATGGCATATGATTCCAGGACCCGTGGTCACAAGATAGTGACTGTTATACTTAGGATACTGATACAATGTGTATAAGAATTTAAATTACTTTAAATGTTGGTCAGTGTTACATAAGTACCTATATTTCATGGTCCAGCGATTTGTCTTTTTACATATATACTTAAGGACGTACGTTCTGCACGATTCAACCAATCAATTATTTCAGTTCATATATCCACAATATTCTCAGATTCGGTAATATCGTGTAATATTTGAAAATTTCTAAGTCATTTCCCGGATACATCGGTCTGACTATGAACGAGGTAACTTTTTTCAGTGATATATTGATATATTTCATAATAGGGGTGAACCAAGAATTATGAAACCTATGTAAAACTTTTGTCCTTAAGTAAATCTTGAAATGTATATCTTGAAATGTGTATTGTGATAGGGATGAACCAACAATTACGAAATCTATGCAGAACGATTGTCCTTTAGTATGTCTTGAAATGTGTATTGAGAGATATAGGACTTTATGATGGATGCATGCCATTCTTGGGATAATGGATGAGTCAGACACAAAAACAAAAGTTTTCCAGTGAGAAAGATATTCTATTGGCCGGTTATTCATTCTTATGTATTAGCGACTATTAATTTTGATGCATAATATTTTATTACTGTGCTTTCGACATCTTTCAGAAAGTCGTTTTTTGCTTGGCACTTTACACAGAAGAAGTAAATTTGCAAACTTTTGTCATGATTTAATGCAAAACCATTTATCCTAATTACCTATGTACAAAAAGTTTTATTCTAGGTATTGGTTTTTAAAAAAAATCAAATATTTTCACTTTTTCCAATATTAAAAATGAAGCCAAATCATGTAGAAATATGTAAGGTAGGTAACTTGGAGCCAGATTTTCAACAAGTTTCCCTTGTTCAAATTTTCTGCAATTTTCACAATTTTGTTGTGAAACATCAATAATTCAAATTCAGCAAAGAAAAGTAAAAAATATTTTCTTAGACAAAAAGTAAAAAAAAATCATTTTACTATAGAAATTGCATAGGTCAAACCAACTTTTGGCCATAAATTTAATTTTAGTGTAAATTTTTGAGAACAAAACACAGAAACAGGAAAAGAAATGGTATCTGATAAGATGTGGTCAATCAGAACAAAATATTTTCATTTAAAATGCAAAAAAAAGGGCTTTCCAAGAAATGTCGAAAAGACAGTGAGCAGTAATGCAACCCTCTTAGCACTAAGCGGTGTCAGTCAAATTGATACTTTCACCATATAACACTATGTATTGACTGAGGGTATATGTAACTTGGTTACTTGGTCAACCATTGTATCACAATGCACGGTCATCATTGTATAATGGATGCCTATGGTTCTTACAGGAATACTTTCTTATGATATTGGAACTTGAAAAATCATGAAGCGAACAACTGAAACAATGAACCGAAACTGGCAAAGTTAACACCATGAATTGGTAGTGCACAATATATTGATAACACGAACACTTATTGTCACCTGTTAACCCTAAGGGTTGCAGTTGCGATGATTAGTGTTCAAGGATAATAGTAAGCGTTGCAGTAGCAACACTAAGTGTTAAAGGTAACACAAAATGTTGCTTTTGTAACGCTTAGTGTTAACGGGTTACACTAATCGTAGAGTTAACACTATGCGGTAAGGCTGGCTAATCGGAGCTGAAACGATAATCGATTATCAGTCCTGCCATTGTGATCAATAATCGATTAGTAATCACTGAAGATTTGGCCATGTTTTTACCTGCTTGAGCATGACTCTTACCATATGTTATACTTTATTGCATATATTCGGTCAGCCAGGTCTGAGCAAACAGTGTAGACCCTGATGAGACGCCGCAAATGCGCGTCTCATCAGGGTCTACACTGTTTGCCACCCATCCAGTTATTTTTAGATACAACAATGGGTAGTAAATTGTACTTGTTCAAAGTTTAGATTATGTATGGTAAGGAGTTTAGGTGTCTGAATACGAAGGGTAAATACGGTAAAGTAATGGACAGAACTCAAATGATCGATTATTAGCAAATTTGTAATGATAATCATTTTTTTTTTTCTTTAATTTATTGATCAATTAATCGATTATCCGATTAATTGTGCCAGCCTTACTATGCGGCCTTACAGTGCTTGGAGATAGTTGCTCGATTCACATCGTTCCGTCATATCAAGCGTTGCACGAGAAAACATACGGTGCGCTTCCTATACTTTACACAGGTATAGTAAATTCCGGAATACGACGGGTTTAGCCATGATCCCAGTAAGCAATCTATGTACATCTATAGTGGGCCGTTATCGGCCCGTCAGGGTAGCTGACGGGCCGATAACGGCCCGCTATAGATTTATAAAGAACGCTAGCTGGGATGTGTATAAAATCACCCGAGCAAGTATTATCTATTCATGTTCAAGATTCGCTTAGTAATCAGAACTACTAATTTATTTATTGTTCTAGATGATTTGTGGACACATACATGTATAAGGTATTTGGCTATTAGATACCTACTAATGAGATGGAGACGTTCCTTGTATAGAAAGTTGCCATTACCGACATCATTTGGGTCGCGCCAAGCGAAAATGTGTCTTCGAGCATGCGCAAAATGCACAGATTCAGATTCATGCCATGCGCAAATTCTAATCTGAGCATTTTGCTCTCCATTGATGCATTCTATAGTGTCCAGTAATTCCGTTAGCGGACCGCGAAGTTCCTGATCAGACTGCGCGGATGCACAAGCTAATCTGGTTCTTTGCTGTTCGAAAACACGTTTGCGCATGGCGTGGCACACTTTATACTGGTTCGTTCGCTACCTTAAACCGGACGACAAAGCGTTGTTTTACGGGAGCAAATTCCACGTACACTTAAGTTAACGCAGGTGTCCCTTAACGCCCGATACCTTTACCTTTTCTATTCCTAGTTTACATCATTTCTTGGAGAGTAGAAACTTTTACCATTAGGCATTCTGTTGATGATGCGACTATTTACCTTACAGTAGACAACAAAACTGAGGTGGCTGATAAACTTAATGCGGTGATCTAGATGGTTTGTTGCTTTTAACCCCTCAAAATCAGAACGTTTCTCAAGAAAAGCAAACAAACCATACCATCCTCCTGTTTTAACAAACTAAACATAAATTATACAAACAAACAGTGGGTATACAGATGGGTACCGGTTGTGATCCCCTTCTTTGTTGCAGACTAGTTTTTGTTCTGTTATGACTTTTCGTTGTTCCTGTCTCTTTAAATCAAGTCGATGTTAATGAACCATGTAGATCAGCTTCTCGATATTCATTATTTTCTCGAAGCACTGAAAGAAGAAGCGATAAGAAACAAATAACAACTAAACAAACGCAACATTTGAAACCGCCGGTGTACGATTAAAGAATAACTTCAATAGAAGCATCGCCTTAGCACGGTCAACAGGAAAACTATTGTGAGGCTTAAAATAGTTTTACTTGCGCGAAAGCTCGCCCTCAATTCTGATGCAGCTCCAAAATTACAAGCATTTGTTCGGACCGCAGAGAGGTCCTCTATATCAACACAGAAACATCACATTTTATCACACATAATCATAAACACTGTGATAGAACAAAACAAAGTGCTCAATGAAGAACTGAAAGAAACCACCAGTGGAACCACACTGAACTCAACCAGAGACGAGCACGGTTAGGCATAAGACATCCATTAGGATTAAGCCGCCGTTGAGTATCTGGTTCTATCTCATTTTTTATTCAATGTACTGTTTTGTTGGTTTCAGGAAAATAGGTAAATCTAAACACACCTCTAAGAAATTAAGTGATATTTCAAAGGCCATAACTGGTATGAACTAAGCGGTGTATCCTTTGACAGATGACTGCAGGAAAATGAGTCTGATAAACTTAACGGAGTGGCTATTTACAACTGACTGTAAATAGGTAAAAAAAAAAAAAAAAAAAAAAACGTTTAATTGGCCGTTTACAGTTGACTGCAAATAGCCAAAAACGTTAAATTACAGTCATTAGCCAAACAAAAAGGTTAAAATAGCTATTTACAGTCGTATGTATTATAGATTTGTTCTCGAAGAAAGGGTACTACACATAATATAAGATCATTTTGCATGAAAGGATGTGGTATTGTATTCTTTGATATTTAAGCATTTATCACTTTCTGTTTGATTGAAATCAGTATGTATATGTATGCTAGATATTGATGAATGTAAAAGGAAAGTCAAAAAGGATTGCCTTTGGAAACAAAGAACACACAAAATCACGAAAATCGTAGACTCGGTTTGATTGAGTCTCTTCATATGCAACATTGTCGTTTGCGAGGCTGCATACGCCCCCAAGCAGAATTCGATTTTCAAAATAACCAGGATGGGCTCAATGATCCCAAAGGACATAAAAAAATATTGATTGATTGTGTGGGGATTTAAGGACACGTCAACCCTTGTGGGTCATTTTGTGTCACCTCCCAGAGAAAGGTAGAAGAGAGATAGAAGAGATAGTAGAGGAGATGAGAGAGAGGGACAGGGAAGAAAGCGGAATAGGAATGAAAGTGAAGAAACAGAAGAAATAAAAAAAAACTTTTACCTGCTACGAGGATAGCAGGCCTTGCCCAACTATAAGCCAATATCAGCTGGACGCCCCGGTGACATGATACACGCCACACCCAACCACCCCCATAAAACATTATATAAAAGATGGGAAAAAATGATAGGATTTTTTATGCTTGTAGTCGTGAAGAACAAAACAAAACAAAAACAAATAAGCATTAAAGTTAGCTTATTTTATTTTAAGTTGATTGACATACATTTTGATATATAATATTAACACGTGTTCATGAGTATGTTACTACATATTTGACGGTACGTACGGATACGTAAGCTAATGCAGAGACACATTTTGCATAAATAAGTCCACAAAGAGCATACTCGACAATATATATTTGTGTGTTTTGATATTTAAAGAGGGGTTCCTAGAGATACGGGTGGTACGCGTAGTATGTGACGCTGCAATACCAGGTCCTGGATTAGTCAGCACAGGTTCACGGGACCGGTCTTTGGTCCACTTGTGTGGGTTGTGGTGGAGGTATCTGCGTTTATTACGCCTTTGTAAAATGGGAAATGTTGATACCATGGCTGTAGAGGGACACGTTACATAAGTATTAGTTTAGTGATAAAACAGTTTTGTTAACTAGAATTCTATAAATTTTAACTTTAAATTGTTGGGTTTATATAGATAGCAGTGTTGTGATAGTCTCTTATAAACCTACAAAGAATGGTTATGTGTTATCTTATTTTTTGTTATCGATATATGTATGTTATATTGTAAATGAGGGTCTCATAAACAAATAAACCAATACACTGTACATAAATCTGAGTTATAAATAAGGCTTTCTTACAGAAGTATTGATGTAATTCATACCTTTTTTCCTGCTATTTAGGTACAGTTAATGATTTTGATACCTCATTGAACGAAAATGTGACATTCATATACCCTTTCCTAAAACACGGGCATTCATGTAGCTAAAACAGCAAAAAGTAGCCATACAAAAGTCTTCCACGACTGAAAAAGGGGGTCATTTCAAATTTGGCTGTAATGTTTTCAGATTTCTTCCCGTCGAAGGATTATGTGTAGCTGGAACAACATCTACCTGTCTATATATACTGCGTTATCTTCAGAGTCCTCGTATGACCACTATAATGCAATCTACAGTCGAACTTCGATGGCTCGTTTACCATGGCTTATTCGAACTCATTTTTGAGTCCTTACGGAATTTTTTCCGATAGCTCAAGAACACATATATTGAGGAAAATTATCTTATTTTATTATGAAATTGTATTTTGTGTGTACTCATTAGAATAGCCTCATCGAGGCGATTCTAATGAGTACACGCAACATACCGTTATTTTGTTGAAGATCGAAAACATTTCCATAAATCATCGCCATTTGCTTCCTGACCTGATGCCATGAATAAATCTCATTGGCTCGAACTACCCATCTCTCGAACAAATTTCCATGGTCCCAAAGATGTTCGAGCCACTGAATGTATAAAAGTTGCCATTGGAAACAAAGAACATGTCAAAGGTCAAAAATCTGAATCTCGGTTTAATTAAGACCCTTCGCATGACAGAACTGTAGTTTGTTGGCTGCATACGCCCCAGCTTAACCCTAGTCATGCTGAATAAATTAAGATGCCACGCCCACTTCTAATTTTCAGCCAATCAGATAACTAGATCCGGATTATTGCTATAAATTCACATACTTAATGGCAAACAGTGCAGATCCAGATCAGTTGGCTTCTTCAGAAGCCAAATGATCTGGATCTTTACTGTTTGCAAAGGCAGGGTATATCCGGGTTCAGCAGGACTAGGGTTAAGTAGAACTCAATTTTCCTAGATGCAAGAATGGGCTCAATCATCCTAAGGAAAATAAAAATAAAAATTGCACTATGATGAAGAACGGGAAGACTTTTAATGGCCGCCACGTGTACCTGATACCAGCTGAAGCGAAGTCGACTGAAATCTTTTAAGGTTGCTCTAAGAAACAGAGAACACATGAAAGAACGAAAATCGTAGACCCTTCTTACGACAGCAAAACAGGTGTAGGAGGGAATGATATACATTTTCACCAGGAGATAACTTTAGTTACTTCATGCTTGCTTTACAACACACCAAGTTCTTTCTGGATAAGGTATCAACTCTGAAAGGAAAGAATTTGCTCCCTTGTGAGCAAATTCTGTCCAAGGGAGCAAATTCCTTCCTTTTTTGTTCTGATTGACCATATCTTATCAGATACCATTTGTCTTTTTTGTTTCTGTGTTTTGTTCTCAAATATTTACTCTAAAATTAAATTTATGGCCAAAAATTGGTCTGACCTATGCAATTTCTATAGTAAAGTTGTCTTTTGAAAATTTTGTCTAAGCAAATAGTTTTTAATGTTCATTACTCATGTTTCACAACAATACTGTGAAAATTTCAGAAAAATTGAACAAGCAAAACTTGTTGAAAATCTGCCTCCAAGTTACTTAACAAACAGATATTTGCATAATTTACATCCATTTTTACTAAAAGGGAAAATATTTGTTTGTTTGTTTTTTGTGGGGGTTTTTTGTGTTTTTTTGTTGTTTTTTTTTTTTTTTTTTTTTTTTTTTTTTTTGTTTGTTTGTTTGTTTGTTGTTGTTTTTTTTAAACAATGACTAGAATAAAACTTTTTTTGTGCATATGTAGTTACGACAAATAGTTTTGCATTAAATCATGACAAAAGTTTGCAAATTAATTTCATCTGTGTAAAGCACTAAGCAAAAAATAACTTTCTGAAAGATGTTGAAAGCACTGTTGTTCCTGTTACATTTATGTCAGCAACGTATGTTTTTGTCACATTGCCGTTAAAAGAAAATTAGTTTTTGTTGCACGCTGTGCTTTTTAGGGAAATGAATACACGTGTGGTAGTTATTTCCGTATTTTGCAGAGGGACACAACTTTTTGATCTCATTTTTCCTTTCTAACACATCGACACCCTTCATAAAATGGAACTTCTCTCGAGGAGTAAATACTTTCCTTTTATAGTAGACCCCATTTTAGAATGGACGCAAAAATAGTTTTCACATAGATGTCTCCCCTCAAAATAAATCCATCCCCATTAAAACACGTCTTTTGTCGCAATAGCCCATTGTAGTCGGGATACCGGTAAAATGGTAATTGGCAAACAGTGCAGACCCAGATTCATTTTTTTTCACTTCTAGCAATCTGGAGAAATCGAAAAAAAAAATAGATATTTATTTTATTTCTTATTTTTAATTTTATGTTTTAATGGTTTACCAAGAGTTATGATCAATAAGTGTACAGTTTACGTGTGTTAACGTTACTTTCAGTTTTTCTCCACAAAAGCTCAATTATTGCATGTAAAGTCTAGACAGTGTATTCCCAGCATTGGTGCTGTATAAAATATATATCTCAAATTAAGATGTTTCCTAAACAGTATACCAGAAAGCAACAGAGCAAAAGGATAGGATTTCTCACATTTTGGCATAATTCTAGGAAAAGACTGGTTTATGTC
Organism: Anodontia alba; assembly: GCA_964016985.1. Lineage (NCBI taxonomy): Eukaryota > Metazoa > Mollusca > Bivalvia > Lucinida > Lucinidae > Anodontia > Anodontia alba. The sequence continues at coordinate 77,590,289 of OZ024828.1, forward strand.
TTCTTAATAAAATTCTTTCTATATTTGTATTCCAGAAACGGAAATCAAGGAAATATCATTTGGGACAACTTATTAGCTAACAAGACTATTCTTTGTCGAAGGAACTGTATTGATCCAGCTGACAGATAAAATTAATATTATATCAAGTCGTTTCCAGTCTGCTGGGATATTAATTTACATCCTATTCTACACATCGACCACTTAAGGTCAACGGATAGACGTGGCAATTTTTCCGCCACTTTTGCAAAGGAGAGAACTTTTGTAGCTTCCTTTATACCTTCCTTTGCATTATGTTCTTTCTGAAAAGGGTCTACTTTAAAAGGAAAGAATTTGCTCCCTTTTGGGAGCAAATTCTTTACTTGTATAGTAGACCGCTCTTCAGAAGGGAGCCAAACACAATTTAAACAGAGTTACCTACCCAGAAGATGTATCCTTTTATGAAAGCGAAATGATGTTTAAGCCGGCGCTAGGGCGCGTATGCAGCCTCGCAAACTACAGTGTTGCATATGAAGAGACTCAATCAATCCCAGTCTCCGATTTTCGTGATTTTGTCTGTTCTTTGTTTCTAAAGGCAATCCTTTTTTACTTTTATTCGAATAAATCCGAACTGCCCGGATTCAGATCATCCAGAGTACTAATACAGACTTTGTCCACCATTTGGTCCACCCTGCTGCACTCATTGATTCCGTAAATGGATGTACAAGCTGATCTGGGCCTTCGATATCCGTGCATGCCCAAGAGACGTAGTCCATCTTAGAGCCGAGACATTTCTTTTATTCCGTAAAGGAAAAGCCAAGGGTAAATTAAATTAATTCCATAGAAGTAATGTCAAAGTTACATCTAATCTGTTTTATTCAATATTGGAAAAGTCAAAGACCAGTCTAATACAGCAGTCGCACATTTAGAATCAGTTTATCTTACAGCAGACCCAGAGGTTATAAACTTTTTTTTCATGCTCAACTCAGCTGAGCATGAAATTTTCACGCTAATAAATCTCAAATAACTAACAATGCCAAATTCTTTCTTGCTAAACATAGCTGAGCATGAAAATTTCTCTGCTAATGAATATGAAAATGTCAACTATTGTTGATTTTTTTTTTATAACCTCGGGGCCTGGTGTTTAAATAGTGCCGTGTGGAGCCGTACAACGTCTCCTAATACTTCATTATAGTGCAGTTTATATTTTCTGGTCCATTGCGGTCATTGAACCCATTCCGGGACATTCGAAAATGTATATGAGGGTCACTGATGGTACCTAATTGGCCGGAACTAGTAAGTCTGGCCTAGAAAACTTGAAACTTCGGCTTTTTTTCAGTTTTGTAAGAAGGTTCATTGCTCTCAACGGTCACTGACCGGCGCGGGAATCGCGCCGGTCTCTTAATATAGCTTTGGATTTTTATATATGGTAAAATGTTCGATCAGCTTACAAAGGATTTTTTTATATTTGCCGGGATCGTCGGTTTTTATATTTGCCGGGATCGTCAGTGTGTGACGTTTCACCCACGTATTTAAGTGTTTGTATCTGTCGGGAATACCAGTGTCTGACTTTTCATCCAAGCTATTAATTTGTTGATTTCGGTAATGTCTTACTTAGAATTCGCATGATGAGACACTCAGAGGGGCTAGAACCTGGTTGTTTGGCTGAGGATGCTCGTATGAGCAACTAGCTAAGGTTCCGGCGAGATTGCACAGTTGCACAGTGCCGGCCTCCTCTATAAAGGATTTGCGTATGTATGCAAAACGAGCCAACCTCGGTGGCTCAGTTGAATGCGCCGTCCGACTGGAGACCAGGAAGTCGCGGGTTCAACCCCCGCCGAGGTCGGCAACATTCTTTCGTGAAGATTGATCATGAAACATTTTCTACGGTCATTCTCTCCCTTCCGCTGATTCAAGAAGGGCAGTTGTCAGTTTCTGGCGAAAGAATGTGCACAATACTGGTTAACCGCCTAGAGGACTAAGCCTGCCCAGTAAACGTGTGGTTAGGTAAACTGACCGCGCTCGACATGACCCCATTGGGTTGACTGGGTCGTAAAACATCAACACAAACAAACAGTTGCACAGTGTATTAGAATGAGCCGCACAAATAAGTGTTTTGAACCACAATGAAAGTTGAAGGCGAGGATTATAACTGACCGTTCCAAGTCGGTTCTTTTGTTGTGGTTTATTGCTGTTCTATGTTTGTGTTGTTGGTGATTTATTTCATTTTCCGGTTTTACTGCAGAAGGCTTGGGTCTAACTATAGTCAACTTCAGGCGAACTAGCCTATCAGGCGATAGGTTTTATCAAAAATGTTATACATTACAATCTGCTTATAACACAAATTTTGGCATCACGAAAACATGGCTATATAATTTTGACCCCGTCAAACCCCACTTTGATATAGTAAAACTGGGGTTTGCAGGGGTATACGTTATTTTCCTTATTTCTGCTCAAAAACATAGATTGTGGGTACTTGTTAGAACCGCCTCGGCGAGGCGGTTCTAACGAGTACCCACAATCTATGTTTTGAACAGAAATATGAAAAATATTAAAGTTTTTTTATCTGAAAATTTTCAGTTTTGGATGTAAAATTTTCTCTATATTTGAATAGGTGTGTTTTCGTAATGGAATCCAAAGCATAAGCTGTATTATTTAAACAATCTTGTTATATCCAAACAAAAATATGTAGATATTATAAAAGAATAACCATTAACCATCAGTTTTGATATAATCTACACATTTGATCAGTTTTGATATGATCTACACTCAGTGAGGCGCTTCTAATGAGTACCCACAACATATGTTTTCTTTGAGAAATAAGAAAAAATGACCATTTTCGGGCAAGTAAATCTTGGTTGGACAAGTGGATTTTGACCATTTACTTGTCCATGGACAAGTAATAAAATTGATAATTCCACACACCTGCTACCAGGCAACAGAGTCACATAGAGGCAGCTAGTCTGTTATTTTGATAATTATATTGTCCATAGAATTTAAGTTTCGCGAAAATAATTTTTTCTCTTACTGAGGTTTGGAAGCGTCTGCACACTCGTTGTGAAAGAAATATACGTGCTTATAATAAAATACATAAAAGTACAAATATACCAAAAACGTTTAAAGTAATTAGATTATAATCACTATTTAATTGATAACATTTTACCTCCCTTGAACTAACTTGGCTACGTAGCCTAGTTAGAAAACTACGTACTTAGACAATAATTTTTCCTATGATAATTTGTCGCACAGTCCTCAGAAGCATTTTATAGTAAACTAGGGCAGCTTAATTTCATTTGGAAATAGTATTTTTAGGCAACAAAAGGTAAGGTTAGATCAAAATTAGCTCCAATATCAACCTTTAAGAGGAATGAATACACTTTCAGGGGAGGCAACTCTATCAAAAGTGTTGTTTTTTTTTTCTCCCTTCTGTAAAGGACTCTACTCGCATAAAAATGTCATTCCAGACTGTCCTGATGCGTGGAATGGTTCGGATCTTCACCTTTCGCACATAACTATTTGCAGCGTTTCTTTTGTTCCAACTTATTTATTCTTTGGAATGTCAACAGACATAAGACATTAAGCTCTCTTTACATTGTCTAGCGATATTTGCATACCAAAACAATATCATTTTACTTCAGTAAGTAATTCTAGAATACTCACAACAGCAAAACTAATGACGTTATCAACGTATTTAAAGTGACTGGATAAACTTGGTAGATTATCCTCCATTTTTACCAGGGAGAGAACTTTTGTGACTTCCTATTTTCTTTCCTGCACAACAAGACCCTCCTGGAGAGGGATCTACTCAAAAAGGAAAGAATTTGCCCTCAAGGGGAGGGATCTACTCGAAAGGGAAAGAATGTGCTAAGGGGAGGGATCTACTCGAAAAAGGAAGAATGCGTTCTCAAGGGGAGGGATCTACTCAAAAGGGAAATAATGTGCTAAGGGGAGGAATCTACTCGAAAAGGAAAGAATGCTCCCTCAAGGGGAGGGATCTACTCGAAAGGGAAACAATGTGCTTAGGGGATGGATCTACTCGAAAAGGAAAGAATGTGCCTTCATGGGGAGGGATCTACTCGAAAAGGAAAGAATGTGCTCGCAAGGGGAGGGATCTACTCAAATTCATTCCTTTTCGAGTAGATCCTTTTTAAGAAAGGTAAATTATTTCCTTTTCTAGTAAATCTCTTTTCAGACGGAAGCAAAACCAATTTTGATAGAGTTGTCTCTCTTGAGAGTGTACCAGTTCCCCTTAAAAGGAAGAAAACTGTTTTGCAACAGACGACAATTCTAGTGATTTATGCCGCCAAGATAACCGGCTTTGCTAACTTTCCGTAATTGCAGATCGGAGCACGACTGTCTGACTGCAAGTTAAATGAAGGCCATAGCAAAATCTGTTCTGCAATGTCGGTACTGGTTATTGATCGTTCGCATCTACTGTGCTTTCGACATCTTTCGGACAATCGCTTTTTGCGTAGCGCTTTACTCAGAAGAAAAAACTCTGCAAAGTTTTGTCATGATTAATGCAAAACTTTTTATCGTAAATACCTAAAAGTTGTTGTTTTTTGTTGTTTTTTTTTTTTTTTTTTTTTTTGTTTGTTTGTTTGTTTTTTGTTGTTATTTTTTTTTTTTTTTTTTTGTTTGTTTTTTGTTGGTTTTTTTTTTTTTTTTTTTTTTTGTTTTTTGTTGTTTTTTTTTTTTTTTTTTTTTTTTTTTTTTTTAAGATTTGAAATTTTCCATTTTCCCATAGTAAAATGGCTGCAAATTATGCAAAAATCAGTAAGGTTGATGCAGGTTTTCAACAAGTTCCACTTCTTCAAAATTTCTGAAATGTTAACAATATAGTCATGGAACATCAATTATTCAAAATCACTGAAGAAAAGCAAAACACATTTTCTAACATAATTTTTTTTCCAGAAATCCATTTGCAATAGAAATTGCATAGGTCAGCCTTCATGTGTCTTGGGTGTCTGATGCGTTCAAAGTCTGCACAACAGTAGCAGCAACAACAACAACAATATAAAACATAAAAGCTATTATTTTCCCGAAAAACACCATAGAGCACGTGAAACAGTCTTATCAGGAAGTTCTTTTCTTTAAGTTTACATTATACATATAGATTCTCTTTACTTGTAATTCATTTCATCGCCACAGAAAGACACAACTGGGAGTAATGAAATATAAATGTATTCATACACTATCATTAAAGCCGTTGTAGTGTTCAGAATAAGTAGTTTTTGGGGATTAGTGATTGCTTGTCTGTCTACTACGATAGCGGAAAATTCCTCGCATTAAATTAACCCTCAAAGTGCCAATCACATCAGCAGCAGATGACCTTTGTAAATATTTTTTTTTTCATTCACGTTTAAGAGAAAATAAGATTTGACATTTCATGTGAATCGCCTGCCCTAACAGACGATTCACAAGAAATGTCAAACCTTATTTCCTCTATAAACAAATCAAAATGCAGCAGACGACCTTTGTAAATATTTATTTTTTTTTTCAGTCACGTTTAAGAGAAAATAAGGTTTGACATTTCAAGTGAATCGTCTGCCCTAGCAGACGATTCACAAGAAATGTCAAACCTTATTTCCTCTGAAAACAGATCAAAATGTCGTCTGCTGCAATTTTGCTAGGCGCTTTAAGGGTTAAAAGTGAGCTGCACAAAAGAAAATAGCCCTAATGGCATAAGCGGGCAACGAACGCCCAGACCAGTCTGCGCATGCGTGCCCTTTTTTTGCTGTCTCATAGAATGAATTATTTATGCTGTAGAAATTCTTGAGTAGAGACCCTGGTCAGATTGTGTGTAATGCGCTGACTGGTCTGAGTGTTTGCTGATCGCACGTCAGAGGTATATCTTCTCATGTTAGGACTTTCAGCTGAATTACGTTAATCCAGTTCAGTCTACGCATCTATTGTTGTCAGATCAGTGTCTGTGCTATCCGTAATAAATATACCGTATATTCCCTAAGTATTGGGATAGACAAGCCTGTGCAAATAGTGTAGACCCAGATCAGGCTCCACAGAAGGCGGCGTCTGATCAAGATCTATGCAGTTTACCACTAATCCACATATATAAAACAGGGCCCAGTTGCTCAAAGCGTCGTTAGCTTAACGAGCTCGTTAGTGGTCAAAATGTTAACTGTTCTAGTAAGTACAATATCTAATTCACAGGTATTTTTGCAGAAAAAATGTGTGTAGCTTTTGCAAATGCAAAAGCTACTCACATTTTTCAGCAAAAAATATTAGCATATATGCCATATTTAATGATCAAGGTTTTGACGATACGTTAACTAACGACATCGTTAATTTTGAAAAACTGGGCCTAGGTTGTAAAAATAGACTGGTCCAAATCTTAGGTGCGGTATGGTAAGGAGTTAACGTGTCCCAATATTTAAAGAAAATACGGTACGAAAATAATCAAAATTCTATAAGCAATCCTTATATACATGTATCAAACTGTGACAATTCGCTGGCTGATCTGGATCTGTGCCGGTCCCAGATATTGTAAGGCCCTTGTACCCTGTTTCGTTGGCGCCGAAGAATAAATGATTGTATGTAGATGAATTGGATTACATTGTCTTCTTACTTATAAGAAATGATAATTACTCGACAGGGAGTTAAAGAATAAACATCTATATCAATGTATTCCTGTCTATGGATTTCCAAATATGATCGCATGTATTTGTTGTTCATCCAGGACAAAATGAGCCAGCACAGGAGAAAAGAGTACCTATCCAATAGGCGACCAGCGAAGGCTTAGGCGAGTCTGCGCATAAGCGCAGTCTCGTCAGAGTATTTGCTGCACGTAGACAAGTAGCAGAGACCTTGAGGAAGCTTCAAGTAAAAACTGCATGTCTATAGCCCAAATTGGGGACTGCGCATACTTGTTTGAAGAACCACAAACCGGAAAAAACCATAAGGTCCTTTTTCATGTGCCTGCTCAAATAAGGTATCTGGATGTCTTCATTGGAATCTGCCAATGTGCAAGTTGAAAGATTCCATTATCTAGTAAATCGGTGTTCAAAATGTTCAAAACAAACAGTCCAGAATTTGATGATATACTGCGTTCTGTGGCGTCATCATGTTTGCACAGGTCCGTTTGTTTCGGTATGCGAGGGGATAGGAACAGGTTTTGAATCTAACATACCTTACAATGACACATGGATTTATTAAGCAGCATGTTTAATGACAGATTTCATATGCCAGTTTTCGTTGTCATGAACGTTTCCTATGTTAGTGGTTTTTACCACCGCTACCATCCTTCCACACAAATGCAACCTATACTCAAGTTTGCGACATTTACAAATGAATTTAGTCAAAATAATAAATATTTGATGTTAAAGTGCATTTTATCGCGAATTTTGAATAAAGTGTTGAATAAGTATTAAAAATCAAAAATGAAAAATGCCTAGTTTAAATGACGAATGTATATGCATCAGAAAAATGTAAACAAACGGAACTAATTAATATATGATATACTAGTATTCCATCATTGTTGCTACTAGTGAAATTTCTGAAAATGTAGCCGTACCTCTTGTCAGCTTTGGCTTCTGCCAAAAAATCTTTTCAAGGCCTATAAAATGCATATATATATATATATATATATATATATATATATATATATATATATATATATATATATATATATATATATATATATATATATATATATATATATATATATATCGATTCTCGCAAAGTAGTTATTGACAGTTTATTATTTAACTTACAATAATTATATCCATTTCGTAAACATTTCAGACAGATTTTCTTGAATTTCGCAAGAAATCTGTCAGTACAGTGCCTTTGGAGCTTTGATTCGTCATAGTCATTTTGTTAGTCAATATATTTTGTCCTCCTCTTTGCCGAGTTGCCAATACCACGTCTGTACTATTGAAGTTTCAGTTTTGGCCCTCACTCCAAGCCCAAGCAGGACCCATAAATTCCTTATCATCATTGTACTTTTTTTTACCATGCAGGTGCTTTGTCAGTTTTGAAAACAGATGATAGTCACAATGTGCAAAGTCAGTTGAATAAGGCAGGTGTGGCAACACTTCAAACCCATATTCCAGTTTACATCAGCCAAATTGAGATGGATGCTGTTGCACAAGAACACCACGCTTATGTTTGCCATGGTATTTATCTTTTACTAATTGATGCAACCTTTTCAACAAGCCGGCATAGTAGTCTATTTATAGTTGCTCCATGTGATACATAATCTATAAAGATTATGTCTTTGCAATACCAAAACACAAAGGCTATAATCTTCTTTCAAGATCTAAATGCTTTGAACTTTTTGGTCCGTGGTAACCTGGTGTGCTTCCACTGCATTGACTCTTGTTAACTTTCTCTATAATAATCATAAAATGTAAGTACAGATATCCAGGAAATACCAAAATCACAAAACATAGCCTTCCCGAGGCACCAAAAGAATGAGAGACGAAGAACAAACAATGACAAAACAAATCCACATATGAAACTACTAGCGTACGAACAAAAGCTGAGCTGCAACAGAAGAACCGCCTGGCGGAACTACCAGCAGAAAAATAACTACTGGTGTGAGGCGGGTGGGGTAAAAACCAGTTTGTTCTCTTGCAAAAACCTCACCTCCAATTCTGATGCAGCTCCAAATTACAAACATAAGTTCGGTCCATATTACATCAAATGTTACTATCCTCAGGGTCACCATTATACTTGTTTACAAAGCATAGCTGATGGTGACTCGACTGATCTTCATTTCAGCTGTGAACATTTTGGGCACCCATCTTGCACAGATCTTTATATAAATGGTCATGAAGTATACATTCTATGGAATAATATGGTATACCAGTAATCTCCTCTAGCTCATAAACTTTAATACGCCTGTCATTAACCCTTGTCGGGCTTAATAAATTAAGATGCCACACCCACTTCAAATTTTCAGCCAATCAGATCACTTGATCCAGGTTGTTAATACTAATTCAAATAATTAATGACAAACAGTGCAGATCCAAATCAGTTGCCTTCTTCAGAAGCCAACTGATCTGGATCTACACTGTTTGTAAGGACAGGGCACATCCTGGTTCAGCAGGACAAGGGTTAAGAACTAGCTGGCGCTCTCAATATTTTTTGGGCTATACTGGTTCGTGGTCGTCCAGCATGGGCGACATCTTTAAGACTCTCTCTACCTCACTGAAACTCCCTTGCCCAACCTTCCAAAGGAGCATAAGATGAAAAATATTTATCCTAAACTATAGCCAAACGTTCATGGGTATTTTTGGGAGAGTTGCCTTCTGACGCCATAAACTGGGCTCATTTTTTTTTTTTTTTTTTTTTACTATTAGTAAGGAGGGTGACGCAACAACTGCATAAAAAGTTTTGGTAACAGTTATACTGAATTCTGTAAAGCCTGTTAAATAAAGACACTTCAGTTATTATATATATATAAATATTAAACACGAATCCCTAGACTTCATATATCAGGCTCAAACCTTTTTTGATATACTCTCATATGTAGCCAGATCAGAATATGAGCAGTCCGTAACCATTTGCACAAAGTATCAGGACAGACAGGCCTGAACAAGCAAGGTCGAAACTATTTGCCACTCATCCAGCAGTTTTAGGCACATAAACAGGTAGTGAACTGACTTAACTTTTGGAGAAGTCTCATTAGTCTTGCAAAGAGTTAATGCGGTCAAATATTTAGGATAAATACGGTTTATACGCAATGACTTATATTGAAGTGCGCTGGTTCCGGAAATGGTGATAGGTTCATGTAAGTCGTAATACTTTCTTCCGAGTCCCGACTTGTTTCTATCGAATGTCATTTTTGTTTATGAGTCTGTCAGTTATAAAAATAAAATCTGTTCAACGCTTAGCAATCTGGGTAAAATTTTCATCAGACGATATATTGGAATATTTTTATCTTATTTTTCTCAGGAACAGGATTTGACATTTTATGCAAATTGTCTCCATTGGAGACAATTTGCATGAAATGCTAAATCCTGTTTGTTAATTTTTCACGGTGGGGCGGGGTGGGGGTGAATAAGAAAATATTTCAAAATGTCGTCTGCTAAAAATTTTACCCAGATGCTATGCTTTAAACCATATATGGTGCGACTTATACTCCTGGTTTCGCTGGCGCCAAACGATAAATGATTTTATGTAGATGAATTGGATTTCATTGTTTTCTTGTTCATATAAGAAATGGTAATGGCTGGACAGGGAGCGAAAAAGCAAATATCTATATATCAACAATTTATTCCCATCTATGGGTTCAAAATATGATCGCAAGTATTTCCGGTTCATCCAATAGAAAATAATATCTGGTTGTCTTCAATGGAATAGAAATAGATATCTGGATGTCTTCAATGGAATCTGTCATTGGGCAAGTTGAAACTTTCACTCTAGTAAAACATAAAAAGCATCTGCGACATAAAAAGTGTCTGCGCATTTTAGTTTTGGCACATTTATACTTTTTTCAGATATATGCCACATTATATATATTGATTGAAAATAAATAATGGTGAAGTCTTTGCCTAGCCAACGGCGCAAAAACATGCGCTTTTTTTTCCCCAATGTCTATTAAAATGGGTGTTCAAAATGTACAAGGCAAATATTTCAACCGCTAATCAGATACCGCGTTCTGTGGCGTCGCATCATTGGGTATCATTTTTTTTTTTTTTTTTTCATTTGTTAAGTATGATAAGCATTAATGCGTTAAGAGCGATATAATTTCAGGGCTGGCAACTGTGCCAACTGACTTCCTACCCCCAACCCCTTCACACACACACACACACACACACACACACACACACACACACACACACAAACACCTCCCCACGCCCCTCCTCTTTCCTTTTAGAGTAGACCCCTTTTCAGAAGCGGCTTGATGTGCAGGAAAACGAACATGAAAGCAAAAAGGAAGTCACAAGAGTTGCCTCTCTTGTAAAAAAATACGGCACGAAAATCTCCCAGGTACATCCAGTCCCTTAATGGTTTACCGTATTTACCTAAATATTGGGACAGACAGGCCTGAGCAAACAGTGTAGACCCAGATTAGACGCCGCAATTCAAATTCAGCAAAGAAAAGTAACAAATATTTTCTAACACAAAATTTTCAAAAAATCACTTGACTATAGAAATTGCACAGGTCAGACCAATTTTGGCCGTAAATTTAATTTTAGAGTAAATATTTGAGAACAAAACACAGAAACAGAAAAAAGGAACTTATTGGTTTCTGATAAGATATCGTCAATCAGAACAAAATATTTTGATTTAAAATAAAACGCCAAGCAAAAAAAAAAAAAAAAACGTCTTTCCGAGTGATGTCGAAAGGACAGTAACCATACTTACCATAAGGTTTTGGACAGATGGGACTGAGCAGATAGGCAGGTTGGTGTCCACACTGATTTTCATTCACCCAGCAACTTTTAGACACAACAAGGGGTAATAAAATGAACTGTTTCAAATTACAGAATAAGCATGGTAAGGAAACTTATGGCCAACCCATGTAGCATTCCCCCATCTCATACAAGTAGCATCGCATGACAAAAACAACTTATTTAACCCTTAAAGCGCCAAGAAAAACTGCATCTGAAAATGTCGTCTGTTTATGTCGTCTGCTGAATATTCTTGCAGACTTTTCAAACCTAGTTTTGCATACAGGCAAACAGTATGGACCCAGATCAGACTGCTTCTAAAGGAGCAGTCTGATCTGGATCCACACTGTTTGCAAAAACGACTTTTAAAAACACAAGCAGATCACTAAGCAGACGACAATTCTTGTGACTGGCAGTGTAAGGGTTAATGATAGGTGTGCATGTTTGATGACAAGGCAGAAGACGCGGCACATCAAGCGAATGATGTCCTCGAATGCCTTCAATATGTGCATGTTCAGAACAGCCTGTGCATCAATACAATTTTATCAGAGCCTTTACCGTCCGTTGATACGGCCAACAATTATGTAGTCATTACGAAAACACGCCTATTCAAATGCATTGAAAATTTTACAACCAAGAAAGGAAAATCTGCAGATAAAAAATTCTGATATTTTACATATTTCTGCTCAAAAGATAGAATGTGGGTACCCGTTAGAACCGCCTAACGAGTACCCACAATCTATGGGGCAAAATAAGAAAAATAATGCATATCCCTGTAAACCCCAGTTTTACTATATAAAAGTGGGGTTTAAGTGGGTCAAAATTATATAGGCACGGTTTCGTTATGGAATATACTCGTATATGCGTACAGCATAGGCTCTTATATGGAATTGCCGTCCGCACATACATGTACCCGAAGACACCTGTTTGCTTATATTGGGCCAAGGTCGCAAAGTTTCTTCATGCGGACAACGAAAGCTCTAATCAGGCTGTGCGATTGCGCAGAGTGATACGTGTCTTTGTTGGGCGCACATGTCAGTAGGTAAGTTTTCACACGTTGCGGCTATGACTGAGGAAGTGAGAGGTCTGACTCACCGTCGTACCGCAAATAGAAAATAGGTATTAATATGATATACTTCATCCTGCCATCTCGGTTTAAAAACTTGGAGGTAAGATGACTTATTTATCTGTGGGAGAAAAAAAGGAATTGTGTAACATGATCTGACTGGGCGAATAAAGTAAATTACATGGATTCCCTGCGATAAAATTTGAAAGGATTACCTTCCTATATGAATATCTTTTGTACAGCTCCAGATAAGGCTATTTTTCACCAAACATTTCGAAACGAACGCAAGGAAGAGAACGAACATGTTAATGAAATCAACAGTCTAGTTGCCTCTACTTAGCTCTTCCAAGAGCCCAAAACCCATTGGGTTTTGGGCTCTTGGAAGAGCTTAGTAGAGGGAACTAGATTATATTGGGCCAATTGTCGTTCCTAATTTAATTTGAGCCCTGGTTTGCATCAAGGGGGGAAGGTGTTCCCGGGGTAGTTTGAATCAACATAGGCAGAAGAATTGGGCCGAATCAAGCGTGACAGGGCCCAATAATACTAGGAGCCGTGGCACAACATTTGCTACAAATTTGCATGTGCGCCCAGCGAAGACTCAGATCAATCTGCGCATTCGCGCAATCTAATCAGAGTCTTCGCGGAGCACTGTGTGGGTAGCCAAGGAGCCAAAGCGATTTCAGGTAGACAGCGAAGACTCTGATCAGACTGCGCGGTTGCGAGCGTGACTGGGCACAATAACAAGGCGGGTGCGCATGCTGATCCGAGTGTTCGATGGGCGTACATGCAGTCTTTTAAGAAATGCTGTGCCCCGGCTCATAAAATCCTGTAAATAGAGCTAGAGACCCACTCTGGAAAACTGCAGCTCACCCGAGACTCTTGGCTCGACTCCCGGTGGAAACAAAGTATACTCGTAAGCTATTTACGGTAATCATCAGATAAAACTATGCCCCGAGGTTATGAAACATTTTTCATGCTCAACTCAGCTGAGCATTAGATTTGTCCTGCTATGAAATATCAAATTACTAACAGTTTCTAATTCTTTCTAGCTAAACATAGCCGAGCATAAAATTTGTCCTGCTAATAAATCTCAACTTGCTAACAATTGCAAATTCTTTCTTGCTAAACATAGCTAAGCATGAAAATTTCTCTGCTAACAAATTCGAACATGCCAACCAGTGTTGGCATTTTCATATTTATTAGCTGAGAAATTTCATGCTCAGCTGAGTTGAACATGAAAAAGTTTTATAACTTCGGGGCCATGTTACGCATTCTGATCAGGGTCTTTGTTGCCCGCTTGAGGAAATTGGTTTTCCGTCAATTTTACAGTATCATGACATTTTTGCGATATTATGTTCGCTTTCCTTAACACCAAGACCCTTATGAAAAGGATTCTATTGTAAAAACGAAAGAATGTGCGCCTTTTGGAAGGTGGCATTTTTTTTTAGAATAAACCCCTTTCAGAAGGGAGACAAAACAATTTTGACAGAGTTGTCTCATTACGAAAACACGCCTATTCAAATATATAGAAAATTTCACCTCCAAAAACTGAAAATTTTCAGATAAAAAAACTGATATTTTTCATACTTCTGCTCAAAACACAGATCGTGGGTACTCAGTGTGGCGGTTTTAACGAGTACCCACAATCTACGTTTTTGAGCAGAAATAAGAAAAATAATGTATACCCCTGTAAACCCCAGTTTTACTACATAAAAGTGGGGTTTAAGGTGGTCAAAATTATATAGGCATGTTTTCGTGATGACGTTTGAAATTGTATCCATTTCCCTTAAAGAATTACAGACCCCGAGGTTATAAAACTTTTTTAATGCTCAACCCTGCTGAGCAAGAAATTAACTCTGCTGATAAATATGAAAATGCCAACTTTTAGTTGGCATTTTCATATTTATTACCAGAGAAAATTTCATGCTCAGCTATGGTTAGCAAGAAATAATTTGAAATTGTTAGTAATTTGAGATTTATTAGCAGGACAAATTCCATGCTCAGCTGAGTTGAACATAAAAAATGTTTTATAACCTCGGGGCATGGAAATCGTAGATTGTATCAGGAAGAGAGAAGGTCATGAACAGGTGCACTCCACAGTTTTGACTTCCATTTCTACTTGTTCACAGCCGTCACTCAAATAAAATGCAATCACAGCAAATATAACAGTACATGTCTATTAGGTGCTGTATCAATAAACTGCAAACATGCCAAATAATAATTTAATCATCATAAAAATAACTACAATGTACCAAAACAATGTAAACAATACCCCACCCATCTCCGACTGCGGCCAATTTTATGCAAAAAGTGCAGTTTTCTAATGATCATCCTTAACTACAAGACCATGCACTGCCTTGGAACTGTTGAAAATTTGACAGAGCACCTACAGAATATTACTATATTACTTTTATCCAGTAATCAATACCTGTAAGCCACGTCGTTTTCAAGATAAAAACTACAGAAAAGCATGCTACAATTTTTGACAAGGTAAAACCTGGTACCAGACAGAATTCAACTATTTTATAACAAGGTCATATGACCTCAAGAAAAATCTTTTTCTTCAATGTTAACAATAACTGACTAGCATAAAATTTCAGATTTTTTTTTTTTTTTTTGGTCAAAATATGCAGCAACAAGTATTTTCAGACTGGTTTCTAGCCCTACCCCAAGTTATTGATATTTTTCCCCAGGTTCACAAGTGCGAAACTGTGGAATGCACCCTCAAATTGCGCATGCTGCTCGGAGTATTCGCTGTTCTCATATGGCTGACCCTTTTTCCACGTTGCACACCAATTAATATCACGAAATGAAATACGAGGAAAATGGCAGTCATAAATAACCATATGCTTGAAATAATCTTGACAAGTTAATAATAATAAATCCTTTTTAGTTTGTATTACAGGGCTTAGTTTGACATATACTCATTGAATCTTTCATGTAAAAGGCTTTGTTAATGATCATGATTTGACCTTGATGAAGGATCAGTTTTCATATTCCAAGAAAACTGTACAGAAAGCATCTACCCAGCTAGCATTCTTTATAAATCTACAGCGGGTCGTTATCGGCCCGTCAGCTACCCTGACGGGCCGGTAACGACCCGCTATAGATTTATAAAGAATGCTTACTGGGTACATATTGTATTTTATATTCTGAATCTGTGTATGTGGTAGATTGATTAGAAAAACAGCTCTGAAAGAGGGTTCCAATTTTTCAATTACTTTATCAATGATATCGTCAAGGATATATGCTCTTCTATACAGCATTTTTGCAGACGACACTAGTTTGTATATTGTAGTTGATAACCCAGATGCTGTCCCAGAACTGCTAAACATAGATTATAAGAAAATATCTGATTGGGCAAATAGTTGGCATAGTGCAGACTATACATCACGAAAACAGACCTATATAATATAATTTTGACCCCCTGAAACCCCACTTTTAAACTGGGGTTTACAGGGGTATACATTATTTTTCTTATTTCTGCTCAAAACATAGATTGTGGGTATTCGTTAGAACCGCCTCGTCGAGGCGGTTCTAACGAGTACCCACAATCTATGTTTTGAGCAGCAATATGAAAAATATCAGAATTTTTTTATCTGAAAATTTTCATATTTTGGTGGCGAATTTTTCAATATATTTGAATAGGCGTGTTTTAGTAATGGATTTTCATTTCCTTTTGGATCACTTGGCTTATTGTTGTATCTTTGAAAATGGAGTTCTGCTCATGTATGCGCTAGAGGGCGTAAGCAGTGTTGCAAACTTCATTACCGCTTATGAAGAGGCTCAATAAAAACCGAGACTCCCATTTTCTATCTGTAATGTGTTCTTTGTTTCCAAAGGCAGCCTTTTAGAATTTTATTGTAATGTTTAATCCTGTAAAAACATATTCATTATTAATCACGCAAAACCAACACACGCGCACATCTCCGTTTTTATGCTAAATCAACAACTCACGGAAGTTGAATGTCATAAACATTTAAGTATCGTTATCGCAAATGACTGTACTTGACATCAGCCTTTTTTTTTGTAATACTCAGAGGCAATAAAAAGTATGCAGTGTTTGGCCTGGGCTTGGCTTGACAAGCCTAAGGTCATACTATTCATACCAAAATTTCAACCCCTGCCAAATCATTTACGGAAAAACCCGAGTAAAAGTGAAAGTACCGCTTGCAACTACGCTAAAAAAAAGCCCTTGAAAATGAATATATATACGGGTTGAACATTATAATAAGGTTTATGCTTACAACATACTTCGATATATGTACGATGCTCCTCATACGAAACTGTTTGAGCAAGAATTTTGCTCAGGAATTTTGAGCCCTGATGAGCGTATTCATAACTGCAAATTATTATGCTGAGATCTTGATAGCAGATAGTAGAACGAAAAAGTACGAGTATTTGCGTATCTGAAAGCCGAGAAAAAAATGTCGACCGATTTTGATGTTTGAAATCGTATTATGCCTTAAATCTTTTGATAAAATGCCCAAAATTACAAAGGGCCATAAATCATGAAGTATTTTTCAGAATTTATTCAAAAGTTAATAAGGTCGTCTACGCATCACTACAAGTCTATTTATCAAGTTTCAAGGCTCTAGCTTCAATAGTTCTTAGATATTTTGCTGACAAGATTGCATTCATATTTTTTTCAAAGGGCAATAACTCAGGAAAGGGGCATAAGCCTGTCGAGAAAAAATATGTTTCATGTATTTTTTCATGAGGAATCCATATAAGAAATTTCAAAACAGTAGCCTGCACGTGTCTAAAGTTATGCTATGCATCAAAAAGCGTGACGAACGGAAGAACGGACAGACAACGGATGAACAGACGAACGGACGAACCCCCAGAAGCAATATGCCCCTTCAACTTCTTCGAAGTTGGGGACATAATTACTCTAAAACTGTCTTGTCCGTGGCACATCCTAAAAACGTTTATGCAAATTCTCTCCTTGTATAAAATGACCAGAAACCAGGCTCTGGCATTTCATGCAAAATCCTTGCCTCGGTGAATTTCGGTATCTTGTATCGCGAGAAATACGGGAAACTAAACGGCTTCTCAAGATTTCAAGATTTTTATTAAGGACCAGGACACCTAACCGAGGTATAACCCAGCTAGCATTCTACGTAAATCTACATCGGGTCGTCATCGGCCCGTCAGCTACCCTGACGGGCCGATGACGGCCCGATATAGATTTACGTAGAATGCTGACTGGGAAGTTAACTGCAACATAAGACATGAAACAGCATAAACACAAAACAATTTGAAGAAAGCTTCAAAAAAGACTAGAATAAAACGACAATCGGAGTCGACTGAAACAATCCGCAATGATCCCATGTCTTCGGAAAAACAGGACTGAACATCCAGAGCATGTCTAGACCAGAGGAGCAGTCCAATCAGGGCCCATCATGGATGCATTGTGAAAGGCAACTTGAGCAAATTTTAGGGTGAATATGTCACTATTTTTCATGTATACGAATTCCTAAGATCCCCACGGTAGCATGAAATCTATGTATGAACTGGTTCACTTATGAGTTATGTTAATGATTATCAAATAAAAGTTAAGCGTTGGTGTGTATCACTTGTAGCAAGAATGTCTTCGATATTGTTAACTCCGCTATGTTGTGTTTGAAGAAATCTTGTAATAATGACGTTAGAAATGGCTGACATAAACTTAAAATTAGTTTGCAAAAGTACTGAAATTGGCATGAAAATAGCTTGGAAACGCACTCTTAGGCAATCCAATTTTAAAAACTTTCCCGGGGGAGACCCCCGGACCCCACTTATGAGAGGGGTACTCCCTCTCATACTCTCTCCCCTCTCGCGGCTTACGTCGCTCGATTCATGTCTTCGGCATTCAGTGCCCCACGAGAGAGATTTCAAGATGGCCGCGTCCTTGCTAGTAAAAAAAATAGTATGGCGTTACAAGTCACGCGCGTTCCCCGGCACTGTCGGTGTCAAATCCTGTTTCCTGGGAAATATAAGAAAAATATCACTTATTTAAGAGTGACTGCGCTGACGTACCATGTAGATGTAGATGTACTGAGTTAGCCCAGAGAATGGTAAAGGCTAAATGGCCCATCATGAAAACATACCAATATAATTTAGACCCCCTTAAACCCCACTTTTATACAGTAAAACTGGGGTTTACAGGGGTATACATTATTTTTCTTATTTGTGCTCAAAAACGTAGATTGTGGGTACTCGTTAGAACCGCCTCGTCGAGGCGGTTCTAACGAGTACCCACAATCTATGTTTTGAGCAGAAATATGAAAAGTATCAGAATTTTTTATCTGAAAATTTATATTTTTTGGTGGTAAAATTTTCAGTATATTTGAATAGGCATGTTTTCGTAATGCAAATTCAGTTTCAGATTCAGATTGTGGTGTACCTCCGTGCAGATTCGAGGAGGAATCTAATTTCCAGTGGGAGAATGTCATCTCAGCCGGTACAAATGTACATTCTTTTACACTGTTAAAAGTAAATACATTTGTAACTACTTTTCTCTCCATATACAGTTAACGCTTAGCAGTCTGGATAAATTTTCAGCAGACAAAATCGAAATATTTTTTCTTATTTTTCCAGAAAACAGGTTTTGACATTTTGATGCAAATTGCCATGGAGACAATTTGCACGAAATGTCAAGTCCTATTTTCTGAAAAAAAAAAAATAGAAAAAATATACCATCAGTCTGTCGTCTGCTGAATTTGAACGGAGAGTGGTAAAGGTTAATCTGGTGGGCTACAGAAGGTCATTATTTAATTGCTAATGAAAAGTAAGACTGGAAAGGAAAACATTCAACTTTACATAACTATCAAGTTGCGGGCTGAAAATGTAAAACATTTCTCAGACTAATTTGCCTCAAAATGTATCTTTGTTATTTTCTTCAAAACATCATTCCGCTTTCAACGACATGCTATCATCATCATGACAGAAAGCAACTATCTGGAAAACAGAATTAGTTGGTTTTTTAACAATGTCTGTCTCACATTATATCCTATGCAGACATCTGCCTGGTGCGCGATTATCGCTTTCCACTTAGCATCACGTCGCCCCTAGCTTTGCATCCGGATGGAGGTGAAATTTGTTTATTATTGTATAGCGTTTCATTCCACAGAGCTTTTCAGTTGTATCTTTGCATCGTCTCAATTTTAATGAAATGAGTGCATACGTCAAAAAACGTACCTTTAGACATTAATTTTACGCCCAGCGAAGGTTAAGATCAGTGTGCATTCGCGCAATCTGATTAGAATCCTCCTTGGCCGCATTTTGGATAGCCAAGGATCAAAGTGACATCACGCGGACAACGAAGACTCTGATCAGACTGTGCGCATGTGCAGGCTGATTTGAGTCTTCGTTGGGCGCACATATCAGAAGGTACATTTTCTCACGCTGTGGCCCAAATATTGATGAACCATATTAAGGGGAATTGATACAATTTCAGGGGAAGTAATCCTTTCAAATATGGTTTGCTTCCCTTCTGAAATTAGTCTACTATAAAAGAAAAGAATTTGCTCCCAATGGGAGCAAATTCTTTCCTTATAGAGTAGACCCATTTTCAGAAGGGATTTGTTGTACTGGGATAACTTTCACAAAAGTTGACTCCCTTGTACAAAAGGGTAGAAAATCTACCAAGTGTATCTTGCACCCTTAAAATTTTCATCAATCCACCATGACATGATGGATATGTCATTGTCTGTTTAAGGGTTACCGAGAAGTTTTGTTATGTCTAAATGATAACTGTGGGGAATCAAGTGATATTTTTGGTGCCATTGTCAGCCATTAAGCAACTGACTTACCACTTTATCTTGAAGCCAGGACATGCAGAGTTATAGCGAAAAATAAATATAAAAGAACCAAGGAAAGGATACAGTCACAGATACAATCTTCTCAAGGCACCGTTATATGAAAAAGGAATATTTAATGGAAAGACTGCATATTGATAGAGTTTTGCCATTTTTACGACGTAGACAACAGTTGGACTTTCTGTAAGGTTTCCTGTCTACCAATCCCCTTTTGAAAAGGGTTTTCCTTTTGAAGTAGACCCTTTTCAGAAGGGGGCAAAAGGGTTTGACTGACTCCGTTGAAGGTGTATATATTCCTTAAACAAATAAAGTTACAATACAGAACAATACCTCCCAGAACAATACCTTCTCGGAAGACATCACGAAAACACGCCTATATAATATTGACCCCCTTAAACCCACTTTTATAAAATTAAAACTGGGGTTTACAGGGGTATACTTTATTTTTCTTATTTCTGCTCAAAAACATAGATTGTGGGTACTCGTTAGAACCGCCTCGCATAGGCGGTTCTAACGAGTACCCACAATCTATGTTTTGAGCAGAAATATGAAAAACATCAGAGTTTTTTTATCTGAGTTTTTTTCAGTTTTGGGAGGTGAAATTTTCTATATATATGAATAGGCGTGTTTTCGTAATGAGGTAATTCACTTCGCCTAGAAATCGCTGCGGACATAAGTATTCGAGTTGTTACTTCCGGTAGTCTAATGATTAGATATCCAATGCAAAACTGCAGTAAGTTATCTGCCCACCATTAACTGCGCGGGTACAGTAGTCCTTGTGACCGAACACAGTCGGTTCTTATCACATCAATATTAATGAAATCTGCAAAACTAGGCATTTTACAGTGCTTTGTGGCGGCCGTAGCACGTCTTTTCGCACTTCATTGTAGTGTAATTTATATTTTCTGGTAGCTCGTGTAGATTTCTTCCAAAATACAGTCGACTCTCGTTATCACGAAGTCCAAGGGACCCTCTGAAATGCTTCGAGATGTCCGTAGGTCGACATATCAAATTTTAAAATTGAGGAATTGAACTACCACATTTAACAAATGAATATGTAATTTGACTCCTGAAGTTAGAGATATATTGAAAATATCATGGAAAAGATGAGAAATTGCTTTTCTCCTCTTTTTCACAATATTTTATTATCTGTTGTGAGATTTCCATGTTAAAACAGAGACCAGGTTTTCACTTCGCGATAAGCGGTTATTCGAGATTAGAGAAGTCGAGATAACGAGAGTCGACTGTAGAATATAACACAACCATGGGACGGTAACCACGAGCAGTTTTGCACGTTGCATTATTGTTCATAAACAGACTCAATAAAACCGAGTTAATAAACCCGGTAAATTATGATGGCTTAGTTTAGTCATTAGATTATTCCTATTTTCATGCAGATAAACAATACATTACGAAAACACGCCTATTCAAATACACTGAAAATTCTGATATTTTTCATATTTCTGCTCAAAACATAGACTGTGGGTACCCGTTAGAACCGCCTCGACGAGGCGGTTCTAACGAGTACCCACAATCCATGTTTTAGAGCAGACATAAGAAAATAATGTATACCCCTGTAAACCCCAGTTTTACTATATAAAACTGGGGTTTAAGGGGGTCAAAATTATATAGGCAGGTTTTCGTGATGGGATTGACACACATTAGAAACAACATTAGCCTTTCCCTATTACAAGAATTATATTCGGAATATAGTATAACAGACATTAACTCGGTGGTGTATCTAAAATATTGCCGATTGAATGGTAAACAGTGCAGATCCATCTGCAGCGTCTGTCTTGGGTCTACACTGCTTGTTTAGCCCTTTCTGTCTTAATGCTTAGCGGGTAACTACGGTAACTAATATCTCATTCTACTTCTGACTTAGAAAATATAACACAATTACAATACTCAAACAAAAATAATCAAAAAAACAAAAAAAAAATAGTTGTAACTGGACTTGCTAAGTTGCCGAAAAAAACAGAAATACTAATTAAAACGGATATATCATTACGAAAACACTCCTGTTCAAATATATTGAAAATTCCACCACCAGAAACTAAACGTTTTCTGATAAAAATTCTCATATTTTTCATACTTCTGCTCAAAACATAGATTGTAGGTACTCGTTAGAACCACGTTGGCGAGGCGGTTCTAACGAGTACCCACAATCTATGTTTTTGAGCGGAATAAGAAAAATAATGTATACCCCTGTAAACCCCATTTTTACTATATAACAGTGGAGTTTAAGGGGGTCAAAATCATAAAGGTATGTTTACTTGGTGTTTCTTTTTTCTTTCTTGTTTTCTCTCTTTTTCTTTCTTTGTTTCTTTCTTTCTTCCTTTTTCTTTCTTTCTTTCTTTCTTTCCTATATTCTTCTTATTCAGCCATATATTGTCTGTTGCTGAACATTTACTCTTTTCTGACGGCGAAACTACAATTTGCGTAATGGTATAGACTGCTGAATAAACAAAAGCATGAAAACTATTCAGCTTTTCAGAAGAATCTAAACAGTTACAACCAGATGTAGTATAAAATTATAAAGCTCTAAAAGATGTGTTCTCTACATAGCTCAAAGGGGTAATCTCTCTCTGTCTCTCTCGGTTTCTCTCTCTCGGTTTCTCTCTCTCTCTCTCTCTCTCTCTCTCTCTCTGTTACATAACATAAAATATTTGGTGATGTTAGATGAAAGTGTTCATCTTTTTTCTCTTCTAAAGCATACATATATATACTGATCGCCGAGGTAATGTGATTTTAATTAGTATCCACAATATATGTTTTAATGCAAGATAACAAAGTTTATACATATATCGTTCACATATCCAGGTTTCTTGAAACCTTACCGCAGGTAATTTCCAAACCAAATGAGACGCGGCAGAAAATATCTAATCTCATACATTCAATGTGCAGGTCGTTCTGCGCATGCATGCAGTCCGACAACCATGTTTCTAGTTTTTGCTTTAAAAATCCGAAAAAACATCATAAATGAAAATACAAAAATCGGTAGAAATAAAATAGTATTTTAAATTTACGTCTATTTCTTATAACTTTCCTGCTGACAGTCAGAAAGTCGCTGAACTATTATCTCATTACGAAAACACGCTTATCCCAATATATAGAAAATTTCACCTCCAAAAACTGAAAATATTCAGATAAAAAACTCATATATTTTCCATATTTCTGCGCAAAACATAGATTGTGGGTACTCGTTAGAACCGCCTCGGCGAGGTGGTTCTAACAAGTACCCACAATCTATGCTTTTGAGCAGAAGTAAGAAAAATAATGTATACCCCTGTAAACCCCAGTTTTACTATGTAAAAGTGGGGTTTAAGGGGATCAAAATATATAGGCGTGTTTTCGTGACGTAACGGCATTTTGAACGTTGTACTATTTTCGGATGCCATTTTGAACGATGTCACGTAAGCCTACCGCTAATGATGTCAGAAGTGAACAGTGACGTGAGTCAATTACTTGAGTAGTATATTAATAATGTAGAAACAAAGAAAGAAGACATAAGAGGGACATTGGAAAACAGTGTTTTCTAAACACTATGCATAACTTTAAAAAATATTTGGTTCAAGCACATTAAGGATACATTTGTAACCCGACATTCCCTATATACAAATAGTAAACACACACATACATATACACACACACACACACCAAAAAAAAACACACAAAAAAAACAGTGTATGGTATGTATCTTTAATACAGAAAAAAAAGTTTATGTATCATGAAGCTATACCATGGAAGGGATATTGAAAGACGTGCGCATTCAAATGCACTAAAATAATTTGGAAACCTTGCTACTGTACATAGATTTGTCTGGTTTATGCATGCGTTCTGCGTAAAATGCACTCATCATGAAAACGAACTACATTTTTTTTTCGGTTTCTCACGAGCTTGTCCGTGGTCACTAGGTAACAGTCCCATAACTCAAAAGGTGTTATAACGATCATTCTTGAGGTAATCTTGGCAAACTGTCAGTATGAGTTTCTTTTCTTGAATTATCGAGACCTGGCCGTGGGACCCATTGCTGTATATGGAATTTCTACAAAACATGGCAATCATAAAAACTAACCAGATACCACTTATATTGGAAATGGACAGACCCGAAGAGCGAATGCATAAATGGGTTAATGTAGCGCCTTAAGTTTGTGTAACATCACGAAAACATACCTATATAATTTTGACCCCCTTAAACCCCACAAAACTGGGATTTATAGGAGAATACATTATTTTTTTCTTATTTCTGCTCAAAACATAGATTGTGGGTACTCGTTAGAACCGCCTCTTCGAAGAGGCGGTTCTAACGAGTACCCACAATCTTTGCTTTGAGCAGAAATATGAAAAATATCATATTTTGGTGGTAAAATTTTCATTATTTGAATAAGCACGTTTTCGTAATGATTTTGGCTGTGAATCAGACTATAAGTCAGACCAAATTGTTGATATCGTATGCGCGTTTTATTCTTGATTACGTAATTAGCATTTTTCCTATATAATATTTGCGACATCGATGAAATAGGTATACAAGGTACTGTACCTTCGTCTTTGTGCGCCTGACAAGATCAGACTGTTTTTCCGATTAGTATTCTCGAGTCGCTCTATGGATAGAAAGTGGTGGTCCAATGTTTCTTCGAGCGGACATCGAATCAGAAATGTTGTTCAGACTGCGGGGAAGCACTATCTGATCTGTCTTTGCTGACGCACATAGCATAAAGTACTATTATCACTTTAAACTTTTTAAACATCCATTTTGAGAAAATTTAATTTACATAATTTTCAGTTTTCCATTTCTCCAAGGAGGCATTATCGGATAAAAATATGCATCAGTTATGGAGATTACAAAGAACGCAAGTGGGCAATTATATTCATTCTGAACACCATAGTTACCCTAAGTTTGCGGACAGACAGACCTGAACAAACAGTGTAGACCCAGAACAGACGCCACAAAACTAGCTAGGCAGACGACTTAGATGAAACATCAACCCTTATTTTCTCTAAAGAATGACACTTAATCAAAAGTTTATTCAGCTTTACGAACGATATTCACCACGAAAACATACCTATATAATTTTGACCCCCTTAAACCCCACTTTTATATAGTAAAACTGGGGTTTACAGGGGTATACATTATTTTTCTTATTTTTGCTCAAAACATAGATTGTGGGTACTCGTTAGAACCGCCTCGGTGAGGCGGTTCTAACGCGTACCCACAATCTATGTTTTGAGCAAAAATAAGAAAAAAATATCAATTTTTTGTCTGAAAGTTTTCAGTTTTTGGAGGTGAGATTTTCTATATATTTGAGTAGGCGTGTTTTCGTAATGTATAATACAATGTAATATTAAGTCATCTTAAAGTGTTTGTTTTATTCCTATTGTCATTCTTTTTCCGTTAATAACGGATTGCAGTGTCATTTGTATGTTTTCAGTTTGGAAGCTATTCGAATGACTTGAAAAACTGAAAAAAGAAACACAAATCACTCGTTTGCTGTTTTCTTATAACGGCGGTTACCAAACAACTACCGGTTTATTCAAGACCATTATATTTGCTTTAACAAATTTTGCGCATAAAAAAAAAAAAAAAAAAAAAAAACAAATTCCAAAATTCGGAAGATACTTGAAAATCCACATAGTTTGTGTGCCTGCGTAATGAAATGGAACGCTTACAATTTTTTTTTTTTTTTTTTTTTTTCTGGAGTAAATACGAATAAATGCCTTATTTGTCATGTGCTCTGTTCAGCCTGGGAATTACTAGGTCGGACCCAATTGCTGATCGTTCATGTACGTTTTATTCTTGATGGTGTCATTAGGAATTCTTCCTGAATAAGAATATACTGAAGTTACCCTAAACATCGGGAAACCTTTATTCTTAATATACTTGTCCAATTTTAAACAAGTCTATTTTACTACCTGTTTCTTAGAATTGCTGGACCAGTGGCAAACATTGCAGACCCAGATCAAACGCCGTGTTAAGCGGCGTCTGATCTGGGTCTATACTATTTGCTCAGGCCGGAGCGTCCCAATACTTAGATCAAATACAGTGCTTGTTATTAGCTTTTTTTCTCAATAAGCTACACCAGTCCAATTAATTTGCATATTGGCTGATTTTCTGCGACAAAGATGAAATATTTGCGTCACAACGTTAGATAATGTGCTTTCTTACATGT
This sequence comes from Anodontia alba, assembly GCA_964016985.1. Classification (NCBI taxonomy): domain Eukaryota; kingdom Metazoa; phylum Mollusca; class Bivalvia; order Lucinida; family Lucinidae; genus Anodontia; species Anodontia alba. Next base: position 77,616,663 of record OZ024828.1, read on the forward strand.
GCGCAGTCCGGTCACTCTTCATTTTCCGTATACAGAAATATTGTTTCCTTAGATATTCATAGAGCGCGCGGTTAAGACTGACTGATCTGAGTGACGCTGGGCGCACATGCCATAAGACACGTCTTTACTGAAAAAAAAATAACTAGTAAATTTTACGAGTTAATTAATGTTTGAATGGGCAAAACGCACAAACCCCAATAATATGGTAAACATGATAATAATGACAGTAAAAATAAAAATAAAAACTGTCACTTTTATCCTGTATACATCCTTTGGAGCTTACGGGAACTGGGTACACTTTCAGAGGCGGCAACTCTGCCAAACCTGGCCCCAAGGTTATAATTTTTTTTTCATGCCCAACTCAGCTGAGCATGAAATTTATTCTGCTAATAAATATCAAATTACTAACAATTACAAATTCTGTCTTGCTAAACATAGCTGAGCATGAAAAATTCTCTGTTAATAAATTTGAAAATGCCAACAATGAATATGAAAATGCCAACTTTCATATTTATTAGCAGAGAAAATTTCATGCTCAGCTGAGTTGAGCATGAAAAAAGTTTTATAACCTCGGGTCCTGTTTTGCATCCCTTCTGAAAAAAGGGTCTTCTCTAAAAGAAAAGAATTTGCTCCCCTTTTCAGAAGGAAAGCAAACAGGAAGTCACAAAAGTTGTCTCCCTTGTAGCAAATGGCGGAAATTCTACCAGGTGTATACAGTCGCCTTAAGAGATACTCGGATCAGTATCTAAGCTGGTCGCCAACTGAATCTGAAATCTTTCATGTTGCTTTAGGGGCAAGCGTAGATGCTATCAAAATCATTGCTACCTAGATTAAACTACACTTTTCAGGATGCACGGTAGCGCAGAGTGATCAGGACCTTTTCTGTTCGTCGGCATATCCTATGGTTTCCCTTAATTCTATAATAGGAAATAAATTCCCACTGGTAAGACTGCGCAGGCTAACTTTCGGTGTCCGCGTATGGATCTTTGCGTATGCAACATTTACCAATACCACTCTCTGGGCATATTCAGCAAACCGAAAACATTTAAATTGACGATATTTTTTATTATTATTATTATTTTCCCAGAAAAATAGGCTTTGACATTTCATGCAAATTGTCTCCTTGGAAAAATAAAAAAAAAATATATGCCAGCGCATGACAAAGCCTACAATAAGATTTACGCGACAAGCGAAGACTCAAATCAGCCTACACCTGCGCGCAGTCTGATCAGAGTCTTCGCTGATCGCATGTGCTTCTACAGCCTTCAGGCTATCCAGAGAGGGATAAATGAGAGAACCCTTCCATACTGGGTGGATGTACAGGCTGATCCGAGTCTTTGCTGGTCACACAGGTCTTTGCTGGTCACACAGTTTTGTCGTGTGCTGGCTCATATTTCAAAATGTTGTCTACTGAAAAAAACAACAACTAAAAACAAGTATTTCGGCGGCGTCAAATTAACGCACAGCATGCTGGGTAAAAATACCCAGCATGCTGTGCGTTTATTTGACGCCGCCGAAATACTTGTTTTTTTTTTGTTTGTTTGTTTTTTTTTTTTTTTTTGTTTTTTTTTTTGTTTGTTTTTTTTGGCAATTTCAATTCCCTGTACAACAAGTCCAAACTCAAACTGTCTGTGTATAAAACAGCCGAATTGCTCTGTTTTATTTTCCCATTTGTATCGTTCTGTAGTTTTGAAATAAATTGCAAATTAAGTGGAAGTAAAGCTATGTTCGTTACACGTATTTTACGTGCTGAACGCATTAATGAGTGAAGTGATTCCCGCAGTGATGCGAGGTTTAAAAAGGAGCATTCCCCTGTAAAATGATACTTAAGTACATAATAGAACACCGAAGGACAATCTCACAGGATCCAGGATAAAGTCTGACCGAGAGGTCGATGTTTTTTTCAAATTAGTAAATTCTACAGTTTTAAACAGAGATGCCTGAACAAACAGTGTAGATCGAGACAAAACGCCCCCCCACTCCCCCTGCCTCCCCCCCCCCCCCCCCCCCCCCCCCACACACACACACACCTCGAGTTCCCAGAACCCCCTTGAATCCGAACCTGCTTTATCATATCTTTTAAGGAAAGGAGCTGTTTGACTGATGGAAGAAGACAGTATACCAAAAACACAGTTCGCCAAGAATACTCTAGACAAATTAGTCACTCTAGACAAATTAGTCACATCATCGATATGAATTATTTGAGCCTCAACGTGAAAAAGAAAACATACTTTCTGGCTATCCAAAATGCGTCTGGTGAAGATTGTGCGTATGCTGACCTGAATCTTTGCTGGGCGCACATGTCAGATGGTACGGTTTCTTACTTTGCGGCTTATTTCTTAACACTGTCGTTAATAGATTTACGTATCGGTTTTAATAGTGTGAACGATACAATATATGTAAATAATATTTCTGCATACATACATAAATTTAGGACATATACACTATGAGCCGCCTCATGACAAAATAAAAAAAAATGACATGTGCGCCCAGCGAAGACTCAGATCAGCCTGGGCATCCGCCCAATCTGATCAGTCTTCGCTGTCCGCATGAAGAAAGCTTGGGTCCGTTGCTACCCACTGAGTGCAAAGCGAAGGCTATGATGATGCCCAGACTGATATGTATTCGCTGGGCGCACATCCATTTTGTTGGTTTTGTCATTAGGTGGCTCCTATATCTTGCTCTCCATTTATAAAGTTCAGCTTCGCTCGTACTTTTTGTTGTTGTTGTTGTTGTTGCTGAAGGGTGCTGGATAAAGGTAGCATTCCATTAAATATTTATGAGGCGTGTCTCCTCCTCTTTTGGGGAGTGACTCCTCCTCTTTTAAGAAGAAGATTTGATAGAAAAGAAAATACCTATTTAACTCATTTCAGTATGCGAAAAGGCTATTCCAGTCAAAACAAAATTATGTTTGTTTCAGATAAACATCTGCAAAGCCAACAATGTTACAGAATAATTTATCCGGCTACTGTTATGAAAAAATATACCTTTAAATTTAGTGCGGATCTGCATGTTAACAAGCACAACCACGTCTTGCTTCCGATTGAGTTGTACTTCATGTTGATTTTGTCATTGAAAAATAATGAGGAAGAAGTGTTTATCATTTACCGAGAGATGGTTAACTTTATATTTATAGTTTTGAAAGACAGTGCAAAATGTTGCTATTGAGAACAATGGGAAATTAGTACAGTCAATCCTCTTTATACCGACACTTGAAACAACGACAAAATTCGTTATAATGACAATTTGAATGTCACAAAATCTTCGCTCAAAAAGTGACGTTTAATGAGAAATTATGCAAAAACATTGCATAAAATCTTCAAGCAACATATGTTTTGGATATTTGATAGAATATCCAAAACATATATTCTATGAGGAAATAAGAATAAAACAAGGCCTTTTCATACATATCATTCTGTCCATTAAGGATTCTTTACAGCAACAAATTCGTTATAATGGCAACATTTTTGGAAACAAATGCTGTCGTTGTAACAAGGGTTCACTGTACAATGCACCCTACACTAGGTAGATATTTCACCATTTCTGCAAAGGGCGACAACTTTTATAGAGTAGACGCCTTTTCAGAAGGAGACAAAAACAGTTTTGACAGAGATGGCCTCGTGGTTATAAAACTTTTTTCATGCTCTACTCAAATGAGCATGAAATTTCACTTGGTCATGAAACTAAAAATACCATTAAAACTTTTTTTAATGCTCAACTCAGCTGAGCATGCTCAGCTGAGTTGAGCATGAAAGAAGTTTTAAAAATTGTCAGTACTTTAAGATTTATAAGCAAAATAAATTTCATGCTCAGCTGAGTTGAGCATGAAAGAAGTTTTATAACGTCGGGGCTTGCTTCGCTGAAAGTACAGCCATTCCCCTTGGAAACCAAAACATACAAAACAGAACCTTATCATGTTCAAGTATTGTCTGTATGGAAAAAGGTTAGAGAAAAGTCCAGGGAGTGCCACAATCACAAGCCGCAGCCCTTCCCAGACACCATGAGGAAGAGGAAACGGACAAACCCAAACAAGCGCAAGTCGAACAAACGTATGAAAAGGACTAACATTATGAGATTGTGTTATCAACTTAGAGGTTATTTTTAGCAGACTCTTGTAATTTTTTGTTTGTTTGGTTTTCTCTGTGGTAAATATCTCCTACCTAGAGGTGCGGCTGTCTTGTCTCCTGCAGCGTAGAAATTGAGATGTGCTCACAACGGGAAGTCAAATGAGACGGATTTACCATCATAAAAAACATCACTATATAATTTCGACCCCCTTAAACCCCACTTTTATATAGTAAAACCGGGGTTTACAAGGGTACACATTATTTTTCTTATTTCTGCTCAAAAACATACACTGTGGTACTCGTTAGAACCGCCTCGCCGAGTCAGCCGGCGGCGAACCGGCTTGACCGGATTGCGCCGCTTTTAATTGATAGGTTAGGCGGCTGAAAACATGGCGGACAACGTAGTTCGTCTGTAAACAACAAGTGTAAACTTTCACAAAAAGCTTTGCTACGCTTTGAACACAATAAATGTTAAAGCTGACCTTAATATGGAATAGCTTTGGGCTCTTTACATGCAAATCTTGGCTAGATTGGCTAAATTCCATAATGCAAAAGGTGAATTTGAGAGGTCTAAATAAGCTCTCGTCCCGTCGGCCTCTATAAAAATCGTCCTAATATTTAAAAAATCGACCTAATTACACATCGCTTTTAGGCTTACCTCATCAAAACTAAAGCAAATAGTTAAGAATATCAAATTTTTATCGCGCTGTCCCGGGAATACTATAAATTGCGCTTAGCATCCACCCACTTTAAAAGTGAAATTGTCAAAATTAATGTTTATCCCATAACATTTGATAAAGTGTTGGATAGGTAACCTTTTTTAATATTTAAATATGTGCAGAAATAGTTCGTTTGAATGGAGAACACTTTCTGAATATGTAGGTGTCCCAATAAATGCTATTCTATTCTATTCAGTGTTCCAGCTAGTCCCTAACTCCCGCGTTCAAACCAAACTCTAAGTAGTTGCCTCCGCCAAAGGGCTTAATAATGACAAAAACAGCCACACTGCTTGGTCATGTTGTTTTAGCCGGTACACTCTTTTGTAAGAAACAGCCGGTTAACCGTTAATTGGATGGGTAAGGTGACAAAAAAATGCACCCATTGTGATGAAACAAGAATGAGGGACTCGTGGCAATCACCTCAGACTCTGGAAGCCAGAGTTAAGGAAAACCACTAGTTCACACGGAGAGCCCAAACAAAGACATTACATCAGGCATCAACCATCTAATGAAAGGTTTAGGTAGCCACTATCTTCGTAGAGTCTGAGACCCGAGCCACCGGCGTGCAAAGAATAACTATCAACCATGGCTGGGTTAAAAAGTAAGCATGCAGTCTGTCGAATAATATCCGTTAAAATCCCATTGTTTTATAACAGTAACATAGTTTTCTTGAAAATTAAAATAGGTTAAAAACCATTATATACTGTATATTTGCACCGAATGTGATAATGGCGCCCGATATTTTACGTCCATTTTAAAAGCATGTGCGGGAGAAGGACAGTGTACTACATCAGGAGCTCACGTCAGTTCATAAATTCTCTAAAAGCAATATACTTAACGTAATGGAACAGAAAGGCTTGAGCAAATAGTACATATATATTAACCGCCACAGAAAAACGACAATTTGGTACCAGCCAAATCGATTACATCTCACTACTCCAAGGTATAGTTTAAACCTGCGATGGTTCTAGTGCCTTGGTCTCGTGGCTGCTTACTGTGGTTTTAATTTTTAAGTGTTTGTGTTATTCGTAGTGTATTGAAAATTGTATTGATTGGCATGCCTTTAAGCAAAAAAAAAAAGGTAAGAGAAAAGACCAGGCCGTGCCACAATCACAAACCGCAGCCTTTCCCAGACACCAAGAGGAAGAGGAAACCGACAAGTCCAAACAAGCACAAATCGAACAAACGTACGAAAAGCACTAAGATTAGCTCTCTCTCTTCCCCAAGCGAGGTAATCGCAATGCTAAAAGGACTGAAAAACACAAGAACAAAAAGACACAAGGTAAGACATAAAACAAATCGCCTCGTAGAATAAACCACAAAGCAACAAAGAGTAAGACTAACGCCGGGACCACCGCCTTAGAACGACCAGTAGAGTAAACCACCGGGGGTTGGGGGGGAGGCGGGTTCGCGGGGGATGGAGGTTTAAAGCACTTTTACTGCTAGCCAACTTCACCCTGGGTCCCGATGCACCTAATTGTCATATTGAATTTTGATGAATGACTGTTCAAACAAATTATCCTCTTTTTGATAAGTGAAGGCAGACAATGTCTATTTCTATATTTTGACCCTCATGTCAATAAGTTCTTTCTAACAGCAAGCAGAAATCAACATAATCTTTGAGTTGTTTATATTTGGGCAGCGCCATGCGAAAACGTGTCTTCGGGCGTATGCAGACATCGAAGGCCCAGCGCATCCGCGCACCCTGATCAGGGCTTCTACTGTCTGCTAACAGAATATTTTAGTACTAAAGAATGTTTGAAAGGAGAAAAGGCTCGGATGATAATTTGCGCATGCAAAGGATTATATGAAGCTGCGCATTTGCGCATGCTTGAACGCACTTTTCCGCTTGACGCGGCCAATTTGATCTGACAGGTGATCAATTTTCCCGTGTCCATGGAAGGCTGATAGTTACGCTCGATATTGGACTTGTAGTATACATATAATCAAACGGTCAAACCGACAGGTCAGATGGTAGGCCAATTGAAAGGGTATCATGTCTATTCTAGTTGTTTGCTGACAAACCGTTGTAAATGGTTGTCGCTTAGACCTTATGTTTCTAATTTTTTGTAAATATACGTTCGATGCATAAGCAAATATGATCTGCAAATGTGAGCGAATGGATGTCTCTCATGGAATGCAAGATTTGCCTAAATTGTAAAGGGACTGATTCTTACGAATATTAAATGGTCGATATATACCAGTAAAAATTATACATTTGTTTATTTATTCATTTATTTATTTGTGTATTTATTCGTAATTAGCTTCCTCTGATGAAAGGAAATTTCATCACGGATAGATAAAAGTAAAGGTTTACAGGAAACAATGGAAGAACGAGAAACCAACAGACGGCAACGTAGAGATGTCCCATAACTTTGCGGAAAATAGAAGCAGTGAAGTGAAAATCCTCTCGTCCAAATAATTTTATTTAGGCTGTTCATAGTAAGAGCTCTTCTGTGGTCTGCTAGTACCTTCTGCAACCTTGTAACAGTACTATATATGTCATCTTTTTTACGACATTTACTTTATGAAGAATAGAATATAATATGTCCAGGATGAGCCATGATCGCAGAACATGGCCTACTAATGAAATAAAGAGGAAGAGTAAACAAAACTACGACAGCTAGCACACATACCACACACTAATGAAAGGTAAAGCAACCAGCTTCATCTTCCCCAACGAGGTGATCACATTTCCGGACAGGATCCAATATAGGGATCAAACACGGTATTTCATGCATTAACATTCGCCAGGTCCCGATGGAGGTGTTGAAAAACGCGGCCGAAGGCCGCGGTTTTCAACACCTCCCTAGGGACCTGGCGAATGTTCCTGCATTGAAAACCCAGGTTCGATCGCTATTATTGCATAAAAACTGAAAACATTTGCTACATTTCGCATTATTTCTTGCACTATTTTGTTTCGCCTTTTCGCCGATGTCTCGCGAACGCAATTTCCACGGACTATGCTCGTTTTAGGGCCAGGCAGTACACATCTCGTAACGGCAGCAAATCTGTGGCCCCGGGACGATCATATTGAAAGTTGCGTAGCCGTGCATTAACAGCGCGTGAATTGCCTTGTTAATACACGACATTTAGCCGGTTAATGCACGGCTGTTAATAACGTGCGACATTACTTTTTATACCCCGCCACACAATAGTGGCGGGGTATTATGGTTTCACGTTGGACGTGCGTGTGTCTGTCCGCCCGCCGTACGTCTGTCCGTCCGTCCTTTTATCGTTTCCGGATGAGTAAACATGAATGGATTTTCTTCAAACTTGGTATGTGCATTGATATTGTGGAGATCTGGTTTTCGATTGCTAATGAGCAAATTTCGTCAAATTTCTACGGAGTTATCTGCCCGAGACACGCCCATATTTTCGTTTCCAGACGATAACTTGAGTAAATAACAAGAGATTTTAACCAAACTTGCTATATGCATTGACATTAAGGAGATCTGGTTTGGAATTACTAATGGGCAAATTTCGTCAAATTTTTACGGAGTTATCTGCCCGAGACACGCTCATATTTTCGTTTCCGGATGATAACTTGAGTATTTAACAAGGCCTTTTAACCAAACTTGCTATTTGCATTGATATAATCAAGATCTGGTTTAGGATTTTTATCTGTCCATTGATATTATCAAGATCTGGTATATCATACCCCGCCACACAATAGTGGCGGGGTATTATGGTTTCATGTTGGACGTCCGTGTGTCTGTCCGTCCGTCCGTCTGTCTGTCCGGCATACGTCCGTCCGTTTTTCGTTTCCCGATGATAACTAGAGTAAACATCAATGGATTTTCACCAAACTTGGTATGTGCATTGACATTAAGGAGATCTGGTTTGGGATTGCTAATGGGCAAATTTCGTCAAATTTCTATGGAGTTATCTGCCCGAGACACGCCCATATTTTCGTTTCCGGACGATAACTTGAGTAAATAACAAGGGATTTTAACCAAACTTGCTGTATATATTGACATTAAGGAGATCTGGTATGGAATTGCTGATGGGCAAATTTCGTCAAATTTTTATGGAGTTATCTGCCCGAGACACGCCCATTTTTTCGTTTCCAGACGATAACTTGAGTAAATAACAAGAGATTTTAACCAAACTTGCTATATGCATTGACCTTAAGGAGATCTGCTTTGGAATTGCTAATGGGCAAATTTCGTCAAATTCTTACGGAGTTATCTGCCCGAGACACGCTCATATTTTCGTTTCCGGATGATAACTTGAGTATTTAACAAGGCCTTTTAACCAAACTTGCTATATGCATTGATATTATCAAGATCTGGTTTAGGATTGTTATCTGTCCATTGATATTATCAAGATCTGGTTTATTATAACCCGCCACACAAGAGTGGCGGGGTATTATGGTTTCATGTTGGACGTCCGTGTGTCTGTCCGTCCGTCCGTCTGTCCGTCCGTCCGTTTTTCGTTTCCGGATGATAACTTGAGTAAACATCAATGGATTTTCACCAAACTTGGTATGTGCATTGATATTGTGGAGATCTGGTTTGGGAGTGCTAATGGGCAAATTTCGTCAAATTTTTACGGAGTTATCTGCCCGAGACACGCCCATATTTTCGTTTCCGGACGATAACTTGAGTAAATAACAAGGGATTTTAACCAAACTTGCTATATGCATTGACATTAAAGAGATCTGGTTTGGAATTACTAATGGGCAAATTTCATCAAATTTTTATGGAGTTTTCTGCTAGAGACACGCCCATATTTCCGTTTCCAGACGATAACTTGAGTAAATAACAAGGGATTTTAACCAAACTTGCTATATATATTGACATTAAGGAGATCTGGTATGGAATTGCTAATGGGCAAATCTCGTCATTTTTACGGAGTTATCTGCCCGAGACACGCCCATATTTTCGTTTCCAGACGATAACGAGTAAATAACAAGAGATTTTAACCAAACTTGCTATATGCATTAACCTTAAGGAGATCTGTTTTGGAATTGCTAATGGGCAAATTTCGTCAAATTTTACGGAGTTATCTGCCCGAGACACGCCCATTTTTTCGTTTTCGGATGATAACTTGAGTAAATAACAAGGCATTTTAACCAAACTTGCTATATGCATTGATATTATCAAGATCTGCTTTAGGATTGTTATCTGTCCATTGATATTATCAAGATCTGGTTTAGGATTGTTATCTGTCCCTCCATCATTTTCATGCCAGACATTTTCGCAACGATAACTTTAATGCATAAACATATAATTGCTATAGCGGGGTATTATGCTTGTGGTGCTTTTGTTCTGCAATAATAAGACAATAAACTGGGTAAAATATGTAAATAGCCGCGAAGCAAGGAGCCACAAGGGCCAATACCACAAGAACCACCACCTTATCACGGCCAGTAGTAAATATTACCGGGCGGGGGCTATATCGATTTTACTAGTATTAAATCTTCACTCTAGCTTCCAGTGTTGTAAAAAAAAATACAGAATGGTTGTTCGGCTCGTATAGCGGCTCCCTAAGTCAGTGAATTATCACCAAATCAATTCAAATACTTGTAATGAAACAAAGATAATGGCTCGTGGCAGAAACCTCTGACACTGAAAGCTAGAGCTATTTAAGAAAAAAAAATATTAGTTGAACCAAGGAGTGCCCGGACAAAGACAGAAGATCAAGCATCAACCTTTTAATACAAGGTTTCTTAGAGCACGTTCTGCTAATGAGGCATTGAACAACTGGGCCCTGATATATTATGGAAGTTCTTAAGTGGATACACTTGGTAGATTTCTTTGGTGCCACGGGAGGGCTGTGCTTCGTAATTGTGGCATTGCCTTGCTATCTTCACTTTTATATTTTATAACTTCCTGTTTGCATTTCTGCACTACAAGTCTCTTACCATAAAAGGAAAGAATTTGCACCCTCTGTGGAGGAAAAACAATTTGGTAGAATTGAAAGTGTATCCATTCCCCTTTATTAAGGTGAAACATTAAAAAAAGAACCAAAACAAAACAAAACAACTTGACATGCAACGTAAATATATATAAATAACCTTTGATATGAACAATAGGCCACACGGCCAGAATGCTAACAAAGTTCAAACCACAAACATTTTCCTGAGATTTCCTGAGATATTGTACTGATCGAAAATTCCCTACAAGGGAAGTGGTCTATTGACAGCTAAAGTCGTGTTTGAAACAGTTCATATTTCCATTGCATAGACTGTTAAGATATAATATTTCTTTGTAAATAGCGGAACAGTTGTATAATTATGGCCGTGTCACGAGGAAAGGGTATTTTGGGGCATATGTGAAAATGTTGAAATGCCTCGGTAATCCTGCACAATGCTTGTTTAAAGGCTCCATATTCCGCAAAAATAGACATTTTTATCCAAGAAAGTTTTAATAAATAAATATATATTATTAATAACTCATAAAATGTGGTATCTGACAACCTGTAAAATTTCAGTTAGTCTCTGGCAGCATTAATTCAGAGATGCGATGAAAAGCATTTCATTTCAAGAACGGGAGACTAACTGAATTTTTACGGGCTGTCAGGTGCCACATTTTATGCTTGTATTTATACCATATATCAATTTATTAACCTTTCTTGAATAATAAAATGTTTATTTTTTTTTTTTTTTAGGAAAATGGAGCCTTTAAACTGTGTTCAGTGTTTGTTGATACAAATCGGTGTACACTGTAAATTCTATGAATAAACAGGGACGTTCTTTGTTAGGCTATTCGAATACCCGTGTTTTCATATGACAGGGCACCTTTTTACACGACATGGCCAAATACTCGCAAGTAAATGAGCCGCAACGTCAAAAAACGTATCTTCGGACATGTGCGCCAGCGAAGAATACGATCAACCAGTCTGATTGGAATCTTTCCATTGCTAGTTTCTGGATAATGATGCTAAGTTTCTTCATGCGGTCAACGAAGACTCAAATCAGACTGCGCGGATGCGCAGGCTGATTTGAGTCTTCGTTGGACACACATGTCAGAAGGTACGTTTTCTCACTCTGTGGCTCAATTTATTGTTGTTATTACTGGATTTTGTACTGTTGATCATTGTTTACGATCGCACTTTCCTCGTATTTCATCTTCTAATTGACAGCTTAAGTTTTCAGCAAAATTGTTCCGGGATTTGAAAACGGAAGCACAAGAATTTATTCTGAAACTACTATGCGATTTTGATGGAATGAAAATTATATTTAGGTAGATTCAAGTAAAAATGGACCCGACCACATTCAGATTGAGCGGATTTTAGGGGACTGAGTACGTTTGATAGATTTTTCTGCCATTTTTATACAAGGGAAACACATCCTGTGACTTTCTGCTTGCTTTCCTGCACACCACACCCCTTCTCTAAAAGGAAAGAATTTGATCGGCGAGGCGGTTCTAACGAGTCCCCACAATCTATGGTTTGATCAAAATATGAAAAATATCAGTGTTTTTATCTGAAAATTTTCAGTTTTTGGAGGTGAAATTTTCTATATATTTGTATAGGCGTGTTTTCGTAATGTGGAGCGGTGTCAGTCTCGCCTTTTGGCTGACAAGGTTTGTTTTGATTACGTGTCGTGCTCCTGCTTTCCGCCACCTAGCTAACATTCTATTAAAGATTCCTGTCGGTCCGATAACGGTCAGATATAGATTTACATAGAATGCCAGCTGGGCACTCATTGTTTTTACGTCCACTCCAGAAGAAACTGCAACTACCACTATTGTATGTGATCCGCCTCCTTTTTTGTTCTTCTCCCGCTGAAGAAAAAGGTTTTATCAAAGTGCAGATTATATTTTTATTTCCTTTGGGATCACTGAGCCCATTCTGGCCCCGAGGCTATAAAATTTTTTTTCATTCTCAACTCAGCTGAGCATGGAATTTTCTCTGCTTATAAATATGAAAATGCCAACAATAGTTGGCATTTTCATATTTATTAGCAGAGAAAATTTCATGCTCAGCTATGTTTACCAAAGAAGAATTTGCAGTTGGTAGTAATTTGAGATTTATAAGCAGGACAAATTTCATGCTCAGCTGAGTTGAGCATGAAAAAACGTTTTTCCAGCTAGCATTCTTTATAAATCTATAGCGGGCCGTTATCGGCCCGTCAGCTACCCTGACGGGCCGATAACGGCCCGCTATAGATTTATAAAGAATGCTTACTGGGTTATAACCTTGGGGCCTGGTTACATTGAAAATCGAATACCGCAGACGGTGCTAGGGGCGTATGTAGCTTTGCAAACAACACTGCTGTATATGAAGAGACTTAATTAAAAAAAAGGGGGGGCGCGGGGGTGGGGGGGGGGGGTAAGAGAAAAGTCCAGGGAGTGCCACAATCACAAAACACAGCCCTTCCCAGACACCAAGAGGAAGAGGAAACCGACAAATCCAAACAAGCACAAATCGAACAAACGTACGAAAAGCACTAAGATTAGCTCTCTCTCTTCCCCAAGCGAGGTAATCGCAATACTAAAAGGACTGAAAAAACACAAGAACAAAATGACACACGGAAAGACATACAACAAATCGCCCCGTAGAATAAACCACAAAGCAAGAAAGAGTAAGACTAACACCGGGACCACCGCCTTAGAATGGTCAGTAGAGTAAACCACCGAGGGGTGGGGGTGTGTGTTAAAGCACTTTTACAGCTAGCTAACTTCACTCTGGGTCCCGATGCTACTCTTAATACAGAAACACATAAAAATTCGGTTCGCATAAAACCGAGTCTCCGATTTTCGTTCTTTTGTGTGTCCTTTGTTTCCAAAGGCAACCTTTCCGATTCAAGTTCATTTTACAACCATGGGATAGGCAGACCTAAAGATGCATGTTTTGTTTAGATTGGTCACTGATCTCATAGGCAGATATCTGACCAAATCTATAAATGAAACTAGTAAGGAAAAGCTGTAATCGCGAAGCATAGCCCTCCCAAGGTATTGAAAAGCGAAGGTATGAGGAACAAACAACGACAAAACAAAACCACGCATATACAATGAATGACGTACGAACAATGCTGCTGTATTTGGAGAGACTTGATAAAACCGAGTCTCCGATTTTCGCTATTTTGTGTGTCCTTTGTTTTCAAAGGCAACCTTTCATATTCAAGTTCATTTTACAACCATGGGATAGGCAGACCTAAAGATGCATATTTTGTTTAGATTGGCCATCTCCTAGGTCTGACCAAACCTATAAATGAAACTAGTAAGAAAAAGCCATAATCGCGAAGCATTGAAAAACGGAGGTATGAGGAACAAACAATGACAAAACAAAACCACGCATATACAATGAACGACGTACGAACAATGCTGCTGTATTTGGAGAGACTTGATAAAACCGAGTCTCCGATTTTCGTTCTATTATGTGTCCTTTGTTTTCAAAGGCAATCTTTCAGCTTTAAGTTCATTTTACAACCATGGAATAGGAAAACCTAAAGATGCATGTTTTGTTTAGAGTGGCCACCTCCTAGGCGGATTGCTGGCCAAACCTATAAATAAAGTTAGTAAGGAAATAGAAAATCAAGAAGCATAGCACTGCCAAGGCATTAAAAAAGGAAGGTACTGATGAGGAACAAACTATGAAAAAAAAAATTATAAATTTACAAAAAAAAAGACGTACAAAAATAGAACTGCAACAGTGGAACCGACTGATAATAGCAAGCAGAAAACCCACTGGCGGGGGTAGGGGGTGGGGGGGGCTCAAACTACTGTAGTTTTATTTGCTGGACGGCTTGCCTTTAATTCTGATGCAGCTCCAAATTACAAATATGTGTTCGGTTCGAGTAGGAGTCCTCCACCTCATCAGTGAAACAGCACAAAAAAACGCATACAGTCATAAACCCTATGCTGAATCAAAGTCGGGTGTTTCATGGCACTCTGTAGCAAGAACACAAGAAAATACATCAAGAAAACACGCCTATATACTTTTGACCCCCTTAAACCCCACTTTTATATAGTAAAGCTGGGGTTTACAGGGGTATACATCATTTTTCTTATTTCTGCTCAAAACATAGATTGTGGGTACAATCTATGTTTTGAGCAGAAACAAGAAAAATATCAGAATTTTTTATCTAATTTTTTTTTCCGTTTTTTGATGTAAAATTTTCAATATTTTTGAATAGGCGTGTTTTCGTAATGATAAGAAAGACACAAGAAGGACCATGGTGGGTCCAGCCATAGACAGCGATAGTCAACCGCCAACCTCCTGAAACAATTAACGAAGGTCCTGATCAGTCAGCGCAAATGCGCAGGCTGACCTGGGCTTTTGTTGCAGGCATACGCCACCAAGGGATATTTTCTCATGTTACGCATCAATAAATATTTCGTCACTTCATTTTATATTAATTAATTTGAAACAGCTCCAACAAATACTGCATTATATCTTCTATGCATTCTGCATTTGAGCCCGGGCAAAACATTTCCTACAATATTGCATGTGCGCCCAGCGAAGACTTAGATCAGCTTGCGCATCCACGCAGTCTTCGAGGAGTCTTCGCAAGGCTCCTTTAGAGTAGTTAAGGATCCAAAGCGTCTTCAGGCGGATCGATAAGATTCTGGCCCCGAGGTTATAAAACCTTTTCCATGCTCAACTCGGCTGAGCATGAAATTTTACATGCTAATAAATCTCAAATTACTAATTATGCCAAATTCTTTCTTGCCACACATAACTGAGCATGAAAATGACTCTGCTAATAAATATGAAAATGCCAACTAAAGTTGGCATTTTCATATTTATTAGCAGAGAAAATTTCATGCTCAGTTGAGTTGAGCATGAAAAAAGTTTTATCACCTCGGGACCTGATCAGACTACGCGGATGCGCAGGCAAAGATCTAAGTCTTTGCTGGGCGCGCATGCAATTTCGTAGGAAATTCTGTGTCCCGGCTCATTTTTCTTTGAAGACATAAAATGCGACGCAAGTGAAATCTACAGTATATGGCCTAAGTATTCGGGCGTCCTTATAATTCTTATCCAAACACTTGAATACATCCATTTCACTACATGTTTATTTGTCTAAAAATTGCTGGATTAATGACAATGTAGACCTGATTTTGGTCCACATGTTTGTCCATGCACTTCTGTCCGGATACTTAGAGTAAGTATAATAAATGTCATAAATGTTTGCATTGTAGTACAAGGTTTTCAACGGGAAATGCATGAGAAATTAAATGTTTAGACTCGATTTCTGTTCAGTAATAGTTGCTTAATGAAAACAGAGAACAGCCTGAAGAAAGAAAATAGATCAAAGCGTGTTTCCAAGTGGTGACTCATTTCCAAGGACAAGACCAACAAAGATAATGAGATTATCGCCTACTTTCTTTCCTACGTCGTTTTACCTACAAAGAAATGACAGTAGGTACCAATGCAGTGACAGCAGCGTGCAGAATTATATACAGAACTGCTCAGACTAATGAATAAGCAAGTTGCTGTTCAAATGGACGAGTAAATTCTATGATAAGAATGTCGAATATTTAGTGTAAATACGTGTTCGAATACTTAGTGTAAATACTTGTCATATTTAGTGTAAATACATGCCCTAGAAGTTGGTGTAAATACGTGTCCTAATATTTAGTGTAAATACGTGTCCGAATACTTAAGAGTCAGTCAGTACGTGTCCTGGTATTTAGTGTAAATAAGTGTCCGAATAGCGTAAATATGTGTCGTAGTATTTACGCGTCCGAATATTTAGTGTATATATGTGTCCTAATATTTAGTGTAAATACTTGTCCGAATGTTTAGTGTAAATACATGTCCGCATATTTGAGCCGTCCCATCTGGATCTTCGCTGTTTGCAAATATACATGTACTGATCTGCAGGTATGAAAGGGTTAAATCCACACCAGACTTGTCCTAAATTTGAAAAGTCCATTTTACTATCTGTTGATCGATGTCAGGATGAGTGGCAAGCATTGCAGACCCTGGTCAGACGTCTGATCTAGGTCTACACCCTTTGTTTAGGCTTGTCCCAATATTTTGGGTAAATACGACGTGTATTTTTACAAAATATACCTACACTCGTATTCCAATATATGGATTCGCACCCTATAATCTCTGGTGTTCATTTTCTGTCATTTCCACATCCTCGCTCGAACCCTTGTATATGAATGCGCACGCGCTCGTGTACATGAGATCCTACCCTAAGTGCATGGGAAAATTTGGTACCAGCCGTAAGTATACCATCACGAAAACATACCTATATAATTTTGACCCCCTTCAACCCCACTTTTATATAGTAAAACTGGGGTTTACAGGGGTATACATTAATTTTATTATTTCTGCTTAAAACATAAATTGTGGGTACTCGTTAGAACCGCCTCTCCGAGGCGGTTCTAACGAGTACCCACAATCTATGTTTTGAGCAGAAATATGAAAATTATCAGAGTATTTTTATCTGAAAATTTTCAGTTTTTGGAGGTGAAATTTTCTCTATATTTGAATAGGTGTGTTTTCGTAATGCCCTGACTTTTCGGATGCCACATTACTGGAGCATATTTTTTTTTTTTTTTTTTTTTTTTCCCCTTTTAAAGCGGAATGGTGTGCAGGAAAGCAAATACACATACATTGCAAATTACCACTCTTAATCAGACAATAGCCACCGATAAATTGAGCCACCAACCGCCGCCCAGTCTGATCAGAGTCTTCGCTGTGCGCTCAATGAGTAGCTAAGGATCTAAGTTTTCCTCATGCGGACAGCGAAGACTCTTATCAGACTGGGCGGATGCCCAGGCTGATCTGTCTTCGCTGGGCGCACATGCCATTTTGTTGGTTTTGTCAGGAGGCGGCGCAATTATAGAAGAGTACTGAGAAAGCCTGGCGTCTATACTTCAGGCTCATGTTTTATCAAAAGATTTGGCATTGACCTGCTTGAACGTTAATTGTGTATCAATAATTTATTTCAGGTGATAAACTATTATCGTTAAATGCATACCTGTTACATAACATAGCTTTGAAACCGGAATTCAAATGATGTGTATTTATGGCACAAACTGGAACTCAGTTATAATTTAATTATAATCATATGTTCCAGATGGTTACTGTTATTAACCAGAGGTTCAGATGTGCCTGTGTATTCCATACGATAAAAGATATTAAACAGAACGCGGCATTCACAATGAAATGACGTTATTTACCCTAGACATTAGGACAAAGGACTTGTTTGATCAGCATATTCACGGTTTGCCATTCCATCAGCGCATATAAGATAACCGGATAGTCAAAATAACGTTGGTACCGGAAACATTTGGTATATAAACTAGGGGCAGTATCTACATTTAACCCATTGAAGACTGGAGACCCCTAAACGGGAAACTGGCAAACATGGCAGACCCAGATCAGACGCCACAGAACGCGACGTTTGATCAGTCTCCACTGTTTGCACATAGTTCAACTATTTTACTTTAAGAATATCTACATCGTATAGCCTGACATACCTATAATCGAAAATGGACTTCCAATATATAGTGTGGGAGAGTTTATTCAGTCTTTAATGGGTTAAAAATTAAGAAGTTGTTTTTTTGTTGTTGTTGTTGTTTTTTTTCTGTATTTATTTCTGAATTATTACACTAATTAACTATTTCCATATAACAAAATAATGGCGGTGTCCGCATATGACGTCATCAGCGTCAGGCTGATTTGAAGTTATTCGAAAATCACAAAACTACGTCCAACAAAACTGCAACGTTAAAGTGCCACGTAGACTAGTTTGGCGATTTTCTGACTGTTGCCAGGTAAGCAGGAAGAACTTAAGTTGTATTTAAAATAGTAAAGTCGAACTTCAATGGCTCGAGCATCTTTGGGACCATGGAAATTTGTTCGAGATATGGGTAGTTCGATCCACTGAGGGTTAATCATGGCACCAGATCAGGAAGCAAATGGTGATAATTTAGGGAATTCTTTTCGATCTTCTACACAATAATGGTATGTTGAGTGTTCTCATTAGAATCTCCTCGATGAGACGATTCTAATGAGTACACTCAACATACAATTCTATGATAAATTATGAACATTTTCCTAAATATTTATTTTCTAAAGCTATCGGAAGAATTTCGTAGGGACTCAAAAAACGAGTTCGAATTAGGCATGGTAGCCATCAGTATTCGAGCCATCCAGGTTTTGCTGTATTATTGTTTTTCGTTTAAGGTGGTTCATTTGTTGTTAAGAAACGCATTTTTGAGCAAGAACCTGAACTGCATGTCCACTAAAAGTCGTTACATCAGAAAACTATTCCATTACTAATGAAGCTGACGCCGCTATTGCTATTGAACAGACTGAGGGACGCCACTTTCTGATCTTGTTTTGTTTTCTTACGTCCAAGGTGAGACGATTTTTGCCGCTTTCTCGAAAACAGTACTATTACCCTGGCTAGACTGTATACAATAAATAGGGCCTGATGTGAAAATGTGTCACTCAGGAGCGTGGTAATCGATTAAAGAACTCGTTCCTTCGGAACTCGTTTTACCCCGAGTTAACACGCTCCGTCGTTGCAGATTTTATATCAATCAAACACTGTTGATTATTCTCTATTTAAATAACAGTCCACTATAGATTTAAGTAGAATCCAAGCTGTATGTGAAGTTGGAACTTTACTATCTTTATGTATGACGCATTCGTGCAGTCACATCGGGGCCTTCTGGTACTGTAAAATAAGTATATCGGCGAACAGAGAGAACCCTGATCAAAACGCAAGGCTAGACCTTCTCTGTCTACATATGACCTAAGATTCTTTTCTCATGAGATGTGTATTTCAGCGATAACGTGTCACTCTCCTGTAAGCAGAATATTTGTACCGCGCTATGCGAAAACGTGTTTTTGGGCATATGCGGACAGAGACGGCCCAGATCAGACAGCGCGGATGCGCAGGCTACGCATCCGCGCTGTCTGATCAGAGCCTTCGCTTTTCGCAAACAGAATAATTAGATACTATAGAATTGTTCAATGGAGAGCGAATGCCCGGATGAGAATTTGCTCATGTGCAGATGATGTGATCTCACACGTTTTGCGCATGCTCGAAGGCACTTTTTCGCTTGGTGCGGCCCATTTATGGTACGACAACAATGCTATAAGAATGATTGCATTGTCTTTGATGGAATCCAGCTATCTAATGATAAAGATAGGCTTGCCAAAATACTAGCAATAAACTCGTTTACACCATTTCTATATAAAGCACATCGTATTAAAAATGAATGCCACTTGTGTTTTGCGACCCATCCTTCACAACATGTATTTACTCTCAGTATTGGGACAGACAGGCCTGAGCAATCTGTTTAGACCGAGATCAGACACAGGAGATTGCGGCGTCTGATCAGGGTCTAAATTGTCACACATCCAGCAGTTTTTAGAAGCATCAACAGGTTGTAAAATGGACGTGTTCCAAATTAAGGACAGGTATGATAAAGAGGTAATTAAGGTATCTGAGTATAGTTAGGGTCATTGTAGACTGACTCCAGTCTTCAGTGACTAAATGTGTTTTCTTGTAATGGTGTTTGATAATCCGCAAAAATAAAACCAAAATCATGTGATAACAATTAAAACCGGGGCTGTTCACCAATGACCAGCCTTTGTAGTCATGATATTTTTTTGGTTTTATTTTAGTGGATTATCAAGCAGGGTTATTAGAAAAAAAATATTTAGTCACTGGAGACTGGAACCAGCCTAGGGTCATTGTGGTAGCGTTGGAAAATTGGGAGTACTGATTTAGCCTGTCCGTCAGTAATCTCTCCATGTCAACATTTGAGCCGCAACATCAGAAAACATACCTTCAGACTTGTGCGCCCAGCGCAGATCAGCCTGCGCATAGGCGACAATTTGCATGAAATGCCAAAGCCTATTTTCTGGAAAAATAAGAAAATATTTCAAAATGTTGTCTGCTGACTTTTTATCAGCATACTTAGCGTTAAGAAAAGTGTTACGTGCTGTCGGTTCGTTACCGTCAAATCCACCTGTGTTATATACAAAGGGAAGAAACTCATCATACGTAATGGTGACTAGTACTTTCACGAGTGAAGCACTTTTCTGTGCAATGAGGAGACAGATAAATACCCTTGACAAAAACAAATGGATCCAGTGAATGACAGTATAATTGAAGAAAGCATTGGTTCTACAGTGCTGAGATACAGACGCGAATCCTATCCAGAGATTTCAAATTTTGCTATTCTCTTTGAAGGACACACACACACACACACACACACACACACACACACACACACACACACACAATATGGCAACATGCTTATCAGCAACAGACTACAAATCAGTTGAAGTACACTGATATGTTCTTGCGCTACCAAGTTCCTGTTTTAAGATATTATTCTAACACAGCTCGCCTATATAGGCAATGGAGAAAAACAAGGACTTATTCTGGCGGAAGCGCGTGACGCTATCTGGCGCCGTTTCAACGTCACTTTGACATTGTGCCTGGCGTCAGTATTCGTTTATTTATTTTTTATTTATTTTATTTTTATTTATACATTGTTTTAAGAGGGTAACACAAATTAGCTTAAAAGCTATTCTACCTTGCGGCCCTCTATAAAATAACTATATACATATATATACAAATATCAAAACACAGGCACAAAATTCATATAAAACACAAATAATGGCACATGTTTTGAAACATAAAAGGCAAGCAGTTCTAAAATCATGAGACATATCACATTTGCATTATTTAAAAGGGATAAAAACTGTATGAGTATATGTAAAATCATAGCTCACCCAATTAAGATAATGCATCATATGAAAAATAGCTTTAGAACGAGCAAATATTCGTTGCCACGACGTAGACGGTCTAACGTCGTTTTTCTCGAGTCAACAACGTAAAAGATGCAAGTAAACATCAGCGTTACAGTCAAAACTGTTGGCGGGATTTCTTTATGCGATGACGGAAAGTTGGAAGTATCTGAAGGATACAATTATTTTTTCGCCGTTTTCTATGCGTTAGAATCGAAACAGATCAGCTCTTGTGCGTGATTTTTTGAGTAATAAATTACAGTTTGTCGGCCAGTCGTAAGTAGATAAGTTACTCGCGCTCCGCGCTCGTGATTTTCTCTACTTTACAACTGACCTCCAAACAGTAATTTATTACTCAACAAATCACTGCGAGAGATGATCTATTTCTTAAACTGTAGCCGTCAGACACCAATATCATTGTTAACACATTTTTGTCGGCTGGAACCAAAACTTAACTTTTCTTGAAATTCCTGGATACCCTTCCTGAAATGCCGAAAAGAAACTTTTGGTTTAGTAAAAAAAAATGGTCGGATCTTTCAGAAAAAAGAAAAAAAAATTGTTTATCAAAATTATTGACCTATTTTACCTAGTGTCATATAAAAGGGACATTGGCAAACAGTGTAGACCCAGATCAGATGTCGCAGAACGCGGCATCTGATCAGGGTCTACACTGTTTGCATTAAATACAGGAATTTCTATAAACGTGGTAATAATAAAAACTAACCAGACACCTCTTCTATTGGAAATTTATCATGAATTGTATGTTGTGTGTATTCGTTAGAATCGCCTGATCGAGGCGATTCTAATGAGTACACGTACTCAACATACAATTAATGTGTAGAAGATCGAAAAGATTTCCCTACTTTATCGCCATTTGCTTCCTGACGGCGCCATGATTAACCCTCAGTGGCTCCAGCTACCCGTATCTCGAACAAATGATGGTCCCAAAGAGGTTCGACTGTATGTCGATTGGAACCTCGCCTTTAATTTTGTTGCAGCTCAAAATTACAAATATGTGTTCGGTTAGCGTAGGCCCCTCTACCTCCGTAAAGCATTATAGTACCACACAAGTTTTGTTTGTATTGAGGTTTTACGGCTCAGTCAACCCATTGGGGTCATGTCGAGTGCGGTAACTATTGCAAGAATAAATGCACTGTATGTCAGAAGCATCTATGGTGTGCAGTCTGTCATAGCATGGTTTCAAAATAAGTTTCGTGTTATCTTAGAAATAGATTGTTAAGATGTTGTATTATTACTAAGTTACGTACAGTTTTTCTATATAGCACATTAGTAAAATAGTAATCAGGGGCAATAACCCATGTTATAACGATAACATTTTTATCTTATTATAACTGCATTTCAAGTCAGTGTATATTTGCAAGTTTCAGATGAATAGGGTTATGTATATTCAAGTTATAAGGCAAAATGTGATTTTGTCTTACAAGAGTTATCATTACTACTACTGGTAGAGACCTTAAAGCAAAAACTGGGTTAACAAACATGCACACAGTGTCGTCTACTATTCATATCATAAATTTCTTTGTGTAACGATTGACAGTTTATTTGTTCCGAAAAATTAGCGCTACCAACAATACTTCTTTCTAACACCCCTGCTCGCGTTGTTCCTTAGATGTCTTTACATTTCTAGCCGTGCTTTATGGCAAGCTGTTTTACTATTTATTAAGCAAAATAGATATCTTATATATTATATCAGATATCTTATATAGGATAAAGATATCAAATATAATATATAAGATATCTGATATACTTACTCAGATATCTTATTTCCTATATTAGATATCTTATATACTATATAAGATATCTGATATAATATATGAGATATCTTATTTAATTCCACATATAAGATCTAATTTACCATATAAGATATCTTATTTGTTAAATAAGATCTTATATATTAATATAAGATATCCTGATTACTATATTCGGCTGGAGATCGCTCGAGCAGAGAAGATCCGACTCCCGACTATGTCTGTTTTGTTGTGTTGAGGTTTTACGGCCCAGTCAACCCAATGGGGTCATGTCGAGCGCGGTCAGTTTACCTAACCACACGTTTACTGGGCAGGCTTAGTCCTCCAAGCGGTTAACCAGTATTGTGCACATTCTTTCGCCAGAAACTGACAACTGCCCTTCTTGAATCAGCGGAAGGGAGAGAATGACCGTAGAAAATGTCTGTTTTACAAGATCATCTATGGTCTTGTAGCTGTTGACCTGCCACCGTATATGGCAAGCCGTTTTACTATTTATTAAGCAAAATAGATATCTTATATATTATATCAGATATCTTATATAGGATATAAGATATCTAATATAGGATATAAGATATCTGATATACTAATTCAGATATCTTATATCCTATATCAGATATCTTATTTCCTATATAAGATATCTGATATAATATATGAGGTATCTTATTTATTTCTGCATATAAGATATCTAATTTACCATATAAGATATCTTATTTGTTAAATAAGATATCTTATTTACCAATAAATATATCTAATATACTAAATAAGATATCTGATATACTAAATGAGATATCTTATTTGATTGAATAAATGAGATCTTCTTTAGTAAATAAGATATCTTATATCCTATATGAGATATCTTATATAACATATCAGATATCTTATATAGTATATCACATATCTTATATAGCATATTAGATATCTTATATGTCAATTCAGATATCTTATTTAGCATATTAGATATCTTATTGACATATAAGATATCTATTTTATATAAGATATCTGATATAGTATATCAGATATCTTATATATTATATAAGATATCTGATATATTAAATCAGATATCTGATTTATAGAATAAATAGTAAAACGGCTTGCTGGCAAGCCGTTTTACTATTTATTATGCATTATATTAGATATTAGATATAGGATATAAGATATCTAAATTAGTATATCAGATATCTTATATCCTATGTAAGATATCTTATACGTTATATAAGATATCTGATATATCATATTAGATATCTTGTTTAATTTCACATATAAGATATCTTATTTACAAGATATGATATATTATTTGCTAAATAAGATATCTAATATATTAATATAGATATCTGATATACTATATAAGATATCTGATATACTAAATGAGGTATCTTATTTAATTGAGTAAATGAGATATCTTCTTTAGTAAATAAGATATCTTATATCCTATATAAGATATCTTATATAGCATATCAGATATCTTAAATAGCATATAAGATATCTTATATGCCAATTAAGATATCTTATATAGCATATCAGATATCTGATATAGCATATAAGATATCTTAATTGGCATATAAGATATCTTATTTATATAAGATATCTGATATAATATATCAGATATCTTATATATTATATAAGATATCTGATATATTAAATCAGATATCTGATTTATAGAATAAATAGTAAAACGGCTTGCCATAACCGTACGTTGTGCACCCTATGAGACCACTGTCAGTCTCTCGTCAGTCTACTCCTTACTTTTAACATTTTAACTCTGTCATCTTTATTTCACCTGTACTAATATGTATTATGGGAACTTTTTATTTTTAACATATCCTCTACTAACATCGCACAGACGCGCACCTGCACGTAATCCCCGCGAGGGGGTGATGCAGTATGAATGGATAGGCCTAGATAGATAGATATAAATATCTGACATACTAAATAAGATACCTGATATACTAAATGCGGTCACAAGCTATCACGACTATGAATGCATGTAACGTTTGAATCAATATCAACTTTTAGTAAATTATCAGCGGCATTTTAATAGTTTTGTCATTTTTTTTAATTTAGGCTAACGTGAGTCTTACGTTGCTTTATAAAAGCTAGTACTTGTCCAGAATTTGTCGTTTTAATGTGCTTATATCATTTTAACCTAAAATATTGCTTTCGGGTGAAAGTTTAAACAATGTTCCAGTATTTGACTGTATTTTAACTGAAGTATTTTGATGTGTGCTTGCATTTTAGTGGTTCCAAATTTCTATATGTTAAACATAATTCCTTTTTGAAACGTATAAGCGATTAAAAATGGCTGACGTTCAGTTGGCACCGTTGCGACCCATCGGAGACTTTCTGCTGGAATCGGCCCGTTTCCAGATTCCCTACGTGAAAGACCCAGAAAAATGGGCAAACAGAGTTATAAACAATTTGTTGTACTACCAAACAAATTATTTTCTCACAGCATTGCTTGTGTTTCTTCTTATTGGGTATGTCATTATTATGCGTCATGTATTTTCGTAACTATAAATGGAGATACTTCAGGTCAGGTGAGCGCTCTGGCCCAAACTGGTCCCTTGCATAGATTTTTCAAAAGAGTTTTTGCATTATACTAATATGAAAATAGGCTTAGCCTAAATGCAAGCACAGCACAGACCTAGGTGTAGTCTCTTCAAAAGTCCTTCATAGCATCAGTAAAGAATGGATATCAGCATATAAAAAAATATATGTTAATCAATGATAGATAAGTATAATCAGCAAAATATGTTTGTGACACTTACTAAAACTCTTCGTGACGCTTATTAGTGAGACCCAAATTGTGTGACTAGCAGTATAATCAAGTCTGCCCCAATCCTGCCAACTTCTGGAGAAAAAAAATGAACAAAATTGCAGAGCAATTTCTGCTGAAAGTATATATCATTGTATGGTACTTTGCCTTGGTCATATTCCCTGCCATAGAGCTCACTTTGTTTGTGACTCGCTTCGTGCATCGTGAGCTGTGCTCTCTAATATGAAAATAGGCTTAGCCTAAATGCAAGCACAGAACAGACCTGTCTGTAGTGTCTTCAAAAGTTCTTCACAACATCATTAAAGAATGAATATCAGTATATAAAATATGTATGTAAATCAATAATAAATAATAAAAATAATCAGCAAAATATGTTCGTGACACTTATTGACACTCGTTTCTTGTCACTTCGTGACGCTTATTAGTGAGACCCAAATTTTGTGACTAGTGGTATAATGAAGTCCGCCCCATTTCTGCCATCTTCTGGTGACGACTTCCGGGAAGAAAAAGGAAGAAAATATTGGTCAGGGCGATTTCTGCTGAAAGTATAAATATCGTTGTGTTACTTTTCCTTGATCATATTCTCCACCGTAGAGCTCACTTTGTTCGCGACACACTTTGTGCATCGCAAACTGTGCTCGCTATAGTTTGAACATGTCTGACACAGATGAAACTAAGGATAAAACTAACTCACCAGCTAACCTCAAGTTTTACTGGATCCCCAGATTTTCGTGGACAAACGTCCAAATATGTGTCTTTCAACGCTGTTACATATGATTAAATTACATCAATAATAAAAAATTCATATTTAGTAAACCGGAAAAGGCCATTTTAAATAGGTTTAGTCTCAGGAAAAGCCTATCAATGAAAACAGAGAAAGAGAACCATTCTAAAAGGCAGTGGCTTGAGATATGCTCATATCTTTAGCCTCGGAGGCTTAGAGATACAGTCCTGTACCTTTAGCCTCAGGGGCTAGAGATACTGTTAGGTGCATTTGGCTAGAGATACTGTTTAGGATTATTTTCATTCTGTTTCCAGTAATTTACTTTGCAAGTAGACAACTTAATTTTCAAATTTACTTCAACTCAACCATACATGCCATAAGCTCTTGACAAAAATCTGTGAGATAAGGCAAAATTTTAAGGAAGATTTGACAAAAATCTGTGAGCTTTTCTTAAACATCACTTTGGAGCTCCCCCAATATAGTTTTATGTCTTTTTCTTTCATGTAAGAAGCTTGTGAAAACCACAACAGTGTACGTTCTATGTTTATTTCTTCATAAAATCTGTTGCAAAAAGGTCTGAAAATTCTGTGTGATTTTAATTTTTTATGGGAATTGCCTTCCAGATGGGCCAACTGTGAGATTTTATCTCACAATGTGAGATATGGCATGTATGCTCAACTTCAACACCAGTGTTGTTGTTAGACTGGTTTATATTTGTAACACCAATGCTTGGAAATCTAGCAAACAATTAACCGTCACAGAATTATTATTATGAAAATTATTATTATTAATTATAAATGTTTATTATGTCCCCCGCCATCTTAAATGGTGGGGAGAGGGGAGGGGGTGCATATCATATCACCGCTGTCCGTAAGTACATAGGTACGTACGTCCCGTCCGTCAGTCCCGTACGTGACACAAATGGTTTCCGTGCCATATTTTTTGAAAAGATCGGTATATTGGATTGAAATTTTATACACAGGTATATAATCATAAAATGTAGGTCAAGTTCGATTTAGGGTAAAATCCACTGATTATTTTGGGAGTTATGGCCCTTTTTCAACTTTGAAAAATCGTTTCCGTTTGATATCTTTTAAAAAGATAAGTGTATTGGACTCAAAGTTTATACATAGGTATATAATCATAAAATGTAGGTCAAGTTCAATTTAGGGTAAAATCCACCAATTATTTTGGGAGTTATTGCCCTTTTTCAACTTTTATAAATGGTTTCCGTTCCATAACTTTTGAAAAGATTAGTGTATTGGATTGATTCATACTTTATACACAAGCTTATCATTATAAAATACAGGTCAAGTTGGATTTAGGCTAAAATCCACCAATCATTTTTGGAGTTGCGGCTCTTTTTCAACATTGAAAAATATTTGAAAAATCGTTTCCGTTTGATATCTTTTGAAAAGATTAGTATATTGGATTCAAATTTTCAAATCGTAAAATTTTATACACAGGTATATAATCATAAAATGTAGGTCAAGTTTGATTTAGGATAAAATCCACCAATTATTTTGGGATTATAGCCTTTTTTCAACTTTGAAAAATGGTTTCCATTCCATAACTTTTGAAAAGACTAGTGAGTTGGATTCATATTTTATACACATGCATATAATAATAAAATTTTGGTCAAATTCGATTTAGGATAAAATCCACCAATTATTTTTTGAGTTACAGCCTGTTTTCAATGTTGAAAAATAGTTCCGTTTGATATCTTTTGAAAACATTAGTGTATTAGATTCATTTTTAATACACAGGTATATATTCATAAAATAGCGGTCAAGTTCGATTTAGGGTAAAATCCACAGCACTGTGTGATTTATGTTTATTTCTTCATAAAACCTGTTCTAAAATGGTCTGAAAATTCTGTGAGATTTGATAAATTTATGGGAATTGGCTCCCAGATGGGCCAAATTCTGTGAGATTGTATCTCACAGTGTGAGATATAGCATGTATGTATTTACTATATGCGTCAAAGACATGTTTTTCACTTGGCCCAATCCATTTTATTGTTTATTTTCAGTATAATTCACCCAGTAGAGATGGCTTGTGGGTTCTGTGCAATAGCTGTGGCCTTCGGAGGCTTTGTATATTGTACTAGTACACAGTGGAAAGCTCGACGATTCAAGAGAGATCATCCTGTTATAAGTGTAATAGTTATCCTTCTAGCTGGTTACCTGCTCGTGTACATGTTTGGAGCTGTGATTGTCTTCATGTTTGGAATAGCTTTTCCTTTACTATGTAAGTATCACAGTGAGCTATTTCATATGGGCCCCATCAAGCAAAAACTTGTCTTTGGGCATATTCAGACAGTGAAGACCCAGATCAGACTCCATGCATGCTCAATCTCAGGGATCAAGCTGGCTCAGAAATTTAGGGAGAAGTGACTTCTCCCTCCAGACAAAACAGGGAGAAGTTTTATAGGATGATGGAGAAGTCAAGACTCGGTTCACCTATCGCCTTACTGAAAGCTCGACAATTTAGGACTCTCGACTCACTTTATTGCATTGTCTTGGGAATTTTTACCATATTGTCTTGGGAATTAACAAAGAAGGAAACAAATTTTACTGTAGACCTGTTCATTCTTACTTCTAAACCAATTAAATGATGCAAAGTAACACAGACATGAGTAGGGCAAATACATTATATCTGGACACATAAGTTCATTCATATCTCTTTGGAAATTGACAATTCTTTTGAGTAGATAGTCAAAACATCAAGGTCTGTGGCTTGGTAAGTAAGCTATAAACATAATGATAATAATAAATTTCTTAAACTAAAGTGTCTGCCAACTTCTAAACTTAGTTTTTGCACTTTTAATGCTGTTTCTGGCCAATTTTCAGCATGTAAATTGTTCATTTATGAAAAACGGACACCCACGAAAACTAATGACATTGATGAAAACGATCTTTTGGTCACTTAATAGGCGAACAGTTTTCCTCCAAAACTTGTTAAATCACATCAGACTTTCATTCAGTGGCATTTCTGATACATCTAACAACATTTTTCAACAGATTTTTACCTTTGCATGTTTGCTCATTTTTCACTGGATTTCCTCCAACAAGAAGTTCGTTTTGCACAAGTACTAGCTTTTTCAAAAGTTGCAAAAACGGAGGGCGAAGTTTTTGTCGCCCTCTGGGCTTCCCATGGCGACTTTGAGCCCTCTAGGGCGACTATTTCGCCCCAGTCGCCCTGTAGCTTGATCCCTGAATCTGATCAGGGCCTTCACTGTCTGCCAATAGAATCATTGGATACTGTATGAATGGAGAGCAAAGGCCCAGATGATACTTTTGGCATGCATGGGATCTGAATCTGCACATTATGAAGGTATTTTTTTGCTTGGCATGACCCATATGAACTTTTTTTTGTTTATATACCATATTCAATCTAATTGCCACTCTGTGCGCTAAAGTTTATCTAAATTACAGAAAAAATGTATATATATATATATACATATCTAAACATACATATTTGTTGGGTCCATCATGTCAATTCCGGTTTAAAAAAAGACCCAACAATTGATTTGAAGGACCCAATAATCGACTTGAGGACCCGACATATACAGAATAAATCACAGTTAGACCCAACAATTCATTTGTTTTAAAAATTTTAAAAATATACATGTATAATATATACATATATATATATATATATATATATATATATATATATATATATATATATATGGGCACACTTATTAATACAAAGATCAGCAGAGGACTTCATGAGAGTCCATTATTTAACAATGTATATGTATGCAGGGTTTTTCCTGACTCGCATTCTGGCAGTTTTTACCCCGAAAACCTAGTTCGGGACCCTTAAAAATTAGGCGCAAGGGTCCCGAGTTATGCATACATAACCAAACCAAAATTAATTTTATTTATGTATTGCTTTGTATTTTAATCTATTTGTGGTCTAAAGGCCAAGAATTATCAATGTTTGAATAATAGTTAAGCGTAAAGCAAAAGCAAATTGTAGCAGACAGCATTGAAAATTGACTTTATTTTTTAGAGAAAATAAGGCTTGACATTTCATGTGAATTATCTACTAGGCAGTCATTTCACATGAAATATCAAGCCTTATTTTCACTGAAAAAAAAAAGTACATGTGTTTCAAAGTGCTGTCTGCTGCAGTTGTGATTAATGCTTAAAGGGTTAACCTCTTTTAAACATACGGTCGAATACGGTAATTGACTCCTCCGTCAAGTCACTTGACCATTTAACTGACAACCGCAGCTGACCATTCAAAATAGCTAATAAGGTAATTGTCAATGTTTTTAGTTAGACAAACAAATCTACAAGTGCTTTTTATACGCCCGTTTGAAAAACGGGACGTATTATGTTACGGGGTATGGCGTCCGTCCGCCCGTCCGTCCGTAAACTTTTTCATTCCGGCTAACTCCTCCTACAGTTTACATCCGATGAAGCTGAAACTTAGTATATAGTTAGACCATGATGTGGCGCAGCGCATATTGTTTCGAGGGTACAGTCCACCAAATGTTTGCAGAGTTATTCCCCTTAGAAAATTTCTGTAAACTTTTCATTTCCGGTTAACTCCTCCTACATTTTACATCCGATCAAGCTGAAACTTCATATATAGTTAGACCATGATGTGGAGCAGCGCATATTGTTTGGAGGTTACAGTCCACCAAATATTAGCAGAGTTACGCCTCTTTGAAAATTTCAGTAGACTTTTCGTTTCCGGCTAACTCCTCCTACAGTTTACATCAGATCAAGCTGAAACTTGGTAAATAGTTAGACCATGATGTGGAGCAACGCATATTGTTTCGAGGTTACTGTCCACCAAATGTTTGCAGAGTTACCCCTTAGAAAATTTCTGTAAATTTTTCATTTCGGTTAACTCCTCCTACATTTTACATCTGATCAAGCTGAAACTTCATATATTGTTAGACCATGATGTGGAGCAGCGCATATTTTTTCAAGGTTACAGTCCACCAAATATTAGCAGAGTTATGCCTCTTTGAAAATTTCAGTAGACTTTTCGTTACCGACTAAGTCCTCCTACAGTTTACATCCAATCAAGCTGAAACTTGATGTATAGTTAGACCATGATGTGGAGCAGTGCATATTGTTTCGAGGTTACAGTCCACCAAATATTAGCAGAGTTATATCCCTTTGAAAATTTCTATTAATTTTTCGTTTCTGGCTAAATCCTCCTACAGTTTACATCCAATCAAGCTGAAACTTCATGTGCAGTTAGACCATGATGTGGAGCAGCACATATTGTTTGGAGGTTACAGTCCACCAAATATTAGCAGAGTTACGCCTCTTTGAAAATTTCAGTAGACTTTTCGTTTCCGGCTAACTCCTCCTACAGCTTACATCCGATCAAGCTGAAACTTGGTAAATAGTTAGACCATAATGTGGAGCAGGGCATATTGTTTCGAGGTTACAGTCCACCAAATGTTTGCAGAGTTATGCCTCTTTGAAAGTTTTTGTAAACTTTTCGCAGCATGTTGTTTAGAGGTAATAGTGTGCAAATTTTATTATATAATAGGTATATTTTTTGCAAATAACTAAAGTTTTGGTCATATGGGCAAGATACTGATTTTTTTTTTTTTTTTTTTTAACATCTTCTTTTATTAGACTTGCAAGGAAAGGTTGTCATTATTAAATCTTTATAAATACATTATATAATTCTTTTTTTTTTTTTTTTTTTTTTTTTTTTTATACTCTTCTGATTTGGCTCCCTTGAAGAACAAAAATAAAATCAGTATTAAACAAGTTAAAGGTTTACAAAAAAATTTCTTGCAGCATTTTTTTTTTTTTTTTTTTTTGGTTGTTTATTTTTGTTTTGTTATTGTTCGGTCCGATATTGAAGTATAGGAAAAACAAATCAGCTCATATGAGCTTATAATATAGCAATGCTTCTGTGGTGTGTCCTCTGTCAGAAAGCACTTCTCCCTAGAAGCAACAAACTTTTCCCTATTTTTTTTTTTTTTTTGTAATTCCACTTACAGTTTATATCCGGAGCACTGAATTATGCAGGAGCAAGTTTATGTGCTACATCTTATTACTTGCCACGGGCGTATAATGCCCCGCTTGGCGGAGCTCTTGTTACAGGTAAGCACAGGTATATCAATACAAAGTTTGTCTAAGGAAATTCACATGAGCGTGGTTAAAACTGCCAGAGGAGTCAGTTGGATAATCAGTTAATCACTCATTTATCAGCATAAAAAGATTATCAGTACTGCTTACCTAATAACTGATTATTTGATTTTGTGTTTGTTGCATCATTTTCATATCCAATAAGATATATTCTTTCTGTCTTGTGCATTTTGACTTGCAGTTTTATTAAAATAAATCATACTAAACATAAAAGGCTGGACCGTTGATGGTCTTGAGCCTCACAATAATGATTTAAGCATAAACTATACAAAGATACATGCTCAGACAGTAAGCCAGAAAGGTAATGACCAAATCTTCAGCGGTTACTAATAGATATCAATGACAAGGCTGGTAATTGATTATCATCTTGGCTCTGATTAGCCAGCCCTTCTCATTAGAAGTGCCTTGGTGAGGCACTTCTAATGAGTAACCACAACATATATTTTTGTTCAGAAGTTTTGCTACAAAAAATTATTTTGCGGGTACTAGTTAGAAGTGCCTCACCAAGGCACTTCTAATGAGTACCCACAACATATGTTCACCAAGGCACTTCTGATGTGTACCCAAACCATATGTTTTTGTCAAGAAATAAGAAAAATATTATGTGGATTATACCCCCTCTTATCTGTGACTATGGCATACCTGTTTAATACTTTCATGCATACCTTTCTAATACTTTCATGCATACCATTTTAATATTTTCATGCATACCTGTTTAATACTTTCATGCGTACCTCTTTAATTCTTTCATGCATACCTTTTTTTTTAATACTTTCATGCATACCTGTTTAATACTTTCATGCGTACCTCTTTAATTCTTTCATGCATACCTTTTTTAATACTTTCATGCATACCTGTTTAATACTTTCATGGGTACCTCTTTAATTATTTCATGCATACCTTTTTTTTTATACTTTCATGCATACCTGTTTAATACTTTCAAGCATACCTGTTTAATACTTTCAAGCATACCTGTTTAATGCTTTCAAGCATACCTGTTTAATACTTTTATGCATACCTGTTTAATACTTTCATGCATACCTGTTTAATTCTTTCATGCATACCTGTTTAATACTTTTATGCATACCTGTTTAATACTTTCATGCATACCTGTTTAATACTTTCAAGTATACCTGTTTAATACTTTCATGCATACCTGTTTAATACTTTCAAGTATACCTGTTTAATACTTTCATGCATACCTGTTTAATACTTTTATGCATACCTGTTTAATACTTTCATGCATACCTGTTTAATACTTTCATGCATACCTGTTTAATACTTTCAAGTATACCTGTTTAATACTTTCATGCATACCTGTTTAATACTTTCATGCATACCTGTTTAATACTTTCATGCATACCTGTTTAATACTTTCAAGCATACCTGTTTAATACTTTCAAGCATACCTGTTTAATACTTTTATGCATACCTGTTTAATACTTTCATGCATACCTGTTTAATACTTTCATGCATACCTGTATAATAACCTCTTGCATACCTGTTTAATACTTTTATCTTCTTCCAGTAATCCTTCTTCATGCTTCATTAAGAATGAGGAATATCAAGAACAAAGCAGCAAACAAGTTTGAGTACATAGGACTGAAGCGGACCCCAATGGGAATCATTCTGGAGGGTCTTGGACAAGAACAGGAGGCTGGATCCTAACTTCACAGTTGAAGGCTACAATAATCATCGTTATTGTGTATGGTGATGGGCAAGATGGACTGCAGGCAGTTGTTCTATTTTGGAAAAGTCACATAGCTCTTGATAAGGCGTGTTTTTCAACCAAAAAGTATCAATATTTTTCTTATTTCTCAACGAAAACTAATTATCCATAACATATGTTTTCATCGAGAAATAAGAAAACTACTTACCTGATACCCACTCTTATCTAGACCTGTGGAAAGACACAGCAACATAGATATTTACCATAAATATTGGGACACCTTAACTTATAGCTCCAGATGAGAGGGGTTATCTGCAAAATATTTTTCTTATTTCTCCACAAAAATATTATGGATACTCATTAGAAGTGCCTCAGCATCTCATGTATGAGTCAGCGCATGACAAAATCTACAATAAGACTTCTGCGACCAGCGAAGACTCAGATCAGCCTGTGCATCCTCACAGTCTGATCAGAGTCTTTGCTGATTGCATGTGCCTTCTACAGCCTCCGGGCTATCCAAAAAGGATAAAGGAGCATCCTTGCCATACTAGGTGGATATAGAAGCTGATTTGAGTCTTTGCTGGTCACACCAAGTCTTATTGTAGGTTTTGTTGTACGCTGGCTCATGTTTTTGAGGAGCTCAGTACTTTTTGGTTGAAAAAAAAAACACCTTATCTGGAGCTGTGAGGTTTGTCTGTTCCAGTATTTAGTGTAAATATGGTAATTTCCTGCCATAGATGAAAAACTGGTCCATAAATTATGTTATGGACCATTTACACAACGTCTTAGTAAGTACGTTAAATGTCCTAAAATTTTGTACACTGAAGTTTCTGACGTAATGGAAAATGCAAACAGTGTAGACCCAGATCAGACTGCTCCTTCAGGAGTGCCATTCCACTAAGTATTTTAAGAAACAACTGCACAAAAAAAAAAATTTAGGCCAAAAAAGTATGGAATAAAGTGTACGAAAATTTAGGACATTTAGTGTAGGTGTATTTGATGATAAAACTTTTGGATAAATTTCAACAGTTCTCCATAAAAATGTATGCCACGGGTACTCATTAGAAGTGCCTCAATGAGATGCTTAGAACTATTGATGCACTTCTTATGAGTACATACAACATATGTTTTTATGGAGAAATAAGTAAAATATATCCCAGAATTATCACCATTTACTTTGCCTTAATGTAGTTTTATTTATATTTCCTTGTTTTTTATTGTTACATGTATTTTTCACCAGAGCTTAAATTTGTCAGTGCCTCACTTCCTGGATCCAGAGGCCTTAGCTTTAAAGAACAAGGTTCAGAAATGTGAATTTTGGGCTTGCTGAAGCCTTGTTTTCTCAGTCTTAATTAAGACATTTCAGTATTGCATTTCCCATGTAAAATCATGTTTTAAGTCAATTGTTTTATTCAAGTAAATGAAATGAAATGTAAAAATGTTACTTCTGTACCTAAATCAGTGTACATTGTATTTTGGTTTTGTTTTGTTTTTGCACATACAATAAATATTTCTACAAAACATTTCGAGGGTTGAGCGCAAGACTATAGTAACTCAAACATATTTTTGAAACCCCTGTTTAGGGGCAACTTGGACCCCTTTGTAAACAATGCAAATTTAGGTGCCATTGCTCATACGAGCAATGGCACCTAAATTTTCATTGTTTACAGAAAGAAATGTTGTAATCTTCATAACGCCTTCATGGTGAGGAGATTAGGTTTGGGGAAAAACAACCATCTGACTTACGCTAGTCTTGCGCTCAACCCTCGATTTGGCAGTTTGATCCAGTCACATCAATACAAATACTCAGAATGAAGGTGACTTTCATTTATATATCTATATATTAAGGTAATCAAAAAATGAAGGTACTTGACCTGTCATTAAATCTAAACACAAAACTATGTTTTTGACCATTTTGAAATTGCTTAGTTATCAATGCTAAGAATTCATATTGACACAAATGACCGATGGGTTGAAGTATCATTATCTGAAATCATCATCATCAGAGTGACGGTATTTGTCATTGTCACCCAACATAGACAAGAGGTGTGATGTGTGTAGGGGGGTGTGTGTGTTGGGGAGGGGGTTAGAAAAGGGTGTATCAGGAGAATATTTTTCTTATTTCTCATAGCAACAGATAGGGCGCTTTTTTCAACCGAAAAATGTTGATATCTTTCTTATTTCTTGATGAAAACTTATGTTGTGGGTACTCATTAGAAGCGCCTCACCGAGGCACTTCTAATGAGTACCCACAACATATGTTTTCATGGAGAAATAAGAAAAATATTATGTGGATACCCCCTCTTATCTGTAGCTATGATTTCTCCATGAAAATATATGCCTAGGCACTTCTAATGAATACCCTCAATGTGTTTTCATAGAGAAAGAAGAAAAATACCAACAATTTTTGGTGGGGAAAAAAAAAAAAAATACCTTATGTCCATTTGTGTGTATGTGTGCCTTCATACAAAATCTTGTGTCGGCAACTCCTACATTTTTCCTCAGATTCACTGGAAAATTTAATTATTTTCTTCCATTGATGTTAAGATATGCACCTGTTTTTGGACTTTGTATGACCCAATCTGCTTTTTATTGACTTTTTCAACCGGGTGACTGGTTTTACATGTTTGCAATGGTAAACCTGTCTTATAAGAGTAACTCAGACGGAAGCGGCACCTGAATTTCTTTTTCATCTCACCAAGTTGAATTGAATTGCCTGCCACTTGTTACGTTTTGCTACTTCACAGCATATCAATAGTTCCACCCATTTACAATGGCCACTCAAGGTTGGCAAAATGCCGGCAAATATGAGTATTTTCCATGCCGGTGGTATTTACCGGTAAATACCAGCAAATACTGGTAAATGCCGGCAAATACTGGAAATTGGCATTTACCACCCTGAAAGTAAGACAAAACCCTACCCTCAGTATCAACCTATGGACAATGTCTGTAATAGGGGCTACATAGTTGACTTAGTATTTACATTATACTGATTGCAGTTTAACTCTGGTTTAAGTTTACTTTAATATTAAATTCAGTTAAGTGAAATCTAGAGAAAAAAAAGCCTGTTTCATACCTGCCAAAGTACTCATCAGGTGGCTTGTGGCTACCACTACAGGTTTTTATTTTTACTTTTTCTTTCTTTTTATTCTTTTTTTCTTTTGTTTTTTAATCTTTTTTTTTCTTTTTTAATTTTTTTTGTATCTTTTCATTTTTATTTTTTTTTTTTTTAACTTTTTTTATCTTTTTTTTTTTTTTTTCTTTTTTTTTTCTTCAATATTTTCTTTTGAATAAATAAAGAGTATAAACAACATACAATAGCACATAAGGGCAGGATGCAAAGAAGTCTTTACACAGGTCTACCAGTCGATCTATGCTTTCCCTCTGAGGTAGCGGTAACAGAATACCAGCTTGGCAGCTTTCTGGAGACCAAGTCTGTTCCTCAGTTTAGTCTGGATTAAGCCAAAGTTTGAAAACACCCTCTCAATAGATGCAGAACTGGATGGCATTTTCAGGAGTTTCACTGCAACATTGCATAAGTCTTCATTCACTGTTAGGGACCTGTGAATGCTTGCCCACCATGTAGTTGGTTTGGTATTGGTGATTACAGAGTCTTGGAGTAGGGTCTTTGGTAGTGGTAAGGAGTCTGTCATAAAACCCAGGAGATCTGGAACTGAATCCGGTTTAGTTGATAGAAGAAAGTCTTGGGCACTGATCACATGTTCAGTTTGTAGCTGGGGGTGGTCGAGTGGTGCGAAGGTGCTGTGTATCTTACATCACTGGGGCGTCCAACTGATATTGGCTTACAGTTGGGCAAGGCCTGCTATCCTTGTAGTGGGTAAGGGTAGAGGGGGAATGTTTTTATTTCTTCTGTTTCTTCACTTTCACGCCTGTTCCTCTTTCTTCCCTGTCCCTCTCTTTCATCTCCTCTACTCTCTCTTCTATCTCTTTTCTCCCTTTCTCTGGGAGACGACACAAAATGACCCTCAAGGGTTGACGTGTCGTTAAACCCCAACACAATCAATCAGTTTGTAGCTTCTTGCCTCTGTAGACTGGATGGAGTAGGTTGGCTAAGTAGTGGCTAGGTGTCATGGCCTGGTTGAATCTGTTCTAGACTTTGGTATGGTATGGTTGAAGATCTTGATTCTGAAGTAGGTCGAGCCATATCTCGCTGGCATCTGCTATGGTGGTGCTGTCAGACTGTAGACGGTTTAGGGCACTGGAGATAGGTGCAAGCTGTGTCTGCAGGTTCTTTACTTCGTTGAAAAGGCCAAGGTTGTGGATGAGATTGCGAATTCTGAGGTCAATGGCATCCTCGTTCTTTGCGCAGATCATCAGTAGATAGGGTCTGTTTCTGATGTATGTGTCTATGCATGTCAACTGGCTGTTCCATCTGGTTTCAGCTGGTAACTGAGGTTTAACAGACTCGGGAATCTCATCTAGTAGGGCACCTGGTACATGATGATTCCTGAAGTACTTGTTCACCTCTACCACTTGATTGATGATTTGTGGTGGTGTGACATCTTGACCAAGCAGGTTCAACCAGTGGGCAGAACAGCCATACACAGTTAGTTCTGGATCAGTCTCTACTAAGTTCTGCTTCATAGCAACCATTTTCTTCTCATTGTCTGTTACAACACCTGTCACTTTACACTGGAACTGCTCAGCAGCTTCTTTGATGGAGTCTTGTGCTATAGAGGTGCAGTAAGCAGCTGTCTTCTTATTGGTTCCTGTGTCTATGGCTGACATGAAGTAGGCATTTCCATCACACTGTAGGCTAGTGGCAATAACTGGGGTGTTGTGTATATCACTCCAACCATCTTGGATAAGAACAACTTCTTTGCCCTTCATTTCTGCTGAAACTTGAGTGGTGATCTTGTTGTGGAATTTGTCAAGTAAGTGGCCGCCAAT
Source organism: Anodontia alba (assembly GCA_964016985.1). Classification (NCBI taxonomy): domain Eukaryota; kingdom Metazoa; phylum Mollusca; class Bivalvia; order Lucinida; family Lucinidae; genus Anodontia; species Anodontia alba. The sequence continues at coordinate 77,656,121 of OZ024828.1, forward strand.
GTCCTTGCGATTTGGTGGTGTGTACCCAGGTCGGAGCATCTGGATTGTTTCTCTCCAGACTGGATGGTCGGCTATGTTGAAGGGTAAGTTGCAGGCAAAGAACAGCTTGGCTATCTGTTCATCTAGCTGATCGGACATGGACTGGTCTGTCGACAGGCAGTATGAATTAATGCTGGACTGGAGCGTTCTCAGCTTCTTGGCTGCAGGCTCAGGAGTCTGTGTAGATAGGTCAGCTGGAATATCATCTACAGGCAGAGGTCTCTTCTTGGAGGGTCTGTTGGCTAGACATTTCTCTCTATGGGCACGAAGTCTTGAAGCTTTGGCACTAACAACTGTTTTACAGTCGATGCAACTGGCACTGGTTTTGTTGTCTTGTTCAACAACAGCAAAGAAGTTCCAAATGGGATCTTTTTGCTTCATGATGAATAGTAGTATGATACTGTTGTGAATAGTGCAGATTTTAGAGGTGACTATAACCAGAAATTTTCTGACTTCCAGGGTATATCAGGTTTGAAGCCATACTATAACTCAAGCCTTACCTATGACACCTTTTTACTTTCACCTAGACTTATTGTCTATATGCATTCATTTATGACATCTTGCCCCTGGCTATCAAGTACCCTCTTGAACAAACAATTGTCCTGGGATTTGTTGTTTTAGTAATTAGACCATACAGGTAGTCTTGCTAATTACATGTACACTAAAACTCCTAAAAATTTTGAATATAGTAAAGTGATGTAAATATCCTAAACTTTGCAAAACATACTTTTACCATACAGAAGTGTGTTTAAAAGATGCAGATGGCCTGGCAAACATTTAAGATCCTGATCAGACTGTTCAGTATGATCTTGGTCTGCTCTTTTTGACATGGTCTGCCAGCACAAAAACTTAGGGTCATTATGGTAAATGTCAGTGGCCAGGTGCACAGGTGAATTTCTACTATTGAGATAAAGGCCTACATGATTTTTTTTGTTATTAAAGACCATTTGTTGCTTAAATAATTTCAAAATTTTTTGTCTTAGATTCACTTTTTGGCAGTGTTACATGTTTATATTGAGATTTCTTCTATTCTTCAGGGTGGTAACCTTATATAATTAATGATTTTAACATTCTTACTCATCTAGTTTGCTTATACTATTTAAATGCAACTTGTTTAAAGACTTCTGCAGTTTTTTAAGGCCAAAAAAATTTCAATTTGCCGGTATTTGCCAGTATTTGCCACTTGAGGAGTATTTTCCAGACTGGTAAATACCGGCAAATGCCACTGGTAAATACCGGGGGTGGAATTTGCCACCCAACTTTGTGGCCACTTGATGACAGGACTGCCCAGGGATCATCCTAGAGGGCGATTTGGGAGAAAAAGTCTCCGTAAGCTGGCTGACTTCTCCCTGTCTTGAGCTTAGGGAGAAGTGAAAATGTATAGAATGTATAGAGAAATCCAAAATTTGGACCAAAACTTCTCCCTGAAATCCTGAAATTGTTGCAAAACTTGTCCCTCTTTGAAAGTTTTAGGATGACCCCTGCAGTGCCTACATAGAATGTAGGAAAGAAAGTATCAGGAAAAAAAGTATCCGGAAAAAAAGTATCGGAAAAAAAGAATCCGGAAAAAAGTATCAGGAAAAAAAATAAGTCTCAGTTTCATGTACAAAGGATAGATAAAAGGCTATGTAATGTCATCCTAATTAATCTTTAATTGCATTTTGATCATTCAGTACCAAAATTCAGTGTTAATCCTGACTGATGGTAAGGTTTTTAATTGCACTTTGATAATTCAGTACCAAACTTTGGTACCAATCATAATCATGTTAATCCTGATTGATGGTAAAGGTCAATGGTAATTAAATTGTTTACTGTTTGTTGATTGTTTTGTTAATTTATTATTGACTTTAATGAGTTTGTTTGAAATTATCATTGCTAAACAAAACAATTATATGCAGACATAATCTTAAATGGTCTTTAAAGTACCCTTTGATCAAGTAAGTGCAAACATTCATATTTTGTTAAAATGATTTTATTTCTGATTTTTATTTTTGATTGATAATTTGCATGTTTATCACAAAAATCATGAAATGACATCTCAAGCCCTTTTATAAGGTAAGGATTACAGAGATAGGTTGCAAAATTTATTATTAAACTGAAAAGTACTAGTAAACATACAAAAGGATCCTAATCATCATCTCATTGTAACATCAGAGGCGAATCTGGTTAAAACTGATACTTTTTTTCCTGATACTTTTTTTCCTAATCAAAAGTGATACTTTTTTTCCGATACTTTTTTTCCTGATACTTTCTTTCCGATTACCGCCTACATAATTTCATTCAGTATCCCCATGCAAGTCTAATTAAAATATAAACAAAAGCTCCAAACAGCTATCAAAATGGAGACGGACGTGATTCATGTTGGCCAGGGAATGAAAAGAAGTTCAAGGGCAATTTTAGGTGCTTATTTTCTTGAATTAGTCATCAGGAAAATAGTTCGTGCTGGTGGAAATACAGAAATGAGAACTGTTCCATAAGGAGTTTTCAGGGCATCGTCCTTTGAAATAGGAATAAGAAATGTTACGGCAAAACGAATCTGGAATGACTATTGTTTTAACAAACATGTTATTCCTGTCAGTAGAAAATCCAAGGTACAGTCCGACATTGCGAAATATGCTGACTTTTGGTTTTTCAAGAAAAACCATCAGTGTGGATCGGAGATATACAGGAAAAAAATCATTCATGTATGTGGACAAAGGATTTCAAAACAGTCTGTTTGTAGTTGTGACGTGTAACAACACCGGGCACTCCTTAATGTCCTCCTGCAAACAAGTCTTCCAATGATTGCATAGCCCAATATCTGTCATGATACAGCAACAAAACTGGTCAGTTCAAAGGAATGTCCATGTGCTTTAACATAGCACTAGTTAAGGCGTGTTTTTTTTTTCAATCCAAAAGTATCGATATTTTTCTTATTTCTCAACAAAAACATACGTTGTGGGTACTCATTAGAAGTGCCTCACCAAGGCGCTTCTAATGAGTACCCACAAAGTATGTTTTCGTGGAGAAATGTGAAAAATATTTACCAGATACCCTCCCTTATCTAGACCTATGTGCAGCTTTGTTTTCTTTGAGACTGATACCGCTTGTCAAATTTTGACAGTCAAACGGTTATAAATCTGTGATGTACTGCCGGATGAACTTGTCAATAAAAAGTGGAACGGGCTGTATTTGATTATTTTTGACAAGAGTTATAGCCCTTTTATAAGTAGAATTCCCATCTGCAAAGCTTGTGACCACAACTCCTCTCTTATATTTTTCGTCAGAGTCTTTTGAAATTTCATAGATTTTCTTCCTCTAATGTGAAAAATGGCACCTGGTTATGGATTTTTTTATTTTGCTATTTTTGACAGTTATGGTCCTATTGGACAGAATTGCCATTATTACAGCTTGTGCCCTTCAACATGTTTCATCAGATCCTAGTGAAAATTTGTGTATTTTCTTCTTGTGATGTGAACCTGTGCACCTAAGTTTGGATTTTTTATTTGGCTGTTTTTGACAAGAATTATGGCCCTTTCGGACTTAGGTTTTGCAAGTGCAAAGCTTCTTTAGGCAATATCAGTTATGTCCTTCATTGGATTAGTTTGAAACTGGCAGATTTTCTTTGTATGATGTATTTAAAAGATCCATGTGACTTTTTTTCTGTATTGTCTCTCGACTATTTTTTGAAAGAATTAAAAAAAGCCTTGCTTAAAATATCCATGAGAGCAAGGCATCCCAAATTTTGTGTCAGCAACTTGTGCTGCATAAAAATTTGAAGATTTTCTTCTTGTGACTTGAAGTGTGTTATTATTTTCTACAGTCTCTGCTCTTTTGTACTTATAATTTCCGTCCATGAGGGTTATGTCTACAGTTCCTCTTGCATCTTTCACTGGATTTTTTTTTGAAATTCTAAAGATTCTCTGCCTATGACCTGAAGATGTGCATGCAACTCTGGATTTTTAATTTGACTACAAATGTAGTTTTGACAGTGTTAAACCACGTTCACACTTTATATAGGCCTTACATCCACTTTGATTTGGTTATTTTGCAGGAGTTACACAGCATTCTAGCATTTTAGATTGGCATCAGCCATTGGTCGATGGCCGAAAAAATATACAGGTGACCAAATAAAATCATGTCAACAGGTTAAAATGACCGCCTGTGAAGTTAGAAATGGTTGCATTGACAGGCTGTATGTAGGTCCTGGGTTTTATATATTAAATTATTGCTGCAGCACTCTGCCAATAAAAAATCAATAACAGCCGTTAATTAGCTAGTCAAAAAAGCATTTAAATTTGGTGTGATTTAACGTACAAGATAAAGTATTTACATGGTACCAAATTTATTTTGGGGTCACTATACTGAGGTTATTATTTTATGAATCTCCATTCTTTTTCTCTGTTTAGTTGGGAGATCAAATAATCAGTTAGTTTAATATATGTGCATTTTTATAGTAGACCTAGTACATGTAAATTGTCGATGCAACAAGTCCCACTTTTGTGCAAGGATCTATGATAGGTTGATTTCCAGTGCAAGAATTGGCTCTGCCAGACTGCAGGAAAATTATTTTTGTTTGCCAACATTGTAGTAATCTTCATTATCTTATTTGAAGGGTTGATAGCACAGCCATTGTGCTCTCTTTTGTTAAATCACTATACCTAATCCCATATTAGCATGGACACAGCTTGTCAAGGTAAAGTTTTCTGACAAAATTTGATCTTAACCCTTGTCATGCTGAATAAATTAAGATGCCACGCCCACTTTTAATTTTCAGCCAATCAAATTACTTGATCCATATTGTTTAGACAAATTTACATTCATAATGACAAACGGTGCAGGTCCAGATCAGAGTTGGCTTCTTCAGAAGCCATCTGATCTGGATCTACACTGTTTGCAAAGGCAGGGTATGTCTGGGTTCAGCAGAACAAGGGTTAGAATAGAAACATATGCTTTTAATGGTTGAGAGCTTTTCCACAACCTCTTTATAACACTATTGTTGGGGCCAAAGCAAAGACTGTGTCAGCTAAACAACTGTGTTGTATCCAAATAAAAGTGCACAGATTATATAGAAAATTTTCTATTCTATAGTTTTATGTAGAAATATGACCATAAATGGTCATTTTTCAACATAATCCATTCTGCAGAAAGAATGTGAACAAAAGTATTGGTTAACCCCTTAGAGGACTAATACTGCCTAAGAAAAAAGTATGTTTAGGTGAACTGACCACGCTCAGCATGACCCTAATGGGTTGACTGGGCCATAAAATCTCAACACAAACACAAAGAAAAAACATAATCTGTATGGGCTTCTTTTTGGTGGGGTGGGGGTTGAGGGGTCCATCTTTAAGCATTCTTATATCCAAAACTGTGCAATAATGGATCACAGCAAGGACAGGGCCTATTTGAGATGAACAGATCAGTAAATACTTGTGCGATCTGATCAAGGGGTTTATTGCCCACTTACCAAACATAGAATATATTGACAAACCGGGGAAGCCTAGGTCAGATTGTGTGAATGCACAGGCTGATTTTGGCCTTTACTGTTCTCATGTCCATATCTTTTGAGTGTCCATTCAAGGTGCAAACTCAAATTATATATAGTCTTTGACTCCTCTTTTAGTGGTTGGGACTCCTATTTTTCAGAGACATGTAGCAAGATAAAATAATTAAACTCCTACTTGTTTGGAGAAAATTTGATTAGGGACTCCTATTTTCAAAATCTAGTGAGAACCCCACCATTATAATTACCCAGCTTAGAAGATTCTACTCATGTCCACAATATAAATATGAAAGCAATATTTTATTTTAATGTTAGTATCTCATTCTGCATATGAAATACCATATTCGGCCTAATAACCGCACTGTGCACTTAGGTTTTTCAGAATTACTGGAAACACTCAGTTGTGGTAAAATATGTACCTACCTACTAAGGGTATACTGTAAAAAAGATCGGGAAAGGACTTATTTGAAAATGATCATGTGATTTTTTTTCCGATTTTCTTTGTAAAGGCATATGTTGTGGGTACTCATTTGAATTGCATTGACAAGTCGATGCAATTCAAATGAGTTCCCACAACATATGTCTTTATGAGAAGTAGACAAAAAGTACACTTTTTGTCATCTGAAGACTGTGGAATTGCTTGACTGTGCGCTTTTAGGAGTATGTGCGGTAATTAGGTCGAATACCGTAGATGGGATTCAAATTTAGCAGAAAGAGAATTTGATGAAAAATCTTGTTTCATAGGTCTAGATAAGAGTGGGTATCAGGTAAATATTTTTCTTATTTCTCCACAAAAACACATGTTGTGGATACTCATCAGAAGCACCTCATGGAGGTGCTTCTAATGAGTACCCACAACATAAGCTTTCATGAAGAAACAAGAAAAAAATATCAGTACTTTCGGATTGAAAAAAGCATCTTAACAAGAGCTTTGTTAAATCTTAATGAGAAAGGTAAAGTGATGGAATTCTTTCCAATAAAGAATGAACTTTAAACACTCACTTCTTGGGATGATTGTTTTTATTGGTTCAACTCATCAGATTTCCTGCAGTCTTGCTTACTTGCTGAGGCATAGCTCAAGATAAGAGGGGGTACAGTAAATGTGATAAAACAAGTTTTAACACTTTATTCCATACTTTCTGCTAAATTCTGCTTTTTATGCAGTTGTTTCTTGTGATATGTTGTGGTAAGACAAACAGGTAGACCCTGAATATGCTTCTGCAGGAGCAGTCTGATCTGGGTCTGCAATGTTTGTATATGCCATTTAGTCAGAACCTTTGGTGTATGAAATTTTAGGACATTAACAGTATCCAGAAAAACATTTTTATCTAGAGTTATGTCCGATTGTCCACAGTTTGATCAGGATCTTCACTGTCCACCAAGAACTGCAGCATAATATATGATGCATTGCCAAAGAACGAGGACTTGATCAGACATGGTGAATGGGCAGACCAGTCTGGGTCTTTCATGTTTTATGTACACACTGCATACTTGTTTTTGCTTGGTAAAACCTGTATTAATGCTAAGCATGCGAGGTAAAAAATTCAGTATACATTTTGAAAACTTGTTTTTATTTTTTCATAGAAAATAGGATTTAACATTTGAAGACAGTTTGCATGAAATGTCGCATCCTATTTTCTGGAAAAAATTAAAATATCATCAGTTTGTCGTCTGCTGAATTTGCCAGAGCATGCTTAGTCTTAACCTTGTCATGGTGAATAAATTAAGATGGCATACCCATTTCTAATTGTCAGCCAATCAGATAACTTGATCCAGATTGTTGATATAAATTCACATACTGAAGAAGCCAACTGATCTGGATCTACACTGTTTGCAAAGGCAGGGTATATCTGGGTTCAGCAAGACAAGGGTTAAAAACCACTTTATACTCTCATTCTATATATATAATTATATACACATTGTTATGTACTTGTATTTTTTGTAACGTGCTGTATTTGGAGTCCCTACAGTCTTTTTGCCTTTCTATTCTGATTAATAATACATGTATTGTTGTAAATTAGCTTGTTGTGCAATGTGTGGTTCCTACTAATTGTAACATGGTTTTGTATCTGTATCTTTCCCATATTTTGAATCCGAAGAGCTAATTTGTATTTTGCAAAATATTGTATTCATAGTTTCAGGTGGCCTGAATGGTTCGCAGTCCTGACAGATCAGGAGCATAGCTACAGATAAGAGGGGGTATCCACATAATTTTTTTTTTATTTCTCGACGAAAACATATGTTGTGGTACTCACTAGAAGCGCCTTGCCGAGGCGCTTCTAATGAGTACCTACAACATATGTTTTTGTAGAGAAATAAGAAAGATATCAGCATTTTCGGAATGAAAAAAGCACCTTATCTGTTGTTATGTCAGGCTGTCCTAGGTTCGAATCCTGCTTCTGGCAGAATTCAGCTCATGACTGTACAGCACTTCATTGCACAGAGCTTTTCATTATCACCCTTCCATCATCTCAATATGACTTGAGTGATGTTGAAAGAGATGTAAAACACCAAATCATCATTATCATAGCTCCAGGTTGTGATCATTAGCTACCCACCAATCCTCCAGGGTGGGACCAGGTTTGCATATTGCGAACCAAATATGGTATTGGGTACCAAAGTAGATTAACCATCCTATATATATTGACCTAAGACTTACATTAAACTGGGAGGCCCTTCTAATGATTATCCACAACATCCATTTTTGTGGAGAAATAAGAAAAAAATATGCATACATTTTATTTGAAGCTATTTTATTGGAGCTATCAACCAGACTGGCACATAGCTTCTGTATGATATTGGATACCCTTACTGAAGTTGGTGTTTCGCATACCAAAACTAGGTCAGTGCAACCTATATATTGATTGATGGCATACACTACAAAGAAAGGCGTAGCCCCTATGTGACTGTTACCCTGCTACGTTAAAAATCTGAATTGATAATTGACTACAAAGAAAATGTCCTTGTTATGTGCCCTCTGTTATCTTTGGATTGCATTGTTGGAGAGTTAAAGCCTTCTGCTTAGCTCTATTCAAACCAAAAATTTTGCCCTCCTTGGTGGCTCAGTTGGCTGCGCGTCTGGAGGTCAGGAGGTTGCAGGTTCAACCCCCACCAGTGGGCAACATTCTTTCATGGAGATTTGATCATGAAATGTTTTCTACGGTCATTCTCTCCCTTCCGCTGATTCAAGAAGGGCAGTTGTCAGTTTCTGGCAAAAGAATGCGCACAATACTGGTTAACCACTTAGAGGACTAAACCTGCCCAGTAAAAGTGTGGTTGGGTAAACTGACTGCGCTCGACATGACCCCATTGGGTTGACTGGGACGTAAAATATCAACACAAATCAACCAAAAATTGATATTTATTTCTGCATGAAAACGTATGTTGTGGATTCTCATTAGAAGTTCTCATTACAGCTTCTAATGAGTACTCATAACAAATCCTATGCAGAAATAAGAAACATATTTACCCGACATCCTCTCTTATCTGGAGCTATGTTTCTGGCAGTAGAATTGCAGTCTTCTTTGCACTGTACCAATAAGAGATACTGTTAAGCATTCTGTTATGTCCCACAGTTGCTAAAGCACTATTAATGAGATGCAAAAACTAAATGAAAGCATTGTTTTGCTCTGCATTTTAGTTTTTAAATACTGTCAAATGGGATTTTGTGTTGTGTGTGAAGTATTGATGGTCTTTTTTATTCAAACAAATACATTTACGAGATATTCATTTTTATCGCACCTGCTTGTAGCAGGGTGCGATATAGGCGTCCGATTTTCCGTCCGTCCGTCCGTCCGTCCGTCCGTCCGTCTGTCAACATTTATGTCGACGTTCGACATTTATGTCAAATTTAGTATTCTAATCAACTACAAGACTAAACAACCATCAAACCTTGCATGAAACATCTCCCTGACCTCCTGACTTTGCAACATAGGCGTCAGCTTTTCTGTATGTCTGTCCATTCGTCCGTCTGTCTGTCAACATTTATGTCGAAGTTCGACATTTATGTCAAAGTTAGTATTTTAATCAATTACAAGACTAAACAACCATCAAACCTTGCATGAAACATCTCCCTGACCTCCCGACTTTGCGACATAGGTGCCCACTTTTCCATTCGTCTGTCTGTTCGTCTGTCCGTCTGTCTGTCTCTTAACAGTTCTGTTATGTCGAAGTTCGACATTTATGTCAAAGTTAGTATTCTAATCAACTACAAGACTAAACAACCATCAAACCTTGTATGAAATATCTCCCTGACCTCCTGACTTTGCGACATAGGTGCCCGCTTTTCCATTCGTCTGTCCGTTCGTCCGTCCGTCTGTCTCTTAACAGTTCTGTTATGTCGAAGTTCGACATTTACGTCAAAGTTAGTATTCTAATCAACTACAATTCTACAACAACCATCATACCTTGCATGACACATCTCCCTGACCTCCTGACTTGGCAGATATGTTGACCCAGTGACCTTGACCTATATTTTGCGCTCCATTGACTTTGACACAATTTACGTTGACGTTCCAGATCCTCTCAACTATAAGGTGTACAACTACCAAACCTTGCATAGTGCTTCTCCTAGATGTACAGACTTGGCAGGTACCTTGACCCCGGTGACCTTGACCTATATTTTGTGCTCCAGTGACTTTGACATATTTTGCGTCGACGTTCGATATCTCCTCAACTATAAGGCCTACAACCATCAAACCTTGCAAAATGCTTCTCCTCAATGTACTGACTTAGCAGATACCTTGACCTGGTGACTTTGACCTATATTTTGGCTGCAGTGACTTTGACATAATTTACGTCAACGTTCCAGATCTCCTCAAGTGTAAGACCTCTAGCCACCAAACCTTGCATAGTGCTTCTCCTATATGTACTGACTTGGCAGGTATCTTGACCTGGTGACCTTGACCTATATTTTGCGCTCCAGTGCCTTTTATACATTTTACGTTAACGTTCGATATCTCCTCAACTATAAGGCCTACAACCATCAAACCTTGCATAGTGCTTCTCCTCAATGTACGAACTCTGCAGGTACCTTGACTGGGTGACCTTGACCTATATTTCACGCTCCATTGACTTCTACACTTTTTACGTCACCCTTCCATATGTCCTCAACTGTAAGGCCTTCAACCACCAAACCTTATATAGCACTTCTTCTCGATGTACTGACTCAACAGGTACCTTGACCTGGTGACTTTGACCTATATTGTGCACTCCAGTGACTTTGACACATTTTATATTGATGTTCGGTATCTCCTCAAATATAAGACCTACAACCACTAAACCTTGCATAGTGCTTCACCTCATTGCACTGGCTTGGCAGGTACCTTGACCCAGTGACCTTGACCTATATTTGACACATTTTACGTTGATGTTTGATAACTCCTCAACTATAAGGCCTACAACCACCATACCTTGCATTGTGCTTCTCCTTGATGTACTGAATTAGCAGGTACCTTGACCCGTGACCTTGACCTATATTTCATGCTCCAGTGACTTTTACACATTTTACGTCAACGTTCCATTATCATTGGGCTGTATGATAGGAAAAGTCAGTACTGAAGATATAGCCATTAGAGGGAATGGGACTGGCCTGGAATATATGTGCCCCACTAGGCACTTTGTCTACATTTTTTTCAACCCACTTTTCCAAAGAAGCACTGCTAAGAATGAAATAAACTTATTTAATAACCACATTCTGATTGTGGCTCCTGTGACTTTTGCGCCAGCAGGTGCGATGACGCCTTCCGCGGAATTCTTGTCTTATATATTCATAACTCCTGGCCCCGAGGTTATAAAACTTTTTCATGCTCAACTCAGCTGAGCATGAAATTTTCTCTGCTAATAAATATGAAAATGCCAACAATAGTTGGCATTTTCATATTTATTAGCAGAGAAATTTTCATGCTCCGCTATGTTTTAGCTAAAAAGAATTTGCAATTGTTAGTAATTTGAGATTTATTAGCAGGACAAATTTCATGCTCAGCTGAGTTGAGCATGAAAAAAAAATGTTACAACCTCGGGTCCAGTTAAGGCACATTTTCAGCCAAAAACTACAAATGTATTGATATTTTTATGTCCCCACATCAGATGATGCATACGAATGTACGTCCTTCTGTACGAATGTGTGTATGTACATACATACGTACATACATATGTACATACGTGATCCTGTTAGACTCGGGTTAAGGTATTTGTACCAGGTAGAATTTTGCAGTTTTATAGTCAGGTACCCCCACAGCGGGGGCATCCGTGTACTGTGGACACATTTCTAGTTTTCTTATTTCTCCACAAAAAGATATATAAGCCAGCATATGAAAAAACCTACAATAAGACGTGTGACCAGTGAAGACTCAGATCAGCCTGCGCATCTGCGGTATGATCAGCATCTTTGCTTATCGCATGTGCCTTTTACAGCCTCCAGGCTATTCAAAGAGGGATATACGAGAACCCTTGCCATACTGGGTAGATGTACAGGTTGATCTGAGTCTTTGCTGGTCACACAGGTCTTGTTGTAGGTTTTGTCATGGTTCTGATTCTTATTGTGGACACTCAGTGGAAGCATTTTACCAAGGCACTTCTAAGGATCAAATGAGTACCCACAATGTATGTTTTGTGGACAAATTAGAAAAATATTTCATTTGCCTTTTCTTATCTGGAACTATATGTTGATAGAGATTGCTGTTATTTCACAGGAATTTTTAGCTCGCCGGTACTATGTCCCTGAAGAGCTTATGTTGTCACCCAGTCGTTGGCGTCAGCGTCCGGGTTAGCACAATGTTTCGGCATCTGTCAGCATCCGTGTCCAAATTAGCACAGTGTCGAAGTTTTTAAAGTGTGCGTCCAGCAAGCTGCGTTGTCTTCTGACAACTCCTGTTAATAATATGTGTAATTTGAAAAAAAAAAAAAACTGTCTCAAATTTGATGTGCAATGTGGGGAAATGACCTTAATGCCATCAGCACAGGTCCAGACTAGGCTGCACATAAGCTATCTGCTTACACTGTTATTGGATAATGTAGAATTTATAAATGGACAGAGAAGGCCCTGATCATTTGAAGCATTGTTGGATACACTTTAGAATGTATCAATGGATTGAGCCCTTGTCAGATGGCAGGCACTCTGGCTGATCTGGGCCTTCACTGTTCAAGACACAAAAGAAATTAATACGGGCCCCCGTAGCCTAGTGGATAAGAGAGTTGACTCTTAATCCATTAGGTTTCTCACCGCTGTGGTTCGAGCCTCGCTCGGGTCATATGTGGGAAAGCCAAGTTCTGCTTACGGATGGTCAGGTGGTTTTTCTCCGGGTTCTCCGGTTTTCGCCCACCTTCGATGAACGATCGGCTCGATGTAAGTGAAATATTCTTGAAAGGGCCGTAAAACCCAAATCAAAAAAAAAAAAAAAAAAAAAAAAAAGAAATTAATACACATTCTGGCAAATTAACTCTTTCAAAAACATTTTGCTACCCTTCTGAAAATGGGGTCTACTCTAAAAAGGAAAGAATTTGCTCCCAGGGCCTGAGAAAAGCAATGTGAAAGTCACAGAAGTTGTTTCCCTTGTAAAAAAATGTATTTTAGGGATCTATAGAAAAGGAAAGAATTTGCTCCCAGGGGGAGCAAATTCTTTCCTTTTTAGAGTAGACCCCTTTTCAGAAGGGGCCTGAGAAAAGCAGTCTGAAAGTCACAAAAGTTGTTTCCCTTGTAAAAAGTGCAGAAAATCTATCAAGGGTATCCAGTCCATATAAGGACTATTTCCCCCAGTCTCATTTGTAGGTAATTCCAACTCAACTAATTTTGTGCAATTTGATTGATCGAGAGTGAATTCAGAATGGCTTCTGTACTTTAACAAACCCACTGAGTAGGAATCTTGGATCTTTTTTGAGTTGATTTCTGAAATATCCTATTTTATTCACGTTTTCAACGTAAACATGACTGAGTTGGAAATATAAGAAAGAAATTTGATTTTTGTGGAATTTATTGTTGTGTAAATGTTGGTGAATTACACACAAACTTAACAGCTTCAACTTAGGCTATATTCACTTTATTCAACTTTAGGCTTTATATTTGTGAGTGATTTGCTGGGTTAACATATTGATATAAAAAACAAAAATCAAATTCATTCCTATAACAAACACAGGTTTGTAGTCAGACAACATCTTGAGAGAGCAAATTGTTTATGTTTATCTATTCTAGTAAAATGATTATTGACCCTTAAAACCCTAAGCAAATGTGTAGCAGATCACCCTCTGAAATTTATATTGTTATTTTTAGACATCACGAAAACATGCCTATATAATTTTGACCCCTGTAAACCCCACTTTTATATAGTAAAACTGGGGTTTACAGGGGTATACATTATTTTTCTTATTTCTGCTAAAAAACATAAATTGTGTGTACTCGTTAGAACTGCCTCATCGAGGCGGTTCTAACAAGTACCTACAATCTGTGTTTTGAGCAGAAATAAGAAAAATATCATAATTTTTCATCTGAAAACTCATTTTTTGGTGGTAAAATTCTCAATATATTTGAATAGGCATGTTTGCGTAATAAGAAAATAAGACAACATTTCATGTGAATTGTTTAGACTCTCTTACAATAAATAATCAAATGGTCATCTGCTGCAGTTGTGATTAGCACTAGAAGTGATACCATAATTACAGTCTTTTCTCCCATCAGGTACATAAATTACAATAGCATTTTTATTGCTTTCTAGTCAATGTTTGTATGAGATATGACAGGAATTGTGAAGTCACATGATCAAAAATTGCTGTGTTCTGGGCCCAGTTGTTCAAAGCTAACGACGTCGTTAGTTAACGATTCGTTAAAATTTACATCGCGTGATACGCAAATATGCTGAAATTTTTTGCTGAAAAAAATGTGAGTAGCTTTTGCAGTGCAAAAGCTACTCACATTTTTTCAGCAAAAAATATCAGAATATTGTATATTGAATCCACTAAAACAGTTAACGAAATGACCCTTAACGAGCTCGTTAAGCTAACGACGCTTTGAACAACTGGGCCCAGATTTTCTTTCTTCCTGTCACAAATTGATAAGTCACATGGACAAAGACTGCTATGTTGAGATTTTTTTTCTTTCTTCTTGCCAAATGTTTATATTTTCTGTTTATATAAACCAATGAGCGGGTCATGTTTATACCTCTTTATGCAATTTCCTTTGGTTTAAGGGAGATTCCCACCGGCAAATAAGACATTACAATATGTGTCCAACCTTGACAGATGTCAGGTTGCACATCAATGCATTGTGATTATAATCTAAAGGGTGTCTAAAAAATTGTGGACCTTTTTACAAAATGCTGTTGTTAGTTTATTTTTGGAAAAAATCCATTTAATTTTCACACAGTGACCGCTTTTGGACACTTTTGTTGGAAAAATGCATAACCTGTCAGTAACAGTTATCTGATGATAGTGCCAGGGTTTGTGCCCCTGTATTTTAGGATTTACTCTTTCCCTGTTTTCATAGAATTTCAGCATATCCTCACATACTGTTTAGATTTCAGAATCTTTGAATGCATTTTACTGTATTTTTTTTAACCCATTGTAGTCGGGAGACCCCTAAAAGGGAAATTGGCAAACAGTGCAGACCCAGATCAGATGCTGCAGAACATTTGCACTGTTTGCAAATATTGTATAATGTAGTATAGCCATTTTTCTCTAGGAATATGTAAATCTCATAGCCAGACGTACCTAAAATTGAAATTGAACTCTTCCAATATATAGTGTGGGAGAACCTTTTCAGTATATAATGGGTTAATTCTGACCAAATTAATGATTATAAATTTGCCAAGAAGAGAAATAAAACATTCAGAACTTAGGTTTGTTATATCATGAGTTAAATATATTCTTTACATTTCTGCCAAAGGCTTTATGGTGCAAAACCTAAGTTTTCAGAAATCCTTTAGGAACAGTAAAATGGGCAAAGTGATGCAAATCTGTCACAATATCTTATGTGTATTCCAATAACTGACTGTCTATTTGATCCATATTTTAACATTAACCCTAGTCCTGCTGAACCCGGATATGCCCTGCCTTTGCGAACAGTGTAGATCCCGATCAGTTGGCTTCTGAAGAAACCAACTGATCTGGACCTGCACTGGTTGTCATTAAGTATGAGAATTTGTATCAACAACCTGGATCAAGTAATCTAATTGGCTGAAAATTAGAAGTGGGTGGGGCAACTTAATTTATTCAACATGACAAGGGTTAAATTATTAATTAGGATACACTGTAAGGGAGCGTTTTTTGTTTTTTCATTTTTGGCTGCAAAAAATACACGGATAAACAGCACCATACAAAAAGGTCCACAGTATTTTTAGACACCCTGTATGCTGCTCACTGGTAGACTGTTCAGTGGCCACATATTATTGGAAAGTGTAAACCCTGGACCAATGTCTTTCAGTTGATTAAAGACATGTGTTGATTTTCTTGTTCTACAAAACTGTTTTGAATTTTGGTTCTCTGTTTTCTCTATATGATATGTGATGATAATGGGTCTCAGCTAATAAAGTTGGTATATTTGAACCAGAGCTCTAGTTGAGGGGATATCCAGAGAAATGTATTTTTCTTAATTCTCCATAAAAACCAGCGGCATGGTACTCATTAGAAGCCTCTGTGAGGCATTTCTTATGAGTACCCACAACATGTTTTTATGGCAAAATAAAAAATATCAATATTTTTGGTTGAATAAGTACTTAATATAGAGATCGAACTCAACAACATAGACCTAGATAAGCATGTGTAACAAGTGAGGTCAGAATCTGAGCACTTGGCTTCATCAGGTGTGGATTCAAAGGGGGTTTGGCGGGTTCAGTCGAATCACCCTTTGACTCAAAATTTCATTTTCACAGGAAATTTTGGATACCATATTTACCCTAAATAGTCACACCTCTCTTACCCTTTCTCTTCTCTTTGTTTGTTAGTGTTTGAGTTGAGGTTTTATGGCCCAGTCAACCCAGTAAAGTTATGTTGAGGGAGGGTCAGTTTATCTAACCACACTTTTACTGGGCAGCCTTAGTCTTCTAAGTGGTTAACCAGTATTGTACACATTTTGTTGCCAGAAAATCTCTTCGACAAGTCCATTTTACTACCTGTGAATGTGTGTAAAATTGTTTGGTGAGAGGCAAACAGTGTTGACCCTGATCAGATGCTGCCTTCTGCAGCATCTGATCTGGGTCTACACTGTTTGCTCAGACCTGCCTGTCTGAATAAGTAGAGTAAGTATGGTAATTTGAGTAAATTAAACCCCTACCCCCCACCCAAGAAATCATCTCTTATCCCCCCTGTTCATGTACCTGGCTATCTAGTGTCCTGATGTTTTGTTAGCAAAACAACATTTTTATTAGATGATATTAAGCAGCTCTAGTTCCTTTATCTTCACATACCGTATTTATCATTTGAGCTATTCCAAGCAATAATATGCCTTCAGGGCATGCACAGACAGTGAAGGCCCTGATCAGATCAGACTGTGCAGTTGTGCAGTCTGATCAGGGCCTTCACTATCTGCTTTCAGAAGCATTGGATACTATAGAATGTATCAATGGAAAGCAAAGACCTGGATGAGACATTGCTCATTCGCAGGATGGTGTGAATTCACACATTTTGCGCATGCTCGAAGGCACTTTTTGGCTTGATGCAACCCATTTGTCGTTATTTGCTTTGCATGCTTCCGACATTTTCCACTTATGTATTTAGAAAATTTACTCATAGGCTGCATAATGAAAGAGTGTTTACCGTATAACCCTAAGTATTGGGACAGATAGGCCTTTGCAAACTGTGTAGGCCCAGATCTGATGCCACAGAATCATAATGCGGGGTCTGGTCAGGGCCTTCACTGTTTGCCAAACATACAGCAATATTTTAGGCACATCAAGAGGTAGTATAATGGACTATTTCAAATTTTAGGAAAAGTATAGTAAGCAGGTAAGGTGTCCCAATACTTAGGGTATCTGTGGATAGTGTAGAATAACTGTATTGATAAAAAAATTCATACCGCATAGCTACAGATAAGCGGGGGTATCCACATAATATTTTTCTTATTTCTCGACGAAAACATATGTTGTGGGTACTCATTAGAAGCGCCTCAGTGAGGTGCTTCTAATGAGTACCCACAACATTTGTTTTTATTGAGAAATAAAAAAGATATCAGCAGTTTTCAGATGAAAAAAGTGCCTTATCTGTTGCTATGAATTACCCTAATCCTGCAAGAGCTAAGCAAATTTGTAGCGGATCTTCTAAAATTTATTATGTTATTTTTCTTTTAGAAAATAAGACTTGACATCACATGTGAATCATTTGCTAGACAGACAGTTCAAATGAAATGTCAAACCTTATTTTGTCTGAAAAATAAAAAAGAATCCATGTCTACTGTAATTGTCATTAGTGCTAAAATGGCCAGTTAGACTGCTTGTATGAGCAATCACTGCTTACTAGTGTGGTAGGAGCTCCTTTTCGCCGGCCTCGGTGGCTCAGTTGGATGCGCCGTCCGACTGGAGACCAGGAGGTCGCGGGTTTAACCCCCACCAAGGTCGGCAACATTCTTTCCTAGAGATTGATCCTGAAATATTTTCTACGGTCATTCTCTCCCTTCCGCTGATTCAAGAAGGGCAGTTGTCAGTTTCTGGCGAAAGAATGTGCATAATACTGGTTAACCGCTTAGAGGACTAAGCCTGCCCAGTAAACGTGTGGTTAGGTAAAATGACCATGCTTGACATGACCTCAACACAAACAAAAATCTTCACTGGGGCACATGCTTGAATATACGTTTTCTGAAATAAATTATGTGGCATTAGGACTGGTGTTTATGTTAGTTTATGTGGCATTAGGACTGGTGCAATATGAATGTATGAACTTAAGAATGTAGCAAAAGTTGTAAATGTTCTAAAAATTCAAACAAAACAATAATAATAATGATACATAAATTTTTTGTGTCTGCCCACAATGAAGCAAAGGGATGTTAACCAGGGCCCAGTTGTTCAAAGCATCGTTAGCTTAACGAGCTCGTTAAGAGTCATTTCGTTAACTGTTTTGGCGGATTCAATATACAATATTCTGATATTTTTTGCTAAAAAAAATGTGAGTAGCTTTTGCACTGCAAAAGCTACTCACATTTTTTCAGCAAAAAATTTCAGCATATTTGCGTATCACTTGATGTAAATTTTAAGGAATCGTTAACTATCGATGTTGTTAGCTTTGAACAACTGGGCCCAGTTTGCAGAGGCAGTTCTTGAACTGCCTCCCTTTGCAAAATTACTTTCTTCTCTAAATACTCTTGGGTTTTCTGTTTTGAAATTAAGGGTTTAATGTTCGAAAATTTAGAACATTTCTTTTAGTCAGCTTTGCCAATTCAATTTTAGTGTCATGATTCTACATGTTCATGTATTGTGTCTTTGTTCAAACTGTGTGTATTGTTTCCAGTTGTGTATAAGTCTTGTTTATTCTACGCAGAAATAAAATTGCGACTGACTAAATTGTGCTTTAATTTGAATACCCAGAACCCATTTAACTTAAAACACTGAATTATGTATAAACTGAAACATTTTTGAAAACACTTATTCTTCCTACAAAAATATTTGAAATTTATTCTTCCAAAAAAAATAGTACTCTTATTCTAAAACAATATACATTGTAATTATTTTTCTGAGAAAATAAGACATTTCATGTGAAAATGTCTGCCTAGCAGACAATTCACATGAAATTCCATGTCTACGTCTTATTTTTTCTTCAAACATTATAATAAAACAAGAGGCCCATGAGCCATGATTCGCTCACCTGAGTAAAACAGCCATTGCATATCTGCAGATGCCATGCAACATTCTTCCAATATTGCCACAGTTATCAAGGACAGATAACTCCCAGGGAATAAAATTTTGATTGTATTTAAAATGTTTAACTAATTTAATCATACATTGTAAGTTTCAGCCGTTAGTCTTTTAATCCATTTTGAGAAACTGATTTTTTAACATTTTGTTTTGGGGTGGCAAATTTGACCTTGCCCTAGAAAGGTCAAAGGTCATCCTAGGATCATCCTCTGAGTAAACTTGGTAGACCTCAAGTCACCATGCTATATATAAAGTTTCAGACTCAAAGCTTTATTTGGTTCTGAAGAAGAATTTCAATGTTTTTTTTACCATATATGGGCATTGTAGCCAGCCTGTTCATTGGAGTGGAACAAATTGTTAATATTCCATTGTCAGAAGGCCCCATGTGAAATCTGGTGGAAATTGGTCTGGTGGTTTCAGAGAAGACTTTTAAAAAATTACTTGATTGTACACATGTATATAGTCCTAGGGCAGGGGCAGATACCCTGGGGGAAGTGGGGGACAAAATTTTGATAACTAAAAGTGTTTGATAATAAATTGTGAGTTTGAGCTATTAGTTTTTAATACATTTTGAGAAAATGATTTTTCAACATTTTCCCCATATAGAAGTATGAGGATGCAAATCTGACCTTGCTGTAAAAAGGTCAAAGGACAACCTAGGATCATAAATTTGAACAAACTTGGTAGACCATAAGTTCCCGATGCTATACCAAGATTCAGCATCAAAGCTTTCTTGGTGCTTGGGAAGAAAATTTTTAGGTGTGTTTTTTAACCACATATTGGCATGGTGGTCATCTTGTTTCATGGTGCAGAACCAATTAACAAATTGACAAATCCCTTTAAAGAGGACCCATGTGAAATCTGTTGAAAATTGGTCTGGCGGCATTTAAAGTTTACGCAATTTTATATATATATGTAGCCAAGGGGCAAGGGCAGATAACACAAGTTGGGGGGGTGGGGGGCAAAACTTGATAACTAAAAGTGTTGATTCTCTGTTTACCCTGATGAAGAAGGGAATCCCTCCGAAATTTGAAACATTATAAGAGCTAGTAATAACTATTATAGAGCAAACTTTGGTGAAGTTGATGCCCCACCTGCCCCTCACAAAAAAGTAATGTTTATTTCAGGTGGAAGAAATTAATACAGGAATTTCATGAAAAGCACATGCATGATGCATAAGAAGTTGGTGCTCAAAAGGTACCCATAGTCTTTTCACTTTCATAAAATCTGAGGTATGAAAATGACAAAGTTAAGATGGAAAAAATGACAAAAGTGAATTAAAAAAAAAATAAATCCAAACCACATGCACTTCTGTAGACCCTGGAGAAAACATGTGCAAAGTTTCAAAACGACCTGTATAAAATTGTATGAGGGGTAGAAATCACAAGAAACCCACTGTCTATAAATCTGAGGTCAGAAAATTAAAGTTCACAAAGTAGAAAAAACAAAAATTAATGCAAGGATTATATCAAAAGCACATGCACATCTTCAGACTATGGAGAAAATCTTTGCAACATTTCAAAAAGATTGATATAAAATTGTTTGAGTTGTGCTCACGAGGTACCCACTGTCTATATATTGAGGGTGAAAATTGATTTAAGTTCACAATGTGAAAAAAAAGTGACAATTACATCCAAACCACATGCACACCCACATAACATGAAGAAAACACAGGCAAAGTTTCATAATGATCGGTGCAAAACTAAGAGGAGTTGCACTCACAAGAGGTACCCACTGTCCATATACTGAGGGTGAAAAATGACTAAGTTTACAATGAGGAAAAAGTAACAAAAATGACCTAGCAATTATATCCAAACCATATGCACATCCTCATACCATGAAGAAAACACATGCGAAGTTTCAAAACGATTGGCACAAAACTGTGAGAGGAGTTGCTCTCACAAGAGGTTCCCACTGTCAATATATTGAGGGTGCAAAATGACTTGTTCACAATGTGGAAAAAGTGACAAAAAATGATCTAGCAATTATATCCTAACCACATGTACATCCTCATACCATGAAGAAAACACATGCGAAGTTTCAAAACAGTTGGCATTTTCATATTTATTAGCATTTATTAGCAGAGAAAATTTCATGCTCAGCTTTGTTTAGCAAGAAAGAATTTGCATCTGTTAGTATTTGAGATTTTAATGCAGGACAAATTTCATTCTCAGCTGAGTCACAGCTGAGCATGAAAAAAGTTTTATAACCTCCGGGCCTGAAATCTTAGCTTCAGATAAGATGCTTTTTGTTTTCAACTGAAAAGTACAGACAGTTTTCTTATTTCTCCACAAAAGATACATTGTGAGCATTTATTAGAAATGCCTTACCACATCAAAAAACAACTGCAAATCTCCAATGCAGTCTAAAATGGAGCTTTGTTGTTTGTGAGATACCAGTGAGTAACAGGACCTGGTATGATCAGTCCATGTCTCAGAGCTGTGCTATTAGTTAACACTTTTTGGCCAGATGGTATCATATGTAACATATTCAACCTACCGTATCTACCCTAAATATTGGGAAACTCCTTCCCATTCTTGTCCTAAAATTTGAAAAAAAAAATTGTTTTACTAACTGTTGAAGTGTCTTAAATAGTGCTGGATAAGTTGCAAATAATGTAGACCCTGATCAGATGCCACATTCTGTGGCATCTGATCTGGGTCTACACTGTTTGCTCAGGCCTGTATGTCCCAATATTTAGGGTTATTACTGTATTACTGCACTGTCCACTTAGGTTTCTCAGACTTTCTCTAAATGACTGAAAAAAAAAACATAGTAAAAAGCCAAATAAAAAAAAGGTACACATTAAAGAAAGATCAGCGGAGGACCATGATGATTTGCACATTTAATTAATGCGATATATTTTTCTGATTTTCTTTATAAAAGATTATGTTGTTCTTACTCATTTTAATTGCTCGACTTAATGAGGCAGTTCAAATGAGTACACACAATATATGCTTTTATAAAGAATTAGATAAAAGAATACAGGCTGTTATCTGAAGATTATGAATTGCTTGACTGGGCACTATAAGGGTATGTGTGATTATTAGGTTAAAAATGGTATGTGTCAATATATTAGGGAGAGCACTGGCAGGCCTTGAGTGTTCTGTTGTGAGAAATTTATTCTGTTGAGAGACTACACTGCTGTTATTTCTGTCGAAAACATGTACATAACTTTAAGTGAACAATGTGCATGAAATGTCAAATCCTATTTTCTGGGAAAAGAAAAATATTTGAAAATGTTGTCTACTGTAATTTTTACCCAACATACCAAACATTAAGAAGAGACCCCTTTTCCTATGGGAGCCAAAAGAATCTTGACAGAGATGCCTCCCCTGAAAGTAATTCAATTCCCTGAAAATATTTTTTCCTGAAATTAAGGTAAAATTGTTCCTGTTTTTTGCTCATCTGTACAAATGCACTACCCAAGGCATTCGCCAGTGAGCTGCATAGATGTTAAAAGTTTATGATAAAGTTTTTAAAAACCTATATCTCCTTGATGCCAAACTCAATTAAGTCGATACTTTTACTGATGTTAAGTACAGTAATAACCTAAATATTGGGACAGGCCTGAGCAAACAATGTAGACCCACATCAGATGCTGCAGAATGTTGCATCTGATCTGGGACTATACTGTTTGTCACTCATCCGGCTCTATTTAGACATATCAACAGGTAGTAAAATGCTTTTTCAAATTTTTGAACAAGTATGGTATGGTAGAGTGAATACAGTACTGTTCCAAAGTTTTGTTCAGCACAGGCTCCACTCCTTTAGTGACCCTGGGGTTAAGGTCACACAGAATAAGAAAAGTTTAATTTGTACTTGTGTTTTTGTTTTTTTATTTTTGTTTTTGTTTTTGTTTTGTTTTGTTTTATTTTTGAGGATATATTTCTCCTGAATGCCTGTATAAATGTAACTGATACTTGCAATTTCATTAAGTAATCGTCCAAAGTTTTGTTCAGTGTAACATAGCTCCAGATTAAAGAGTGTATCCAGAAAATATTCCTATTTCTCCATGAAAAGATGTGGGCACTCATTAGAAGCCCCTTAGTGAGGCCTTTCTACACATTTGAGCTGATGCCGTATTTGTTACTAATCAAAAAGAGAAAATTTAGAAATGCTATAACTAAACTATGTCTATCATCGCACCAACTTAATATTGAAACAGGCCGTCATAGAAATATAGAAAGATTGGATCGTAAATGTAAGATTTGCAATTTAGGAGACTTAGAAGATGAGTACCATTTTACTCTAGTTTGCCAAGCTTATGACGATCTGAGAAAACAATATGTGCCCAAATTTTATTATGATAAACCTAGTGTCTTCAAATTTATCTCATTACTGAATTCTACAAAGCTCAAAATATTAAATAATTTGGCATTATATATTATTAAGTCTTTTGAGTTAAGAAATACTTTGATAAATGAAAGGGTTAAAAAAAAACAAAAAAACAGTAGGTTATTGTTTAGCTGTAAAAAAAAAATGCTAAGAAATGTGAATTTCTTGATGTACATATATTTCTTCCACTCTCATTACCATGAATATGTGTCATTATTTCACATCTATGTATACAGTCGACTCTCGTTATCTCGAACTCCAAGGGACTCTCTGAAATACTTCGAGATATCCGTAGTTCGACATATCAGGTTTGCAGAATTGAGTAAAAAAACTAATTCGATTAACCACATTTAACAAATATATGTGTAATTGAACTCTTGAAGTTAGAGATATATTAAAAATATTGTGGAAAAGAGGAGAAATTGCTCCTTAGGAGCAATTTCTCCTCTTTTCCACAATATTTTTTACATGTTGCTAGATTTTCATGTTAAGGCAGGGACCAGATTTTCACTTCGAGATAAGCGGTTATTCGAGATAAGCGAGGTCGAGATAACGAGAGTCAACTGTACAGTCAAACCTGTGTTAGTGGTCACCTCTATTAAGCAGCCAACCTGTATTAAGCAGCCGGAGAAAAGTTGCCCCAAAATTCATATACCTATATATTTGAACTGTATTAAGCAGCCACCTGCCTTCAGCAGCCACATTTTAAGCTTCCCATGGGTGGCTGCTTAAGACAGGTTTGACTGTATATGTTATGGCGATGAGCTGTATATGCTTAAGTCGAAATAAAATTATCTTATGTTATGTCTAATGAGTACCCATAATGTATATGTGTTCATGGAGAAATAAAATATTAATATGTTTCGGTTGAAAAATGCCTTATCTGGAGATATGATACAAGTGCCACCCATGTGAGTGACAGATGTCAAGGACATGGAAATTTTCATCTGAAGGACTGATACTAGACACTGATCCAAAGTTTCTTAACTCCTAAGATGCCAAACATAACAATTGTCGTCTGCTTTGTCTTCTGCTGGTTACTTTAAAAGTCATTGTTGCAAACAGTGTGGACCCAGATCAGACTGCTCCTCTTGGAGCAGTCTGATCTGGGTCCATACTGTTTGCCTATATGCAAAAAGTATGTTTGAAAAGTTTGCAAGAAGATGCAGCAGATGACGCAAACAGATGACATTTTCAGATGTAGTTTTTCTTGGCATCTTAAGGGTTAATACCAACCCAAATGGCCATATCCCCATAGTATTTTGGTGTTGCAATCTTGGTATTGCATCTTGGCAGAGATGACAAGGCAGATTTCTTTGAAACATGCCAGGGATGTATCTCTGACAGTCTAGTTGTGTCTAAACAAAAATGGTTCCAGTCCGTCTGTTGTTAAGGTTCTCTTCAAGACCTATGATTTGATCCTAGACAAGGTACAACATTGGAAAATAAAAACATGAAATGATAATATCCCACCATTATCATGTCACAGGCAGATAACGAAATGTGCCCATTAGCAATAATTCCAAACCAGCTCTCCATGATATCAATGCACATACCATGTCTGGTGAAAATCCATAGATATTTACTCAAGTTATGACCTGGAAATGAAAATACGGACATGTCACAGGCAGATAAATCTGTCAAAAATTGATAAAATTTGCCCATTTGCAATCCCAAACCAGCTCTCTACAATATCAATCCATACACCAAGTTTGATGAAAATCCATTGACATTTTAATACATAACTGGAAACGAAAATACGAAGAGACTTGTGACTGAGGGACGGACACACAGACACCAACGTGAAACCATAATACCCTGCCACTGTTATGTGGTGGGGTATAAAACATGAGAAAAATTATTGGCTAATTAGACATAATAAGACCCGAAGGAAAGTTTTGAGATCAGGTGATGTAGATAATGTGATAAGATTATAATTAATAAAAGCTGGCAAGGGACATCTTTCAGTTTTGAAGGTGCCCTCTTTAGGCCCATTTTGGTCTACCAGAGAACAAATTTTGTTTAAACACAACTGGACCAATAGAGAATTTGACAAGCAAAGTATTGACACAATGTCTATAATAATTCAAGAGATGTGACAATGAATAAATTCAAAGATGGCCTGTTGAGGCCATGCAGGCAAACAGACCAGAACAGTTTACATTTTAACACAGCTAGACACTAGTGGAATGTCCTCAGTAAGTTTCAAAGGAATCTGCCCATTCTTCTCTAAGGAAATGAAGTAACAAAATTCCAATACTGGAAGTAATGAGAGATTTTCTGTTGTCAAAATGGCAACCATACAGACATTTTGTTGGCCGATCAGAAAGCATTTAATGAGCCACCCCTAGTGGTCTCAGAGATGCAATAACTTACAAACAGTTTCATGGATAGACAGACAGATGCTGGATACACTCAGGAATAGCTCTGCTGGCACAGTCCAGCAGCACAAACTACCCCTAGAGCGTGCCTCATTATCTCCATTTAAAGTTTCTACAGGTATCAGATGTATGTATAACTTATTAGAAGTGTATGCTGGCAGGAGACTTTGGTCTGGTGTCAGCAGGCTGGTAGCAGATTTTTAGGTCTAGTGACAGTCAGTACAATTTTTCTGTTTAAGATAGAGATCAATATGAAAGATCTCATAACTATCTTAATTTCTTAATAATTCTTCAAAATAGTGTTGAATCTAGAATTTTAAAACAGAAATACGCTGAAATAACACATTGTACACTAAACTCTTCTAACTGCAAAACATAACATTTTGTGAAAGAAAGAAAATTCTTTTTCAAACCATAACAAAATAAAAAACAAGAGGGCCATGATGGCCCTAAATCGCTCACCTGTGTGCCATTGCTTTAGGTTCAGGATGGTTGTATTAATTTAATTTAAATCAGGCAAGTGGTTTGTAAGATTACCAAAGTTTTCTATACAGATCATATTGTTGTACAAATATATAGGGAAAGCAAGTGCTGTCCACAGTGGAGGTGGTGGGTGGGTGAGTGGGTTGGGGTGGCGGGGGCATGTTGTGTAATTGAAAGAATTTAGTAAAGGGACTCTTGAGGAACATTTGAGACAGGTTGGATCAGTGGTTTACTTTTTGACTGTTTTCTCTTCAATTTTCAAAAAAATTGCCTATTACAATCCATTCACTGGTTAAGGAGGAGAAGTCGTTTGAAGATTTTTCTATTTTTAGCTCTGGCAGCCACCTTGTTCATCCTAGCAAAACGGTTTGAGCAAAGTTGGTAGAGGATCACCCGGGACCATTCCTGTGAAATTATTTCAAAATCCATCCACTGGTTAAGGAGGAGAAGACCTTTAAAGTTTTTTTTCTATTTTTAGCTCTGGCTGCCATTTTGTTTATCCAAGCGGAACGGTTTAAGCAATTTTGGTAGAGGGTCACCCAAGGACCATTCATGTGAAATTATTTCAAAATCCAACCACTGGTTAAGGAGGAGGTCGTTTAAAAGTTTTTTTATTTTTAGCTTGGGTGGCCATCTTGTTCATCCAAGCGGAATGGTTTGAGCAGTTTTGGTAATATGTCACCCAAGGAACATTCATGTGTAATTATTTTAAAATCCGTTCACTGATTAATGAGAAGAAGTCGTTTAAAGGTTTTTCTATTCTTAGCTCTGGCGGCCATCTTGTTCAACCGAGCAAAACAGTTTGAGCAATTTTAGTAGAAGGTCACCCAAGGAATATTCCTGTGAAATATTTTTTGAAATTGGGCCAGTGGCCTTGGAGGAGATGTCGTTTTAGGGTTTTTCTATTTTTTAGCT
Organism: Anodontia alba; assembly: GCA_964016985.1. Taxonomy (NCBI): domain Eukaryota; kingdom Metazoa; phylum Mollusca; class Bivalvia; order Lucinida; family Lucinidae; genus Anodontia; species Anodontia alba. The sequence continues at coordinate 77,683,588 of OZ024828.1, forward strand.
CTGGCGGCCATTTTGTTCTGCGGAGCAGAATCATTTAGGCTCCCCCAAGGAACATTCCTATAAAATTATCTCCATTAAAATTTTCTTTGGGTATCAAATATACGTATAACTTATTAGAAGTGTCAGCTGGCAGGAGACTTAAGTCTGGTGTCAGCCAACTGGTAGCAGACTTATAGGTCTAGTGACAGCCAGCTGGCAGCAGACCTAAAATCTGCTGCCAGCCAGGTACAATTTTTCTGTGTAAAACAGAGAGGAAACTATTAAACTTTGACGTAAAAATAAAATCATGAAGTAGAATTATTTTTACCTGTTTCAGAAATGCTTTGAAGCTAGAATTGGTCAAAATGTACAATTCAAGCAGCTCTGCAAGTCAGTTTGATGAGGCATAAGCTCATTACATGACACATAGCCTCCCAGTCTGTTTCCCATTTTGAAAATTTTCGAGGGACTGCTATCAGGCAAGTACCAATTATTGACCATTTGAACAAAAAAAAGAAAAGAAGTAGAACATATAAAGTATATAAGGAAAATCAATGGTTGTCTATATCGTTGTATCCTCAAAGGGAAAATGAAAGTAAGGTAGTCATAATATGAAATTCATATACAACAGCAATATTTGGACCAAAAGTAGTAAATGTTGTCAAAATTGACTCTGGTTTTGCTGAACCCAGATATGCTCTGCCTTTGCAAACAGTGTTGATCCAGATCAGTTGGCTTATGAAGAAGGCAACTGATCTGGATCTGCACTGTCATTTAATAATTAAATATGTGATTTTGTATAAACAACCCAATTCAAGTAATCTGACAGGCTGAAATTAGAAGTTGATGTGGCATCCAGCATGGCAAGGGTTAACATACAGGGCCCAGTTGTTCAAAGCTTCGTTAGCTTAACGAGCTCGTTAATGGTCATTTCGTTAACTGTTTTAGCGGATTAAATATACAATATTCTGATATTTTTTGCTGAAAAAATGTGAGTAGCTTAGTGCAAAAGCTACTCACATTTTTTCAGCAAAAAATTTCAGCATATTTGCGTATCACTGGATGTAAATTTTAACGAATCATTAACTAACAACGTCGTTAGCTTTGAACAACTGGGCCCAGAATGACAAAGCACCAACAACACATCATCTACAGCATTAGCAGACAATTTTAATTATCTCTACAACTGTATCTGACATAAACTACTGTATTCGACCTAATTACCGCACATACTCCTATGAGCGCACAGTCAAGCAATTCTATAGTCTTCAAATTATAGCCAGTGTACTTTTTGTCTACTTCTTTATAAAGGCATATGTTGTGGGTACCCATTTAAATTGCATCGACTTGTTGATGCAATTCAAATGAGTACCCACAACATATGTTTTAATAAAGAAAATCAGAAAAAAAAAAAAAAAACTCACATAAACACCAATAAGGCCTTTGCTGATATTTGTTTTTAAGGATATCCATAGTAAGCAGAGTCATATTTTGAAAAACCTAAGTGCACTGTGCGGTAATTAGGTCAAATAAGGTAATACATGTACTGAGAAATTCTTACAAATACAGTATTGAAATTTCATTACACAAAAGTGTATCCAGCACTTAATAAAAATCATGTAGCCATGTTTCTGCATACTTTAGTTGATATACTGCATAACATAACAATGGAATCTGTTAAAACTCGAATCATTCACCAAATTCCTTTTACTGGCACTGACTGAAAGAGTGATGAACATAACATGTCTTGGAGTCTTGTTACCACCAAGACAAACCATATTTTTTTGTACTATGATATCTCATATTTTAACCCTCTCACCCTAGTCTCATGGTGTGGACTCTCCTGTCTTTGGATTTGGAAAGTCCATTGTTGAAAATAGGGGTCTGAGTCAAAAGTCAAAAACAAAATGGATAAACAGTGTAGATCCTGATGAGGCAGCACATGCTAGCCATCTCATCTGGGTCCGTACTGTTTGCAAAGGTATCTGGTTTAGTTTATATGGCTGAAAGGGTTAAGAGACTGACTTTGCTGGAGAAAAAAGACTTCTTTCTGAAAACAATTGTGCTATTATAAAAGTTTATACTGGGATCAATTGACCTGTAACATCAAAAAAAGGCTCTTATTGTATATCCCAGATCAGCCTGTACATTCATGAAGTCTTCCAAGGATCATAATACCATTGCTTGCACAGAAGTTAAGATATGATTGTTTCACTAATGAGTGAATTTTGCACTAGCGTAACTTTTCATGCAATACTCAAAACAGTGTTTAAAAATAAATGGTTAAGAAAGTAATGAACACATTGTGTTGCAAAAATTATAAATGGAAAAATGGTCATATTATCATCCTGACAAATAATAACATGAACCATTGTTATTCATTGCTAAACTCAAATCAAAATGACATGTAGTTGCTGTGTGTACTAAGATAACACTTAATATTTCATCGCTTATTGTTGTATGAAAGTGAAATTTCTTATACAAAATACACGTATCATCCTATGGAACTAACCTCTAGACTTAATATTATCTCTTTTTTTTGTTGTTCCCAGGTTTTATATTTTTTGGTTTGCAGAAATGTAGATTCTTTGCCTTTTTGGGAATGTCTCTTGCTGTAGGCACTATTTTACGGAATTTTTCAACATTGTTTCGAGATAATAAATCTGCAGCCACATTATCCATTCTACAAACATGCCTAGCAAATAAAGATATATTGTTGGTCTTACATGCTGCAGTCAGCACATCATAAAGTGCTTTATAAGTTGTATGATAAAGTGACTTTTCTTTCATGAGATACAATCCATTATTAACAATACTAACAGCATCTATGTTGTCTGAGTAGCACAAAACTTTCTTATTTTTAAACTTATATTTCCAAGTAAAGATTGCTGTAACAAGCGCATAAAATTCTGCCACAGATGAATTATACAATGGATTAAAATGTAAGTTGTTTGACCATACGTCAGAAATCCATCTAACTGTATCCTCATCATTTGTAAGCAAATAAGCCCCCAGGCCAACTTTTGAAGCGTCAACATAGATTTCAAAGTCTGGATTGAAGTTTTCTAGGTCTATTGATTTCCTTGCCATTCGTAAAACAGTATTTGTCCTTAGCTGATTGTTAACATCCAGGAAACCTAGTCTCTGTAATTGAAAAAAAAAAAAAAAAAAAAAACAATTGTGAAAAATAATGAATGATAAAATGATTGCTGATACCGACCTATACAAATTAAAATCAGACAGTTTTCATACTCTTTGTTTTGTATTTATAGATTACTTGTTTAACAATTGTACCATGGTAGCCCAAAATGATCATTCACTTCCATTTGTTTCAAATTCTGATGACTGTTTCCAGCAAAATAATAGTTTGTGTGTCTTCATATGGAATAAATAATCCCACCCATGGTGGCCTTGTTTTTAGACTGATCAAGTCAACTTAAGCTGTTTTGTTTACAGACAAAAGGGTCACTAGAAAGACTGAAAAACACCTAATGACCGAAAAATGCTGGAAAAACACCGAAAAATGCTGAAAAACACCGAAAAACACCTAAAATTCTGCCAAAAAATACATGGTAATGTTTTGGGGTGGGGCAGAAAGTGGGGTGGGTGTGTGTGTGTGTGTCAACATGACTGGCAAAAATGTGGCAGTTTTTCAGCGTAAGGGGACATACTGGCACAGCATATAAATCAGGTATGAATAAAAAGTAAAAGCAGTACATATCAGTCATTTTATAATTTATTTTCATGCAGGTAACAATCTCTGAAATATCAAATATCAATAATCAAATTTTTTGGTGTTTTTCGGTCTTTAAGAGTTTTTCAGTCTTTCTAGTTAGCGCAAATTGTGGATATTCCAATGGGTACTAATTGTGTTCCTCTTGTTGCAAATTTGTTTTTATTTTGTTATGAGAGAAAATTCATGCTGTCTTTGACAAAATCAGGCTGACATTATTGACTCTTTTAATTTTACTCCTTGATAGAAAGGAAGGAAATGATCAGGAATCGATACAAATACCTAAAACCTTCCTTCAAGACACTTAAGAGAAAGAAGGTGTTACTTAAAGCAACACCACCAGAATCAAAACACTACAAGCAGAAAGCCAAAAGGACAGTTTCTTCCCCAAAAATTGGCCAAATGGCTATCCAAAATAAAAAATTTCACCAGGACATACACGTAAAGACATACAATGACAGAAATAGGCAACCATAGTAGAAGCACCACCTTGGAACTGTAATAAAAATTTTACTGGGATAAACTTTTTCTATTTATTTTTTTTTACTTTATTGATACCTGGATGATCTGCTTAATATAGATATTTATTTTGAACAATTGATTGATCAGATATAGAACACCAAATTTTTTTGTGCTGAGATTTTATGGCCCAGTCAACCCAATGGGGTCATGGGGGTCATATGGAGCGTGGTCCGTTTACCTAACCACACGTTTACTGGGCAGGCTTAGTCCTCTAAGCGGTTAACCAGTATTGTGCACATTCTTTCGCCAGAAACTGACAACTGCCCTTCTTGAATCAGTGGAAGAGAGAGAATGACAGTAGAAAATATTTCATGATCAATCTCCACGAAAGAATGTTGGTGACCTCAGCGGGGGCTGAACCCGCAACCTCCTGGTCTCCAGTTGGATGGCGCATCCAAACCAAAGCCGGCTAGAACGTCAAACTTCAGTTTAATAAAGTAAATTCTTCTGGTACCGAAGCACCTTTTTTTCTTAATTTGAATTTATCAATATCAAGTACAATTTCTTAAAAAAAAATTACCGAAGTGTCGGGGTGGCAGAGTGGTTAGCACTCCCAACTTTGGATCATTAAACATAGGTCTAGATAAGAGTGGGTGTCAGGTTAAAATTTCTCTTATTTCTCCACAAAAACATATGTTGTGGGTACTCATTAGAAGCGTCTCGGTGAGGTGCTTCTAATGGGTACCTACAACATATGTTTTCGTGGAGAAATAAGAAAAATATCAATACTTTTGGATTGAAAAAAGCGCCTTAACTAGAGCAATGCGAGTCCTGGGTTCAAATCCCACTGAAGCACAATTCAAACCATGACTGTATGGCACTTCATTGCACAGAGCCTTTCATTATTACCCTCCCATTGTCTCAATATCATTTAATGCTTAGCACTCTGGGTAAAATTTTCAGCAGGTAACATTTTGAAATATTTTTCTTATTTTTCCCAGAAAACAGGATTTGACATTTCATGCAAATTGTCTCCTGATTTTTCTTATTTTTCCCAGAAAACAGGATTTGACATTTCATGCAAATTGTCTCCTCAGGAGACAATTTGCATGAAATGCCAAATCCTGTTTTCTGGGAAAAATAAGAAAAATATCATCAGTTTGCCGTCTGCTGAAAATGCCCAGAGAGTGGTAAAGGTTAAATAATGTTGAAAGAGACATAAAACATCATCACATTTTCAAAAAAATATGATAAACCTGACGATTTTGATTCTGACATTGTTAATTTTCCTTTTTTGATGGTGATGTTCCTCAATCTTCCCTCCACCTTCCCCCTCCCCCCCCCCCCCCCCACCCCTCCCAATTTGCAATTTGTTTTGCAAGGGTATATAAACAATTTTAAATTTGGAGTTTTATGACCTGGCCAATACTGTTATGGTCATGTTGAGCTGGTCAGTTAACCTTCTCACACTTTTTCTTGGGCAGGGTTAGTTCTCTCTAAGCAGTGCACCAGTACTTTGCGCACATACTACTTTTGCCAGTAACTGACAACTGTCCATGAATAAGTTGAAAGCAGAGGACCAGAGAAATTATTTCATGATCAATCGCTATGAAAACTATGTGTCTGAGCTGGGATTTGAACTTGCAACCCCTGAATCTGCAGTCAGACTCACTACTGACTGCACTATGGAGCATGCCCTTGACAGCCAATAATATGAATATCCAGGGTTGAGCGCAAGACTGCAGTAACTCAAACATATTTTTGAAACCCTTGTTTAGGGACAACTTTGACCCCTTTGTAAACAATGGAAATTCAGGTGTCATTCCTCATACGAGGGATGTTCGAAATGAATTGCTTATTTCTATCTGGAGTCTTCAAATTTCAAGTTAGCCCAAAAGTACTCATTTCAGGCCCTTGAAGTACTCCCCGTGGCTAGAAATGCAAAGTTTCAGCCGATGTATCCACTTCTTGAAGGCGTCACGGTACGCTGATTTGGGCAAAGTAATAAGGTACTGATGAATGGCAGATCCAAGTGCCTGTTGGGACTGGTATTTCCGCCCAGCAAAGAATGCTTTCAATTTCGGAAACAAAAAGAAGTCACATGGGGCAAGGTCTGGGGAATACGGGGGGTGAGGCAAAACAGTTACTTTTTCTTTCTTCAAAAACGTCGTAACTATTGCAGAGGTATGAGCTGGGGCATTGTCATGTAGAAGACGGACATGTTTAAAACCAGTGGCAGGGCGTCGTTTCTGATAATACTTTTTCAGTTTCTTCAGTACTACGTCTTTGCAGTACTTTCCGGTGATGCTTTTGCCCTTTTTCACTGGCACTTTTATTGCGACTCCTTCTCCAGAGAAGAAGATTGCATACAAAACCTTCTTTGTATTCAAAGAACGTTTGGCAATTATTGGGCGTTTGCTGTCTTTAGTGGCCCAGATCTTATTGCTAACCTTTCTGACGGGCTCAAAATAATGGACCCAGGTTTCATCACCTGTGACGACATTGGCAAACTGCTTTTTGTCATATTTTGGAAACATTTGAAGCAGCTTTTTGGCCACTTTAACCCGTTGCCTCTTTTGCTCGTCAGTCAACAGATGTGGCACCCATCTAGCAGAAATCTTTCTGACTTTCAAATGCTTCTTCAAAATAAGGTGAACTGTTGAAAGTGATATGCCTACCTTTCGTGCAATATCACAAACTGTAAATCTGGCATCTCCTTCAATGATTTCCTTTATTTTGGAAACGATTTCTTTACGAGATGCAGATTTTGGCCTACCTGATTTCGGTGCATTTTTGATGGACTCTACACCAGACTCAAATTTCTTTTTCCACCACCAAACTGTGTCAAATGACACACAAGAAGGTCCAAAAGCAGTAAAAATTTCAGTCATCAGCTTCTTCAAAGAACAACAAGTTTTGAGCGAGCTTTGATGTAAGCCCGTATTTCATCTTTTTTGTCGACGCTTCTACCAACCATTTTTACTGCAGTGGTCAATGACTGTGTGTATTCAAATGGCAAATTTTATGTCTTACACTTAGTCTAACATGTACATTTATACACCATTGTGTAGATATTGAATAACCCTATACAGGTATGTATTGGTTTTTATCGTGCCCCACGTGGATATCGAGCTAGAGGACAATAAGCAATTCATTTCGAACATCCCTCGTACGAGCAATGGCACCTAAATTTCCATTGTTTACAGAAAGAAATGTTGTAATCTTCATAACGCCTTCATGGTGAGGAGATTAAGTATAAGGAAAAACAACCATCTGACTTGCTACAGTCTTGCGATATACCATCTGACTTGCTACAGTCTTGCGATCAACCCTCAAATTATGGTGATACCAAGGAAAGGCTATTATCACAGAACATCAGCTGCAGAAATACCAAATTTTTTTACTTGTCCACAGACAAATAAATGGTTAAAATCCATGTCCAACCAAGATTTACTTGCCTGAAAACTGACAAATAAATGGTTAAAATCCGCATTCAACCAAGATTTACTTGCCTGAAAACTGACAGACAAATAAATGGTTAAAATCCACATCCAACCAAGATTTACTTGCCTGAAAATTGACAGACAAATAAATGGTTAAAATCCACGTCCAACCAAGATTTACTTGCCTGAAAATTGACAGACAAATAAATGGTTAAAATCCATGTCCAACCAAGATTTACTTGCCTGAAAATTGACCTTTTTTCTTATTTCTCAAAGAAAACATATGTTGTGGGTACTCATCAGAAGTGTCTTAAACACTTCTGATGAGTACCCACAACATATGTTTTCACTGAGAAATAAGAAAAAAATATATCTCATAATCTGGACACTCGTCTTAGATAGAGCTAGATGAAGTCCTTGTCCTAGTACAAGTAAACTGAAATTTCTTTCTTGTCCAAAGAGAAATGGGACAAGTTGAACAAGTTGTGCATATTTCCACAGCCCTGCAGGACAACAAACAATCAAGTTTAGTACATTTAAGCTATTGCTATTAAGGGTCATTAAGTGATGATCATAGAATCTGGGACCTGACCTAGTCATGCAATTAAAGAGGAAGGCATAGCTATCAAAGTTTAACATGACTGGGTTAACCCATTGTAGACTGAATAAAGTCCCCCACACTACATATTGGAAGATTCTAATTTGGATTTTAGGTATGTCAGGCTATGTGATTTAGATATTCTGAGAGAAAAATTTGCAAAAATAGGTTGAACTATTTGCAAACAGTGGAGACCCGGATCTGTGGTATCTGATCTGGGTCTGCACTGTTTGCCAATTACCCTTTTTAGGGTTCTCCAGACTACCACGGGTTAAAAACTAAGCATGTAATCTGTCACATAACATCATCGCTATATCCTACCTTTTTACATAACTTTTTTAATTGTTCTAAAAACTGGATTTCATTACAAGTTTACTAAATTTACTGGCAAGGACATCGTATAACCCTGATATTCCTTGCTGCAGAGATGTTTCAAATATCAGACCCACAACCTCCTAGACACAAAGCAGACCATTGTTCTCACACTGGGCATCTCTGATGTGTGGTCCTATACAAGACAAAGTCACAAGAGACTGTGCAGATATCAAAATTGAAACTTAACTTTATATATTGTGTGTGAGTGTGTGTGTGTTTTCAGTTTCAGCCTCAAAAATGTTAGGAAATGTAGGTCAATATTAAAATTTTATCTTATTCTATTTTCATTTTATTTTATATATTTTTGGATATTTTGGTCTTTTTTTTTCTCAGTATTTAGCCCAGATTTCTACATAAAATGTTTTGGGTTAGAGCAATGGTTCCGACAGTTCACCAACAAGACAGTTCACTGACACATATCTTGGGGACAGTTCACCAACAAAATTGGAGACAGTTCACCAACATATTTGAAGACAGTTCACAGACAAAATATTTGGGAATATCAAAAATAAAGAAAGAATGACTGATATTTATATTGCCATAAATCCATAACAGAGGATTGTGACATGTCCTGATGGACGATGAAGATGTTCTCATGTGGAAATATCTTTTTTGTCTATGCGGTCTGGACAGTTACGTCTCCTGCAATTACACAGAAATATTTAGACACAGCAACTCCTTGTACTTAAATTTGAAATTCCACCTGATGATGCCTAAAAGTGCTCAGTGACAAAAAAAAGTGCAGCCTCTGATCTGAAGAAAGTGCTTGTAGGAGCAGTCTGATCTGGGTCTATGCTGTTTATGCTGTGTACTCAGGCAAATAAGTTCCTCTGCTTAGGGAAAATACAGTATAGGGTTCGGGAAAAAAAAAAGGAGAACAAAATGAAGTGTATTTTGGTACTCCTTTAAAATGCAGTATTAACAAATAACAATGAGGTGTTTTCAGTTACACAAATGTACACATCAGTACTTCCTTTATTTGAGCTACCCCGTTTGAAAGTTTGTCATATTCGAACAAGGTTCAGTTTTAACATGCACACCCACATTATCTGACCTGTACAGTATTATAGTATTGTGTCTGCAGACTGATACACTTTACACTGTTTAAATAGATAGGCTTCAATCGTACTGCCCATATTTGCAGGCTGATCTGGGCCGTTGCTACCTGCATATGCTTGGAAGATACCCGCTTTCTGCATATGAATGTTGGTAATTAATTGAAAGTTATGCTAAACATTTTCGATTACTTCATTTAAAGCTCTTACATTTGAAACATTTTACCAAAGTTATATTGAGAAAATTCTAGATCAGTTTGTACATAATTAGTTGTCCCAGTATTGACCCTTAAAGTGCCAAGAAAACCTGCATCTGAAAATGTTGTCTGTTTATGTCGTCTGCTGAATATTCTTGCAAACTTTTCAAACCTATTTTTGCATACAGGCAAACAGTGTGGACCCTGATCAGACTGCTCCTAAAGGAGCAATCTGATCTGGGTCCACACTGTTTGCAGAAGTGACTTTTAAAGTAACCAGCAGAAGACAAAGCAGACGACAATAGTTGTGATTGGCGCTTTAATGGTTAATTAACGGTCGTGTCTGGTTTCGTTATTGCCAAAACTTCGAAAAGTGAACGACAAAAAAGATAATTTCAGACATTTTTTTTTCAGTTTGTTATCATGAAATTCTTGTTGATTTGTCTCTAATAAACCTATTTACTATCTACATCAAAACATATGAAATATTATGTTTGTCAGCGAACTGTCTTCAAATATGTTGGTGAACTATCTGCAATTTTGTCGGTGAACTGTCTCGGTCCCAGTCTAGGTAGGGTCTGAAAATGGAAACACTCATGTATTTTTATTTGTGCGTTTCAGGTTACATGAATTTTAATATAGGGTTGGAAAATATCTGTATTTTACGAAAAGTTTTTATATGGGGTTAATAGGAAAACAATTTGGCCAAAAAGGGAAATCCCCCAAAAAACCTTAAAAAACTAGGGTCGGTGGTGAAATATTAGGCATGGCCGGGTAACCTGAAACACACACTTTTCTATTTTAGGCCTAATGATTTTCTGAATGTGACAAACAAAACGGAATATCCTACTTTGCTTACTTATTTGGATTAACTGCTGAGCATGTAGTAAAAAGCAGATGCTGATTCTGATCTAGCTCTGCACTGTTTGCCACTCATCCAGCAATATAATCCAGGCTTTTGCTCTCCATTCATACATTCTGTAGTATCCAATGATTCTGTCAATGGACAGTGAAGGCCTTTGCAGTCTGATCTGGGCCTTCATTGTCTGCATATGACAAAAAGCTATATTTTTGCTGTGGGGAGGGGGGCCTTCGCACAGTCTGATCTGGGCCTTCACTGTCTGCATATGACCAAAAGCCACATTTTTGCTGGGGGGGTGTGGGGTGGAGGGGTCTCATAAGGTACATGTACCAGAATAGCTCAAGATAAAGGGGGTGTGCAGAGTGTTTGTTACTTTTGCAATAGATTTTATTTTGTGGGTGATCAATGAATATATCAGAAATGCAAAAACAACAAAAAATATCTTAAATTACTGCCTTATCTGAAGTTATAAATAGGAAATCACCTTAAGTTTCATTGCAGCTAGGAGACAGGCCTCATGGACGGATAATGACATTCCTCTGGTTTTTGAAGACACTGTAAAGCTCACAGGCCAGTTGATATGAAGGTTTGTCTGCCATAATCCTTCTTCATCATGTTGAGATTCCAGAGTAGTGACATATTTAAACATGTCTTTTGTTTGGAAAAGAGCGTCACCCGCAAACTTTTCAAGGAACTTTATAACAGTCTCTGGCTTCATCGGGGAACTGACACCATGTTTATTCTCAATAAAACCCATTTCCTAGAATATAGTAACAAAAAGAAGTAATGGGACTTGGTACACATGCTAGATTTTTCACCATTTTTTACATGGGAGACACCTTTTTTTGACTCATCACGAAAACATGCCCATATAATTTTGAACCCCTTAAACTCACTTTTATATAGTAAAAGTGGGGTCTACAGGGGTATACACTATTTTTCTTATTTCTGCTAAAAAACATAGATTGTGGGTACTCATTAGAACTGCCTCACTGAGGCAGTTCTAACTAGTACCCACAATCTGTGTTTTGAGTAGAAACACGAAAAATATCAGAGTTTTTTTTATCTGAAAATTTTAAGTTTTTTTTAGGTGAAACTTTCTATATATTTGAATTGGCATTTTTTCATAATGTTCTTGTTTGTTTCCTGCACACCAATCCCCATCTGTAAAAGATCTGTGTGAAGTTAGTTCCTTGTTACTTGCTTCTTATTCCTTATTCCCTGTTACTTGTTCTTTGTTACTAACCCTTGTTGTGTTCCTTTTGACTTATTCCTTGTTAGTTTTACTTATTCCATATTACTTGTTACATAATATCTGTTATTAGTTATTGGTTCATTGTTACTTCTTCTTCTTCTTTTCTTCTTTTTCTGATCAAGTGCAGGGCCCAATCTGGAGCAATGTCACACTACTCTTTGTTCCTTATTCCTTGATACTTGTTACTTATTGCTTCTTACTCATTCCTTATAACTTATTCTATGTTGCTTATTCCTTGATCAGAGGTCATTGTTACTTATCCCAAAATTGGACTCTTATTTTTTTGTTATAGCAACGACTCATCAGTATCAACATTTATGCAAAAGATGATTAAAAACCTTAAATATTAAGCAAGACATGCAGCTAAAAGCAAAGTGTTATCAACAAATGGATACCCAGTCTGATTTTCAAGGATTACAAAGGGAAACTAGAGCTGGTGTTTGTAAAACACTATGCCCCCAACTGCTTGACTCTAACACTGCTTGACTCCAACACTGCTTGCCCATGATGGTAACAACAGTACAAATGTATGAGATTTCAATGTTATTTTATCAAAGGGAAATAACTCTAAAATAGGAGATAATTGGGATAAGAAAAAATACGGGTCACCTATTTTTTCATGAGGAATCAAAATATGAAATTTCAAAACATTAGCATACATGGTTCTAAACTTATGCTATACACAATAAAGCAACAACGTTAAATGGCCAGAAATAGCGAAGGGCCATAACTCCAACATTTCATTTAATTGGTTCAAAATTTAATCAGGTGATCTCCTCCTCAATCCCAATCAGTATACCAAATATCATGGATCTGGATTAAATACTTTTTGAGATATCTTGCCGACAAGGTCAAAATGCCTAGAACTACAAAGGGCAATAACTACTTCGATTTTTCATGGAATTCCCTAAAAAACAAATCAGGTAATCTCCACATCATCCCCAATCAGCAAATAATATTTCAAGACCCTAGCCTAAGTACTTTTCGAGACATCTTGCTGACAAGGTCAAAATGTGCAGAACCACAAAGGGCCGTAACTTTATCAATATTTTCACGGAATTCTCTCAAAATATAATCAGGTAATTTACACATCATTCCCAAATACTATAATGAATTTCAAGAACCCAGCTTAAATATTTTTCAAGATATCTTGCTCACAAGATTTAATTCTGATTTTTTTCAAAGGGGCATAACTCTAAACAAACATGCTGGACAAGGAAAAAAAAATGGGTCAGCTATTTTTTCATTGGGAACCCAAATATAAAATTTCAAAACCCTAGCATGCAGGGTTCTTAAGATATGGCATGCACAAAAAACTTGACAAATGAACAAATGGACAGACGGACAAACTAAGGCAAAATAATATGCCCCATCAATTTCATTCGAAACTGGGGGCATAATCAGGTCATCTACTCAATGCTACCAATCTATTCATCAAGTTTCAAGGCTCCAGCTTCAATAGTTTTTAGATATTTTGCTGACAAGGGAAACATGCCCAAATTTACAAAGGGCCATTACTTATGAAATATTTTTCAGAATTTACACAAAAGTTAATCAGGTCATCTACTCATCATTACCAATCAATTCACCAAGTTTCAAGTCTCTAGCTCTAACAGTTTTTGAGATATTTTGCTGACAAGATAAAAATGTCAGAAATTACAAAGGGCCATAACTCAATAAGTATTTTTCAAAATTCATTCAAAAGTTAATCAGGTTGTCTACTCATCACTACTAGTCTATTCATCAAGTTTCAAGGCTCTATCTCCAATGGTTTTTGAAATATTTTGCTGACAAGGTAAAAATGTCCAAAATTACAAAGGGCCATGACTTATGAAGTATTTTTCAGAATTTCTTCAAAAGTTAATCAGGTCATCTACTCATCACTATAAATCCATTTATTAAGTTTCAAGGCTCTAGCACTAATAGTTTTTGAGATATTTTGCTGACAAAGCAAAAATGCCCAAAATTACAGAGGGCCATAACTCAAGAAGTATTTTTCAAAATTTCTTCAAAAGTTAATCAGGTTGTCTACTTATCACTACCAGTCTATTCATCAAGTTTCAAGGCTCTAACTCCAACGGTTTTTGAGATAATTTGCTGACAAGGTAAAATTGCCCAAAATTTCAAAGGGCCATAACTCCTAAAGTATTTTTCAGAATTTCTTCAAAAATTAATCAGGTCATCTTCTCATCACTACAAATCCATTTACTAAGTTTCAAGGCTCTATCTTTAAAAGTTTTTGAGATATTTTGCTGACAAGGTAAAAATGCCCAAAATTACAAAGGGCCATAACTCAAGAAGTATATTTCAAAATTTCTTCAAAAGTTAATAAGGTTGTCTACTCATCACTATCAGTCTATTCATCATGCTTCAAGGCTCTAGCTGTAATAGTTTTTGAGACTTTTTTGCTGACAAGATAAAAATGCCCAAAATTACAAAGGGCCATATCTCATGAATTATTTTTCAGAATTTCTTCAAAAGTTAATCAGGTCATCAACTACTCATCACTACGAATCCATTTACTGTTTCAAGGCTCTAGCTCTAACAGATTTTGAGATATTTTGCTGACAAGGTAAAAATGCCCAAAATTACAAAGGGCCATAACTCAAGAAGTATTTTTCATAATTTCTTCAAAAGTTAATCAGGTTGTCTACTCATCATTACCAGTCTATTCATCAAGTTTCAAGCCTCTAGCTCCAACATTTTTTTTTTTTTTTTTTTTTTTTTTTTTGATATTTTGCTGACAAGGTAAAAATGCCGAAAAATTCAAAGGGCCATAACTCATGAAGTATTTTTCAGAATTTCTTAAAAAGTTAATCAGGTCATCTTCTCATCATTACAAATCCATTTACTTAGTTTCAAGGCTCTAGCTCAAACAATTTTTGAGATATTTTGCTGACAAGGTATAAATGCCCAAAATTACAAAGGGCCATAACTCAAGAAGTATTTTTCAAAATTTCCAAAAGTTAATCAGGTTGTCTACTCATCACTACCAGTCTATTCATCAAGTTTCAAGGCTCTAGCTTCAATAGTTTTTGAGATATTTTGCTGACAAGATTGCATCCATATTTTTTCAAAGGGCCATAACTCAGATAAGGGGCATAATCCTGTCAAAAAAAATATGTGTCAGCTATTTTTTCATGAGGAATCTATATAAGATATTTCAAAACAGTAGCATTCACAGTTCTAAAGTTATGCTATGCATCAACTAGAAAAAGTGTCCATAGGACACGGATGCCCCCGCCAAATGCCATTCAGAAAAAGGGTTTATATGTAATTGTAACAGGTATACCATGAAGTTATTATTAAGGCCCGGACACAGTTTACTATATGGAACTAAGTCAAGGGAAGATAATTCAAAAACGAAAAACGCAAGAGTTGTCTTCCTTGTTCATGACACATCGTCTCAATGTGATGCATGCACCTGTAAAGTTTCATGAATATATTCCATATGGTTTAGGAGTTATGGCCCGGACACGGTTAGCTATATGGAACTAAGTCAAGGGGAAATAATTCAAAAACCAAAAATGCCAGAGTTGTCTTCCTTGTTTATGACACATCGTCTGAATGTGATGCATGCACCTGTATAGTTTCATGAATATATTCCATACGGTTTAGGAGTTATGGCCCGGACACGGTTTACTATATGGAACTAAGTCAAGGGAAGATAATTCAAAAACAAAAAAATTAAAGAGTTGTCTTCCTTGTTCATGACACATCGTCTCAATGTGATGCATGCACCCATAAAGTTTCATGAATATATTCCATATGGTTTAGGAGTTATGGCCTGGACACGGTTTACTATATGGAACTAAGTCAAGGGGAAATAATTCAAAAACCAAAAATGCAAGAGTTTTCTTCCTTGCTCATGACACATCTTCTCAGTGTGATGCATGCACTGGTAAAGTTTCATGAATATATTTCATACGGTTTAGGAGTTATGGCCCGGACACAGTTAACTATATGGAACTAAGTCAAGCGGAAATAATTCAAAAACCAAAAATGCAAGAGTTGTCTTCCTTTTTCATGACACATTGTCTCAATGTGATGTATGCACCTGTGAAGTTTCATGAATATATTCCATACGGTTTGGGAGTTATGGCCCGGACACGAAGTGGGACATACGGACGGACGGACAGACGGACACAGACAGATGGACGGACAGACAGACGTACGGGACGGACAGGGGTAATACTTAAAGCCCATCCGCTATTCTTCGAATAGGCAGGGGCATAAAAAGCATGATGAACGGACGGATGGATGGAAGGACAGATGGACGGCCGGATGAACAACCCAGAAGCAATATGCCCCTCCAACTTCTTTTAAGTTGGGGGGATAATAACAGTAAAATTATTGACCCTGTGATCCTCTTTTTTTAAGAAAAGAACATCACATGAATAAGAACATTTATGCAAAACATGATGAAATTCCTTGTAATGTAAGGTATGAAGGCAAAATCTATATGTAATGGACAAATGGATAGACAGATAAAAATACAGACAGACATGAAAAGTAGGTCATGGTCACAAATTGATATCACAATTTTGAGTCCTTCTTAAGGAGAAAATTGTTGACTCTTTGACCCCTATTTTTCTATAAAAGCAGCATCTAATCAATATGAACATTTATGCAATATAGGATGAAATGCCTTGCAAGGTGTGAAGCAAAAAACTAAAATTATTGACCCTGTGGCCCTATTTTTATATATATATATATATATATATATATATATATATATATATATATATATATATATATATATATATATATATATATATATATATATATATATATTGTATATACATATATATATAAAGGACATTTATGCAAAATATTATGAAATTCCTTGCAAGGTATCTGTGTAAAGCAAACACCTATATGTTATGGACAAACGGTAAGACAGGCAGACATGGAAAATACAAGAGGTCAGGGTCATGAAATGATATTGCATTGTTTCTTCAGTCATAGTTAGGGAGAAAGTGCATGCCATGTAAGATTATTTTATTTGTAATAATCATTTGAAAAGGACATGGTCACAAATGTCGATGGACAGACAGTCTAAAACCTGACTATATCACACCTGGTAGCCTAAGCAGGTGTGACAATAGAAACAAGTAAAAGAAAAAAGAATAACATATATGAAACAAGGAATAAGTAATAAGAACAAGGCGTAACTAACCACAAACAAGGACTATGGACAAGGAATAATTAAGTAACAATGAACTAGCAACAAGTAATAAATAACAAGGAACTGGTAAAAAAGGAATAAGAAATAAGGAACCAGTAAAAAGGAATTAGTAATAAGGAACAAAAGATAAGGAATAGTGGATATTATTATTACTAAAGTAACAAGGACTAAGGAACAAGGAACTAGAAACAAGAAATATTTAACAAGGAATAAATAACAAGGAACAAGTAATAAGGAATAATTATTAAGGAACAAGGAATAAGAAACAAGGAACTTACTTTACACAGGTTCTGAAAAGAAGTCTACTCTACAAAGAAAGAATTTGGTCTTTTTCACCTGAAAATGGTGCATTTTAATTATGAATACACTTAATCAAACCAAGTATGCTATTTTTGATTTTCCCAAATAAAATATAACAAGGAACATGTAATAAAGAATAAGTCATAAGGAAAAAGGAATAAGAAACAAGGAACTTCCTTCACACAGGTTCTGAAAGGAGGTCTATTCTACAAAGAAAGAATTTGGTCTTCTTCACCTGCATGGTGCATTTTCATCCTGAACACAGTCTCGGGATGTGCAAAAATACCGGTATACCGCGGTCGTTTTTTAGCATGGTACGTACCAGGGTACACTTGCCTGTACCATGGTATTCTGGTGATTCTATTTTTAGCAACAGTCTATTCCAAAAAACCATCAATGTCCAAAATATTGAAACAGTTGAAGTGGAAACAGCTTCAAATGGTGTGCTTCAGTTATAAACCATTGTATTTCATTTGCAAACAGTAAGCCTTAAAGTCTTAGGCTATGGGTGAGGTGAAATAATTATACAGTCGACTCTCGTTATCTCGAATTCCAAGGAACTCTCTGAAATACTTCGAGATATCCGTACTTCGACATATCAGATTTGCAGAACTGAGGAAAAACTAATTTGATTAACAAATATATGTGTAATTGGACTCTTGAAGTTAGAGATAATTAAAAAAAAATATTGTGGAAAAGAGGAGAAATTGCTCCTTAGGGGTGGAGAGGGATGTTGTAGTCTGTTTCTTTTCTCTTTTTTGTTATTTTAACCCTTAAAGCACCAATCACAACTACTGTCGTCTGCTTTGTCATCTGCTTGTGATTTTAAAAGTCATTTTTGCAAACAGTGTGGACCAAGATCAGACTGAGCAGTCTGATCAGGGTCCACACTGTTTGCCTGTATGCAAAAATAGGTTTGAAAAGTCTGCAAGAATATTCAGCAGACGACATAAACAGACGACATTTTCAGATGCAATTTTTCTTGGCGCTTTAAGGGTTAATTCCCTCAAAATTTTCTTTTTTTTTTTTTTTTTTATTTTAATTCCCTCAAAATTGAAAAAATAATGGGTTTTATAAAAAAAAAAAGACTTTTAAAGGTTTCTGAGGGAAAACAAATGTTTTAAAAGATTTCCCTACAAAAAGGGGGTTTTAAAAGGTTTCACTAGAGGCAGGATGATTCTTACTTATGGTAAGTCAATTCCAATGAGTACCAACAAGAATTGTTGGTGGAAAACTAACAAAAAGTTATAATAATACTTAACCCTTGTCATGCTGAATAAATTAAGATGCCACGCCTACTTCTAACTTCCAGCCAATCAGATTACTTGATCCGGGTTTTTGATAGAAATTCACATATTTACAAACAGTGTAGATCCAGATCAGTTGGCTTCTTCAGAAACCAACTGATCTGGATCTACACTGTTTGCTAAGAAAGGGCATGCTGTGCTCAGCAAGAGAAGGGTTAACTTGCTGGGTTAAAATTTTCTGTGGATGACATTTTGAAATATTTACTTTAGTTTTCCCAGTAAATTGGTTCTGACATTCCATGCAAATTGTCTTCTGCGGAGACAACTTGCATGAAATGTCAAAGCCTATTTTCTGGAAAAACTAAGAAAAAATATTACCCCTTTGCCATCTGCTGAATTAGCCCAGAGAGTGATAAAGGTTAAATCATCACCTCAGTTATCTTCTTCCCTATTACAAGCTAAACACAATCAGGTTAGATATGCAGATTTGTGTATTCAGAGTTGTTAATTCTTGCCATGCTAAATAAATTAAGAAGCCACATCCACTTCTTATTTTCAGCCAATCAAATTGCTTGATCCAGGTTATTGATACAAATTTACACACTGAATGACAAACAGTGCAGATCCAGATCAGTCCACTTCTTAAGAAGCCCACTGATCAGGATCTACAATGTTTGCAAAGGCAGGGTACATCCGGGTTCAGCAGGACCAGGGTTAAGGAGGAATATTTGGTAATAATTCTAGGATAATTTTCTCCTGTTAATTTTCTTCAGCTTAGTTCTGCTTAAAAAAAACACATGTTATGGACACTCTTCAGTAGTGCCTGAGCAAGAAGCTTCTAAAGAGTACCCATAGTGAATGTTTTCTTGAAGAAATAAGAAAAAAAATCCTAGAATTATAACCAAATAGGAGTATCTGGTGATAATTCTGGGATTTCTTTTTTCTTTTTTCTCCATGAAAACATACCTTATCATGCTTATGGGGGCTCCTTAACAAGTTCTCTGCCAGGTATGAATCCTTATTTCATTACGAAAACATGCCTATTCAAATATACTGAAAATTTTCCCACCAAAAAATGAAAATTTTCAGATAAAAATTATTGATATTTTTCATATTTCTGCTCAAAACATAGATTGTGGGTACTCGTTAGAACCGCCTTGACGAGGCAGTTCTAATGAGTACCACAATCTATGTTTCTGAGCAGAAATAAGAAAAATAATGTATACCCCTGTAAACCCCAGTTCTACTATATAAAAATGGAGTTTAAGGGGGTCAAAACTATATAGGCGTGTTTTCGTGATGTGAGAAAAATGATGCTAAAACTAGAAGTGAGTGTATGTGAAATACTATCCCCTCCAAATATATATGCTGTCCCTACAATTTTTTAATGCCAAACTTGAAAAGTGGAATAGCTCTCATAAAATGAATCATTTTTTTTTTTTTTCAAAATGTTAATCAGGTGATCTACTGACATCAGCCTTTGATTATCAAGGGTATTTAGCACATATATAAATACATATAATTTATATAAATAATCATGCAAACTATTCTCTGTAGATTTCTTACTTGTTCGTGAAAATGTAGCTTTGTCAGAAAATCTCAATGAAGTTGTTAAAAGTAAAGTTAAGATTTAGTTGTTTGGGTTTTTTTTAATAGTCATATATGTATAAAGGTTTGTAGAGCTTTTCTGCACCTCAACTAAGGTCTATACGACTATGAGAAACAATATAATTTAAAAGTGACCAAGGTGCTGCTATTAAATACTACAGCATATTATTAAGTATTCATGGGAAAAAATGAAATATAATTCTGAATACAATTCTTATCTGGAAGAAAATAAATGCATCGCAGACACTGTATGATATCCCATCACTGCAGGGTAACAAAGCATGTAGAGAAGCTGCCTGATGAGTAATAACTCTACCAAGAAATTAGTGTTCTGTAACCTTGAAACAATATGTGCTGTATCACTTCATAGTCTCAACTGGTACTGGTGAAAAATGTAGAAGGATTTTGCCTGAAAGCAAGTGAGGATGTTTTAAAATAAAGTATGTCTCTATGCTCTATGAAAATTTGGTGTACTGTAACCTTGCAAGAATATGAAAATTTGGTGTACTGTAACCTGGCTGCAATTCTCCCCATCTTCTTTCTATCCAACAGCATACAGTTAACAGCTTGATCAAATGAAAACTAAAGGGAGGAGTGAGCTGAGCTGGAAACAAAATCATGCTTGAACAATCTTTTAAAACCTCAAAACAAAATGTGCTGTTCCACCTCTTGGTCTAACTGACCACCAAGTTTCAACGGAATCTGATGAGAACTGCAGGAGGAAAGTCAAGTCCGAAAATTTGTTAAAAAAGCATATAACTCTATCAAAAAGTAACCTTGAAACATTAGCCCTATACCACCTCATGGTCTAACTGTCCACAAAGTTTCAACACAATCCTATGAAAACTGTAGGAGTTATCCAGAAACAAAGTGTGGATGGACAGAGGCAGACAGACAGACACACGAGAACATACCATAATACCGTGCCACTATCAAGTGGTGGTATATAATAAGTACCAACTAGATATGCTTTGGTATTGAAATGACAAAAACTAGAAAAGTTTTTTGAAAAAAAAAAAAAGATGATGTTTTCCACCATCAAAATTTGACATTAATTTTGTCCGGTGCTATTAAACTTTAAAAATAAGTCCTATGTTACCAAAAATAATCAGCTCTAAAGCTTATCTCAATAAAGTATCCCTGCAGATTTGATAAAAATTCAGTGACTGGTTCTAAAACCTCAAAACAAAATGTGCTGTTCCACCTCTTGGTCTAACTGACCACTAAGTTTCAACGGAATCTGATGAGAACTGCAGGAGGAAAGTCAAGTCCGAAAATTTGTTAAAAAAGCATATAACTCTATCAAAAAGTAACCTTGAAACTATTGCCCTATACCACCTCATGGTCTCTGATGTTTTCCACCATCAAAATTTGACACTAAATTTTGTCCGGTGCTATTAAACTTTAAAAATAAGGCCTATGTTACCAAAAATAATCAGCTCTAAAGCTTATCTCAATAAAGTATCCCTGCAAATTTGATAAAAATTCAGTGACTGGTTCTAAAGATATCATGCACAAAGGGAAACAGATGAAAAATTGACACTATTAGTAGTTTGTTCTATGAAGACATTGAAAATAAGGCCAATGTCACAGTTTTTCAAGCTTTTCCCAATCATGCATCCTACAAGAGATACCCAGCACATAAGAAAGTGTCATGCTGACACAACGCTAACGGGGTTGAGACAGAAAACAATGTCTCTTGTCCGAGTAAATAAAACTTGACATTTCATGAGAATCATCTGCTGACTGCCAAGCAGATAATTTATACAAGATGCCAAGTTCTCTCTGAAAAATCATTTTAAAAAATCAGAATGTCATCTGCTACAGAGCATCTCAGCACTTTCAGGGTTAAATAAAGCATGAAGATTACCTGTAAAAGCTCACAGGCTAACAAATAGGTGTTTTCTGTGGCTTTCTCTTCAGAGACATGTGACGCAGTTATTTTAGTAACATGAGGCCACTGTAATTGTAGTCTAGCTTTCCATATTCTGTCTCCGAAGATCTTATCAAAGTGCAGGTTTGGTGCCTTCTCTCTGTCTATCTCAACAATAGGCCTGAAGACTTCATCAACCAACTGCCTTGGCTCTGGGTACCGTTGTTTAAGTAACAGGACTATAATAAGAAAAGTTTACTGGTTGATTTTTGATGTTAAAGATGTGACCCCAGAAACACGGAAACACATAAGCAGTCACCAAGTCACCCATGGTGACTAAAACATCTGCTGGGTGATGAAAAATCAGCCTTTGGGAGCCCATGAGGCAAGCAGGAACCAAGGGAAAGTTTCCAGTCAATATACAGGGAAGACGTTTGCAGCTGATGTGACATGTTCTCTCTTTTTTTCTTTTTTTTTTTTTTTTTTTTTGCAGATGTTAATTTGTCAATGTAGGAAAGCAATGTAGATGTAATCTTGATTTTCCCCTGTGTATTGCTACTACTGATCATTTAATTCACCAAAATGCACAAGCAGATATCTTGATCTTTTATCCCTTGAGGCTAAGATTATCGGCAGACACTTCTACCTGTGAAATATTTGACACTACCCCATGTACCCAGTCAAATAACAAACAGTCTGATCAAGGACTTCACTGTTTGCCTTTCCATCTGCATCTTTTGGATACAATGATAAAAGCAAACAGTTCAAATTTTGGAGTGTCCGAATTTTAGGTTTTTTATGGTAGTAAGTAAACAATTAGTGACACAAAAATCAAAAGTGTTACATGGAGACAATAAGTGCCAAATTTAGATTTGATGAAATAACAAATAAAAAAATAACTGTCTCCCTGATGTATCAGTTAATAGTATGTTGTGCAAACCAACATGACTGATATTTATTGGCAGGGACGTAAAACCTCAATACAAACAAACAACCTGAAAAAGCGTAAATGGTTGCTTAATAGTAAGCAATTGCTACATGAGACCATAAAATTTGGCCCAGGTCCCTAAATTTTGCAAATCAGGTGCCAAAGTGGTCCCTGCCTGAAGAAAGTTAAAGTCTTCTTCTGAGAAAAGATACTTTTAACACATGCAAACAAAATATATTGGTACTTTATTTTTTTTTTTTTTTGAAAAAAAAAAAATGTGTTATATTACTGAATAAAATTGTGTCAGTGAGGCAATTCAAAAAGTATTACAACATACCGTATGTTTAAAATCAATTAATGGAAAATAGTAAGAAAAATATATATGCAGACATCTATCTTCCAGAAAACAGCATCTTGACATTTCTTACAAATTGTCTCTGAGTCTGAGACAGTTTGCATGAAATGTCATACCTTGTTTTCTTGAACAGAGAAGAAATAAAAATAACAGGAGCTCTGCAAAGCAGGGCAAGATATGCTTGTTTACCATTTTACAAGGGTACCCCATCTATTAAGGCTGGCTAATAAGAGCTGAAAAGATAATTATTATCAGTCCTGCCATTGTGACTGATAATCGCTTAGTAATTGTTGAAGATTTGATCATAATTTTACCTGTTTGAGCATGACCCTATCATATGTTATACTTTATTGTATGTATTTTGTCAGACAGGCCTGAGCAAATAGTGTAAGCCCAGATGAGATGCCACAAATGTGACGTCTCATCAGAGTCTACACTGTTTGCCACTCACCCGGCTATTTAAGACAGTGGATAGTAAATTGGACGTTCAAATTTTTGATGATGTATGGTAAGGAGTTGAGGTATCTGAATACTAAGGGTAAATATGGTAAAGTAACAAACACATGAATTAAATGATCGATTATTAGCAAATCTGTAATGACAGTCATTTTTTGTGGAATTTATCGATCAGTTAATTGATTATCTGATTAATCGTGCCAGTCTTACCATCTACAGTCAACTCCCGTTATCTCGAATTCCAAGGGACTTACTGAAACACTTCGAGATATCCGTACTTCGACATATCAGAGTTGAGAGAGTGAGGAAAACAATAAATTGAACACAACATTTAACAAAAGAATATGTAATTTGGCTCCTGAAGTTAGAAATATGTATATAAAATAATGTGGAAAAGAGGAGAAATTGCTCCTGAGGAGCAATTTCTCCTCTTTTCCACATTATTTTGTTACCTGTTGTCATAGTTTCATGTTAAAACAGGGACCAGATTTTCACTTCGAGATAAGCGGTAATTCGAAATAAGCGAGTTCGAGATAACGAGGTTCGACTGTATATAGCTGGACAATGGCCGAAAATATATGGGCTTTTACAAATGTATGCTCTTTCTGTTGCCATATAGTTACCTAGTTATGGTGTGAAGGATAGTCTGAAAAAAAATAGCCAAAGGGTAGCAACTCAGAGACTAAGAAAGGGAGAGCAATCTTTTTTTTGTACACACTGACTTAACCTCATATACACTACCATACAGTTTCATCCAGATATTCCATATGTTAACCTAGTTATGACATTTATAATGGGAAAAAAATCAAAGGTAAGTAACTCAGAAACTGAGAAAGAGCGAGCAATCTTTTTTGTATGCAACACACCATCTCAAACACATTGCTATAAAGTTTCATCAAGATATTCCATGTGGCTACCTAGTTACAGCAAGCATAAGGATAGCGTGAAAAAAAAAAATAATAATCAAAGGAAATAACTCTAAAATTGAGAAGAGAGTGCAATTTTTTTTTGTAAGTGATACATTATCTTAACCTCATACACATTGCTATAAAGTTTCATCAAGATATTCCATACAGTTACCTACTTATGGTAGGTACAAGGTTAGTTAAAAATTTAATCAAAGGGAAGTAACTCAGAAATTGAGAAAGGGAGAGCAATTTTTTGTACGCAAAACACGATCTTAACCTCATACACATTGCTATAAAGTTTCATCAAGATATTCCATATGGTTACCTATGGTAGGTACAAGGTAAGTTAATAATTTAATCAAAGGGAAGTAACTCAGAAAGTAAGAAAAGGAGATCAATCTTTTTTGTACGCAACACACCGTCTTAATCTCATACACACTGCTATAAAATTTCATCAAGATATTCCATATGGTTACCTAGTTACCGCTCCAGAAAGATAGTATAAAAAATCTTATTAAAGGGAAGTAACTCAGAAAGTAAGAAAGGGATCTAGCAATCAATTTTACACACGACATCTTGACTCGCTATAAAGTTTCATCCAAATATTCCATACGGTTACCAAATTATGGAGCACACAAAGACAGTCTGAAAAAAATAAATCAAAGGGAAGTAGCTCAGAAACTAAGAAAAGGAGAGCAATCTTTTTTATATGTGACATGCAGTCTTGACCTCAAACACATTGCTATTAAGTTTCATGAAGATATTCCATATGGTTACCTAGTTATGGCATGCATAAGGATAGTATGAAAAAAAACTACCAGTAATCAATGGGAAGTACCAGTAACTCACAAACTAAGCAAGGGAGAGCAACTTTTTTGTACGTGACATGCCGTCTTAACCTCATACACATTGCTATAAAGTTTCATTGAGATATTCCATAGGGTTACCCAGTTATGGCATGCACAATAATTGTTTAAGCCGGATGGGCGGACAGACAGCCGGACGGGCGGACAGACAGCCGGACAATGCCTGGATGCCATAACATAATATGTTCGTTTTTGTTTATCAAAATGGACATATAAAAATGTCACTGCTGAAAATTTTACCCACCATGCTAATTATTAATATTTTATGAGCAAAAACATATCTTATCTCTCCCTCCACACACACCTCCCCCCAACCCCACAAATCCCACCCCCTCAGTCCTACCAACACAAACACACACATCTCACCTGCACTCACATGTACCCCATTACCTCCACCATCACTTTCATGAAAATTATGTACAGCCAGTCTGTTCGTAACCTTTACCACTCTCTGGGCAAAAATTAAGCAGCTAACAAATTGACAATGTAATGCCAACTTATCACGTATTAACCAGTCATCAATCCGGGAACAGGTGTCAATCAGAAGTTAAATATTATCTTTCACTGACATTAAGATCTTATTCGAAGAGAAAGATGGGTAGATGCTGATGTAAATGTATCACAACTACAGAGGATACAATATGTCCTCTGTGCAATCCTGCACACTAGGTAAGTAAAATGAATGTGAAAATCATACTTCTGAAGGATTTTTTCTTAATAATTGTTATATGGTCAAAGAAATAATGTTTCAACTTCATGTCTTCTTCAGAACTAAATTCCATTTTGAAAAAACATTTAACATCATGTCCGTTTGTGAAAACGTAACGCAACATTATGCGGCAAACAACATACGCAACCCTACTGTACCAGAACATGCAAACCTGAGTATATGAAAAGAGCCACATCAAGCAACGAACAAGAAAGGCGATCAGACTGCATGGATATGCAGACTGATATGCACCATTCTTGTTGGGAAAGGCATAAAGCAGGCTTTTTTCATGATTTTTTTCCAAAGCAGAATGTGACAAAATGGGTCAAAATCAGTTGATACATAGTATCTTGAAGTAATTGAAAAATATCTTTTCAAGATAACTGAAAAATATCTTTAGCAAAGAAACAAACATTTTGTGCAATGTTCATTACTATGCAAACATTCTTTACTCTAGGCATTAACCTAAAAAACACCAGAGGCACATGTCCTGAAAGTAACAAAATTTATAATTTTTTGAGATAAGGCACAACAGATCAAATTTGACAACCATTACGAAAACATACCTATGTAACTTTGACCCCCTTAAACCTCAATTTTATATAGTAAAACTAAGGTTTACATGTGTATGCATTATTTTTCTTATTTTGCTAAAAAAAACATAGATTGTGGGTACTCTTAAGACCTGCCTCACCAAGGCAGTTCTAAAGAGTACCCACAATCTGTGTTTTGAGCAGAGATATGAAAAATATCAGAATTTTATCTGAAAACTTTCAGTTTTTGATGGTGAAATTTTCAACAATTTGAATAGGCATGTTTTCGTAATGTTAGTTTAAGTGTTTGAAGGCCTGGGAGCCAAATAATCAAGGCTCGGCCAAAATATCTGCAAATTTTTCTCATTTTTAGGTCCAAAATGTTGCAATTTCAGTCCTGTACTGAGCCAAATTTCATTATTGTGTCTGTTATATGGTGTGCACAACTACTAGCAACCAGATAATCAGCAGTTTCAGATCAAATAATCAATACATGTACACAGAACAAAATTCGATGAGTTCATGTTTAAAGATTCAGAAACCCATGAGGCTCATTTGCATCAAACATACATTTATTTAATTTCATAGGCTTTTTCTTCTATCACATGAGTGGTCCATAGTCTACATTATTATTTCATTGAAGGTGCATGAAAACTAAATACAGTCTGCTTTTGCAATATGGAGAAATATCTATGAAAAATATTGGAAGAGATCAATTCTGTTTTCTGCAAAATAATAGGATGATCAACAACTGGTACCAGGATGATCAACAACTGGTACCACAACAAGCTGCAATGCTTATCAATGATAAAGTGCAGTTATCCTAGAGGATGATAATTATCATACTCAAGGACAACTGCACTTTACCGGTACCTATTATTCATTTGCTTTTAAAGCTTACATTTAACCTGGGCTGCAGCCCCCAAACACCTGCAGCATTATAGTGTCTAAGTTCCAATCATAAACAATTCAAAAAGAAATTATGTAGATGTAAGCCCACCCATAAAATGAAGTCAAAATTAACCCATTGTAGTCTGGAGACCCCTAACAGGGTAACTGGCAAACAGTGCAGACAGATCAGACACCGTGTTTGATGTGGCGTCTGATCTGGGTCTCCACTGTTTGCAAAGTTTTGCCATTTTTCTTTTGGAATTTCTAAATCTCATAGCGGAATGTACCTACAACTTAAATTAGCACTTCCAATTTATAGTGTGGGGGAGTCTATTCCATCTGCAATGGGTTAATAAATATGGTAAAGTGCATTCTAGCTGATTAAGGTGCAAACTGAATCACTGGGTCAGTATGTGCTCGTGACATCAGTAAAATGTCACTATTGACAGTTCAAAGATTATGTTTACTTGGGTATCTACAGACATCTATGTTTGCTCTACTTGCTCTGAACAGTGATTTTTTTTTTTTCATTATATTTATGATATTTTGACAGACAACTGGATCCCTAATGAGAGTTCATCAGGCACATTTTTTCCTCCTCAGTTTTCATTGAATTCATCATTAGGTAGCCCTTCTGAAAGCAGTATAGATACAATGAAAAAGAAGAAATAATTCTTGTATTTCTACCTTCGTGTTCCTCTGGATGAATACGCTTCTGTAGCAGACGATCCTTGAAACTGAAAGTAGCCTGGTGATCTTCAGAACAGAATTTTCTAATTAGCCCTACATATCTTTCACACGCTGTCCTCAGAAACGGATGAATTGCCTGTCTCTGCCTAAATAGACAATGCCTCACAACAGTGCTCATAATATGCATTCAACTAGAAAGAAAAAAAGGCCTGAAATTTTCAAATGAAGAAAAGCATATTTGGTTGTTTACAACCTTGAGTAGCAGGGGAGGCTACTCTTATTCTTCGAATTTAATTGTTGTAAGCATCAAAAGCTTAAACAAAGCTACAAGGCGTTAAAAGGAGCGAACCATGATAAACTAGACAAATGTCTGTCTTAAATGGCAGAGCGCAGTTTAGTCAGTTTCAATATGACATCTAGGCCTAACGGAATAAATAGCATAAAGGGAGACAATCAGAATAGTTATTAAATTTCATAACGGAATAAAGCCTAAATCTGCATATCAGGTTATGTTTTCAACCTAATCTAATTGTCTCCCTTGTTTCGTTCTTTCTTTCTTCCGTTACGTCTT
Source organism: Anodontia alba (assembly GCA_964016985.1). Classification (NCBI taxonomy): domain Eukaryota; kingdom Metazoa; phylum Mollusca; class Bivalvia; order Lucinida; family Lucinidae; genus Anodontia; species Anodontia alba. Next base: position 77,712,670 of record OZ024828.1, read on the forward strand.
AACCTCCGAAGAGGACGTCAGACGGGGTTCGGTAAACGAGTGCAAAAGGGGGTTAGCTGAAAATAAAAGAGGTGCACAGTTAAGAAAAAGAATATACAGATGTGAAACAAGAGTTAGTATAGGTAAAAGATAAAAGCTTGTTGGGTGTTTAGGGTGAGATATGGATTACTTGGCACACAGCATAGCTCTTAAATGCTATTTATTCCGTTATGCCTAGAATATGACATTCAACCTTACCTAACTGCGCTCTGCAGCTCATTTTTCGTTGGAATTACAACGAAAAACGAATATACTTCGTGTGTGTGTGTGTGTGTGTGTGTGTGTGTGTGTGTGTGTGTGTGTGTGTGTGTGTGTGTGTGTGTGTGTGTGTGTGTGTGTATATATTTTGTTACCAAAACGTGTTGCTTTGTGCACGCTCGGACATTCAATATTTTGTATAATCATGCACGCCTTAATAATGCTGTTGCTTAAATGGATTGCAAAATTATGTAAGGAGTCATCAGTGAGTTGTGCGTGTTTGTCTATTATTGTGTATGCATGCACAATGCAACAGAATTTTGCGATTGTATATGCGCGCACAATGCAACAGAATTTTGCAATTGTATGTGTGTGCACAATGCAACGTATTTTTGTGGTTGTAAAAATATGCTATTTTGTGCATACATAACACTGCATAAATATGTATGTTAGGGCGTGCAAAATCCAACAAAAATGTATACACATATACCTGGTGTGTGTGTGTGTGTGTGTGTGTGTGTGTGTGTGTGTGTGTGTGTGTGTGTGTGTGTGTGTGTGTGTGTCACAGACGCTACTGTTGTTGTTGTTGTTGTTTAGGTGTTCAGCCTTTGCAGACTCAGCAACTCTTCCAAGTTGTTTGGGCAATAAGCACTTTCAATATAAAATAATTCAACAAATAAAACATATATAAGATCTTCCATAAGTGGTACAATATCAAACATTGAAATTCCAGACACTGGCTATCACTACTAGAGCTAACATTTGAATAATACAGTTTGTAATATGGCGATGGATGTGTCGCTGGACCTTCCTTATTTAATTTATAAGTTCTAAATTAAGCCCCTCCACTGATTGCTGAACATTGTCGTGGTTCTGGGTGCTCCACGTTATGGGTCCATCGAATTACCCAAATTCACCCCAAACTACCCCAAACCATCCCGAACTACTCTAAAAAAAAAAAAAAAAAAAAAACAGTAAGAGAAAAGTCCAGGGAGTGCCACAATCACAAACCGCAGCCCTTCCCAGACCCCAAAAGGAAGAGGAAACCGACAAATCTAAACAAGCACAAACCGAACAAACGTACGAAAAGCACTAAGATTAGCTCTCTCTTCCCGAAGCGAGGTAATCGCAAACCTTCATAAATAAAACAAAATATACAATTTAGGTCTGTTTGCTAACTTATATTGATGTAGTTTGTTTAAATTTATGACTTAAATATAAAATACACTTTGAGCATCAATATCTTCCATGTCTCTTAGCAAATTCTGATCGAACCATAGCTATTATATTCTTATATACTTCAAAAATAATCACCGTGATGTTTCCAGTCCCTTAGACTTGCCATCATCGAAGAATAATGACATTACAATGGTTAAAATTGTGTACAGAAATTTGTCAGGGTTCTCCAAAATGGCGGATAAAGTGAGATTATCCTAACATAATTTTGGCACTGAATTGCGGCTAGTGGAGTTGTGACTAGGACTTGCTCCCATAAGATATAGAAGCAAGAGGATTTTCTCGTTCTCGAGTTGTGCTGTTGAAATACATATCATAATATAGCTGCCATTTACTAGCACAACCCCCGCCGCCGCCCCCACCCCCTCCCCCACCCATATTTTTTTTTTTTTTTTTTTTTTTTTTTTTTTGACAAAGATTGCATTTTTTGCCGTTTTTGTCATGAAATTAATTTCCCACTAAGTGCCTTTTTTTGTATTTTCATATATTGTTAGTTGGTACAATCAATTTATGATCTCCTTTTAACCATTAAAGCGCCAGTCACAGCTGCAGCATACGGCACTTTGAAAAAAAATCGAAGAAAACAAGTTTTGATATTTCATGTGAATCGTCTTTTGAGCAGACAATTCATGTGAAATATCAAGACTTTTTTTAAAGTTAAAAAAGGTAATAAAATGTCGTCTGCTACAAATTTCGCTTGGCGCTTTAAGGGTTAACCATCGAAAGACACTATTCAGAATTTAAATGACAGTTGAAATCCTTGCTTGTTTCCAAAGCATAATTACAAGTGATCGATTTGTAAATGTAAAAGAATTTCTGTTCATCACGTTGATGAGCCCATACAATGAATACCCCACTTTTTACAGGGATAGTAGGATAGCTAATGTTCTGACATTTCTGTCTGAAGCTAAATCTAGGCCCTTATCACCTGTATGCGAAAGGTAAAGACTATATCGAGACTGTGCATATGCGCAGGCCCACCTGAGCCTTCGCTTTTTGCTTAAATATGCTAAGGACCCTTTATGCATATTGCGTCTCAATATTACTGTGACAAATATATCAAGTCAAAATCTTATGACGAGGCCTGATCTGAGTCTTCGCTGTTGGAACATTAACTAGAGTGTAGTGATATTCGAGCAATAAATTGACTCAACATGTACAACGTTGTATCAACATTTATACAAACATGTACCGTCATATATTATCAATGGAAACATTTTTTTGTTTTTCTTTTCTGTTTTATTTTATTATTTTTTTTTTTTTTCAAAATTCTATTTTATGAGTTTAAGTATACAACATTGTAACACATGATAGCAAGTATTAAAAAAGCACAAATGCTATGTGATGCTAACACATTATCACTACCTCAATCCGAGACCGAGAATCTTGCTGCGCTTGAAATGGATAGAAAAACATGTTTCTTAAAAGCTGTTCAATATCCAGTAGTGTACTCTCATCAGTCAGTAATTGAGTCCCTCCACAGAGGTACCTCCCTCGGTTTATTGTTGTAGATTAATCATTTATCAACTTATAAGATATATAAGAAGCAATTACTTTTGGTAAGATGGAATGAGCTGTTCTTATGTTCATTATTACGATTTAATGAACCTAAACATATTCTTTTAAACATTCCAGCTAAAATTTGGTTACTGTAGGAGAATAAAACCAATGCTATCATCCAGGGGATACCACCTCCATCGAATGAGACAAAATGCAGGTATATACATATTCCGGTACCGGATTGTTTGAGCAGGGCGCAAAACGTCCGGCTTTGGAGTTTTGTTTTGGCGTCTGTCGAACACAGACGTTATGTGCCAGTAATCTTATAATGGACTTTTTTGCGTACATACGCAAATTCTTTATAGAGGCGTAGATTTTTTTCTGCGTATGTCGGCAGAGTCCTGCAAGTTTGACGTAAAATTTCCAGAAATGTATATGTTAGATTGGGAAAATCACCACCATTGCTAATAATCCTATATTGGACTTTTGACGTACATACGTCTCTATATAGAGCCGTGGACTTTCTGCGTAAGCACGCAAAAAGTCCTCCAGATGAGATGTAAATGTTCACGTGTTGGATTGGGAATATCACAGACAGAGATAATAATCCTTTAATGGACTTTTGCCTTACGTACGCAAAATCTTCATAGAGCCGTGGATTTTTTCTGCGTGCGTCCGCAGAAAGTTCTCCAAGTGAAACGTAAAATTACGCTTCAATGTGTCATGCCGTTCGTCAACTAAGCAATAGTTCAATAAGCGCATGTTGTTTATCAGTTAAGGTTTTATGGAATAAAAATAAGTGGACGTGGTGCCCATTTTGACATATTTAAACTAATCAAGTTTCTCCACGGCTTGAAGAGTTTCTTTGATAACTTAAAACAGGTCACCAGCACACCCACCTACTTTTATACCATAAACCTGTAAAAATGACAACTCGAAGAAAGCATCATATGCTTAGGCAAACCCCACGCCGGCCTCTGATAGAAATTCGCCCATGGATGCAGAAAAGCCGTTCGAGGAATATCTGCTTACGTACGCAAAAATCCACACCTCTAACAGAAAATCGCATATGAGCGGAGAAATGGCTTGCGAGGAATATATGGGTACGCAAAAAATATCCACCACTTTTTATAGAAATTTGAGTATAAGCCCAATAATCCGCATAGGTACACAAAAAATATCCAAGTCTCTAACAGAATTTTGCGTTTGTGCGCCAAAATATATCCAAGGCTCTAATAGAAAACAATGCGTATGAGCGCAAAAACTCTATTCTCGAATATTCCAAAGACAGAGTTTCTGCGTAGGACGCAGAAATTCCGACAGAGTGACAAAATAGTGTGTTCATATGCAAAAATCCAAAAAATGACTATTTGCGCGCAAATAGTCCATATCTGGATCAATATATATCTCAAAATACTGGCTGACTGTTTAGATTTTTTTAACGCTACCAGGCCACTGAGACACATAGAGGCAGCGCCTTGTTAAAAATATTCTATTGCCCACATTTAAATACGCCTAAATTTAATTGTTGTGTAAACAAAATATGTTTTTGTTTCTCAGTTTTGGACAAGTAAACCATTAAGTGGGTCCAATTAAGTGATGGCATAAGCAGATGAAAGCACAGTCCTCTTTTCAGGTATCAGCAAAGAAATACAAACTGTGACGATTTGTTTGTCCCTTTGATCTTTGCTTGACGTTTTCATTAATTTCGCATATCAACAGGGAAAAAATCAGATTATTCGGTTTTAATGAAATGCTTGTCATAAAAAAAATTCATTAGTTTATGGAATTATAACAAAAGCTGATACAGAGCATGGGAAAAATGGCACAAAATTATTCACTATAAATTCCGAACAAAGTCTGGTCTGCAAGGTGTCTGGACTGCAAAATGTCCCCTTTTGGCCCACTGTATTGCATGATTTAAATTAGCCTGCAAATTATACCCAACAACCATTCACACATGAGACAAACCTCGCTGCCGACTGAGCTAGCCCGGCTCCTGATGGGTCGGGTGTGAAAGCCACGGCCGAGCTGCCGACCCTAGCCGAAAAAGCCGAGCCTGATATAGTGTGTTCTTGTTTTTGTTCAAACGAGTTCAAGCTACTTATTTCTTTTAATCTGATATTACCATATAATTATGTAAAATGCTGTATTCACAATTAAATTTTGTATTATTAGTCGCTTATTTATGACTTTATATCCAATTTTCCATTCAACAGGGGTATGAAAGCCACGGCCGCAAAAAGGATATGTTTTGGCCTGTTTGTGAACAAACAGCGATGTGTTATAATCTGAAACTTTGACAGAAGTTGCAAAAAGATATGTAAAATTACTTTGAATCATTATAACATGTAGAAACGGTTTATGTTTCCCATTATTCCTCTTTTTCATCCAAATAACGAGGAACGGCAGAATCTAAAAATAGAATAGACATAAACTAAACGAAAATAACCGAAACGGCTGAAAGGGCCTAAAGGCTCACTTGAGCTAATAATACAGTCATAAATGACTCCACATCTATGACTAATTGATAGCTTTTTCCATTAATGCTAGTCATCATACTGGTATTAGATGGAATTGTTACGTTTGGACCCTTTCAATGTTCTTGCTTTCCGTTTCGGTTACTTTCGTTTAGTTTACTCTGTTCTATAAAATGTATTTAGATTCTGCCGATCCTCGTTATTTGGATGAAAAAGAAGAATAATGGGAAACATAAACCGTTTCTGCATGTTATAATGATTCAAAGTAATTCTGAACATCTTTTTTGCAACCATTGTCAAAAGCTCAGATTATAAAATATCGCCATTTATTCACTAACTCAGCTACTCGAATCCAGCAGATCAAGTAGAGATCCTGAACCAGCAGTTTGTGAGCTCCTTCACCAGAGAAGACTCTACTTCGTTTCCTTAGATGGGCCCAGGGTTGCAAAAAAACCGCACCACCCATAACCATACAGGAAAATGGAGTTAAGAAACTTCTTGAAGGACTGAACCCTCACAAAGCAGGTGGACCGGACCAGATTTCACGCCGATTCCTGAAAGAGATGGCGTCTTCCATTGCTCCTGCTCTCACACTCATATTTCCAGCTTCCTATGACCAAGGTTAAGTTCCAGATGATTGGAAGAGAGCCAATGTCACCCCATTATATAATATGGGAGATAAAAGCAAGGCCGCCAACTACAGACCAGTATCCCTGACCTTGACTTGCTGTAAGATCATGGAACATATAGTCCACAGTCATCTTATGAAGTTCCTGGAAAGCAACAAGATACTGACTGATCACCAGCACGGCTTCCGGAAGAGAAGATCCTGTGAGACCCAGTTACTCATCACAGTGCATGACCTTGCAGCAGGACTCGACAGACGCCAACAGATTGGTGCCATTCTGCTGGACTTCAGCAAGGCGTTTGATAAAGTTCCACATCAACGCCTTGCTGCTAAGCACAATCATTATGGAATCAGAGACCAGACCCTATCATGGATCAAGAGCTTCCTTGCTGACAGAAGCCAGCAAGTCGTCCTAGATGGGAAATCATCTCCAGCCGCTCCAGTTACGTCCGGGGTTCCGCAGGGCACAGTCCTCGGCCCTCTCCTGTTCCTGGTTTACATCAACGACCTGCCCTCAAGAGTCTCCTCGTCAGTACGACTGTTTGCCGACGACTATCTGCTGTACAGAGTGATCAAAGACCATCAAGACGCAGAGTTGTTGCAGATCGACCTTAATCAGCTTCAAGAGTGGGAACGGGACTGACAGATGCTGTTTAACCCAGACAAATATGAACACATCCGGATCACCAACAAGCGTAAGATCATACAGACTTCATATACCATCCACGGCCAGCAGTTGAAAGAAACCATTCAAGCAAAGTACCTTGATGTCACCATAGACAGCAAGCTTTACTGAATAGCCATGTGGACCTGGTGACTAAAAAGGGCCAACCAGACTACAGCCTTCCTGCGCAGAAATCTCTCTTGTTCAAGAGATGTCAAAGCGAAATGCTATAAGTCCCTTGTCCGCCTGCAAATGGACTACGCCTCTACGACGTGGGACCCATACACCAAGACCAACGCCGCCAAAATAGAAGCTGTCCAGAGACGAACTGCCAGGTTCTGTTTCAGTGACTACAGCCGAACCAGCAGTGTCACTTCAATGATGCAAGAACTCGGATGGGAGGATCTACAAACAAGGTGACAGCAGAACAAGGCTATTATGATGTATAAGATCGTCAACAACCTCGTTGACATCCCCGCAGACCAGTATCTAACAACTGCAGGAGCATCAACTAGAGGCCACAAACAGCGATACTTGGTTCCTTTCTGCTCAGTCAATGCCTGCAAAGGGTCTTTCCGACGGCAATCCGTCTCTGGAATACTCTGCCAGCCAGTATCATATCAGCACCATCAATAGACGAGTTCAAGATCCTCGTCTGTGCTAGTATTCCAAGGCCATAACTGAGGTCAGCTTGTTTTTAACCTGCTTTTAAACTCTTAATAAGGAGCCTTCCTTCATGGATGTTTTAAAGTTTTCACAGTGCGACTATGCCCTCGGGATTATGCATTTAATTGGAAGATGAAGATAGCTCGCCAAAATATACCCCTTTCGCGGCCGTGGCTTTCATACCCCTATTGAATGGAAAATTGGATATAAAGTCATAAATAAGCAAGTGATTTTACAAATTATAATTGTGAACACAGCATTTTACATATGTGGTGATATAAGATTAAAAGAAATAAGTATCTTGAACTCGTTTGAACAAAAACAAGGACACACTATATCAGGCTCGGCTTTTTCGGCTAGGGTCGGCAGCTCGGGCGGCCGTGGCTTTCATACCCGACCCACCTAATGAACTTTTACAAGGGAAATATGTTTCCTAAATTCCTATGTATAAAGATGTCGCGAAAATTCACTTTTACAAAGATAAAACCGACTTTAGATGCGCTGGCAACACGAATTTGTCCATTTCGAATATTAGTAGTCCCATGCGACGCCTTTTAGTCGTTGCTGTTTAGTATTGTTTTTTAATTCATGTAAGCGGCACGTTTTTATGTTTTTTCAGTTTCCGGAAGAAACTCCTCTCACGTAAGTTATCTATGTATGAGTCCCGGTATTTGTCAAAAGCTACAATCTACCCACAAATGCAAAATATATCCGTTTACAACAATATCGTGCAGAATAATATGAAATTAGGCACTGCCTAGATGCGTGCAAAGAATCCCCACTTAATAGGCCCTCCCAGGACATGCAGGAGGTACCATGTTCCCTAAAAACAAAAATATGCTATGTTTCCTTGTTCCCTAAAAGCAGTTTCCAAAATTTCCATGCTGCCTGTTCCCCAAAATTAGTTTTGTTCCCTTAAAATATTTTGCAATGTTCCCTGAAAGGAAATGAGCATGATCCCTTGTTCCCCAAAACCTCTGTGAAGGCCTCGCTAAAGACTTCTTACATCATGTACATAGTACATAACCCTGAAATTATGCAGAATTCTCGGCCCCTTGCATGACCCCAGTGCGTAGATAGGTTGAGACAGGTCTGGGCAGATAGGCTGAGACAGGTCTGGTTGCCCAGAGGTGAATGAGAGAGTCTGAGTGCATATTCATTTGCCTGCATTAGAAAAGATGAGGCTTGTATAGGATGTAGTGGGCAGGGGGGGGGGGGGGGGGAGGAGCGGGAGGGTAGGGTTAGCTCATCAATATCTAGTATCCCTGGAAGTCAATAGATGAATATCCTATATCCCTTATATATTTTGTGCAATATCTTTTTTTTTTTTTTTTTATTTTTTAAATATCCATAAAAGTACCAAACTGGGTTTCAAATATACCACATCCCTGGTAGTAAAATGTTGAATATCCCATACCCCTTGAAGTAAAAAAGCAAATATACCACATCCCTGGAACCCTTATACTGGCCTCAAGGGTACAATGGTCAACAGTTTTGATTTGTTGTTGTTGTTTTTTGATTTGTTTTGTTTTTGTTTTTTTTTTTCATAAAATCAAAGGAAAACCTATTCAGAATATGTTTGTGAAGTTTTACCTTTAAATAAAATGTTGCATTGTGGCCAATTTGTGGAATTATGTAAATATAGCATTGTTGGTTGTATTTCTGTTTATAGCAATGAAGTTTTTTCTAATGTGAAAAATGTGCTATTTTACTTTCAGCTGGCATAACTTTGCAGTGGTTTGGCCTTCTGATGCGGTTTTTGACAAAAAGCTCTATCATTATATGTAGCAATTTCATTGAAATAGTAAAAACTATGATTTGATCTTTAAAATCCTTCTCTGAGATTCTAAACATTGAGGCAATGTTGTATTAACAGCATATGCCTGCTTGGCAGAGGCATGTTAACCTAATGAATAAATGAAACACAGAAAACTAGGTGGGCATTAATGTTACAATACTGTTTCTTCTCGACTTTTTTACTAAAAGTATGTAAGACAGGGCAAGACAGTTGCCTTCAACCAAAGAGGTCCATCAAATTTTTATGGAATGGGATACTGGCCAACTAATCACAGGAGTATGCTCGTCACCCCACTCCCACTCTCTGTACTAGAACAAAGATAAGTGCAGTGGATAATGGAATAATAAGTCCTTCCCAGGTGTGGGTGGGGGTGGGGGGTGCCTGTTGCCTTGTTCCCCTGAAATATTTCAGCATTTTCCCTTGTTTCCCGAAATCAAAATTTTAATTTTCTGTGTTCCCTGCTCCCCAAAATTACATTTGTTCCCATATTCCCTTCATTTTTAGACTTGTGTTCCCCTGTTCCCACTCAATAATCTCCCGGGAATAATCCATCTTATATTTAGCACTTACATGTACCAGGCTATGGACATTATACAGCTGTCCTTAAATTGATGATATTTTTCTAAATTTTCCTAGAAAATAGGATCTGACACTTCATGCAAATTGTCTCCTTTTGCATGAAGTGTCAAATCCTAATTTCTAGGAAAAATAAGAAAACTATTTCATAATGACGTCTGCTGAAATTTTTACCCAGCATGCTTACGTATACATGTAGTTAGAGGTTCCTGTGTACCAGTAATTTTCTAGGGTACCAACTTCAACCAGTAAGATTGAGCATGAAGACAGAAGTTCTGTAGTGTCTACATTCAAAAGTATTTTATTATTGCAAAAGAGCTCTTGTTAGGGAGGAACATTTGACTTTGTAGCAGTGTCAGAAAAGGTACCTTTGGACATGTGCAGCCAGTGAAGATTCAGATCAGCCTGCACATTCATGCAGTCTGATCAGAATCTTCACTGGACACATTTTGGTTAGCCAAGGATGCAAAGTTTCATCATGCGGACAACAGAGAGTCAGATCGGACTGTGAAGATGCACAGGCTGATTGAGTATTTGTAGTGTGCACTTGACAGAATGTACATTTTCTCACATGGGAGCTCATTTGATTTCTTCCTAGAGGTGTTGCCATGCTGAATTAATTAAGATCCTAATTTTCAGCCAACCAGATTTCTTTTGATCCAGATTGTTGATACAAATTCAGATTATGAGATACTAAATGACAAACAGTGCAGATCCAGATCAGTTGGCTTCTTCACTGTTTGCAAAGGCAGGGCATATCCAGGCTCAGTAGGACCAGGGCTAAGAAGGGACATTTAGTGATAATTTTGGATTTTTGTTGTTGTTGTTTTTTTATTTCTACATAAAAAAAAATGTATGTGACACTCACAACACATGCTTTTATGGAGAGTAGGGACAGAACTATCATCAAGTTATCCTATTTAAGGAACCAACTTAATAGCTACAGATAAGAGGGGGTATCCACATAATATTTTATTTATGTCTCTACTAAAACATATGTTGTGGGTACTCATTGGAAGCGCCTCGCCAAGGAGCTTCCAATGAGTACCCACAACATATGTTTTTGTGGAGAAATAAGAAAGATATCAGCATTTTTTGGATAAAAAAAAGTGCCTTATCTGTTGCTATGCAACTTTACCCAACATGCAAAGCCTGCAGCAAATCAGTGGTTACTTGTTTGTTTATTGAAAGAATCGAGTAAATTTGAATTTACTGCTTTACATAATACTCATATAAAGAAATTGTTTCTATCTTTCTTACTGAAGGCTGGTCCTGGTCTGAATACAGGCCAGTGTGGAAGAAGTCACCATGGCGACCAGTGCTGAGATAAGAGAGGGGTTTCTGTGTCCCATGTGCATGAAGGACCTGGGTACCGTCTCACAACTACAGTCACATTTTGAAGAGGCTCACAGTACTGAAGACAAGGCTGTGTTTAATCATCTAAGAGGTATGTTCAGCTGATAGAATACTATTGGATTCAACCCGTTTGTGCCGAGTGGATTCTTCTACTTTAACTCTTTGGACAGGTTCATTTCCTATATGAGGGGTGTCTGGTTAGTTTTTATTATTGTCATGTTTGTAGAAATATCTTAATGCAAACAGTGTAGACCCTGATCAGACGCCGTATTCTGTGGCATCTGATCTGGATCTACACTGCCAGTTTCCCCGTTATGGGACAGGGTTTATATGGGTTAACAGAGGAGTATTTGATGATAATTCTGGGAAAGTTTTCTCAATGTCTTCATAAAAACATATTTGTGGGTATTCATTGGAAGTGCTTCAGCAAGGCAATTCTAATGAGTACCCAGTACTTTTTTTATGGAGAACTGGAGAAAATTATCCAAGAATTATCCCACCCCACCCAGTCTCCCTTAGCATGTCCTGTTTATATTATTTTTTTTTTCTACTTTTCCCAGAAAACAAGGTTAGACATTTTATGTCAATTTCCTTCTTAGACAGTTTGTATAAAAGTCAAACGCTGTATTCTGGAACAAAGAAAAAGGTTATCTGCTGAATCTTGTACCCAGCATGTTTAATGTCAATGGAGAGCTTCAAGACTCCAGATGAAACTTTTCATTTCTCCATAAGCCATGTTATAGGTATAGTGCTTGGAGGATAATTTGACAGTGACGTCAAATTCTCTACCATTCTACACCTGGGTAAAGCAGTTTTTGCATGAATTATCTGGAAAACATTAGTGCAACAATTTTATGTCGCTATATGTGTGTTTTCGGTTAGTATGTTGCAATAGAGCAGTTGGTAGAGCAGAGTGCTATGGACGAACGATTAGAAGAATGTTTAGTACACAAAATCCTAGCAGCATCTCAGTTTTCTTTTTTTTTTTTTTTTTTTTTTTCAGCTCACCTGAGCAAAAGCTCAGGGTGAGCTATTGTGATCACCCTCTGTCTGTCCTCTGTCATTCATCATCAACAATTAGTTTACTCTAGAGGTCACAGTTTTGACCCAGTCTTGATGATACTTGCCCAGAATGTTTGCCCCTATGAAATCTGGTCAAATTCGATACTGGGTCACTTGGGGTCAAAAACTAGGTCACCAGGTCAGATCAAAAGAAAAACTTAACACTCTAGAGGTCACATTTTTGAAGCAATCATCATGAATATTGCTCAAAATGTTTGCCTTGATGATTTCCAGGTCGTTTGAAACTGGGTCACTTGGGGTCAAAAACAAGGTCACCAGGGCTTCCATTAACTTCCAGACTCAGGAAGTCCCAGACTTCTTACCCCTCAAATTTGGAAGTCCCACAGGAAAATCTAGGAAGTCCCACTTTTTTTTTTGTGCTGCGGCGGTCTGCCCTTTCTTTAGTAGAACATAGGTTCTTATTTCTGTGTCACACAGAATCATCATGATATACGCTTCTCTTAGATGTGTTTTAAAAATGCCCTTATCGCTTATTAAAATTCGATCGCATCTTTTTGGAAAGCCTGTACTTGTATGTCGGACCTTAGAGAAGGCATCAACATTGGTACAACTTCACATTCGTTTCAAAGCCCAGAGAAAGAAAAAAGAAAAGAAAATACATGAGAGAAAACACCCAAAACATGTTTTCTTAAAAATAAACTATGCTGAAATTATTTTGCAGAAATGTATCTAATGAAATATTTGTTCGGATTGAAGCTGATCAACACGAGCGAACGAGTTGCTTACTTCACAAAAATTGCGGGATAACGGCGCCGACTCGTGCAACAACAAACAAATTAAAGGCAGCTCTCGATGAAATACCAACAGCAAAACATTCGTTCGCGGAGAAAAGCAAGCAAAACCATCGCAAATCGCCTATATTTAGACTTACTTTGCGTCTTTTCCGCGCTGGTAAACAGCGCAACCGGAACAAGGCTACGCATTTAGAAACGGGTTTTCCGAAAATTTTGACGAAAAATATGTTTTCTTTTCATTTGAAAAATTGCTTTTGTTGTCATGACAAACGTAAGCTTCTAAATTCGAATAGGTTTCAATTTGCGTTCTGTGCATAATTGTTATTTATTTATTTATAGAATTTCACTCGGCAATTCCCGGAAGTGTTGCAGACGACACACGTTCTTAGCAAAATAATAATTTAAGATTTTAAGACGTGAATATTAAAAAATAATAATGACTTCATATAATTTCAACGAATATTTTCGGGGTCGCAGTAGAAAATTTAATTATAAAAACATCAATTAATCAACTCAGCACGCGTGATAAATACACGCAGTGATCACGCAGCCATCAAAGGGGTGCTGCGACGCTTGACACGGCTGTCAATAAAACTCCCGCAAGCGTAAAGTGGGACGTCCTCAAAGCTCAGTCAACACAGGTAGCGAATTTCCGGTAAGTAGGCGGGGCAAACATCATACAACTGGTTAAAAGTGGGCGGCCTTTTGACAATTTTTGGACGTCTCGGGTATCGATTTTGGACGGACAAAAGAAATTTCGGAAGTCCGCGGTACGTCTTTGAAGTTCAATTTGGACGTCCGGTGGCAATCTCAGGGCGTAATATACGTCGTACGTCCGCTTAACGGAAGCCCTGGGTCACCAGTCCAAACCAAAGGAAAACATTGTTAACACTCTAGCAGTCACATTTATGAAGCAATCATCATGAATCTTGCTCAAATTGTTTATCTTGATGAGTTCTAGGTCAAGTTCGAATTTGGGTCACATGGGATCAAAAACTAGGCCACATCAGTGTAAAACCTTATTAACACTCTAGCGGTCACATTTATAAAACAATCATCATAAATCTTGTCCAAAATATTTGTCTTGATGATTTCTAAGTCAAATTTGAAGCTGGGTCACGTTCCACCATGTATTTTAAGAAACAACTGCATAAAAAGCCAAATTTGGACCAAATTAATTTTAGTTCATTTACAGTACTCATTAGCAGTGCCTTGTGAAGGTACTTCTAATGAGTACACACAGTGTATACTTTGTGGAGAAATAAGAAAATATTTATGGGGTTACCCTACTTAACTGAAACTCTGAAAAACATTTGAGCCAGTGCATGACAAGACCTACAATAAGATCTGTGTGAGTGGCAAAGACTCAGATCAGCCTGTATGTCCAGCCAGTATGTCAAGGGTGCTCGTTATCACTTTTTGAATAACCTGTAGGTCAAAGAAGGCACATGCGACTGATCAGACTGCACTGATGCTGATCTGAGTCTTCCCTGGTAGCACAAGTCTTATTGTAGGCTTTGTCATGCGCTGGCTCATTTCATTTCATCTCATCAAAGCATCTTATCTGGTATACTAACTATATAAAAGTTCTTATTTTATTTTAGGTTTATTTGATAAGGCAAAGAAGAAAATCCTGGGTGATCGTGATGATAGTGATGATGTTGACTCTGTTAGTAAAAGTAGTTCTATGGCAACACCTCAGACAACCAGTCTGTATGATGTTGACTACTGGGGAGCACAAGAAACAGGTAATTTTGTGGATGGTGCAGGTCTTTACAGTTGACACCAATGATTGTGTCAGTTGTTTAGAGCTGATGGCTGAATTGGGAAAACACAATACGAAAAGAAAGCCATATGAACTTTATGCACTGAAAATGGGCCATGTCATAACCTACCATAGTAACCCAAGTTATTGGTCTATGCAAACAGTATAGACCCAGATCATATCAAGGGTTGAGCGCAAGACTATAGTAATTCAAACATATTTTTGAAACCCTTGTTTAGGGGCAACTTGGACCCCTTAGTAAACAATGCAAATTCATACGAGCAATGGCACCTAAATTTTCATTGTTTACGGAAAGACATATTGTAATCTTCATAACGCCTTCATGGTGAGGAGATTAGGTTTGGGGAAAAACAACCATCTGACTTACGCCAGTCTTGCACTCAACCCTCGATATGCAGCAGAATGTGTCAGTTAATCAGGGTCTGCACTGTATACCACTCATTCAACAGTTTTCCAACACATCTATGGGTGGTAAAATGGACGTTTGACTTTTAGGAAAAGGTAAGGGCCCAGTTGTTCAAAGCGTCGTTAGCTTAACGAGCTTGTTAAGGGTCATTTCGTTAACTGTTTTAGCGGATTCAATACACAATATTCTGATATTTTGTGCTGAAAAAATGTGAGTAGCTTTTGCACTGCAAAAGCTACTCACATTTTTTCAGCAAAAAATTTCAGCATATTTGCGTATCACTCGACCTAAATTTTAACGAATCGTTAACTAACGATGTCGTTAGCTTTGAACAACTGGGCCCAGGTGTTAAAACTTGTATTTAGGGTATATACGGTACTGTCCTTTCAACATCATTTGGAAAAATGTTTTACTTGGCTTTTCTGTTCGAACCCATTTTAATCTGGAGACCTCCAAAAAGGGTAATTAGCAAACAGTGCAGAAAAAATAAATAGTACACACTACATACAATAATAAAAACTAACCAGACTCCCTGCTGTTAGAAATAGACTAGTCTGAAAAGAGTTGTTGTAGAAGGGATTTGTAATTGACAATATCTTAATTGAAATATTTCTGCATACTGTCTCAAAATTATGGCACTGAAATTGAATTTACTGCCAGATATTGGTATGGCCTTTGGGATTTCTTATTCTGATCAGAAGAGATGTGAGCAAATTAAAAAAAGCATATAATATTCTCTACTAATTACATAGGGTTTTGCCCATAGGATAAGTACATATAGATTTTTTTTTTTTATTATTAACTCTGGTCCTGCTGAACCCAGATATTCCATGCCTTTGCAGATAGTATAGAATCAGATCGGTTGGTTTCTTTTTTCTGGATCTGCACTGTTTGCCATTCAGTATATGAATTTATCGAAAATCTGGATCAAGTAATCTGATTGGCTGACAAATAGAAGTGGGTGAGGCATCTTAATTTATTCAGCATTACAAGGGTTGATATGCAACAGACAGAGGAGGAGAGTAAATAAATCTGTCAGGAATGATATACTTTAAATGTCATAAAATTTAGAACACTTTATTCCATATATTTATATCTGGGTCTGCACTGTTTGTATATGCCATTTTATCAGACACTTTGGTGTATGAAATTTTAGGACATTTTCAGTATTCATATTTGCATTTACAGGGGTGATTCATAGCTGGACAGATAATTTTCGTGCTTTGCGGGATGCTCGTGTGGACAAGTGTGTAGTGGAGACCAATAAACTGCTGATACGACTTGACAAGTTAATCAGCCCCGACGCCCCATCAGATGGTGGCAAACGAAAAGGTAAGCATCTGAAATGAATTTGTGTTACAATCCATCTAAGTCAGCTGTGGATAAGAGGAGTTGTCTTACTTATTCAAAGTTTTGAGCCCTCTTTTTTGTCGTACTTTCTCACAGAAAGGCACTAGAAAGCATACACTTTTTGTAGCATAGGTCTAGATAAGAGTGGGTATCAGGTAACTAGTTTTCTTATTTCTCAACAAAAACATATGTTGTGGGTGCTCATTCGAGGCGCTTCTAATGAGTACCCTCAACATACAGTACAGCTCAGGTGGTTTTTCAAAATCCCCCCCGAACCGGTGGGGTTGATTTTTTAGCCCACCGCGGATCTTCCTGATGCCCCACTCCAATTCCCACCGCGACGGATTTTTCGTCCACCGCGTTTCCGCCGAGTTCCCTCCGCAAAACCACCCACTTACCTGTAGAACTCCGCGGTGGGCAAAAGTTTATCCTGGCGAGCTCGCAATGAAAGATTAGTGACGTCAGAATGATTGACAGCTCCGAATTCTTCCGAGTTTGCATGGGGAGGAAATCGGAGACTTTATTTTGCTTACGCATCATTCGGCTGATTTGCCACTGAATAAATACTGAAATATTTCTACCTAGAGATTAAAAAGAAAAAAACAACAACAACAAAAAAAAAAAAAAAAGAATTAATGAATAAAACAAGAAATAAAAAATAACGTATTTCTGTTTGTTTATTTCTTACGTTGTACCCGGGTACTTAAAGGGGCGCTTCTGCTATCTTAGAGGCTTTTATTTGGAGACCAACGAGCATCGCCTCGGAAAAAAAAAAAAATACGAATAATGCCACGTAGGCGGACGCATTAATCTCCGATGGTCAGGATTGTGCATTCGATGCTCACAGATTGAGCGATTTATCATGAAACACATGTATTTGCTATGGTCATTCGCTCCTTCCACTGCTTCAAGATTGGCAGTTACAAGTTTCTGGCAGAAGGGAGTTCAGTGTAACAGTTAACCACGTATTGTATAAGCATGCCCCCCCCCCCCCCCCCCCCTCTGTTTTGGCGTGATTCATAAAAATGCTCTTCCCCATTCCATTTCACAGTAAGATGCGCCGTCCGACTGGAGACCAGGAGGTCGCGGGTTCAACCCCCGCCGAGGTCGGCAACATTCTTTCTTGGAGATTGATCATGAAATATTGTCTACGGTCATTCTCTAGCTTCCGCTGATTCAAGAAGGGCAATTGTCAGTTTCTGGCAAAAGAATGTGCGCAATACTGGTTGACCGCTTAGAGGACTAAGCTTGCCCAGTAAACGTGTGGTTAGGTAAACTGACTGCACTCGACATGACCCCATTGGGTTGACTGGGCCGTAAAACCTCAACACAAACAAACATTCCATTTCGCACAGATCAGACTCGTAAAGCAATTATAGTTAACTCCCTTTTAAGTCAGTTACAGTTAGCTCCCTTAAATCAGTAAAACCTGCAGTGTGAGTACCTTACCCAGCATATATCAGGGTACAAATGAATACTTTGTTACGGTATTCTCTTACAGTATAATACATTAATAACATTATATTAATTGGCTTATACAGCAATCTTTAGAACTTTCGTTTCCATGTAAAGTGTCCTATTTTTGTGGCTTCAATATATGCGATATGCAAAACCAAGACCGTATTTTATTTAACGAGTAAAAGAGACGCATTGTATAAACCTAGCGCATCGGCGGGAAAGCGTCTTCTGGGCTAATTCAGCAGACGACAGATTGAATTCGTTTTCTTCTCTTTTTTTTTTCTTTTCATTACCAAGAAAACAGGATTTGACGTTTCATGCAGTGGAGACAATTTGCAAGAAGTGCAAATAATGTTCTCTTGGAAGAATGAGAAAAATATTTCAGAATGGCGTCTGCTGAAAATTGTACCCAGGGTGCTTGCGTTAAGGTTTGCACAAACAACTCGCGCATGAGTCTGTGCATGGCAAAACCTACAATAAAACTTGTACGAAGAGACGGATCAGCCTGCACACTCTGAGACTGCACATCAGCAGGTCTCAGTAGTCTGATCAGAGCCTTCGCTAATCGTAAGTACCCCCTATGATTACTGGGTGTAACAAAACGTCTTGTGCGATGAGCAAAGACTCGGATCAGTACGCGCCTGCACATTCTGATTAGAGCATTCACTGATCGTATTTACCATCGATAGCCGGGCTGTCCAAAGCGGAATAAACAGTGCGATTGCAACAGCACATTCTGTTCAGACCCTTCGCTGATGGTACAGTATGTAAGAAGCTTGCTTTATCTAGTGGGTCGATGCACAGACTAACCTGAGTCTTTGCTGGTCGCACGTACATTGTTGTATTGTAGGTTTTATCCGGTTCAAAGTTCGTACATTGTAAATCATACTTCAGACATGAGAACTTTGTACCGACGTAATTTTTGTTTGAACTGGAGTTAAACTGCCCAATCAATACTATTCTTCGAGCCCGCACACTTTTCCGGGCGGGCTTATTCATAAGCTATTACAGCAGAAACTGACAACTGCCCTTCTTTTCTTTCATATACTTTGACGATAGAGCCTACTTTTGGAGTTATGGCCCTTTGAACACCGAAACTATTTTAGTGATTTCTGTAATATATTTGTGTCCGCTCTGTAACTTGAAAACTGTTTGCGATATTTTCTTGAAACTTAATTTATTAACAAAGTTTTGGTACTTGTTTGATGTAAGTGCAGTGGTGGGGCATGGTGAAATGTCTGCAGCCCTTTTATTAGATATTTAACAGGTTGAAATATTGGGAAAGGGTGCCTCAGTGGAGTAGTGGTAAAGCACGCCTTGTCACCCAGGGGTCATGAGTTCGATCTCAGGCTTCTTTCATATGGGACTTTAAACTAAGGTCCACACCTCCGTATGAACTAGCTATTAGTGGGACGATAAAAAACTCACTCACTGTCATTAACTTCTGTGGCCCCTCGTTCATTGCATGTGTTTTTTTTGTATAACAGACACCATTTTTGCTTGGGCTCTTTCATTGATTCAATGTCTCTTTGATAGCAGAAGCGCCCCTTTAAGTAAATTTATATTGACACGTGCGGTTGCTGCACGCGAGTGAGAATTTCCCGGTCTTTTACCACATTACGTCATTTATATTGAGTGCGTGCGGTTGTTGCATGGGAAAAGGCAGTTACAAGAATACCAAACATAAATACGTAATTCATGGATTCGAGGCAGATGTTTGATTCTCTTTGAGATTTTTGAGTGTTTGTTTTGTTTTTTTACGGCACTTTAAGTAAAAATGACCATGCCGTGCCCACTTGTTGGCCGGACCAAACTAAGCCACAGAATCTGGTACTTTTTCATATGGAGCTTTGTTGCGGCCCATGTTACCTGCTCGAACAGTGAGTGGGGCTACCAGGGTTTTCTATCCCAAATATATTACAAGGGCACCATTGGTTAATATTTCAAGAGAACAAGGGAATAAACCTAATTTTGGGGGGATCGGAGAGTGGCAATTTGGAAAACTCATCCTTTTCTATGCATTGGCCATACGCATTCGTTATTGTCCGTCGGCAATCGCAGTGTTTCGATGCTTTATTAATATTCAAAAGGATGCTGACTCAAGCAGGACGTACGAATATTGCAATTTATGCACCGAATTTGCGGTACGTTTTGTGTACGCAGAAAGCAACAATTCTGTACACTCATGGTGAATGGGAATGCTTACAATCAAAATTCGTTAATTGCTGTCAAACAATGAGTTGAAAAGGCTGATTTGATCAGGTCGGCAGTTTGGTCCTATTCAGTCGTGCATGCCGAAAAAGTACGACTGGCTTTAGCCACGCCCCTTTGAAAACAGCTTTCTCACTTCATCGCAGAAAAACACCGCGTGGCCCCCGCGGCTGTTTCAATTCCCTGTCATAATCGCATCGAATTTTAGTTGTTCGAAAGTAATTTTATCAGGCGATTTTTACCACGGGAACGCAGCGGATCCACCGGCCCAGGTGAAACCACCGTGGGATACTAAAATTTAATCCTTTCCACCCGAATCCACTCCCCACCGGCTCGGTGGGGATTTTGAAAAACCACCTGAGCTGTACTGTATGTTTTCGTCGAGAAATAAGAAAAATATAGATACATGTTGTTTGAAAAAAGCGCCTTATCAAGAGCTATGTTGTAGTATCATGTTAGACCTGGCAACACAATATCCATGATATTCCTGCTTTTAAAAAGTGGGGTGTTCTGGTCTATCACCTTCCTGTCTGTCTCTGTTTGTAGCGGGATTATTATTAGCTCTTTCAACAAGTCAGTAAGGTTAAACTTTTGTCATTCATAAAGAGACCTTTGCAGAAAAAGGCCCAGACTAGCTTGTGGGAATGTGGATACACCTGAAAGATACTTCTCTGTTTTCCAAAGGAAGATAACTTTTGCACTGAGGAAGTTGCCTCCTTAGTATAAAAATAGTCGCTAATGAGAAAGGAGGCATGTTTCCATGTCAAGAGTTATTTCCTTTGAAGCTATATCCTTTTTACTAAGAAAAATTACACTGGGCGTTATATGTTGTTTTTTGTTTGTTTGTTTGTTTTTTGTTTTTTTTACATAAAATTGTTCATTTTCTATGTCCCTAAATGTTAAAACAATAATTTTCTTGTTCTTATTAACCCTTTTCATGCTGAACACGACATGCCCTGTCTTAGCAAACAGTGTAGATCCAGATCAATTGCAAGGTTGGCAAAATGCTGGCAAATATGTGTATTTTCCATACCAGTGGTATTTACCGGCAAATACAGGAAAATACTGGCAAATACTGGTTGATTGAATTTACCACCCTGGAATTTATACAATAACCTACATTCAACATTCAAAGGGGTAATTTCAATTATACTTGTCAATTGACTTAATAATTATGCTTAAGTTTAACATATGTATCAACTTATTTAATAGCTTAAATTTAATAAAGTAGCCAATACTGGAAAATGCTGGTAAATATTAGTCAGTTCCAATTGAATTGACCACCCTGGAATTTATACAGTTCATCATGTAACCTACAGTCAACAATCATAAGGGTAATTTCAATTGTACTGGTCAATTGACTTAATATTTATAACAAAATATAAGTTTATTTATATTTATATAAAACAGCAAATCATTGATGACATTTTATCATTTCTGTCCTTGCCTCTTGCTATCTTCTGCCTCCTTGAATAAACACTTCCTTGACACTTGTTGTTTTAACAAGTTAGACTACCTATATGGTCTTGCTATTACATGTAGGTGTCAAAGGCCAGTTGCACAGGTGAATTTTTACCTGTAATTGTTTACCTGTATTTTTATGCTATTCAAAAAATAAAGATGATTTTTTTTAAGATACTATATGTATTTTTTAAATAATTTCAAAATTTTAGCCATTAATTCACTTTTTGACTATTTCAACATGCTTTAATTGTGAAATAGTTTATTCTTTATGGCGATAACCTTATATAAAAATTAGCTAAAACATCTTTAACTCAATTATTTTGATTATACATTATTTTAAGTCAACTTGGTTAAGATTTCTGTAATTATTTCAAGTTAAGAAAGTTCAATTGACCAGTATTTGCCACTATAGGAGTATTTTCCAGATGGTAAATACTGGTAATTACCACTGGTAAATACCGGGGGTGGAATTTACCGCCCAACCTTGATCAGTTGGCTTCTGAAGAAGCCAATTGATCTGGATCTGCACTGTTTGTCATTAAACATCTGAATTCCTATCAAAAACCCAGATCAAGTAATCTGATTGGCTGGGAATTAGAAGTAGGTATGGTATCTTAATTTATTCAGCATGACAAGGGTTAAAAGAAATTGATACATTTTCAGGGGTGAGGGAAGGCAACCCTGTCAACTTTGTTTTTTATGCCCATCTGTAAATGTGTCTAAAGGAAAAGAAAATTGCTATAGTTGGCAGCAAATTCTTTCCTTCTAAAGTAGACTCCTTTCATAAGGCCAAATAAAAAATATGTGTGTTTAAAGTAACATGTTAGAAACAAATACATGTAGGTAGGGATTTTTTTTTTTTTTTTTTTTTTTATACATTTTTTATGTAAAATTATACCATAATTATCAAATATATTTGGACTTCACACATACTTCATATAAAATTTAACTAAGTCTGTTTGGCTGTCCTTAGATGTGTCTAATGTACTGATGGAATGGCAAACAGTGTAGACCCTGATCAAACTGAGCAGTTTGATCTGGGTAAACACTGTTTGCTCAGACCTACTTGTCCAAATATTTAGCATAAATATTTTATCCAAGTAAAACAGGAAAAAAAAAATGCTAGGTTTCACTAGGAAAATTACTTTAAACACACATATTATTTTATTTAGTCTAAGGGGCATAAAACACAAGAAAACAAACAGTCACAGAAAATTGTAAAAGTGGCTAAAAATCTACCAAAAATGGCTAAAATCTACCTAGTGAATTCATTTCCATTAAATTTTAATGAACGAAAATTGCTTTACAGCATTCGAGAAGTCAGTTGTGATGTGGACACCAGACAATGATGTGAAAAGTTGTCCTTTCTGTGGACGTTCCTTCGGCATGGCCCGACGACGACACCACTGCCGACTGTGTGGGGGAATCATGTGTGATAGATGTTCTCATTTTCTCACTCATGCCTATGCAAGTATGTGAAAAGTTATTCTTACACCAAAAAACTTATCCTTTTTCAGAATTTGGAGGTGGCGCGCCATGCTTTTTTGGTTAAATGAATAGGAGTTTAATCTGGATGTCTCATTAGACTTGTATAGCTCCAGATAAGGCACCTTTTTCTCAACCAAAAACTATTGATATTTTTCTTATTTCTTCACATAAACATATGTTGTGGGTATTTATTAGAAGCACTTCGCTAAGGCGCTTCTAATGAGTACCCACAACAAATCTTTTCGTGGAGAAATAAGAAATAGTATATATCTGGATATTCCTTTTATTTGGAGCTATGCAGTATGTTCATCTAAACTGAGCAGTGGAATTCCATATAAGATGCTTTTTGTTAAAGTCCCCCAACCTATGGGAGGTAGACATATTGATTTTGGTGTGGATACAGTTGGTGTTTACATTAGCTTTGGTGTCGGCATGACACTTTCTTGTCTGCACAATATCTTCTGAACCAGTTGTTAGATTCTTAGCAAATTTTCATGGATATATAATTGGGACATAACAAAGAATTGATCAGATTTTGTTGACTTTGACCTAATATTCAAGGTCACAGCAGTAGAAAAAATGAAAATTCATGGTTGGGGGATATCTTTTTTTTTACGAAAACAGTGTTACTACTTTAATCTAGAGTTTTTATAGATGCTTTATTTTGTCACCAAAAACACACTAGCTGTTTCGTGAGAAAAGGTGTCTTGGGGACATATCCAAATAGTAAAGATCCAGATTAGCCCGTAAAGCCATATAGTCTGATATGGGACTTAGCTGTTTGCAGATTTATTCTACAGTACCAAGTAATTCTGTAAGTGAACAACAAAAGCCCAGATCAGACTGCACAGGTGTGCAGTCTGATCTGGGCCTTTGTTGTCCACATAAAGGCATGGCATGACCCATTTTTATGATGTTTTTATTTCTCCTCAAGAAAAAAGATACACTGAGGATTCTCATAAGAATTACCTCACTGAACCATTAGTATTCCCTCCAGCATTTTCCTTGTCCCTCCAGAACCCGAGACCTCGCCCATTTTTGACTCTGATGTCCCCTAAACCTTCATCTTAGACATTGATGTCCCTTAAAATCTGAAATATTTTCTATACAATTCAAACAATTACCTAAAATTATCCCATATGTCCCCTAAAATTTTAGTCAATAGAGACTTATGTCCCCTTAAATAAATTTCTGAGGGAAAGCCCTGATTCCCTCACTGAGACATTTCGAATGGGTACTAACAGGGCTCCATAGTGCAGTTGGAAGCAGGTCAGACAGCACATCCATGGGTTATAAGTTCAAATCACAGCTCTGCCATATAACTTTTGTGGAGATTGATCATCAAATCATTTCTATGCCATTCTTCCCTGTTCCACTGATTCAAGAAAGGTAGTTATCAGTTACTTGCAAAAATATGTGCACAAAGTACTGGGCCCAATTGTTCAAAGCTAACGACGTCGTTAGTTAACGATTCGTTAAAATTTACATCAAGTGATACGCAAATATGCTGAAATTTTTTGCTGAAAAAATGTGAGTAGCTTTTGCAATGCAAAAGCTACTCACATTTTTTCAGCAAAAAATATCAGAATATTGTGTATTGAATCAGCTAAAACAGTTAACGAAATGACCCTTAACCACATCGTTAAGCTAACGGCGCTTTGAACAACTGGGCTCTGGTTGACAGCTTAGAGGACTAAGCCTGTCCAGGAAAAGTATTAGTAGGTTAATGACCAACTTGACATGATCTTAACAGTGTTGATGGGGCTGTTTAATTCCAAGTCAAATAAAAAAAATCAGTGAGTACTAACAGTGTATAATTCTGTTGAGAAATAAAAAAAAAAATCTGAGTTCTTCGCTTATCTGAAGCATTTGTATTTTTGTTGTTGTTTTTTTTTTGAGTGGATCTGAAGGATTGAGTGTTGTTGAAGCTGTATGTGTGCTGCTTCTGTATTTTTATCGCACCTGCTTGTTATCGCACCTGCTTGTAGCAGGGTGCGATATAGGCGTCCAATTTTCTGTCTGTCCATCCGTCCGTCCGTCAGTCCGTCCGTCTGTCAACATTTATTGCGACGTTCAACATTTATGTCAAAGTTAGTATTCTAATCAACTACAAGACTAAACAACCATCAAACCTTGCATGAAACATCTCCCTGACCTCCTGACTTTGCAACATAGGCGTCCGCTTTTCCATATGTCTGTCCATTCGTCCGTCCGTCTGTCAACATTTATGTCGAAGTTCAACATTTATGTCAAAGTTAGTATTTTAATCAACTACAAGACTAAACAACCATCAAACCTTGCATGAAACATCTCCCTGACCTCCAGACTTTGCGACACAGGTGCCCACTTTTCCATTCGTCTGTCTGTTCGTCTGTCCGTCTGTCCGTCTCTTAACAGTTCTGTTATGTCGAAGTTCGACATTTATGTCAAAGTTAGTATTCTAATCAACTACAAGACTAAACAACCATCAAACCTTGTATGACATATCTCCCTGACCTCCTGACTTTGCGACATAGGTGCCCCCTTTTCCATTCGTCTGTCCGTTCGTCCGTCTGTCTGTCTCGAACAGTTCTGTTATGTCGAAGTTCGACATTTACGTCAAAGTTAGTATTCTAATCAACTACAATTCTACAACAACCATCATTCCTTGCATGACACATCTCCCTGACCTCCTGACTTGGCAGATATGTTGACCCAGTGACCTTGACCCATATTTTGCGCTGCATTGACTTTGACACAATTTACGTTGACATTCCAGATCTTCTCAACTATAAGGCATACAACTACCAAACCTTGCATAGTGCTTCTTCTAGATGTACAGACTTGGCAGGTACCTTGATCCAGTGACGTTGACCTATATTTTGCGCTCCAGTGACTTTGACATATTTTGCGTTGACGTTCGATATCTCCTCAACTATAAGGCCTACAGCCATCAAACCTTGCAAAGTGCTTCTCCTCAATGTACTGACTTAGCAGATACCTTGACCTGGTGACCTTGACCTATATTTTGGCTGCAGTAACTTTGACATAATTTACATCAACGTTCCAGATCTCCTCAAGTGTAAGACCTCTAGCCACCAAACCTTGCATAGTGCTTCTCCTATATGTACTGACTTGGCAGGTATCTTGACCCGGTGACCTTGACCTATATTTTGGGCTCCAGTGCCTTTTACACATTTTACGTCAACATTCAATATCTCCTCAACTATAAGGCCTACAACCATCAAACCTTGCATAGTGCTTCTCCTCAATGTACGGACTCTGCAGGTACCTTGACTGGGTGACCTTGACCTATATTTCACGCTCCATTGACTTTTACACCTTTTAGGTCACCCTTCCATATGTCCTCAACTGTAAGGCCTTCAACCACCAAACCTTATATAGCACTTCTTCTCGATGTACTGACTCGACAGGTACCTTGACCTGGTGACCTTGACCTATATTGTGCACTCCAGTGACTTTGACACATTTTATATTGATGTTCGGTACCTCAAATATAAGACCTACAACCACTAAACCTTGCATAGTGCTTCACCTCATTGCCCTGGCTTGGCAGGTACCTTGACCCAGTGACCTTGACCTATATTTGACACATCCTACGTTGATGTTTGATAACTCCTCAACCACCATACCTTGCATTGTGCTTCTCCTTGATGTACTGAATTAGCAGGTACCTTGACCCGTGACCTTGACCTATATTTCATGCTCCAGTGACTTTTACACATTTTACGTCAATGTTCCATTATCATTGGGCTGTATGATACGAAAAGTCAGTGCTGAAGATATAGCCATTAGAGGGAATGGGACTGGCCTGGAATATATGTGCCCCACTAGGCACTTTGTCTACATTTTTTTCAACCCAGTTTTCCAAGTAAGCACTGCTAAGAATGAAATAAACTTATTTAATAACCACATTCTGATTGAGGCTCCTGTGACTTTTGCGCCAGCAGGTGCGATGACGCCTTCCGTGGAATTCTTGTGTTGTAGTTGTTGTTGTTTTGCATGTGTGTTTATGATTGAGAATACCTTTAGCGTGCTGGACACCTATTTTAACACATGTGGAGTCTGCTGTTTCAGTTTTTATCATGCCTGCTTTAGTAAGCTGATGCAAGATAGGTGTCCATTTTTCCGTCATTCTATCTAGTGTTCAGATCCATTTCTCACCCTTGTCCTGCTGAATAAAGTAAGATGCCATGCCCACTTCCATTTTTCAGCCAACCAGATTACTTGATCCAGATTGTTGATATAAATTCACATACTTAATGGCAAACATTGCAGATCCAGATCAGTTGGCTTCTTCAGAAGCCAACTGATCTGGATCTACACTGTTTGCAAGGCAGGGTATATCCAGTTTCAGCAGGACAAGGGTTAATTTAAGATCTACAGTCAGCACACCAGGCAATCACTTCCTCCCTAACTTTGATCTATATGACCTATATTTCATGGTCATTTTTGAATATACCAGCACTTGTACTTAACTATATTTCTATATAACTATAAAACCTACATATACAATTGTCTAATTTGGCATGCACTGACTCCATAAAGGACTCAAACAGTGCAGTTTCTGTTTATTACTTTGACCTATATTTAACTCTGGTCTTGCTGAATATATTAAGATGCCATGCCCACTTCTAACTTTCAGGCAATCAGATTAATTGATCAAGTTTGTTGATATAGCTTCACATTCTTAATGGCAAACAGTGCAGATCCAGATCAGTTGGCTTCTTCAGAAGCCAACTGATCTGGATCTACACTGTTTGCAAAGGCAGGGTATATCCGGGTTCAGCAGGACAAGGGTTAACAGGCTAATGACTATATCATTATAACCTAAATCCATCTGCAGAATTCTTGTGTTGGTCTGTGTTTCTTTTCCTTGAAAATGCTTATCTTTAAGTTAGTTATTAAACTTTATTTCCTGCTCCTTGCAACAAATCCTAATTATATAAATATTCAAGATGTGAAACTATTTGAATTTAATTTTTGCTAACCTGGTTCCTGGCCCTTATTCTTTGTCAAAATGTGTTATGAGTATTCATTCATTAGAATTGGCTCATCAAGATGATTCTAATTGGTACCCACAGCATATTTTTCCACAGAAATGAGTAAATAAGACTAAGGAGCTCATTACTGAACAGAAAATGCCCAGACCAGACAGTCCAGATGTGCAGGCTGGACTGGGCCATCACTGTCAGCATGTAGCATCGAGGTATTAAAGCGAATGGATACACCTGGAGAGTTTGACACCATTTTTTAAGGGGGAATTTAATTCCCTGCACTTACATCCATTAAAAATGGGTGCTGCTCTTGAAGGAAAGAATTTGCTCCCAAAGGAAGCAAATTCTTTCATTAAATGTTAGTCCTCACCCTTCCTCCTCAACGAAAAAGAGGATAAATATTTCTGTCAGAACTGTTTTTCGTGAAGGTGTTTCCATTCCACTTAAGCAGACTTTCTGTATAACATTGCTCAACCTTTGTCCTGCTGAACCCGGATATACCCTGCCTTTGCAAACAGTCTACAGTGAAGATCTAGATCAGTTGGCTTCTGAAGAAGCCAACTGATCTGGCTCTGCACAGTTTGTCATTCAGTATATGAATTTATATCAATAATCTGGATTAAGTAGTCTGATTGGCTGACAGTTAGAAGTGGGCATGGCATCTTAATTTATTCAGCATGACAAGGGTGAAAAATGTGTGTTTATTAACTTAAGTGTATAGAGTTGTGATTTGTGATGTGTTTTTAACAGAATCTGCTGCTGGTAAGTGTTTACTAATCACCAAACATTCCCAGATCTCACAGAAATATACTTATTACCCCGAACCTCTGCAGTGGCACAATAATGTGACTGAAATAACTGTCCTTTCACATCTCTTGGAAAAAACGGTTTTTGCTTGGCATTTTATTCTGAATGAAAAACTTTTGTTTTTTCTCAGATTTATCTTTTTAGGGCCAATTTCTATAATAAACAGATTTACTTTGTGTGTGTGTGTGTGTGTGTGTGTGTGTGTGTGTGTGTGTGTGTGTGTGTGTGTATATAAGAAATTGTTTTAGCTTTGCTCCACTTATTTCTATTTATTGATATTTCACACTAACATTGTGTATATTTCAGAAATTTCAAAAGGTAGAATTTGTTGTTAACCTGCTTCCAAACTATCTATCATTTCAATTTTTGTGTCTTCTGCAACCTTTTCAATTTTGGATTAAAATATTTATATTTTTTAATAAAAATATAAACCAGAATTGTTGGTGTATAGATAGTTATGACAAAAGGGCTTGCATTAAATCTTGACAAAAGTTTGTATACGTATTTATGCCAAGTAAAATGCCAGACAAAATATTTCTTTCTAAAAGATGTCAAAACCATAGTAGAACCAGCAACATGTATAACCTGTGCTAGAATAAATAAATTCAGACAAAAAAAGTTGCTTAAATGGAAACGGCAAATTAACATGCTAGTTTAGCTGAGCTATAATTACGATTCTGTTAATTATGATTCTCTTAGTTTGTTGAGTGACTAACAACCTGTTTCACATATTTTGTAAACCACTAGCATTAAAATGAAACACTTAGTACATATTGCTCTTCAAACTTTGATATCGCACGTGTCAGCCTGTCAGGGCCCACAGAAATACTCTACAACTTCTTTTTGGCACTATTACTGGGGTCAAAGCAAAACAGTGTTAACAAAAGAACCATGTTGTATCCAAATAACAATGTATAGATTATATTGAAAATTGACCATTTATGGTCATTTTTCTGTATAATCTATACATTTTTGTTTGGATACAATATGGTTTGTTGTATCCAAAGATGTATAGATTATATAGATAAATGAGCATAAATTGTCATTTTTCTATATAATCTGTACATTTTTTTTTGGATATAGCAGTTTTTGGTCCATCTTTTAACAATGTTATATCCAAAACTGTGCTATAATGAACCATGTTATAAAGAAATTCCTGTGTACTGAGAAAAATAAATCTGGACATATCCAGGAAAGACGAAAGTCATTGAACACAGCCTTCCCAAGGCAGTGGATAGTGATTGTATAATATTGAAACAAGACAAAATATTTAGACGTAAATGTCTAAGTACCGACGCAAATTTTGTTCATGTTTACTTAGAAATATGGGACACAGGTATACTAAAGTTTAATGAATTTTCAATGTAATAGATAAAAAAGAACAACAATGTGATTCTTTAATGTATGCTTTTATTAAGCTTCATGAATTTTCTTGCAATATGCAAATCCTAGTCATATTGGGAGATTTAGTTTGTACATTATTATTACATTATTATTAAAAAAAAAAAAACATACAAAAACTTAAATAAGTTCCCAGATCTTATCTAGAAGCTTATTTTAGCATGCGTCAGATATGAATATGTTGAAATTTTTAAGCATGGACCACAGGTCATAGGCAAACTTACCAAAGATGGACTGCAGGTCATATTCAAACTTACCAAACTGCACTCTGCGCTAATCGAACACTTCTCCATACACAAAAATCCAAAGCTATATAAAGAGACCAGCGGGATTCGCATGCCGGCCAATGACAATGCAAAAAAATACTTCTTTGAAAACAGAATGTAGAGATATTGCAACAGACATATTTGAATGATCAGTAGCAAAAGTGTTGAAGTGGGGTAGGGAGTGAAACCTAGATTTTAGGGTACCTAACCCTCACCCCTAATCCTGATACGGTTCCAGATATAGGTAATTGATTAACCCTTGTCCTGCTGAAACCGGATATGTCTTGTTTTTGCAAACAGTGTAGATCATGATCAGTTGGCTTCTGAACTGGATCTGCACTGTTTGCCATTAAGTATGTGAATTTATAACAACAATCTGGATCAAGTAATCTGATTGGCTGAAAATTAGAAATGGGCATGGCATCTTAATTTATTCAGCAGGACAAAGGTTAACTGCATATGAGTTCCCAACTCATCAGTGGAATAAGACAGAAATAATATGAATTAATCCATTGAAGACTAGAGACCCCTAAATGGGTCAGTGGCAAACAGTGCAGACCCAGATCAGATGCAGCAGAATGTGGCATCTGATCAGGGTCTGCGCTGTTAGCAAATATGTCAACCATTTTTCTTTAGGAATATCTACATCATTTAGCCTGACATACCTAAAATCAAAAATGCACTCTTCCAACATACAGTGTGGGAGAGTTTATTCAGTCTTTAATAAGTTGACCTCATTACTCTGATGAAACAAAGATGAGGATTTGTCTACAAATTGAAAGTCATAACAAAAGAAGACCACTGGTAGAACTACAGTGAACCTCACCACAGATATGGTCAGATAGCCTGGCCTCGGAGGCTTAGGAGTTCACAGGTTCAATACCAGACGGGTCTGGCAACAGTTTGCGTGGAGATTGACCATGAAATATTTTCTATGGTCATTTTGTCCCTTCAGCTGCTTCAAGAAGGGCAGTTGTCTGTTTCTAGTAAATGAATGTGCAAAAGAACCGGTTAATCATTTTGAGACTAAGTCTGCCCAGAAAAAAGTGTACTTAGGTAATCATACTAGACATGATCTTAATAGTGTTGATTGGGTCATTAAAGTCCAAACCAGTTAACTTTTTTTTAATATTTTTTTCAAAAAAAAAAAATCAGACTGAACAGTTTGGAAGTTTGATGAGGTCCTTCCTTTTTTTTAGACTTGCTTACTTAGATTCCTTGCTAGTTGTAGCTAATGATGAAAGATTGTGATTCATTAAATTTCAAATAATTCTTCACAGCAACACACCAAAATAAAGGAAAAACTGTCAATTCTGAAGAAACTTGGAATTTGTTTTAAAAGTAACTGAAGATTCAAGTTTTCAGAAGGGTTATGTTTATTATTGTAATTTATAGGGAATTATAAATAATAAGCTCTGTGATTATTATCTTTGTTTAGGTTCTGTGTATCATGTTCCTTTTGTGTAGGCTTCATTTGAGCTGCATAGCAGATGCTAAACCCTTAAAAACCTAGCAAAATTGTAGCAGACAACATAGAATTTTTATTATTATTATTATATTTTCAGAGAAAACAAATTAAGTTGACATTTCATGTGAATTGTCTGCTAGGCAAATAAGTCACATGGTGTGAAGCCTCATTTTGTTGGAAAAGTAAAAAAAATATATATATAGCAGATATTCTGATTTTTTTTTTTTTTTTTTTTTTTTTTTTGCAAAAAATAAGGCCTGATATTTTATGTGTATTGTCTGCCAGCCCTATTTCTCTGAAAAAAAAAAAACAAAAAAAAAAAACAACTTACTTTAGAATTTGGCTTGCATCAGTTGTGATTGGTGCTTTAAGATATAAGCACCTTTAGGAGCAGTTTGATGTGGGCCAATACATTTGCCTGTATGTTATGATGGCAATAGAATATGTTTAAACTGAATATTTGTGTAATCGCATGTGTTTCATAGACAATTTTGGAAATAATTTTTTTCATGACCATAAGACCAAGGTTACTGTACTGGTATATAAATGTTGTTTTTTTTTTTTTTTTTTTTTATATACTCCGCCACATGATAGTGATAGGGCATAATGGTTTCACATTGGTTGTCCATGTCAGTTCATCATTCTGTCCATCTGTCATACATCTGTCCATATTTTCTTTTCTAGAGGGCAAATTTCTTCAATTTTTGACAGAGTTATCTTCCAGCGACATGTCTGACTTTTCTTTTCATGACAATAGCTTGAGTAAATGTCAGTGAATTTTCACCAAACTTGATATATGCATTGATATTGTAGAGATCTGGTTTGGGATTGCTAATGGACAAATTTTTGTCATATGCTTGGACACATTTGATTTTTCGTTTCCAGACAATAACTTGAGTAAATGGCAATGGATTTTCACCAAACTTGATATGTGCATTGATATTGTAGAGATCTGATTTGGGATTGCTAATGGGCAAATTTCGTCAATTTTTGACAGAGTATCTTCCAGCGACATGTCTGATTTTTCGTTTCAGGACAATAACTTGAGTACATGTCAATGGATTTTCACTAAACTTGATATGTGCATTGATATTGTAGAGATCTGGTTTGGGATTGCTAATGGACTCTGCCACATGATAGTGATGGGGTATTATGGTTTCATATTGGTTGTCCATGTGTCCATCCATCTGTCTGTCCATCTGTCATATATCTGTCTGTATTTTCGTTTCTAGACAATAACTTGAATAATTGTTAGTGCATTTTCACCAAACTTGGTATGTGCATTGATATTGTGGAGATGTGGTGTGGGATTGCTAATGGGCAAATTTCAGACAGAGTTACCTGCCTGCCATATGCCTGACTTTTCATTTCCGAATGGTAACTTGAGTAAATTTCAATGGATTTTCATCAAACTTAAATATGCATTGATATTATAGAGATTTGGGCCCAGTTGTTCAAAGCGTCGTTAGCTTAACAAGCTCGTTAAGGGTCATTTCGTTAACTGTTTTAGCGGATTCAATATACATATTCTGATATTTTTTGCTGAAAAATGTGAGTAGCTTTTGCACTGCAAAAGCTACTCACATTTTTTCAGCAAAAAATTTCAGCATATTTGCGTATCACTTGAT
Organism: Anodontia alba; assembly: GCA_964016985.1. Lineage (NCBI taxonomy): Eukaryota > Metazoa > Mollusca > Bivalvia > Lucinida > Lucinidae > Anodontia > Anodontia alba. Next base: position 77,746,358 of record OZ024828.1, read on the forward strand.
GTAAATTTTAACAAATCATTAACTAACGATATCGTTAGCTTTGAACAACTGGGCCCTGATTTGGTGTTGCTAATGGGCAAATTTCGTCTGTTTTTGACAGTCACTGCCCAAGACACATCTGATTTTTTGTTTCGGGATGGTAACTTGAGTAAATTAAATATCAATGGATTTCACCAAACTTGATTTATGCATTGATATTGTAGAGATCTGGTTTGGGATTGCTATTGGGTACATTTCATCAATTTTTGACAGAGTCATCTGCCGGCCTCGGTGGTTCAGTTGGATGCGCCGTCCGACTGGAGACCAGGAGGTTGCGGGTTCAACCCCTGCTGAGGTCGGCAACATTCTTTCGTGGAGATTGATAGTGAAATATTTTCTACGGTCTTCTCCCCCTTCCGCTGATTCAAGAAGGGCAGTTGTCAGTTTCTGGCGAAAGAATGTGCACAATACTGGTCAACCGCTTAGAGGACTAAGCCTGTCCAGTAAACATGTGGTTAGGTAAACTGATCGCACTTGACATGACCCCATTGGGTTGACTGGGCCTTAAAACCTCAGCACAAAGACAGAGTCATCACCCCATGACACAATAATGGTGGGGTATTATAGTTTCACGTTGTTAGGTGGGCGGTTAAGCTCGTCTATAGCTATGGTCTTCGACTTGATTTTGGGGACTGCTTTAGGTATCTCTATTCTAATAATCTTACGCTAGAAAAATAGTTCTCCAATTTCTTTTATAGTTCCGAGAATTTATCTGCATTGTACATTGCCAAAAGAATCATAATAATCATTTTAGATTTATTCAAACTGAAAATGGCTTCAGTTTGCTTCGTAAATCGATACTTATACCTTCAACAAAGGAACATTGATCAACGGGTATAATACATTACGTACATGTTAACACCTGGTTAATTTACCTGGTAAAATGTCACATGCGCAATGACGAGTGAAATAATGTGTCAATTATTGAGTTATTTTCAGTGAGAATGGATAATGTGATAAACAAGCTGTCATGTCATCTCAGTGTTTTACAGTTATGAAGGTGACGATAGGTAATCTGTTTGCACTGTCTGTACTATTAAACTGGATCCCAACAAAACAATAAAAACAAACATGATATTAAGATCATTTTTCTCATAAAGCGGATTCCCGTCACTGTGCCACGTGAAGTTAATAAGGGTCATGCAGCTTCTTCTTTTGGGAATGGGCAACCCCATCTCAGCAGTGCGGATGCAGAATGCAGTGTCACTGTTCATTTACAGTGCAGGATTTTGTTTTGCAAACTTACATCAAACAAAACAAAAGTGACACCCTCTGAATTTAAAATAGTTCTGTTTAAAGGCATTTTTTGGACATTTGCAAATGGTGTAAACTCAGATCAGAAGGCTGAGTCTGATCAGGGTCACCACTGTCTACATCCAAATTAGGTACTTTTGGGATTGGCAGACAGTGTAAACCCAGATCAGATGCCACAGAATTAGTACGGCGTCTGATCAGGGTCGTCACTGTTTGCTTAATCTACAGGAATTTTTGTACAGCTTACAACAAATAAAACAACTCTGACACTACTTAAATTTTAAATTTAAAATGGATCTGTGACTGTTTGTTATCCAACATCACAAAATTGTGGTACATTCTTGTTTGGAAAGCTATCTTTTCCAAAATGTGGAAATGAAGATTTCATGGTAAAAAAAGTTGTACAATGTTCTGCTATGGATGATTGAAAACATCAGTCAGATTAGTCAAAGGAAATTTACAGGGAAGTAGTGTATATCCACAGCTATAAAGGGAAACTATTTCTTTGTAACAAAGTCTCTACATCCTCAATGTGGTTTAGTTGCCTCTGTAAAAATAGAAGTGTTGCAGAAAAAAAAAACACTCAGGAATTCAGCAGTAATCTCTAGAACTAAAGGTATTTGCCTATCAGTGCAGGCCTTGGTGGCTCTGTTGGATGTGCATCCGACTGGAGACCAGGAGGTCACGGGTTCGATCGCCACCCGAGGTTGGCAACATTCTTTCATGGAGATTGATCATGAAATATTTTCTGTGGTCATTCTCTCCCTTCTGCTGATTCAAGAATACTGGTTAACTGCTTAGAGGACTAAGCCTGCCCTGTAAACGTGTGGTTGGGTAAACTGACCACGCTCGACATGACCCCATTAGGTTGACTGGGCAGTAAAATCTCAACACAAACAAACAGTTTGCCTTTCGGCAGCAAATGCCATCTTTCCAGAGCCCATTTGATACAAAATCAAATTTCAAAGGTTGGCTCCTTTGCAAAAGCACTGCAAAGTAAAAAGAATTGTGAGCTGACTGCCAGCCTCTCAGTACTTCCAGTACTTCGATTATTTGTTGTTATTTGTTTTTTGTTTTTGTTTTTTTATTATAATTATTATTATTATTATTATTCTTTCAGTTTTCACAAAAAAAGTAGCATTTGCAATAATATTTAGATATAGCAGCTAAGATTAACAGTACTAAAATCAAACGACTTACTATCTATGCATAGCTACTGTAAAGTATTTTCTGTTGTTGGTGGTGGTAGTGGTTTTAACCCAAAAGCACCTTTCAGAATTGTTGAAGGTAGCATTCTCAATTTGTTTTTTGTTTGTTTGGATTTTTTTTGTTTGTTTTGTTTTTTTTGTTGTTGGTTTTTTTGTTTTTTTTTTGTTTGTTTGTTTTTTTTTTTGAGAAAATAAAGGTTAATATTTGATGCAAATCATCTGCCTGGCAGACAGTTCATGTGAAATGTCAAGTTATTTTCTCTGAAAAAAAAATATTAGAATATCCTCTGCCATTGTTGTGACACATGCTTTAAGGGTTAAAGAAAGTAATATGTGAAGAAATACATGTACAGAGACATGTAAAAGGAAGAAATGTTTGCTGTAATAACCCTAAGTATTGGGACAGATAGGCCTTTGCAAACAGTGTAGACCCAGATCAGATGCGGTATAACACATCAAGAGGTAGTAGAATTGACTATTTCAAATTTTAAAACAAGTATTATTGCATAAAAAGCAGTGTCGCATGTTATTAACAGCCGTGCGTTAACCGGCAAAAAGCCATGTATTAGCAAGGCAATTCACACGTTGTTAATGCATGGCAACACAACTTTCAATATGGGCCACAGATTTGCTGCCATTACGGCTGTGTACTACCCTGCCCTAGAACGAGCATAGTCTGTGGAAATTGCGTTCGCGAGACATCAGTGAAAAGGTGAAACAAAATAGTGCAAGAAATAACACGAAATGTAGCAAATGTTTTCAGTTTTTATGAAATAATAGCAATCGAACATGGTTTTTCAATGCATTAACATTCACCAGGTCCCTAGGGAGGTGTTGAAAAACCACGGCCTCCGGCCTCGGTTTTCAACACCTCCCTTGGGACCTGGCGAATGTTGGTGCATGAAAAACCATGTTTGATCCCTATAATGTAAGGAGATAAGGTGTCTGAATACTTAGGGTAAATACAAGTACCTTTCTGTCCTGGTGATAGTTATCATTACTGTAAGCTACAAGACTTCTAAACTTACCCTTGTCATGCTGAATAAATTAAGATGCCATGCCTACTTCCAATTGTCAGCCAATCAGATTACTTGATCCAGATTATTGATACAAATTCACATACTGAATGACAAACAGTGCAGATCCAGATCAGTTGGCTTCTTCAGAATCCCGAATCAGCAGGACAAGGGTTAAAATCAAGTCACATCCATTAGAAAAGCTATTGTATTTACCCTAAATATTGGAACACTATACTGTTCTTTCCTACAATTAGAACAAATCACTTCACAAAACTGCTGGATAATTGGTAAACAGTGTACACTCTGATCAGATACCACATGCTACAACTTCGGATCTGGGCCTGTACTACAGTCGACTCTCGTTATCTCGAAGTCTAAGGGACTGTGAAATACTTTGAGATATCCATACCTCGACATATCAGATGTGCAGAATTGAGGAAAAAACAACCACACTTCAGGAGTAATTTCTCCTCTTTTCCACAATATTTTGTTACCTATTGTTAGATTTTCATGTTTAAACAGGGACCAGATTTTCACTTCGAGATAAGCGGTTATTCGAGATAGGAGAAGTCGAGATAACGAGAGTTGACTGGGTAAATGCAGAAATTCATGACCATGGCCAAGCAGTTTGGGCTCCTGACTTCAGATCACTCGGTCTCAGGTTCAAATCCTGCTAGAGATGAAATTCAACTCATGATGGCGTGGTGTATAGAAACTTTCATTATCACTCTCTCAGGAGGTTACGGGTTCAACCTCGCCAGGTTGGCAACATTCTTTCATGGAAATTGATCGTCTCTCTCTGTATCTTCTCTACTATCTCTTCTCTTTCTCTTCTCCCTTTCTCTGGGAGACAATGCAAAATGACCCACAAGGTTCATGTGTCATTAAACCCCAACACAATTGATCTACGGTTATTCTCTCCCTTCAGCTGATTCAAGAAGGGCAGTTGTCAGTTGCTTTTTTTTTTTCAATCCAAAAGTATTGATATTTTTCTTCTTTCTCCACGGAAACATATATTGTGGGTAATCATTAGAAGCACCTCACATATGTTTTTTTGGAGAAATAAGAAAAATATTTACTTGATACCCACTCTTATCTAGAATGGCCTTGCAAAGGTGATTCCTATGATTACCCGCAAGACATGTTTACCTTTTGGTGCAAAATTTTAAACATAATCCTGAGTTATCACCAAAATTGATGTTATCGAACTTATCTAAGGCTGTGTAACATGGCTTATTTTGCTTTTATCTTTTCAGAAAAGCTGACAAACCCAGCATTTAGTTTCGATGGTGGTCGGGAAGCTGGCTTCTTGAAGCGTTCCAGTAGTAATTCTAGTCTAAATTCCCTGTTTAGTACAGAGGGTGACCCTCATTTACGCGTTTGCGAGGAGTGTCGTAAACTGCTGGAGAGACGTGACCAGATGGTGGAACAACGAAACACAAAGCCAACTATCGTGGTGCTTTATGAGGTATTACTGTTAACCTCTGTACTTGTCATGATAGGTCATTTGGTAACCAATTTCACCCCTGAATTTCTGAAATGGGCTCATCTATCTTTGAATTTGGTCACATTCAGTGTTGCAAATAGGGATTTAGTCAAAAATCAATAAAAGAATGGCAAACAGTGTAGATCCTGATTAGAAGGCTTGTTATGAGCCATCTCATCTGGATCTACACTGCATAGTATATGCTTTGCTCTGAGGGCTGAAAGAGTTAAATTCATAGCACTTACATGTATAGGTGATTTTTCTTTTGTAGTAATTTTTGATATTTTTAAATTTTACTGATTTTATTTTAAAAATGTTAGTGAACGAATTCCACCAATTTCGTTGTGGTGCAAAAGTGGTAAAATATGTGTTGAATATTATTTCTATCTGTTTTTTCTGGGTTTTTTTTTTTTTGTGGGGGGGGGGGGGGGAGGTTGTATAAGCTACACCAAATATTTTTCCATGAAACTAAAAGACATAGCTAAAATGGGACCAAAAGTTGTACCACTCATTAATAATTTTAATGCCCTTACCTAGGCAGTATACAAGAGAGTTCAAAGGCATGTCATAAAAAGATGATAGTGAGATCCTAGCAGGGGATTGTAAAGAGGTCTTCTAAAGGGTAATAAATTGCTTTGCTGGACTATTGCTGTGCCCTGGCTCATATGATATTACCTATGGAATAGATAAAATGTCAGTACTAAATTCCCCTGTTGGACCTCTACCAGTCTATAGTTTATTGCCAGTATACTAGGTTTTGTTATACCCAGTCTCTTAGCAGTGATAAGACTTATGACCAGAACACATCTTATTTTTATGCCTTAAATTTAATGTGTTACATAACCAATTCCAAGTACATAACATATTTGTTTGGCATTAAAAAAATGCTTAGTGAATGGATATCCCTCCAAGGAAGATCACTCCAACCATCCTTCTGAAAGGATGAAGTCTCAGAGGGAGGAATTTGTTGCTTCTTGATGCAGATTGGTTTTAACGGTACACCCCTTTGAGAAAGGATTCATGTACAAACGAAGCCACTTTTATACTAGAGTTGTTTCCTTTTGAGAACAGAGGCAAAAGCTCTCTTTTTGAGTTCTCTATCTTTGAGGTGGATCCATTACAATAATAAATTTCTTTGATGGTATAGGTTAACCCTTGACCTGCTGAACCTGGATATACCCTGCCTTTGCAAACAGTGTAGATCCAGATCAGTTGGCTTCTGAAGAACAGAATAAGCCAACTGATCTGGAACTGCACTATTTGCCAATAAGTATGCAAATTTCTAGCAACAATCAGGATCAAGTAATCTGATTGGCTGAAAATTAGAAGTGGGCCTGGCATCTTAATTCAGCAGGGCAAGGGTTAATACTATATTTCCCTACATATATGTATTCAAACACCATAACTCCTTGCCATACTTATGCTGAAACTTGAGTAAGTCCATTTGATCACCAGTTAATGTTTTTAGCGCTAAACATGCTGGTTAAAATTTTCAGCAGATGACATATTGACATATTGTTACCAAAAAAAAAATGGTCTTGACTCATGCAAATTGTCTCCAGTGGAGACATTTTGCCTACACTGTCAAAACCTGTTCCTGGGAAAATAAGAAAAATACTTCAAAATGTCATCTGCTGATTTTTTTACCCTGAGTGCTAAACATTAAAAATGCTAGATGAGTGGTAAACAATGTAGACCCTGATCAGATGCTGCATTCTGCACAGGCTCGTATCTCTGAATACTTAAGGTAAATACAGGACTTATTATTATTTCTATTTTTTATTTATTTATTTATTTATTTTATTTATTTATTTTTTTTTTTTTTCAGAAACTAAAGTCATATATTCATGATTGTGAAACCTTACTGGAGGAATTCTTGCCAATGGTGGAGTCACTGAGGTAAAGCAGATCATACACAACAATAGTTGAGCTTTTCTGTTCATTGAGCTATGAAGCCAGATATTGGTAGCTGCATAGGCAGATGAGATCTCATTCTTTGAGTGATTCTTTGCATCTCAGTCCTTTGTTTAACCTTTACCACTCTCTGGGCTAATTCAGCAGATGACAAACTCATGATATTTGTCTTTATTTTACAAGGGAATCAGGATTTGACATTTCATACAAATCGATACAAAATCACATACTGAATGACAAATAGTGCAGATTCAGATCAGTCGGCTTCTTCAGAAGCTGACTGATCTGGATCTACACTGTTTGCAAAAGTGGGACATATCCGAGTTCAGCAGGACAAGGGTTAAGAGTACTTAAAATAAATGCCTCAAAGGTTGATCACTCTGACATGAAAATATTTGTCCTAGTAGTATAGTTGGTAGAGCATACTCCTTTGGATCACGAGGTTGTGGTCAGCGACTCAGTTGGGTACGCCTCCGGCTGGTGATCAGGAGGTCGTGGGTTCCATCCCCACTGGGTCCAGCAATATTCTTTTGTAGAGATTGATCATGAATATTTTCTACAGTCATTCTCCCCCTTCCATTGATTCAAGAAGGGCAGTTGTCAGTTTCTGGCAAAAGAATGTGCACAAGTACTGGTTAACCTCTTAGAGGACTAAGCTTCCCCAGGAAAAAGTGTGGTCAGGCAAACTGACCATGCTCTACATGACCCTAATGGGTTGACTGGGCTGTAAAATCTTGCTCTACATGGCCCTAAATGGTTGACTTGGCCGTAAAACCTCAACAAACACAAACAAATCCTTTTGATCAGGAGGTTGTAGGTTTGATTTCCAGCAGATTATACCCAAGACTTTCTAATATTAGCTCTAGTTGCTCTTTTGCTTGGTTTTCAGCATTAGGAGAAGAGCTAGGAATTGTCACACCAGTATCGATATAATGTGACTGGTAATAGTATAATTTCAATGTATCTATGGCACGATACTTTACCGAGGTGCCACAATAAAAGGGCATCATATCACCTGCACATCAGACACCCTTACAATGTGACTGAAAGATATCTTCCTCATTTCTCCATAGCACTTTTTATTTCTCCATGAAAACATACGTTGTGGGTACTCATTAGAAGCCTTGGTAAGGGGCTTCTAATGCATACCACAACATGTGTTTTTGTAGCGAAATAAGAAAAATATCATTACTTCTCGGTTGAAAAAAGTGCCCTATCTGGAGCTGTGTTTCTCTGAGGCACTTCTTAGGAGTGCACGTTTTAATGGAGAAATAAAATACTCCTCTTATCTAGACCTGTGCTATGAACATGTCTTGACAACAGCTACCTTTTCTAGAGCTCAAAAGTAACCGCCTTATTACAGCGAACTTCATGCTGTCATAAGGGTGGTTGTTGAACAGGCATTCATAGGTCTAGGTAAGAGTGGGTATCGGGTAAATATTTTTCTTACTCCATATAAACATATTTTGTGGGTACGTACTAGAAGTGCCTCGCCAAGGCACTTCTAATGAGTACCCACAACATAGTTTTCCTGGAGAAATAAGAAACATATCAATACTTTCGGATTGAAAAAAAAAAGCATCTTATCAAGAGCTATGGGCATTGTATGGTATTTGGCTTGTCATATCTCTGTATTAGGCCTGATAGCATTCTTTTGTGGAGATAGATCATGAAATATTTTTTACGGTCATTCTCTCCCTTCATTTGTCAGTTTCTGGCAAAAGAATTTGCACAAATACTGTTTAACAGCGTAGAGGACTAAGCCTGCCCAGGAAAAGTATGGTTTGGTAAACTAAACAGCTCGACATGACCTTAATGGGTTGACTGGGCCATAAAACATCAACTTAAAAAAAAAACAACTTTCTGTTACAACCAACTTTACGCTGATATAAGGATAGGTGTTTTAGAGGTATTTAACTTGTCACATCTATGTATTATTTTCAGTGTTGGAGAATCCACCTACAGCCTACAAGATGCCCAGAAACTGAGGGGCCGGCTTGTGAAATTCTATGAATATATAGATCAGTTAAGGTAAAATTTGTTAGAAATTATTAATTCAGTGTCGTTTTTAAGAACAACAAAAACGATCAGCATTTTTTTTTTTCTTAAAGTTTTAAAACAGTCAAAATATAATTTAATTTTTTGAAGCTTTACTACTCTATGGGCTAATTCAGAATATGACAAATTAGTAATACGAGGGCGAGTCAATAAAAAACCAGCCTTACTTATTTCTGGGTGAGATCGATCTCTTCTTTTTCAATGTAATTGCCCTCTAGAATGATGCACTTGGACCAACGGTGTTCCAGTGCCATCAGCCCAGAACTGAAGAAGCCAGGGTCCTTGTCTCTGACCCACTCCTCAACTGCCACCACGACTTCTTTGTTGACCGGCAATGACTTCCACGGATATCCTTTTTCAAATTTGGGAATTAGAAATAGTCACTAGGAGCTAAGTCCGGAGAATAGGCGGGGTGTGGTATTAGCTCGTACCCATTCCGCTCAACAGCATCCATTGCAATTTTGCAAGTGTGGACTCTCGCATTGTCCTGTTGGAGCAGAATCCCTTTGGAGAGTTTACCTCTGCGTTTTTCACGGATCACAATTCTCAGTTAGTCGAGCAAATTTGCATAATGCGCACCTGTTATTGTACTTTTCTTTGCTAGAAAGTCCAACATAATAATGCCTTGTGCATCCCAAAGTACAGTTGCCATCACCTTGCCAGCAGAGGGTTGGGTTTTGAACTTCTTTGGCCTCGGAGACCCTGGCCCTACACTCTGGCGACTTTGAGCATTATTCTCTGGCTCATAATAATGGACCCAGGTCTCATCTACAGTCACCAGACGTGAAAGGAAATCATCTTCCTTTGACCTAAACTGCTTCAACAATGCGCTATATACTGATGCTCTGGTTGCCATTTGCTCATCGCTAAGGGATTTTGGGACCCAACGGTCTGTTAGCTTGTGCATACCAAAGTGATCATGTAAAGTTGTTGAAACGCTACCATGTGAATTGTGTAATGCATTCGCTATTTCTTCCACCTTAATTTGCCTATCAGAGTACACCAGATCCCGTACTTTGTTACACATTTCTTCATCGGTGGCATCTGATGGGCGTCCAGACCTGGTTTCGTCTTCTAAAGACGTTCTACTGCGTTTGAATTCCCCAACCCAGAATTTAAGGTGCATACGATGGTGCAGAAGACCATAACATTGGTCAACTCGCAATGTATTTCCTGACCTGTTTTCCCTTTCAAATACAAGTACCAAATTACAACACGGTACTCAACTTTTGACGAAAAGCTTACTTTTGCATCACTAGCCATGTTTGACATTTAATATCTTATGAGTGAATGACACGATAAGGGTGCAATTTTGCCATCAGGCCTAAAACATGTATTGAAACAAGGCATGAAAATCTTGGGTGTCTCGGTCAATTGGAAATGGGATAGGCTGGTTAATTATTGACTTGCCCTCATAGTTTTCTTATTTTTCCCAGGAAACAGGATTAGATATTTCATGCATTTGAGACAATTTGCATGAAATGTCAATCCTGTTTTTCTAGGAAAAATAAAAAAAAAAGAAAAATATATCAAAATGTTGTCTGCTGAAAATTTTACCCGAGCGTTAAGTGTTAAAGAATGTTTAAATAATGCAAGTATAGGAAATTTAAGAACAGAAATGTTCTTGTTCTTGTACTTGTCTTCAAAGAGCTATATTGTTTCTGTTAAGTTAGACCAATACTCATTTTCCATTTGTATACTTGAAATTTTTTTTATTTGAACCTACTTTGACTGCACTAACCCAAACATTCCTGTGGCTGATTCAAGAAGGGCATTTGTCAGTTTCTGGCGAAAGAATGTGCACAATACTGGTTAAGCGCTTAAATAGAGGACTAAGCCTGCCCAGTAAAAGTGTGTTTAGGTAAACTGACCATGCTCAACATGACCTGTTGGGTTGACTGGGCTGTAAAACCTCAACACAAACAAACATTGTGAAATAAAAAAAAATATTTATCTGGATATCCCTCTTATCTAGAACTATGTTCTAGTCACATTTTCTTATTCTGTAAACTCCTCTATGTTCTGGTCACATTTTCTTATCCTGTAAACTCCCCTGTGTTCTAGTCACATTTTCTTATTCTGTAAACTCCTCTATGTTCTGGTCACATTTTCTTATCCTGTAACTCCCCTGTGTTCTAGTCACATTTTCTTATTCTATAAATTCCCCTAGGTTCTTGTCACACATTCTTATTCTGTAAACTCCCCTGTGTTCTAGTTACATTTTCTTATTCTGTAAACTCCCGTATATTCTAATCACAATTTCTTATTCTGTAAACTCCCCTTTATTCTAGTTTCATTTTCGTATTCTGTAAACTCCCCTATGTTGTAGTCACATTTTCTTATTCTGTAAACTCCACTATTACAGTAATAACCCTACATGTAAGTATTTGGACACCTTAACTCTCTAACATTTGAAAAAGTCTATTTTACTACATGTTGATGTGACTTAAATAGTGCTGGATGAGTGGCAAACAGTGTAGACCCTGATCAGATGTCATGTTCTGCTGCATCTAATCTGGGTCTGCACTGTTTGCTCAGGCCTGTCTGTCCCAATATATAGGGCTATTACTGTACATAGCTCCAGATAAGAGGGGATATCCACACATATATGTTTTCATGGAGAAATAAGAAAAATGTCAATACTTTTGGATTGAAAAAAAAAAAAGCAGCTATGCTATTATTTCAGTAAAAGAATAGTCGGTTTAGACATGGACAAAGAAGATTTACCATCAGCCAAACAAACCCAGTTACAGAAATCTATACGTGTGTATGCCTCAAATTTTATGCAAGAAAATATGATGGGACTTCAGAACCTTCCTTCAGAAGAACAATATGAAAAACTGCAGAAGAAAAGAACAGCAGAAATTCAAAGAAGGATTGCCAGTGAGAGGCAGGCCACTTTAGCTGCTCAGGAGCAAGAAAAGCGTATGCTGCAAGAGCAGAAGTTAATGAATATGAAAGAAGAAGAAAGGCGAGAAAGGTCAGACTCTCATAAAAGAACAGGAAGTGGTGGTGGGAGGAGCTGGTTACCGACTGAGACACATAAAAGATCAGATAGTGCTGGGAAAGGCTGGAAACCAGCTGAAAGTGTAGTGACAACAAATACAAATGATCCAATGGTTCAGCAGATGGAGATTATACGTGGGTATATTAAACAAGCGAGGGATGCTCATAAGTGGGATGAGGTTAATATGTTAGAACAAAATTTGAAAGACTTGCAGAAGGAATATTCTAGTCAGCAGAAACAAACATGGTCCTGACCTAAACCAGGAAATGCTAGAATTGATAGCTCCAGATAAGATGAGTAGCCTGGGCCCAGTTGTTCAAAGCATTGTTAGCTTAACAAGCTGGTTAATGACAAACCCGTTAACTGTTGTAGCTTAGGTATTTTCAAATGTATTGATATTTATGCTGCAAAAATGTGAGTAGCTTTTGCATTGCAAAAGCTGCTCACATTTTTTCAGCAAAAAATATCAATGTATTTGCCACATTTCAAGATAGAAATGTCATGTTAGCGTCATGTTAGCGAACGACTTAGGTAAGTTTTGAACAATGGGGCCCAGATAAATATTTTTCTTATTTCTACAGCTGTGCTCCATAGCATAGTCAGTAGCTTGTCTGCCTGCAATGCAAATCCAGGGATTGCAAGTTCGAATCCCAACTAGGCCATGTAATTTTCAAGGAGACTGATGGTGAAATCATTTCTATGAGCATTATATATTCTCCCCCTTCTGCTGATTCACTGGCAAAAATATCTGCACAAGTACTGGTTAACCGCTTAAAGGACTAATCCTGTCCAGGAAATGTGTTAGCAGTATAGTTGACTGGCTGGACTTGACCTTCTGTAAAACTTCAACTCAAACAAAACTTATTTTTATATTGAAACTTGCATTGTGGGTACTCATTAGAAGTGCCCCAGCGAGGCCTCTGTAGTGGATATCCACGATGCTTTTTTTTTTTTTTTTTTTTTTTGAGAAATAAGAAAAATATCAATACTTTTTGGTGAAAAAAAAGTGCCTTATTTGGAGCTGTGAACTAGATTTAGAGTAATTATATTTCATTGCTGAGCAAAATTGTAGTGAATGACAGTCTAAATTATTTTAGAAAATAGTCAGCATTTCATACGAATCATCTGTTTGGGTAATGGATCCATGAAATTCAAATTCACATTTTTCTAAAAACTACCCCACAAACAAGTCAAAATGTAGTTTACTGCAGTTGTGTTTAGTGCTGCAAGGATTAAGCAGGGCTTTGGAAATACCATGCCCGACTTGTCCAATTTGTCCAATTTCATTGAGGACAAGTAAGAAATTTCAATTTATTTGTCCTGGGACAGGGACTTCATAGCTCTAGCTAAGAAGAGTATCCAGATTATGACATATATACTTTCTTATTTCTTAAAGAAAACATATGTTTTGGGTACTCATTAGAAGCGCCTCACCAAGGTGCTTCTAATGAGTACCCACAACATATGTTTTCTTCCAGAAATAAGAAAAATGTCAATTTTCGGACAAGTAAATCTTGGTTGGACGTGTGGATTTTGACTATTTACTTGTCCATGGACGAGTAACAAAATTTGATAATTCTACAACCCTGGATAAAGGATAAATTTTTTTTAAGGAATCATTCTCTTGTTGTCTGTAGTTTTGCTTACACATAGCTCTAGATAAGAGAGGGTATCCAGAAAATAGTTTTTGCATTTCTCCAGGAAAACGTTGTGGGTAAGGTGTTCTAATGAGTACCACAACATTATGTTTTGTGGAAAAAGACAAACGTCAATAATTTTCAGACAAAAGATGCGTCTTATCTCATGCTATACTACTGGGCCCAGTTGTTCAAAGCGCTGTTAGCTTAATGAGCTCGTTAAGGGTCATTTCGTAAACTGTTTTAGCGGATTCAAGATACAATATTCTGATATTTTTTGCTGAAAAAATGTGAGTACTCACATTTTTCAGCAAAAAATTTCAGCATATTTGCGTATCACTCGATGTAAATTCTAACGAATCGTTAACTAACGACGTCGTTAGCTTTGAACAACTGGGCCCAGAATGCTAAAGTTTAAATAATTCTTCAAGCTTTCATTTCTGAATTTGTATTCTTTTCCCTGAAGAAAAGTTAACTTCTTGACATTAGCTTTCATTACAGTTGTCATACAAAACTTTTCTAATATGCTTACCAAGTTAGTTTCCATTAATAACTTGGTATTTGTAGGAATGGTAAAAATGGACAGTCTAACCCTGAGTTTCTGAAGTGGACTATTCCATCCTTGAATTTGAACATGTCCACTGATGCAAATAGGGGTTTCAGTCTAAAATAAAAAAAAAACAGAATGGCAAACAGTGTAGATCCTGATGAGATGGCTTATTATCTGTCTTATTTGAATCTACACTGTTTGTATAGGTATCTTTACCAGTCTACATGGCTGAAAGGGTTGACCATTTAAACTTCTTCACCTACGCAGTTTTAACCCTTAAAGCGCCAATCACAACTGCAACAGACGACATTTTATTATGTTTTTTTTTATTTTTCAGAGAAAACAAGTCTTGACATTTCATGTGAATTGTCTGCTTGGCAGACAAGTCACATAAAATGTCAAGACTTGTTTTCCCTGAAAAATAAAGAAAAAAAATTAGAATGTCATCTGCTACAAATTAAGCTTGGCACTTTAAGGGTTAATGTCATTGCCTGGCTTTTAATATTGTAAGCAGATTTCTAAAACAGATATGCAGTCACAAATTCACATTTTCACCTTTTTTTTTCAGTCAGTAGTCATGATTTGATTTTATATTTGTGAAGTTATATGCTTTGCTGAAAAACACATAAAATGCCAGTAGTTTGGCTTAAAAAAGTTAATTATATAATACTTTATTTAATCATACCTCTAGATAAGATATTTTTATGATTTCTAGAGGCTTCTTAAGATTTCCATAACACATATTTTCATAAAGTATTAACACTGAGCGCTCAGGATAAAATTTTCAGCAGAAGACATATTGAAATATTTTATCTTATTATCGCACCTGCTTGTAGCAGGGTGCGATATAGGCGTCCGATTTTCTGTCCGTCCGTCCGTCAGTCAGTCCGTCCGTCCGTCAGTCCGTCCATCCGTTTGTCAACATTTATGTCGACGTTCGACATTTATGTCAAAGTTAGTATTCTAATCAACTACAAGACTAAACAACCATCAAACCTTGCATGAAACATCTCCCTGACCTCCTGACTTTGCAACATAGGCGTCCGCTTTTCCGTATGTCTGTCCATTCGTCCGTCCGTCGACATTTATGTCAAAGTTAGTATTTTAATCAACTACAAGACTAAACAACCATCAAACCTTGCATGAAACATCTCCCTGACCTCCCGACTTTGCGACACAGGTGCCCACTTTTCCATTCGTCTGTCTGTTCGTCTGTCCGTCTCTTGACAGTTCTGTTATGTCGAAGTTCGACATTTATGTCAAAGTTAGTATTCTAATCAACTACAAGACTAAACAACCATCAAACCTTGTATGAAATATCTCCCTGACCTCCTGACTTTGCGACATAGGTGCCGGCTTTTCCATTCGTCTGTCCGTTTGTCCGTCCGTCTGTCTCTTAACAATTCTGTTATGTCGAAGTTCGACATTTACGTCAAAGTTAGTATTCTAATCAACTACAATTCTACAACAACCATCATTCCTTGCATGACACATCTCCCTGACCTCCTGACTTGGCAGATATGTTGACCCAGTGACCTTGACCTATATTTTGCGCTCCATTGACTTTGACACAATTTACGTTGACATTCCAGATCTTCTCAACTATAAGGCAGACAACTACCAAACCTTGCATAGTGCTTCTTCTAGATGTACAGACTTGGCAGGTACCTTGACCCGGTGACCTTGACCTATATTTTGCGCTCCATTGACTTTGACATATTTTGCGTCGACATTCGATATCTCCTCAACTATAAGGCCTACAACCATCAAACCTTGCAAAGTGCTTCTCCTCAATGTACTGACAGCAGATACCTTGACCTGGTGACCTTGACCTATATTTTGGCTGCAGTGACTTTGACATAATTTACATCAACGTTCCAGATCTCCTCAAGTGTAATACCTCTAGCCACCAAACCTTGCATAGTGCTTCTCCTATATGTACTGACTTGGCAGGCATCTTGACCCGGTGACCTTGAACTATATTTTGAGCTCCAGTGCCTTTTACACATTTTACGTTAACGTTCAATATCTCCTCAACTATAAGGCCTACAACCATCAAACCTTGCATAGTGCTTCTCCTCAATGTACGGACTCTGCAGGTACCTTGACTGGGTGACCTTGACCTATATTTCACGCTCCATTGACTTTTACACCTTTTAGGTCACCCTTCCATATGTCCTCAACTGTAAGGCCTTCAACCACCAAACCTTATATAGCACTTCTTCTCGATGTACTGACTCGACAGGTACCTTGACCTGGTGACCTTGACCTATATTGTGGCATCCAGTGACTTTGACACATTTTATATTGATGTTCGGTATCTCCTCAAATATAAGACCTACAACGACTAAACCTTGCATAGTGCTTCACCTCATTGCCTTGGCTTGGCAGGTCCCTTGACCCAGTGACCTTGACCTATATTTGACACATTTTACGTTGATGTTTGATAACTCCTCAACTATAAGGCCTACAACCACCATACCTTGCATTGTGCTTCTCCTTGATGTACTGAATTAGCAGGTACCTTGACCCGTGACCTTGACCTATATTTCATGCTCCAGTGACTTTTACACATTTTACGTCAACGTTCCATTATCATTGGGCTGTATGATACGAAAAGTCAGTGCTGAAGATATAACCATTAGAGGGAATGGGACTGGCCTGGAATATATGTGCCCCACTAGGCACTTTGTCTACATTTTTTTCAACCCAGTTTTCCAAGTAAGCACTGCTAAGAATGAAATAAACTTATTTAATAACCACATTCTGATTGAGGCTCCTGTGACTTTTGCGCCAGCAGGTGCGATGACGCCTTCCGCGGAATTCTTGTTTTTTCAGAAAACAGATTTTGATATTTCATGCAAATTGTTTCCAGTGGAGACAATTTGCATGAAATGTCAAATCCTGTTTTCTGGAAAAAATATAAGAAAAACAGCATCAATTTCTCGTCTGCTGAAATAGCCCAGAGAGTGGTAAAGGTTAAGAAAAATGTGGGTACTGTTTCAATGAAAAAAAAATTCAAGTTGTTCAAAACTAACGATATTGTTAGTTAACATATCCTTAAAACTTGATCATTTAATGTGGCATATATGCTAATATTTTTGCTGAAAAAATGTGAGTAGCTTTTGCATTTGCAAAAGCTACTCGCATTTTTTCAGCAAAAAAACCTGTGAATTAGATATTGCACTTACTAGAACAGTTAATATTTTGACCACTAACAAGCTTGTTAAGCTAACGATGCTTTGAACAACTGGGCCCTGATCTAGAGCCATGGTCAATTTTAAAAAGCAATATTTTATAACCATACATAGTATATGTATCGTAGATTTAGTAGGGCTGGAATGGGAAAATTTGTAACTAGCAGGACATAGGGCTGGGATGGGTAGACATTTTCTACGAGGAAACCCAGACGTGACAAGCCAGCTGATCTTACTACATATATGCAAAATATGTCAGCTCAGATCAGCTTTCGTATCTTTGTGTTCTGATCAGAGTCTATGGGTTTTGAATGGATGTGTTCTGGCCGTTCATAGCTCCAGCTAATAGGGTTATCCGCTGGCCTCGGTGGCTCAGTTGGATACGCCGTCCGACTGGAGACCAGGAGGTCGTGGGTTCAACCCCCTCCGAGGTCAGCAACATTCTTTTGTGGAGATTGATCATGAAATATTTTCTACAGTCATTCTCTCCCTTCTGCTGATTCAAGAAGGGCAGTTGTCAGTTTCTGGCGAAAGAATGTGCACAATACTGGTTAACAGCTTAGAGGACTAAGCCTGCCCAGTAAACGTGTGGTTAGGTAAACTGACCGCGCTCGACATGACCCCATTGGGTTGACTGGGCCTAAAACCTCAACACAAACAAACAAATAGGGTTATCTATATGAACTTTGTTATTTCTCCATGAAAACACATGTTGTGGATTCTCCTCTAACTTGTAATGAGTACCTACACCCCAGATTTGTATGGCGAACAAAGAAAAATATTTAAACCATGTCCTGCTGAACCCGGATATGCCCTGCCTTTGCAAACAGTGTAGATTCAGATCAGTTGGCTTCTGAAGAAGCCAACTGATCTGGATCTGCACTGTTTGGCATTCAGTATGTGAATTTAAATCAACAGTCTGGATTAAATAATCTGATTGGTTGGTAATTAGAAATGGGTGTGGAATCCACAACATAATGTTTTCGTGGAGAAATAAGAAAAATATCAATACTTTTTAGTCCAGAAAAAAAAAATCTTATCTGGACCAGTGGTGACCTTGTAGAGTTTGTATGAACTCTGTAGATTCTGATTTTGAATCAAAAGCATGGAAGCAGATCTGGATCTGAATATGGCATTAATCCTAAAGTGCCAATTTAACAGACATTATAAAATTATTTAATGATTTCAGAGAAAAAACGGAATTGTCATGTTATGTGAATCATCTCCTGTGTTTAAGGATTAATGCTCAGAACACTGGGTAAAAAATTCAGCAGATGACATTTTGAAATATTTTTTTCTTATTCATCTGAGAAAATTGGCTTTGACATTACAGGCAAATTGTTTCCGAAGGAAACAATTTGCATGAAATGTGAAAGCCTATTTTCTGTCAAAAATAAGAAAACCCAGTTTTTTGTCTACTGAATCTGCCCAGAGAGAGATAAAGGTTAATTTAAATCATTGACTGATTCCATCAACACCGACTGCCAAATCATACATTGTGTTCAAGAAGAGCAATATCTAGAGATAAAGGTTTTACCGTATTTACCCTAAGTATTCGGACACCTCAACTCCTTACCATATATGTTCTAAAATTTGAACCAGTACAATTCACTACCTGATGTTGTGTCTAAAAATTGCTGGATGAGTGGCAAACAGTGTAGACCCAGATGAGAAGCCGCGTTCTGCGGCGTCTCATCTGGGTCTATACTGTTTGCTCAGGCCTGTCTGTCCGAATACATATGGTAATTACGGTATTTAGCATTAAGTATCTGGTAATCCAGAGGACCTGTTAAGGGGAGGATTTGCTAAGGCCAAATAAAAATATATGTGTTTCAGGTTACATGGAATTTTAAAACAGGGACGGTAGGTTGGAAAATATTTTTATTTTATCAAAAGTTTTTAGATGACGTTAATCGGAAAACAATATGGCCGAACAGGGAAATCCCCCGAAAAACCTTAAAAAACTAGGGTCAGTAGTGAAAAATTAGGCATGGTTGGGTAACCTGAAACACACACTTTTTTATTTTAGGCATATTGATAATTATTTCCTTAAAACTCTATGTTGTTCATTGTCATTCTGTCATTTACCTATAGCATAAGTTTTTATGGCAAAATAAGAAAAATTATTCCGGAATTATCATCAGGTATCTCCTTAACACGTAACCCTCAGTTTCTGTAGTGGACTCTCCTTTCTTTGAATTTAAATAATACCATTACTGCAAATAGGAATGTCAGTCTGGGCCCAGTTGTTCAAAGCATCGTTAGATTAATGTGCTCGTTAGTGGTCAAAATGTGAACTATTCTAGTAAGTACAATATCTAATTCACAGGTATTTTTGCTGAAAAAATGTGAGTAGCTTTTGCAAATGCAAAAGCTACTCACATTTGTTCAGCAAAAATATTAGCATATATGCCATATTTAATGATCAAAGCTTTAACGATGCGTTAACTAACGATATTGTTAGTTTTGAACAACTGGGCCCAGAAATATAGAACAGAATAGCAAACATTATAAATCTTGATGAGATTGCTCATGACAAACCATCTCTTCTGGATCTACACTGTTTACATAGATATTTGTTAAGTCTTTGAGCCGAAAGTTAACATGCTATGGGTAAATTCAGCAGACAACAAATCGATGATATTTTTCCTAAAACAGGATTTGACATTTCATGCAGATTATCTCCTAAGGAGACAATTTGCATGTAATGTCAGATCCTATTTTCTGGAGAAAACTAAGAAAAAATATACTGTATTCGACCTAATTACCACATGGTGCAGTTAGGTTTTTTCAAATTACCAGAAAAAAAAAAAAAAACTTGTAAAATATCCAAATAAGTAGGACACACTTAGAAAAAGATCAGCAGCTGACTTCATGATTATTTATTTCAGGATTATTTAATGATGATTATGTGATATTTATTTTTTTCTGATTTTCTTTATAAAAGCATATGTTTGAATTTCCTTGATAAGTCTATAAAAGCATATGTTGTTATATATTTGAATTGCCTCAACAAGTCTTGCTGAAGCTATTCAATTGAGAACTAACAACATACGCTTGTATAAAGAAGCAGATAAAAATACATGGGCTGTAATATGAAGACTACCAAATGCTTGACTGTGCGCTTATAGGGATATGTATGGTTGTTAGATCAAATAGGGTGAAAACAATTTTGTTTTTTTTGTTATCCATCATGCTAAGAGTTAACAAGTCCCCTCAGCCTGTAAGCCGACAGCAAAGGCCCTAAGGGCACAAACTGATCTTGGTCTTCCCATTGTGCACCCTGCCCTGAAGAAACATTTTCTTCTTTGCTCATTTATAGCAAAGAACACTAAAACAATGGCTTATTAGTGCAATTTCATGCTCGTGTCTTTCACATTTCAGACAAATGTGCAATCTGGCTAGTTTACATTTTATTGTGATTTCTTCAAACTTGATTAACTTTGTCAATGACGAAAGTTTTAATGTTGTGAGATGACTCTTCCATATACATGTAATCTGTAAAATGGTTTTATTTGAATTTTTGTGTATGTGTGTTTGTTTTGTGTGTTTTTTTGTTGTGTGTGTGTATTTTTTGTTTTGTGTTTGTTTGTTGTTTCTTTGTAATATGGGCATGCGTTTTTAGAATACACAGCATCAGATAAGTGCCAGATAAATATTTTTCTTATTTCTCCAGGACCCAGTTGTTCAAAACTAACGATGTCGTTAACGTACCGTTAAAACGTTGATCATTAAATATGGTATATGTGCTAACATTTTTGCTGAAAAAAATGTGAGTAGCTTTTGCATTTGCAAAAGCTACTCACATTTTTTCAGCAAAAATACCTGTGAAGTAGATATTGTATTTACTAGAACACGTAACATTTTGACCACTAACAAGCTTGTTAAAGGGTTGCTTTCGTTAAGATATTTTGAACAACTGGGCCCTGAAAAACATATGTTGAGGATATTCATTAGCTGTTCCTTAGTAAGGGACTTTTAATGAGTATCCATAACATATGTTTTCATAGAGAATTAAGAAAAACAAATATCAGTAATTTTCATTCGAGGAAAATGTCTTACCTGGAGCTATAACACCTGGGCCCAGTTGTTCAAAGAGTCATTAGCTTAACAAGCTCGTTAGTGGTCAAAATGTTCACTGTTCTAGTAAGTACAATATCTTATTCACAGGTATTTTTACTGAAAATGCAAAGGCTACTCACTTTTTTTCCAGCAAAAATATTAGCATATATGCCATATTTAATGATCAAAGTTATAACGATACTTTAACTAACAACATCATTAGTTTTGAACAACTGAGCCCAGATAAATAATTTTCTGATTTTGTCCAGAAAAACATATGTTTAGGATACTCGTTAGCTGTGCGAGGGACTTTTAATGGGTACCCACAACATATGTTTTCATGGGAATTAAGGAAAAATGATATCAATAATTTTCGGTTGAGGAAAATGTCTTACCTGAAGCTATAATACCTTATGTTTTTTGTTACATTTCAATAGATCATAATGCAAACAGCCCGCCATTCAATTAATCATTAAAGTACAGTATTTACCTTAAGTATTCGGAAACCTCAACTCGTTACCATACCTGTTCTAAAACTTGAACAAGTACAATTTACTACCTGATATTGTGTCAAAAAAATGCTGGATGAGTGGCAAACAGTGAGCATCCTGATCAGATGCCACATTCTGCAGTGTCTCATCTGGGTCTACACTGTTTGCTCAGGCCTGTCTGTTCGAATACGTATGGTAATTAAGGTACTAGGCAAATTTGTAACAGGCATCATTCTAAAACTGATTTTGTTATTTTCCAGGGAAAATAAGAGTTGAAATTTCATGTGAATTGTCTGTTAGGCAGATGATTCACGTGAAATGTCTTGCTTTATTTTCTCTGATTTTTTTTTCTAAATCTGTGTCATCTGCTGTAAATATGTGTAATGCTTCATGGGTTAACTTGGATGGAGGCTAGCTTCTGAAAAAGGGAAGCCCTGACCCTGAGGTAGTAAAACTTTATGCATGCTCATCTCAGCTGAACATGAAATTTTCTCTGCTAATAAATATGAAAATGCCAACAATGGTTGGCATTTTCATATATATTAGCAGAGAACTTTTCATGCTCAGCTATGTTCAGCAAGAAAGATTGCAGTTATTAGTAATTTGAGATTTATTAGTAGGACAAATTTCATGCTCAGTTGAGTTGAGCATGAATAAAGTTTTATAACCTCAGGGCCTGATCTGTTTATCTTAACCTGGCATAACTCTAGATATAAATATTTTTCTTATTTCTACACGAAAACATACTTTGTTGGTACCCATTAAAAGTAACTTTACTAGGTGCTTCTAACAAGTACCATTACATGTTTTCATAGCGCTAAAAGAAAAATATTGATACTTTTGTGACTGAAAACAGTGTCTTACCTAGTATTGTCATATTTTGTGTTGTAGTTTCCCTATTTTCCCATACATTATTCAGATGTCTTCAGTGTTAATGTCTATAATTGTATGTTTGTCCCTGTGAGATCCTACAAAGATGTATATATAATGTTGTTACATTTATTATACCCCCTGCAAACTGTGTTTGTAGGGGATGGTATACTGTTTTCATGATGTCTGTCCATCCGTCTGTCCATTATGTTTTACCTTACCTAGTAGTAGGTATCTAATAAGCACTTCTTATTGACAATTCTCGTTTTTCTGGTTGTTCTTTCAGTTTTTATATATGAGCCTCAGCATAAGATAACATCCCTTCTGACATGCACGTAGTGAAGACTAAAATCAGTCTGCACATACGTGCAATCTGATCAGTCTTCATTATCTGCATGGAGGAATGTTGCATCCTTGACTATCCAGAATATGCCCAGGGAAGATTCTGATCAGACTGCATGAATGTGCAGGCTGATCTGAATCTTTGCTGAGAGCACATGTCTATAGGTACATTTTCTGACATTGTGATCATATATAAGAAGCCTTCAGTGAAACCTGTGTAAGAAAGCCACCTTTGAGACTGACTTTAGTGGTTGATGTGGAAAATGGGCGGTTTTCTAAAGGTACGTCTTGTAATTTTGCTAGCAAAATTACATGACATGTACCTTTATAAGACAGAAATTTTTTTCACATCAACCACTATTTAAAATCAGTCTCAAAGGTGGCTCTCTTAGACAGGTTTCACTGTATGTCACGAATATTTGGGACCTCCCAATAGCTATGTGCAGACAAGTGATGGTCCAGACCAGATAGGGCATCTACACAATGTAGCTGAGGCCTTTATGTTGGACACACACTGTTGTGATTCTGAAGAATCTAACTAGTGAACAGTCAAGGCCTTGACCATAGTGGACATACATGCAGGCTGAGCTGAGACTTCATTGTTTGCCGATGCCATTTTAGACTTTGCTGTGTCCTGTACCATTTGTGCAAATAAAACCATTTTACAGTCAAGGTTGAGAAGCGTCCCGGTGGCTGAGTTCTTGGCACTCCCAACTTTGGATCACGAGGTCCTGGGTTTGAATCTTGCTGGAGACAGCATTCAGCTCATGACCTTATAGTACTTCATTGCACAGCCCTTTATTATCGCCCATCATCTCAATATGACTTAAATAATGTTGAAAGTGGTGTAAAACATCAAATCATTATCATCAGTCAAGGTTGATGGTGAAAATGCAACTTTTTTGATAACCCGTCAAGAGTCTGAAATGGACCCCACCATCTTTAAATTTGGACATGCTGATTGCTGTAAACCTGAGTGTAAGTCAAAAGTCACAAACAGAATGGCCGAATGTGGTGATATTGCAACTTTCTTGATAACTCGTCAAGGATCTGAAATGGACCCTACCGTCTTTAAATTTGGATGTGCTGATTGCTGTAAACATGGGTGTAAGTCAAAAATCACAAACAGAATGGCAAACAGTGTAGACCCTGTTGAGATGACTTGCTACTAGCAGTCTAATCTTGATCTACATTGTTTGCATATATATCTGTTTTGACATGCAGGGCAAAAAGAACAAAACTTAACCCTTAAAGCGCTAATCACGACTACAGCAGACCACACTTTCATTTTATATTTCAAAGAAAATACATTGTAAGGCTTGACATTTTCTGTGAATTGTTTGCCTAGCAGATAATTCAAATAAAATGTCATCTCATTTCTCTGAAAAAAAAAAAAAAAAAAAAAAAATTAGAATGCTACAAATTTACTTAGCACTGTAAGGATTAATTTTCTTCAAACAAGAAAACAATGAATCCATAATTGTTTCTAAGACTGAGTACTATGCCATGTTAATGGTCAAATGGTACACTAGTCTGTTTTGTCAAAACTTTACAGATCAAATTGTAAAATAGATTGGTCAGATTGTTTAGTTACAGAATGCTACCAGTGTAAATTCAAGTTGGAAAGTAAATACTACAAAATATTTAGACATCAACTAATCATATTAATCCTTAACCCTTGTCCTGCTGAATAAATTAAGATGCCACACCCTTTTCAAAATTTCAGCCAATCAGATGACTTGATCCAGATTGTTGATTTAAATTCACAAACTGAATGGCAAACAGTGCAGATCCAGATCAGTTGGCTTCTTAGAAGCCAACTGATCTGGATCTACACTGTTTGCAATGGCAGAGTTTATCCGGGTTCAGCAGGACAAGGGTTAATATTGAGACACATTATTTCCTTACCATACTTGTCCTATCATTTCAACAAGTTCATTTTACTAGCTATTGGTCCGTCTAACAACTGATGGACTGAGTGGCAAACAGTGTAGGCCCTGATCAGGTGCCACATTAGGTGGCATCTGATCTGGATTTGCAATGTTTGCTCACGCCTGTCTGTCCCAGTCCTTAGGGTTATTATGGTACAATCATTGCTATAAAATTGGTTTACATTATCTTGTCCCTGAAATAGTTTTGTAGCCAGTTACTCAGGGTAATACATGTATCTCTCGTCAACCTTGATCTGTGCTCTGTTGAAATGATAGTAGACCTGTGTTCTGCTGAAATGACACTATTGTATACCTGTAAACGTAGCGCTTGATAAAATGCTTTTTTCAATCCAAAAGTTTTGATTTTTTTTTATTTCTACACGAAAATATGTGTTGTGGTACTCATTAGAAGCACCTCGGCAAGGCACTTCTTATTGAGTACCCACAAGATATGTTTTCATGGAAAAATAAGAAAAATATGTATCTGATACCTACTCTTTCTGGATCTATGTGTAAATGTACTTGTCGCAACAGCTTAAGCAAGCAGATGCAATATAGACATCTGGTTTTCCATCTGTCTGTCTGTCTTGTCAAGACCTGTGACCTCCCTAGCATTTAGGTCCATTTCTGAATAACTATTACCCCTACAATCATCTTACCTGGCATACACATTCTCCCTAACAAGGACTAGTAACACTGCAGCACAATTTTATGACCAGACCTGACATAGACTTCCTCCCTAACAGGGACTCAAAACACTGTCGTCATTTTGCGACTCTGATCTATATTTCATACTATGATGACTTTATCATTTTTGCATAAACTATAGCATTTAGCTCCATTTCTGATTAACTACATCATGTACAGTCATCAAAACTGGCATACACTTGGAACCATATTGTGACATATATAGTGCAATATAACGAATAACTTGTTAATAATACTGACAGGCAATGGCAGGTGCGACCCTGCCTCTCATGGAATTCTTGTGTAAATTTTCTACTATTTTAATATTGTACTTGCCTATGAAGCTTTATGCAAATTTTAGTCTATAAATATTCAGGGTTCTTAATAGCTACTGTTGGTATTTTCTTGTTTATTCATGAAATACATTTGTAATGTTCCTACTGACATGTGCTCCCAGCAAAGACTCAGAACAAATTATACATCTGTATAGTGTGATCAGTCTGCACCTTGGATTCTTGACTACCATTGAGTAGGTGATCAGTCCTGGCCCCAAGGTTATAAAACTTTTTACTCAACTGAGCATAAAATTTTTCATGCTAATAAATCTCAAATTACTAACAATGCCAAATTCTTTCTTCCTAAACATAGTTGAGCATGAAAATTTCTCTGCTAATAAATATGAAAATGCCAACTATTGTTGACATTTTCATAATTATTAGCAGAGAAAATTTCATGCTCAGCTGAGTTGAGCATGAAATATGTTTTATAACCTCGGGGCCTGGCAGTCCACCTCAAGATGCTTTGGATCCTTAGCTACTGTCCATTCGACATCACTTGGAAAGACGTTTTTTGACTGGCGCATTTTAAATGGAAATATTTTGTTCTGATTAACCATATCTTATCAGAAACCATTTGTCTTTCCTGTTTTTGTATTTTGTTCTCAAGTATTTATCCTAACATTAAATTTACGGTCAAATATTGGTCTGGTCTATGCATTTTCTATAGTAAAGTGATTTTTAGCACACCTGTCACATAGTGACAAGATGAGCTTTTGTGATCACATTTTGTCCGCTATGTGTGCAGCCATCTGTGAGTCTGTCCTTGCATCCGTCCATCTGTCCCCTTTAACAATTTCCTCAAACAACATCTCCTCTTAAACCACTGATTAGATTTTGATCAAACTTCCTAGGAATGATCCTTGGTTGGTTCTCTTCAAAGTTATTCAAATGGTTCCGGTCCATTGCACATCTAGGTCACAGGCGCTAAAAATAGATTTTTTTAACTGAAAACTTAAAAATTCTTCGTCTGAAACAGAGCAAAAAGCCATTGGCAGTGATCAGGCCTAGGACTATCAAACTAATAAGGAGGATGAACCTGAAGAGTAGTTGACCTTTAAGTCAAAGGTCAAGGTCACTGTGACCTTTAGTGCCAAAAGAAGCTTATAATTCTGAAATGCTTATGGTTAGGACCCTCAAACTTAGTAGAGATGTTGGTCCTCACAAGTAGATGATCCAGAGGGCAAAGAAAAAGGTCACCAAGACCTTTAGTACTAAAAAGCTTATAATTTGGCAGTGCTTGAAGCTAGAACACTTGAACTTAGATGGGATGTTGGACTTGACCAGTAGATGGCCCTAATGGCAAAGGTCAAGGTCACAGTGACCTCTAGAACAAAACAAGCTTATAACTTGGCAGTGCTTGGTGCTAGGACCCTCAAACGTAAGGATGTTTCTTCTGACCAGAAGATGACCCTGAGGGCAAAGGTCATGGTCAAGGTAACCATGACTTTAGAACCCCATTTCTGTTAGCAATGCTACATATAACATGATTCAGGTGAGCGATATAGGGCCATCATGACCCTCTTGTTTGGAATTTTTGTCCAAGAAAATGTTTTTCATTTTTCTTTGCTGAAATTGAATTATTGATGTTTTACAACAATATTGTGAAAATTTCAGAAAAATTGAACAAGCAGAACTCAAAGTTACCTATCCTAAAGATTTCTGCATGATTTGCATTCATTTTTACTATGGAAAAAAGTGACAATATTTGATTTTTTCAAAACCAGTGACTAGAATAAAACATTTACTGCACAGGTAGTTACTACAAATTGTTTTGCATTAAATCGTAACAAAAGTTTGCAAATTCGCTTCTTCTGTGTAAAGCGCCAAGCAAAATACAGCTTTCCGACAGCTGTCGAAAGCACAGTAGTCACATGAAGTCTAGTGAAGACTGGTCACTGTGTGGCTGCTCAGGCTGGTCTGAGTCTCCACTGGGTACATATTCCCCTTAAGGTGAATAGATATGCTTTCAGGGAGGCAACTCAACTGTTTTTGCCTCCCGTCTGAAAAGGGGTATACTCTAAAAGAAAGAATTTGCTCTAAATTCTTTTCTTTTTGAGTATACCCCTTTTCAGAAGGGGCTCAGAATGCAGGAAGGCAAACAGGAAATCACAAAAGTTGTCTGCCTTGAATGGTGGAAACTTCCAGGTATATCCAGTCACCTTAAGCCCATTGCTACTTTGCTAATAGGGAAGACAAAATTCTATGTATGCAAATAATATACAGTACAAGATCCCGGTTTAAATGACACAAGGTAGATTCAGTCATGGACATAATTATTTGCCAGTTTCAAGATGGCTGACAGCAACAGCTAAACAAGAGGCTAACTTCAAACTAATGTAACTAAACTATTTAACGTCTTGCCTTAATACTTGGTCAAATTGCCCTTCATTCTTATCACTTCCTTTAACCGGGCTGGAATTGTGGCATATAGGTCTTGAACATAGGCTGGCTGGATGTTTTCCCAGCTACGGTGCACAGCAGCTAAAAAGTCATTTGAGGAGCGTATGTTTACAGCTTGGGGTTCTATGTCTCTTGAATTTTAGCCAACATTTTCTATGGGGTTTATATCAGGGGCCTATGTTGGCCATTCTGTATGATGGATATTATTATTTTCCATGTATTGATGAACAGTACGGGCTCTGTGTATGTGGGCATTGTCAACTTTTAAGGTGTAGTTATCATATGGGAATGACGTGCAATAACAGGCCACAAGTTATTGCCAATGATGTTAATATATTTTTCAGCATTAATATTCCTTCAACACGAGTCAAAGTTCCGACACCATTAAAACACATGCATCCCCAGACCATTAAACTGACCTTCTCTCTAGGGGCTCGGCAAACCAGGTGGGGGCTGTTCACTTAGGAGTCTTTTCTCCAGATATAAATATGATTGTTCTTTCCAATGACAATCTGGCTTTCATCACTGAATATCCAGGGTTTCGATTCTGCTTCAACAGTCCAGTTTTTTTCTCTTCCTAGTCCAGGCAACCCTCTTTTTCTTGTTCACCTCCCTAACTCAGGCCTCATACTGACAAGCTTTTCCATGCTTGAAAGGCCTGCTTTTGCAGCCTTAAATAGTCCTTTTAAACAGAATATACATGGAAAAATCAAAATCTAAAAGCCTGAAATCAAGAAAAAGTCAAGCTCTAAAAGCCTGAAATCCTGCAAATGCCTGAAAAATACAAGGCCTGCGAACTACGACCTATTTCTTTGTCGCTCTCAGTTTATACTCCAAATCAGCTAATTTTCGCTGAACAAATTTTTTTTTTATAGAAACTATGTTCCTTGCCCTCAGTTGTATCTTGAAGTGATCTCCTATTTAGTTTAGTCACCCGAGAAAGTTGGGTTAAGTCCCTGTCAGTGAACAATTTCTTCCTACCCCTCCCACTTCGATTTTCTGTTGATCCAAATTCTTCAAATTTCTTTATCACTTATCCTATGGTTCTCCTGGGTATTCCAAAAGTTCTTGCCAGTTCTGATTTATTTTTGTTACTTTTATAGCTTTCCACCATTCCTTGACTTCACTGCTCAGTTTTTTGCTTTTTCTACCCATCATATTTTTCTGCCAACAATGTTTACATTTTCAGCAGACGACCTAAAAGATGTGTATGACATCATCAAAAAATGTGTAAACATCACAAATATGTAAATTTTGTTTTGATTAAAGCCACAAGGTGAACTACCCAGTTAGCCATTTCCAATTAGACTGGCGAATAATTATGTCCCTTGACTATACATTGTATTTCGTACTATGCTGCTCAGACACCTTTTGGTTTAAAACCCACCCAGGCAATGTTCATTAAAGAATGAACCAATTGTTGTGTATTTGTTATTTTGTTAATTATGCAGTATAAGCAATAAAAATAAATTAAAAAATGCTGTCTTTTTTCGCGTTTTGTTTTCTTTGTTTTTTGTTTTTTTGTTGTTGTTTTTTTTTTTGTTTTTTTTTTTCTCATTAGCTTTGCCGGGTTCCATGGCACAGTTTATAGCATGCCTAACTGCAGATTCAGGGATCACTAGCTCGAATTCCAGCTTGGTCACATAAATTTCATGGAGAGTGATGATGAAATCATTTCTACTGGGCATTCTCCCATCTCCAGATTCAAGAATGGCAGTTGTCAGCTACTGGCAAAAGAATGCACAAACTACGGTTAACTACCGTATTTACCATATATATTCGAACAGATATGCCTGAGCAAACAGTATAGACCCAGATTAGACGCCGCAGAACGCGGCGTCTCATCTTGGTCTACACTGTTTGCCACTCATCCATCAATTTTTAGACACAACATCGGGTAGTGAATTGTACTGGTTCAAATTTTAGAACATATATGGTAAGGAGTTGAGGTGTCCGAATACTTAGGGTAAATACAGTAGATAAACTGACTGGCTTGACATGACTTTTCTACAAGGGAGGCAACTATTGTGACTTCCAGTTCCTGTTTGCTTTTCTGTGCACCAAGTCCCTTCTGAACAGAATCTGCTCAAACAGGAAAGTTAACTCTTTGCATGCTGGGTAATTTTGCATGCTTTTTTGTCATCTGTGTATTTTTTTTTTTTTTTTCAATTATTTTTTTCAAAAAATCTTTCAGGAATACCATCAGTGTCAAACAGTTTGGATCCAGATCATTTTGTCGGGCCTGACCTGGATCCGAACTGTTTGCAAATGTTATCAGCAGACGACAAAAGTCACCACTAGCAAGGAAAGAGTTAATGAAAAAATTATCTTCCTTGTACAACAGGACAGAAAAGCTACCAAGTGTATCCAATCCCCATAAGATTTCTTGACCACAATAGTAGCAGACCAGTGGAATACACCCTTGACTGAAATATACAGTCAGAGGCCAAAAGTAATTCCACAAAAATATTTTCTCATAGACTTTAATGCATTTTAATGTTTACAAAACATTTGTTTGTTTGTGTTGAGGTTTTACAGCCCAGTCAACCCAATCGGGTCAAGTCGAGCGTGATCAGTTTACCTAACCACACGTTTACTGGGCAGGCTTAGTCCTCTAAGCGGTTAACCAGTATTGTGCACATTTTTTCGCCAGAAACTGACAACTGCCCTTCTACAAAACATTTAATATTGTGTAAAATCTTAAAGAAAATACAATGTACTGATATTCTGTAATGATTGAAAAGGTAAATGATGCATGCACAAAATATATGACTTTGATAAATATCGGATATCTGTCTTCTCAGATACAACAATTTAAATTAAGAGGAAATTTTAAAAATCGCAGATTTCCATTGACGTCAAGCAATGATGTTATTCAAAAACTGCCCCAAATGTCTTAAACACAATTTAATTCTTTGTGTCTCAAGTTTGCATAGAGAAAATCCAATGAGAATCACAATGTATATTACATAAATCGTCCAGCTTTCAAATGATGTGAATGTTATAAAGATATGAACAATTATTTTTATTATTTTGTTTTTGTAAACATGAAAATTCATCGAACTCTATGGAATTTTTGACGCTGTGGAATTACTTTTGATCCCTGACTGTAGCATGATGAGGTTTCAAAGATTTCAGCATTGAAAAAAAACTTTATCTAGTTTGATATTGACCACCCAAATAAACTAAACTCTTTTATTTTCTCTCAAAATGGAAGCACTATGCTGTAATGAACGAACCCATCTTTTTTTTTTGTGTGTGTGTTTTGCGTTAAAAGCAACAATACTTTGAGCTTATCTCTTTATTCGTAACATATTAGGCATATAAACAATTATCACACTTGATATTTCAAGATAACCCTGTGTTTAGACAGGACCATATACTAGAGGAACACAGAAAACCAAAAAATAAATTCATGAAGGAAAAGGACAGATTCAGCTCAGACAGGAAGAAACCTACACAGAAACAATCAACACTTAACTGAAATAGACAGGATTTGAAATATTCCATTTATCCTAATTATTCAGGGCCCAATTGTTCAAAGCATTGTTAGCTTAACAAGCTTGTTAGTGGTCAAAATGTTAACTGTTCTAGTAAGTACAATATCTAATTCACAACTATTTTTGCTGAAAAAATATGAGAAGCTTTTGCAAATGCAAAAGCTACTCACATTTTTTCAGCAAAAATATAAGCATATATGCTATATTTAATGATCAAAATTTTAACGATATGTTAACTAACAACATCATTAGTTTTGAACAATTGGGCCCAGAAAGACAAACCTGAGCAAATGGTGTAAACCCAGAACAGATGCCACAGAACATGGCAGCATCTGATCAGAATTTACACTGTTTGCCACTCATCCAGCAATTTTAGACAAATCAACAGCTAGTATAATAGAGTTGTTCAAAATGGTTAAGGTATCCCAATATTTAAGCTAAATACTATAACTGATCATTACCACTCTCTGGGCTAATTCAGCAGGCAACAAATTGATAATATTTTTCTTATTTTCCCCAGAAAACAGGATTTGACATCATCTCCTGTCTCTAATGGAGACAATTTGCACGAGATGTCAAATTCTGTTTTCTGGGAAAAGTAAGAAAAAATATTTCAAAATGCCATCTGCTGGAATTTTTACTCAGCATGCCAAGTGTTAATAAGTTACAACCACCTGAAGACAATGTGCATGAAATATCAAAACTGGTTTTCTTGTTAAAAAAAAAAAAAAAAGAAAAAAAGAAAAATATTTCAAAATGCTGTTTGCTGAAATTTTTACCTAGCATAATTTACAGCCAAGTGGTGATTACTTGCACAAAATGTCAAAACCTATTTTCTGGGAAAAATATTTCAAATTGTCATCTGCTGGAATTTTTACCCATCATGCTAAGTGTTAATAGTTAACAGCCCCTTGTAAAATGGTGAAAAAAAGTGAGAAAATCAAAAGAAACAAATAACATGATTTATACACAGAATGTAACCGTATTTTTGGAATTGTAAAGTTTGATAAATAGTTATCATGATTCATAAAGAATGCAACTGTAGGTTGTAATTTAAAAGTTTAACATAATATAGTTAAGATAAGGAATCTTACAGGAAAAAAAGGCAGCAAAGTAATGTCTTCCCAATCATGCTGAAAGGCAAAGTAAATTGTCTAAACCACAGGGTGAAGAAAAATAACAGTTGCAGATACAGTTGAAGCATGGCTATTCAAATACAAAATCTACAGTGCCAGCTCACTTAACCCTTCAAGTGCAATCACATCTGCAGCAAATGAGTCAAAATAAATAAGACCAGACAGAAGATTCACATAAAATGTCTTATTTTCTCTAAAAAAAAAAAAAAATAAAAAAAAATTGACAATGTCTTCTGCTGCAAATTTGCTTGGCACTATAAGGGTTTAAGGGTTATTCTTTAACACAGTTACATGTGAACTTTAGCCACAGTATAGGAAAACCTGCCCAACACAATATATATATTAAACAGAGGGTGTTAACAGAGGTGGTCTTTAAAATTATATACTTCCAACCCTATATGCTTTTTCTGTTCACATAATAATGTAAGGCATTTTTTCACACCCTGGCTCAAATTAGTTGCTTTAACTGGGCAAATTCAGCAGACAACAAACTGATATTTTTTCCAAGAAAATAAACTTTGATGTTTCATGCAAATTTTTCCTTAAGGAGACAATCTGCATGAAATGTCAAAGTCTATTTTCTGACAAAAATAAGAAAACTAGAACTGATCAAGGCAAACATTCTGATCAAAGTTCAAAATGATTATATCAACAAGTAAGACAATGTAGCATGTCTAATGGACTGTGAAATAAAGGTCAAGGTCAAATATGGATGACTGCACTCAGACGCTAAGATGTATGCATGTACCAAATATCACTCTGTAGGACCAATAGTTACTGAGAAACTGACCTAAATGGAAAAACTTAAGAGAGTCACTGGACAGAAAACTAAACATCACCTTGAAATCATCAAGACAAACATTTTGAGCAAGATTCCTGATGATCACTTCAAAAATGTGGCCTCTAAAGCATCAACAAGGTTTTCCTTTGATTTGGCCAGGTGAACTAGTTTTTGATATCAAGTGACCCAGTTTTAAACTAGACCTAAAAATCATCAGGACAAACATTTTGAGCAATATTTATGATGATTATTTCAAAAATGTGACCTCTGGAGTGTTAACAGTTTTCTGCTGGTTTGGCCAGGTCACCTAGTTTTTGACCCCATGTGACCCAGTTTCAAACTGGACCTAGAAATCATCAAGACAAACATTTTGAGCAAGATTCATGACGATTGCTTCAAAAATGTGACTAGTAGAGTGTTAACAAGGTTTTCTAGGTTTTCTGCTGATTTGGCTAGGTGACCTAGTTTTTGATCCCAAGTGACCCAGTTTCAAACTTGACCTAGAAATCATCAAGACAAACATATTGAGCAAGATTCATGATGATTACTTGAAAAATGTGACCACTAGAGTGTTAACAAGGTCTTCCGATGATCTGGCCAGGTGACCTAGTTTTTTACCCCTGGTGACCCAGTTTCAAACCTGACCTAAAAATCATCAAGACAAACATTTTGAGCAAGATTCATGATGATTACTTAAAAAATGTGACCGCTAGAGTGTTAAAAAAGTTTTCTGCTGATTTGGCCTGGTGACCTAGTTTTTGATTCCAAGTGACCCAGTTTTGAACTTGACCTAGAACTCATCAAGACAAACATTTTGAGCAAGATTCATGATGATTGCTTCAAAAATGTGACCGCTAGAGTGATAACAAGATTTTACGCTGATTTGGCCAGGTGACCTAGTTTTTGACCCCATGTGTTCCAGTTTCGAACTTGACCTAGAAGTCATCAAGACAAACATTTTGAGCCAGATTCATGATGATTGCTTCAAAATGTGACCATTAGAGTGTTAACAAGGTTTTCTGCTGATTTGGCCAGGTGACCTAGTTTTTGACCCCAAGTGACCCAGTTTCAAACATATCCTAGAACTCATCAAGACAAACATTTTGAACGAAATTCATGATTATTGCTTCAAAAATGTGACGGCTAGAGTGTTAACAAGGTTTTCTGCTGGTTTGGCCCGATGACCTTGTTTTTGACCCCATGTGACCCAGTTTCAAACTTAACTTAGAAATCATCAAGACAAACATTTTGAGCAAGATTCATGATGATTGCTTGAAAAATGTGAAGAGTGTTAACAAGGTTTTCTGCTGATTTGGCACGGTGACCAAGTTTTTGACTCCAAGTGACCCAATTTCGAACTTGACCTAGAAATCATCAAGACAAACATTTTGAGCAAGATTCATGATGATTGCTTCAAAAATGTGACTGCTAGAGTGTTAACAAGGTTTTCTGCTGATTTGGCCCGGTGACCTAGTTTTTGACCCCAAGTGACCCAGTTTCGAACTTGACCTAGAAATCATCAAGACAAACATTTTGAGCAAGATTCATGATGATTGCTTCAAAAATGTGACCGCTAGAGTGTTAATAAGGTTTTCTGCTGATTTGGCCCAGTGACCTAGTTGCTGACCCCAAGTGACCCAGTTTCGAACTTGACCTAGAAATCATCAAGACAAACATATTGAGCAAGATTCAAGATGATTGCTTCAAAAATGTGACCGCTAGAGTGTTAACAAGGTTTTCTGTTGATCTGGCCCAGTGACCTAGTTTTTGACCCCAAGTGACCCAGTTTCGAACCGTACCTAGATTTAATAGAGGCAAACATTTTGAGCAAGTTTCATCAAGATTGGGTCAAAATTATGACCTCTAGAGTGTTAACAAGTTTTTCCTTTGGTTTGACCTGGTGACCTAGTTTTTGACCCCAAGTAACCCAATATCAAACTTGACCTAGATTTCATAGAGGCAAACATTCTGACCAAGTTTCATCAAGATTGGGTCAAAACTGTGACCTCTAGAGTGTTAACAAACTAATTGTTGATGACGAACGACGGACGACGACGGACATAGGGTGATGACAATTGCTCAACCTGAGCTTATGCTCAGGTGAGCTAAAAAATATTTCAAACTGTTGTCTGCTGTTATTTTATCCAGTATGCTAAGGGTGCAAAGGTGGGCTTAAAGGGAATGGATATACTTCAAGGGAAATAACTCTCACATGGAAATAATAACCTTTGCATGGGGGCTGGGGTCCTTCTCTTGAAAGAATCTGCTCCATCTGTGACCACACTTACCTTAACTCATTGTAGACTGAATGAACTCCCCCACAATATATATTGGAAGATTTGAATTTAGGTATGTCAGGCTATGTGATGTAGATATTCCTACAGAAAAATAATTGAACTATTTGCAAACAGTGGAGACCCTGATCAGGTGCCACATTATGCGGCATCTGATCTGGGTCTGCACTTTGCCAGTGACCCTTTTAGGGGTCTCCAGACTACAATGGGTTAATGTGTAGCCCTCCCCCCCCCCCACCCCCCCCCCCCCCCCCCCCCCAACACACCCCAATTCGGCCCAATGAGAATGGAGGAAGATAGTTCAATTACAGAGTTCTTTCCCTTGGAGGTGTATCCATTTCTCTTAGATCATTAGTGGAATGGCTAAACTACACAGACCCTGACAAGTTTGTATATCTGCAGTCTTATCAGGATCACTTCACACTGGGTCTATAATATTTTATACATGCAGTAAAGTCATTTTACTTTTTGAAGCTAAATAATTAATAACAGATATATTTTCATGAATATATAATTATGTGATGTCAACATTCCATTTATTAACCCTTATAGTGCTAAGCAAAGCTGGAGCAGACGACATTCTAAATTTTTTAGAATTATTTTTCAGAGAAAATAATACTTTGCATTTCATGTGAATCATCTGCAAGGGCAGATGATTCACATGAAATTCCAAGTCATTTTCTCGTAAAAAGTTTAAATAACGAAAACAAAATGTTGTCTGCTGCAGTTGTGATTAGTGCTTTAACGGTTAAGCTTGTATTATAAAAACCTGAGATTAAATTACCACTATCCATAAATACCAGTATAATATTTACCAGATACCAGATAAATGGGTATCAAATATTTTTTGCAGAAAAAATAAAAACATAAACCAATAATACCCCGCCACTATCATGGCAGGTGGATAACTCTGTCAAAAATTGATGAAATTTGCCCATTAGCAATCCCAAACCAGACCTCCACAATATCAGTGCACATACCAAGTTTGGTGAAAATCCATTGATGTTTACACATTATCAACAGGAAACAAAATATGGACATGTGGCCGGCAAATAACTCTGTCAAAAATTAATGAAATTTGCGCACTACCAATCCAAAACCAGATCTCCACAATAGCAATGCCCATACCAAGTTTGGTGAAAATCCATTGACATTTACTCAAGTTATCATCCAGAAACGAGAATATGGATGACCTTACATCAAACGTGAAACCTTGAAACCATAATACCATGCCACTGTTGTGTGGCAGGATATAAAAAGGTAAAAAAATAAACACTCCTCTTATTACACTGTCAGATGAAATTCATTCTGCTTGTATCTGGCAAAAGCAGCAGGATATTATTAAAACACAAGCCATAAGTAATGTAAAGTGTAAGGCATTATCAATAATACCCAGAGAAAACGCCATCAATATGTTCAGACACCCCAACCTTAACCTTTAATGTGCTGAATTTAAATATCAGTAAACAACATTTTAACAGAAACTATGTTTTTAAAAAAAAAAAAAAAAAAAAATAGGTATTTTAGTTCAAATTAACTTTTAAAGAAATAGAATAAGGCTTGGCATTTTATTCAAACTGTCTCCATAGGTGACTATTTGAATGAAATATTTGTAAAAATGTCACTGTTATCTGCTGATAAGAGAAATCTTTCAGCAAAAATGAAATGTACATGTGTAGATTCATGCATGAAATGTGTAGATATAATTTAGCTTACACAGCGCAAAAGCTCTGGCCCAGTTGTTCAAAACTAACAATGTCGTTAGTTAACAATTCGTTAAAATTTTAATCGAGTGATACGCAAATAAGCTGAAATTTTTTGCTGAAAAAATGTGAGTAGCTTTTGCAGTGCAAAAGCTACCCACATTTTTTCAGCAAAAATATCAGAATATTGTATATTGAATCTGCTAAAACAGTTAACGAAATGACCCTTAACGAACTCGTTAAGCTAACGACGCTTTGAACAACTTGGCCCAGATTGTTTGTGAGACAGAAAACATAAGGAGGATTATGTTGTCTGTTTGTTTGTGTTGAGGTTTTATGGCCCAGTCAACCCAAATGGGTCACTTTGAGCAAGGTCAGTTTACCTAACCACACTTTAACTGGGCAGACATAGTCCTCTAAGCAGTTAACCAGTATTATACACATTCTTTCATCAGAAACTGGCAACTTCATTCTTGAATCAGTGGACAGGAGAGAATAACCGTAGAAAATATTTCGTGATCAATCTGCAGGAAAGAATGTTGCCGACCCAGCAGGGGTCAAACCCGCAACCTCCTGAACCACCGAGGTCGGCATGTTGTCTGATTGATTGATTGAGTTGGGGTTTAACGACACGTCAACCCTTGTGGGTCATTTTGTGTCGTCTCCCAGAGAAAGGGAGAAAAAAGATAGAAGAGATAGTAGAGGAGATGAAAGAGAGGGACAGGGAAGAAAGAGGAATAGGAATGAAAGTGAAGAAACAAAAGAAATAAAAACATCCCCCTCTACCCAAACCTGCTACAAGGATAGCAGGCCATGCCCAGCTGTAAGCCAATATCAGTTGGGCGCCCCGGTGACGTAAGATAAAGGACACCTTCGCACCACCCAACCACCCTTCGGCATGTTGTCTGAATTATTAAGGTATATATGGTACAAATGTTCTATACAAATTCATAACAAGGATAAACCTTAACCTACTGGAGGTGACAAGTAGATTAGATGTCAAGTGAGATAATTTTATGGGGAACTTATACACTTTCAAGGGAGACAACTCTTTCAAAAATAGTATAGCGGTCAAGGAATAGCCTCAATCACAGAACCTAGCCTACCAGTGACACCTTTAGGAAGAATCATGACATACAAAACCATTTTGGCTCTTTTCTGGAAAGGATTCTTCTCTAAAACGAAAGAATTTACTCCCCTTGGGTAGAGTAGATCCCTTTTCATAAGGGTTTTGGTTTGCAGTAAAGTAAACAGAAAGTCAAAAAAGTTGTCTCCCTTGTAAAAAATGGCAGATAATCTAGCATGTGTATCTAGTCCCCTTAACCCTTAAACTGCCAGTCAGAACAATTGTCGTCTGCTTTGTCAACTGCTTGTGATTTTATAAGTCATTTTTGCAAACAGTGTGAAGCCAGATCAGACTGCTCCTCTAGAAGCAGTCTTATCTGGGTCTACACTGTTTGCCTGTATACAAAAATAGGTTTGGAAAGTTTGCAAGAATATTCAGCAGACGACATAAACAGACGACATTTTCAGATGCAGGTTTTTTGGGGTTTTTTTTTGCATTTTAAGAATTATCCTTTCATGAAAAATGAAATTTTTTTTTCTTTGAATCATCTCCTAACATGTATAACAGATAACCAAAATGAAACGGCATGCCCTATTTCCAAAGTACGATATTTACCTTATGTATTCGGACAGACAGGCCTGAGGAAATCATGTAGACCCAGATGAAACACCACAGAATGCAGCATCTCATCTGGGTTTACACTGTTTGCCACTTATCCTGCAATTTTTAGACACAGCATGGGGTAGTAAATTGTACTTGTTCAAATTTTAGAACAAGTATGGTAAGGAGATGAGGTGTCTGAATACTTAGGGTAAATATGGTATATTTTAAAATGTCATCAGCTACTTTAACGACTGAATATTTGAACACCAAAACTCCTTAAAGGAATATTTAAAATTTTGTTTGTGTTGAGGTTTTACGGCCCAGTCACCCCATTGGGGTCATGTCCAACACAGTGAATTTACCTAACCCACACTTTTTTCTGGGCAGGCTTAGTCCTCTAAGCGTTTAACTAATACTAGCACACATTCTTCTACCAGAAACTGACAACTGCCCTTCTTGAATCAGCAGAAGGGAAAGAATGACCACAGAAACTATTTCATGATCAATCTCCATGAAAGAATGTTGCAGGACCTGGCAGGGGTGGAACCGGTGACCTCACATCAGACTGAGCTAACGAGGCCAGCTTAAAATATATTTAAAATTTGAAAAAAGTCAATCTGACTACAGTAAATATCCTAAAATTTTGTACACTAAAGCTCATGACAAAATGGCATACAGAAATAGTGCTGACCCAGGAGCAGTCTGATCAGGGTCTATACTGTTTGCCAATTCACTAAGTATTTTAAGAAACTCCTACATAAAAAGCAAAATTTACATCAAAATGTATGGAATAAAATTTTGAAATTTTATGACATTTACAGTACCAGGTAATGCGTATTAGCAATTATAATATAATAAAAAATATTTTGTGTAAAAATAAATCCTTATCAAAATCAAACAAATTATATGGTAGAAAAATTGAACAGATGCTGTCTTGGAAAATGTCTCATTATGAACAAAAATAAATTTATATAAACACAGCTCCAGATAAGAGGGGGTATCTACATTGTATCTTACTTATTTCTCCATGAAAACATATGTTGTACCCATAACATGTGATTTTGTGGAGAAATGAGAAAAAATTCAGTACTTTTCAGTTGAAAAAAAAATGCCTTATCTTGAGCTATGTATATAATAATTGTGTATACTTTACATCACGAAAACATGTTTATATAATGTTGACCCCCTTAAACCCCAATTTTATATAGTAAAACTGGGGTTTACAGGGGTATACATTATTTTTCTTATTTTTGCTCGAATACATAGATTGTGGGTACTCGTTAGAACCGCCTCGCCGAGGTGGTTCTAATGAGTACCCACAATCTATGATTTGAGCAGAAATATGAAAAATATCGGGGTTTTTATCTGAATTTTTTTAGTTTTTTTTTTAGATGAAATCTTCTATATATTGAACAGGCGTGTTTTCTTAATGATTAATTTTCAGCAAAAATCATAAACATTCACATGTTTGTTTATTTTTACTTTATTTTACTATCTGTCTCAAAAATGGCATTTTGAAGGGTGCAGTTTCATGATCTGCATAAACCTTTTAAACCTTATTAATCCTTACAGCACTGATCCCAACTGCAGCACACAGCATTTAGTTGATTTTTTTTTTTTTTTCAGAGAAAATAAGGCTTGACATTTCAACTGTTTGCATAGCAGACAATTCACATGGAATGCCAAGACTTACTTGCTCTGAAAACTATATTAAACAAGAGGCCCATCGGCCATGATTCGCTCACCTGATAAAAATTGCCATTGCATATGCGCAATTGCTATGCAAATTCTTCCAGTATTGCACAGCCATTAGGAAACAAATTTGACCACACCTTAAAAAGGTCAAAGGTCATCCTAATATCATCATTTGAACAAACTTAGTAGACTCTGAGTCCCCAATGCTGTATACCAAGATTCAGCCTCATAATTTCTTAGTTCTGGGGAAGATGTGTTTTACCATATATGAGCATGGCAGCCATCTTGTTCAATGGCACAGAACCATTTGAACACATTGTCAACATCCTTTTGACAGAAAGCCCCATGTGTAATCTGGTGAAAATTGTTCTAGCGGTTTCAGAGAAGCTGTTTAAAGATTTCAAGATTTCATACATGTACATAGCCCGGGGCAAGACCAGATAACCCCCAAAATTTTTATTGTAGCTAAACAGTTTTACTTCTTTCATCATACATAGTAAGTTTCAGCCAATAGTCTTTGAGAAAACGATCTTTGCAAATTTAACCTTGCTGTGAAAAAATCAAAGGTCGACCTACAACCATCATTTGAACAAACTTGTTAGACCTTGAGTCCTCGCTGCTATATACCAAGATTCAGCCCCAAAGCTTTCTTGGTTCTGGAGAAGAATATTTTACAAAGTTTTACTATATAAGGGCATGGTGGCCATCTTGATAAATGGACCCGTGACCATTTGTATAAGTTGTCAATACCTTTTAGCAGAAGGTTCCACATGAAGTTTGAAGACAATTGGCCCAATGGACAGCGAAAGGCAAGTGATCACTCAGTATTTTAATACAGAGCAAAATTTAAGGCCAAAAAAATCATGGAATAAAGTGTTCAGAACTTTAGGGTCTATCATATTTGGCTACAATGTGTCTAAAATGTGCTGCATAATGGCAAACAGTGCAGACTCTGATCAAACTGCTCCTTTAGGAGCAGTCTGATTTGGGTCTACTGTGTTTGCTCTAGCATATCTATCCAAATATTTAAGGTAAATGCAGTTATCATTGGCTTTAAGAATAAGAGAACCACAGAAAGCCTTAGAGTAGGTTATACATGAGCAAACATAAAATACAAAACATTCCATAATACAACCTTTGTATCCTCAATTTCATGTATTTTGAGGCACAATTACATAGATATTTATACTACACGTATCACATACATGTATAACAAAAACAAAGCAAACAACTGAGACAGATACCAACAGTGTGCAATAAACAGGTATAACCTATAAAAGAACATATACAGAAACCAGTAACAGTTTTCAGAGAAAACAGATGCCCCCCCACCCACCATGAATTTTCAGTATTTCTACTGCTCTGATCTTGAAAATTAGGTCAAGGTCACCAAAATCTAATCAGTT
Organism: Anodontia alba; assembly: GCA_964016985.1. Classification (NCBI taxonomy): domain Eukaryota; kingdom Metazoa; phylum Mollusca; class Bivalvia; order Lucinida; family Lucinidae; genus Anodontia; species Anodontia alba. Next base: position 77,789,032 of record OZ024828.1, read on the forward strand.
CTTTGTTATGTCCCAGTAATATATTCACAAAAATATGGCATTACGAAAACACGCCTATTCAAATATATAGAAAATTTCACCTGCAAAAACTGAAAATTTTCGGATAAAAAATTCTGATATTTTTCATATTTCTGCTCAAAACATAGATTGTGGGTACTCGTTAGAATTGCCTCGGCAAGGCAGTTCTAACGAGTACCTACAATTCATGTTTTTGAGCAGAAATAAGAAAACTAATGTATACCACTGTAAACCCCAGTTTTACTATTTTAAAGTGGGGTTTAAGGGGGTCAAAATTATATAGGCATGTTTTCGTGATGGCAAGAATCCAAGCACTGGTTCATAAGATATTGTGTAGACAAGAAAGCATGACGCTGATGCCAATTCCAAAGTGGACGCAGACACCAACGGGTTCCACACTAAAATCAATATGTCCCCCTCCCAGTAGGTGGGGGGACATAACTATGATGGAAAAGGGGACTCATTGTACTGCTCATAATTATTTTGGCCCCTTCTGAAAAGGTGTCTACTCTAAAAGGGAAGAATTTACTCCCTTTGGGAGCAAATGTTTACCTTTTAGAGTAGACCTTTTCAGAGAAGAATGGGTGGAAAGGCACACAAAGAAAAAAGCACAAAAGTTGCTTGCCTAAAGTTTTGATTGGATCAGAATTTCATCTTTCAAAATATAGCTAGAAGGACAAAGTTCTAAAGTACCACAAGGCTGCCATCTTTAGTTTTGAAAATATAAAATAATTATTTCTTGGTAGAATAATGGGCCCAGTTAATCAAAGTATCATTAGCTTAACGAGCTCATTAAAGGCAAACTCATAATCTGTTGTAGCAAAGGTACTTTCAAATACAGATATTTTTTGCAGCAAAAATGTGCTACTCACATTTTTATCAACAAAAAATATTTTGCTGCAAAAATGTGAGTAGCTTTTGCAATGCAAAAGCTACTCACATTTTTTTTCAACAAAAAATATCAATGTTTTTGCCGTATCTCGAGATAGAAATTTAATGTCACGTTAGCTAAAACTTTAAGTTTTTAACAACTGGGCCCAGGCTTGTATCTTTATGGTTTGGAATAAGCAAAGCTCTGGGTAAGATGGTTCTTACTATCAAAAGTATGAATATTTTTTCTTATTTCTCTACCAAAATATATCTAGTCGTATTCATGAGGTAGGTCTCACCAAGGTCCTTCTAATGAGTACCCACAATTTAAGTTTGTAAAAAACGAGAAAATCAATATTTTTTGATTGAATAAACAAGTTTGATAAAAATCCATTGATGTTTAAGTTATCATCCGTGAACGAAATACAGACAGACGAGCTGATGGACTGACATACCACTGATGGATGGACGGACGGACGCTCCAACAATTCGGGTTTAGGGGCTATGTCCCATTGTTAATTTCCATAATGTTTTAATGGCTATAAGCTCCCTAACTGAAAGGCTTATAATGTATCTTAACAGAATATAAAGCATAATGTGGTTACAAAACTGAACACCTTAACCCAAAATGTTGGCTCGGACAGACACATAGACATCTAACATGAAACCATAATACCCCGCCACTATCAGTTAGTCTCTCGTTTTTAAACTGGATAAAAAATTAAATGATTTTTTATCAAGATACAATGAAAAATTATTTCATTCCAAGAATGAGAGACTCACTGAAATTTTACAGGCTGTAAGGTGCCACATTTTATGATTGTATTAATATCATATATCAATTTATTAAACCTTTCTTGGATAATAAAATGTCTATTTTTGAGGACTATGGAGCCTTTAAAGTGTCAAGAAACATCAGTAGTTAACCCTTGTCCTGCTGAACCCGGATATACCCTGTCTCTGCAAACAGTGTAGATCCAGATCAGTTGGCTTCTGAAGAAGCCAACTGATCTGGATCTGCACCATTTGCCATTCAGTATGTGAATTTATATCAACAATATGGATCAAGTAATCTGATTGGTTGAAAATTAGAAGTGGGCGTGGCATCTTAATTTATTCAGCAGGACAAAGATTAATGAATGACACCTAGAAGTTATCTAAATATTATCTTCTAATATTTAAGTTTGGCAGGTTAAAGGAGAAAAAAAATTTAAGGCGTATCTGATAATAATTCTGGGATAATTTTCTCCAGTTCTCCATAAAAACCTATGTTGTGGGTACTCATTAGAAGTGCCTCATTGAGGCACTTCAAATGAGTACTCACAACATAGATTTTTTTTATGAAATTATCCCAGAATTATCACAGAATACTACTCCTTAATTATTCCTCTAATAAAGGTTAATAGGAGATTCTCAATCTCCTACGTTCACTTACTTAATTGCAAGTTACCAGTCCAGTGAAACCCAGTATCCAAATAATGGAAGTTGCAGTAAATCAGAGCTAAACAATTCAGACAACTGAACAGTCACTGTTTTTAGGAAAGAAATTGTCATATCCTGCCCCTATTTCCATCTGATTCCCTGCAGCTCTGATATCTAAAGCCTCAGATGAAGGGTATCAGGTATTTTTCCTATTTTAGAAAACATATGTTGTGGGTACTCATTAGAAGCTCCCCTCCCCCCCACCAAGGTACTTCTTAGTAATAATCATAACATGTTTCCCTGGAGAACTGTGAGGTGCTTCTAATGAGTACATGTTTTCCAGAAGAACTATTATATAAAGAAAAATATCAATTTTTACTGAAAAAGGCATTCTACCTGGAGCTATGAATATCTGATATCTGGTTTCCTTGGGTAGCCACAATCAGTTTCACTTATTTGCGTAGTCACACTTATCTGCGTAGTCACACTTATTACACTTATCTGCATATAGTCACACTTATTTGCAAAGAACAAACTCATTTGTGCAGCAATGGAATGTGGTATGTTAATATAGACACAAGCTATAATGCGCAGGCATTCTCCAACATTGTGCCGAATGTGAGCAGTCTTTACCTTTATCATGAAGGTTGGTCTGAATTAAATATGCCTTCAAGGGAAATAACTCTTACTCTGGTATAAAAATATTTACCTCCCTCCTCAATGTGGGCTACTTTGAAAGGAAAGAATTTTCTTCCTCTGGGAGCACTTTCTTTTTAAAGAAATTCTTTAAGCATAACTATCATTTTTTTAAGGTTTCAAATACTACAATGCAATGTCCTGTCTGCAAGTTGTCTCCCTTTGCAAAATGGTGACAAAATCTACAGACTTAACCACATGGGTGAAAGTTCCAGAAATCCTCAATACTTTGTTTGTGTTGAGGTTTTACGGCCCAGTCAACCCAATGGGGCCATGTCGAGTGCAGTCAGTTTACCTAGCCACACGTTTACTGGGCAGGCTTAGTCCTCTAAGCGGTTAACCACTATTGTGCACATTCTTTTGCCAGAAACTGCCCTTCTTGAATCAGCGGAAGGGAGAGAATGACCGTAGAAAATATTTCATGATCAATCTCCACCAAAGAATGTTGCCGACCTCGGCGGGGGTTGAACCCGCAACCTCCTGGTCTCCAGTTGGACGGCGCATCCAACTGAGCCACTGAGGTCGACTAATCCTCAATACTGAAATTCTACTTTTCCAAGACTGAAAATTATCTTTTCTCTACACTTTATATAGGAAAAAAATCTTCACAATACTAAATTCAGTATTACCATATATACCAGATGTATTCGGACAGTCAGGCCTAAGCAATCAGTGTAGACCCAGATGAGACACTGCAGAAGGGTCAACACTGTTTGGCACTCATCCAGCAATTTTTAGACACAACTTGGGGTAATAAATTGTACCTGTTCAAATTTTAGAACAAGTATGGTAAGAAGTTGCGGTCTCTGAATACTTAGGATAATACGGTAAATACTGAAAACTTTCATCCATGTAGCCATTCACTTCAAGGCAAATTAGGCAGTTGCAAATCTGGAAATAGCTGTGTAGTACGCAGTAGACTAGAGTATGATCTCAGTTTTACACAGCTATAATGTTATTAAAGGAACGGATACACTTTCAGGGCAGGCAACTGTCAAAATTGTTTTTCCTCCTTTCTGAAATTGGTCAACCCAAAAAGGAAAGAATTTGCTCCGCTTGGGGAGCAAATTCTTTCCTTTTAGGGTTGATCTATTTTCAGATTTCAGAAGTAGCTTGGTGTGCAAGAAAGCAAGCTGGAAGTCACAAAAGTTGTCTCCCTTGTAAAAAATGGCTGAAAATCTACCAAGTACATCAAGTCCCCTAAAACACTTTGGTTTTGAGCTTGTTTTTTTTTTTTTTTGAGTTGAGGTTTTATGTCCCAGTCAACCCATTAAGGTCATGCTGAGCCGGTCAGAAATGGTACATATATACATTTCCTGGACAGACTTAGTCCTCTAACGGTTAACCAGTACCTGTGCACATTCTTCTCCCAGGAACTGACAACTGGCCTTCTTGAATCAGCTGAAGGGAGACAGTGACTGTAGAAAATATTTCGTGCTCAATCTCCATGAAAAAATGTTGCCAACCTGGCGGGGATCGAACCCGCGACCTCCTGATCACCAGTCTGACGCACATCAGACTGAGCCACTAAGGCCCGCTTCTTGAGCTTGTCCGTGATGAGCATATTGGTTACTATTTGCTAGTCCTGGCCTGTATTACATTAGAAATAAAAACAAAATTATTCTTTTACACAATGTACATGTAAATCAATACAGAAGTTTGTTTTGCATACAGCAAAAAAATGGCTTTTCTACATACTAACCTATAAATGCATTATCTTTGCATAAAGTAAAGACTACTATACAAAATTAGAATCTCTTTAAATAATAATTGAGCTAAACCTTTATAATAATATAGCCAGACATGTGGAGTCAGAGGAATTGGTAAGGAGTGTTTGGTGATAATTATAGGATAATTTTTACCAGTTCTCCATAAAAACATATGTTGTAGGTACTCATTAGATTTGATTGTGTTGGGGTTTAACGACACGTCAACCCTTGAGGGTCATTTTGTGTCGTCTCCCAGAGAAAGGGAGAAAAGAGATAGAAGAGAGAGTAGAGGAGATGAAAGAGAGGGACAGGGAAGAAAGAGGAACAGGAATGAAAGTGAAGAAACAGAAGAAATAAAAACATTCCCCCTCTACCCTTACCCACTACAAGGATAGCAGGCCTTGCCCAACTGTAAGCCAATATCAGTTGGACGCCCCAGTGATGTAAGATACACAGCACCTTTGCACCACCCGACCACCCCCTACTCATTAGATGCACCTCAGTGAGGTGCTTCTAATGAGTACCCACAACATAATGTTTTCATGGAGAAATATGAATGATTGTCCCATAATTATCACCAAATACTCCTCCTTAACAATTCCTCTGTGAGTGTATCCAGACAATTATTTTTCTTCTTTCTCTACAAAAACATTTCCTGTGGGTATTCATAAAAAGTGCCTTGCCCAGGCACTTCTAATGAGTACCTACAAATGTTTTTGTGGAGAAATAAGACAAAGATCCATACTTCTGCTCTCCTTAGTAGCAGTTTGATTTAAGTTTACATTGCTTGCTGAGTTGCTGAGGCATGTCAGTCTGAATAGTTGATAAATACAAAATACAGTACTGTGAACACAAAAGATCCCGATACAGTTGTACAGATGTGTATGCTAGTCGGAGTTGTCCAATTCACACAGTTGATTTCATTATTTCCTTTTCTTTAACTCTTTCCCCACTAATGGTGTCTTTTGTCATCTGCTGATAACCTTTGCAAACAGTTTGGACCCAGATCAGACAAGACAAAACTTTGGGCCTGATCTAGATCCAAACTGTTAGACACTCTGATGATATTCCTGAAAGATTTTTTGAAAAAATTAATTTAAAAAAAATCCACAGAAGACAAAAAAGCAGGCAAATTACCCAGCATGCAAAGAGTTAAAGTCTGTTTTATCAAAAAAGCAGGGTTATATTACATACACAAACCATGTCATGCAAAAGTGTGTGTGTGTGTGTGTGTGTGTGTGTGTGTGTGTGTGTGTGTGTGTGTGTGTGTGTGTGTGTGTGTGTGTGTGTGTGTGTGTGTGTGTGTGTGTGCGTGCGTGTGTGCACACATGCAAAGCATCATGTGGGCCTTTGCTCTCCACTCATACATTCTGTAGTAGCCAATGATTCTGTTAGCCGACAGGGAAAGCCCTGATCAGACTGTGGATGTGCATTTTCAAATGGCATGCCCAAATCACTTTTTCAACCAATAAGTGTTAGCCTTTGTCATGCTGAATAAATTACGATGCCATGCCCACTTCCAATTTCCAGCCAATCAGATTACTTGATCTAGGTTTTTGATAGAAATTCACATATTAAATGACAAACAGTGCAGATCCAGATCAGTTGGCTTCTTCAGAAGCCAACTGATCTGGATCTACACTGTTTGCTATGGCAGGGCATGTCGTGTTCAGCAAGAGATGGGTTAAAATCTTATCATATTTGTCCATGAAAAATATGTTATGGGTCCCCAATAGAATTGCTTCACCAAGGTGCTTCTGATGAGTAGCCAAAGCATATTATTTCATAGAAAAATAATCAGTAGAAATATTATGGCTACCCCATATCTAGAGCTCTGGCAGGCTTTTCTGGGCTTTCCTCAATTGCATATGCCCTATTGCTTCATACGGCCTATTTAAGCTCAAAGGAAGTAAACTCAGAAAAGTACCTGTAATGGTTTAAAAACTTTAGTCAGAGATGTTGTTAAGGAGGAGTATTTGGTGATAATTCTGGGATACTTTTTCTTATTTCTTTCTGGGATAATTTTATTTCTCCATAAAAACATATGTTGTGGGTACTCATAAGAAAAGCCTCAGTGAGGCACTTCTAATGAGTACCAACATATGCTTTTTTGGAGAACTGGCAAAAATTATCTTAGAATTATCATCAAATACATCCCCTTAACATCCTCTTTTTAATTGCTTATTTTGGTTTTAATAACTTCTAAATATTTCTGCACCTTTTTACTTTAGTTGTCCATGCACCTTAGCCGCTTGCATACGTATATCCTCATTTTCATGTTTACACAGTAAAAACACTTTGTTTTTCAAATTTCCTACATTGTTAATCCCCAATAATGCAGTGTACATAGTTTCTGGTGACGGGGCCTTATCGTCTGTAGGAAGGGAAGAAGAGGTGATATGTTTCTCTTTAACAAGGTGAAGGACATTGGCAAGAAAAGTCACAAATCGTAAAACAACAGCTTCATCTGTAATCCTAGTATTGAGAAGATCCAATAGCTTGTCTGGTGCCTGAAATGAAATATGAAGACATTAAGCTTTACTTTTCTCTAGGCTAATTCTGCAGATGACAAATTGGTGATATTTTTTCCCAGAAAACAGGATTTGACATTTCATGCAAATCATCTCCAATAGAGACAATACATATATGCATGAAATGTTAAATCCTTTTTCCTGGAAAAAATAAGAAAAATATGTCTACTTAAAATTTTACCCAAAGTGCTAAGCATTACGCTTTTCATTTCTTTTTAATATGAGTCATAAAGGGACATAATGTACCTTTCGACATGTGTGTCTTGTGAAGATTCAGATCTGTGCAATCTGATAACTTTTTGCAGGGTACTCTGTGAATAGCAAAGAAACTTTTGTTCTCATGCAGTCAGCCAAAAACAATGATCAGACTGAGTAGATGCTAGGCATACATGTATCAAGATACACCACAACCTCTCTATAACATGATTGCTGGGATCCAAAGTGAAAACGGTATTAGCTAAACAACCCTGTTGTATCCAAACAAAAAAGTATAAATTATATATAAAAATAACCATAAATGGTCATTTTTCTATATAATCTATATATTTTTGTTTGGATACAATACTTTTGGGGTCCCTCTTTAAACTGTCTTATATCCAAATCGTCTTTTAATAAATCATCTTACACAGAGGTTCCCGTGTACATGTATATTTTTCTCATGTTGCACATCTATTCTTCAGAGGAATTGCTAAGGAGGAGTATTTGGTGATAATTCTGGGATAATTTTTCTTATTTCTCCATAAAAACATATGTTGTGGGTACCCATTAGAAGCGCCTCATCAAGGCGCTTCTAATGAGTACCCACAACATATGTTTTTATGGAGAACTGGAGAAAATTATCCCAGGATTATCACCAAATACTCCTCCTTAACAAGTCCTCTGTATTCTTGATAAAAGAATATATGCTGTGAATACTCAGTTGAGCTGATTCGCAAAATCTAATCTAACAAGTTTGTTTGTTTGATATGGGTTTAACGTCACTTTCAACAATCTTTCAGTCATATCGCGATAGTGTCTGGATGTGGCAGGGAGCTCAATACTCACTTTTAGAGTGCTGCCTCACTGCCACTGTGCTGGTTTAATCTAACAAGTAACCACACCATTAGTTCATAGCCCCAGATAAAAGGGGTATCCACATATTATTTTTAATTCCCCCGGAAAACATATGTTGTGGGTACACTGGAAATCCTTTATAAGATGACTGATTATAAGACGGTTCGGATATAAGATGGTTTAAAGATGGACCCAAAAAGTGTTGTATCCAAACAAAAATGGTCATTTTTCTATATAATCTAGACATTTTTGTTTTGATAGAACAGTTGTTTAGCTAATACTGTTTTCACTTTGGATCCCCGCAATAGTGTTATAAAGAGGTTATGAGAGGTGCACTTATTACGAGGCTCAGTCAGATGCACCTCTGACTGGAGATCAGGAGGTTGCAGGTTCATTCCCCGCAGGGCCTGGCAACATTCTTTCTTGGATATTGATCATGAAATATTTTCTACAGTCATTCTCTCCCTTCTGTTGATTCAAGAAGGGAAACACAAACAAGTTAATTAGAAACACTGTGAGAACCACTGTGAGAACTTTTAATAGGTACTACCACACACATTTTCCTGGAAAAGACAGAATCACATCTTATCTTTGCACTAATTTACTTATGTTAAAAGTAAATACTTTTATCCTAATTTTAGCCATATCATTTGTCATGCCATTCTTTGATTATTAATGCACAAGTCTGAAAAAGCTGGTTCTGTAATACAGAATGTTTAAAACAGACAGACCACTTAAAATAGATGAACTTCTTGAATGAATATTACTTTAAATAGCTGAAAAATATCAGCTTATTTTATTGCAGTTTATCCATTTATGCCGAGTGGACTCTCCTACCTCAACTTTTTCGACAGGTCCGCAAGTCCATTTCCAGTAGAAGTGAGTCTGGATAGTTTTTATTATTACCATGTTCTACAGAAATGCAAACAAATAATGCAAACAGTGTAGACCTAGATCAGAAACAGCATTCTGTGGCAACCGATCTGGGTCTACATTGTTTGCCAATGCCCCTTTTATGGGACGCTAAATGGGTTAACATAAATAACTGTTTCCCAAACCATTCTGAACAAGTTTAGGTCCTATTTACTTGTGTGATGTATGGCTTGTCACAGTCCATATACAGTCAAACCTCAATGGCTCAAACATCTTTGGTACTAATTTGTTTGAGATATGGGTAGTTCAAGCCACTGAGGGTTAATCGTGGCACCTGGTCAGGAAACAAATAGTGATAATTTATGGAACTCTTTTAAATCTTCTACACAATAATGGTATGTTGAGTGTACTCATTAGAATCATCTCAGTGGGGCAATTCTCATGAGTACAGACAACGTACAATTTTATGATAAAATGAGGAAATTTCCCCAAATATCTGTTTTCTTGAGCTATCAGAAGAGTTCCGTAGAGACTCAAAAATGAGTTCAAATTAGCCATAGTAAATGAGGTTTTGGTGTTCGAGCTATTTAGGTTCGACTGTATGATGTCATTTTTATACATGTCAGATTAAAAAGGTATCACAGCTCCAGATATGGCACTTTTTTCAACCGAAAGTTATTAGTATTTTTTTAATTTCTCCATAAAAAGATATGTTATAGGTACTCATTAGAAGTGCTTTGCTGAGGAGTTCCAATGAGTACCCACCACGTTGTTACAGGCAGAGGAGAAAAATATATTTACATTAGATACCCTGCTTATCTGAAGCTATGGTTATAAAGTGTAAACTTTTAGGACACATACTGTAATTTAAATCTCCATAGCTCTTGATAAGGCGCTTTTCTTTTTTCAACCAAAAAGTGTCTAAATTTTTTCTTATTTCTTATTTCTGGACAAAAACATATGTATGGAATAAAGAGTTCAAAATTTTAGCACAGTTACTGTATCTTATTTCAAGGGCCATACCTTAGCTGCCAGCAGATGAGGCACCATATCGGGATTACATGACAAATTGATCAAGATCTTCAACGCTTGTAGCTGCAACCCTGTATTCTCTTCAGAAAAGAACTCGTACAATCGTGACACTAGCCTCGTGTAGTGACCATGATGATCGGGGGTCACTGAGAGGTTTGTCAGAGCTTGTAGTGATGAGAGACAAACTGTTTCTCCAGTATCTTTGTCCAGAGAAATATCCACCAGAGTAGGAACACATGCCTGGAACCAGTCAAAAATACACATGTATGAGAACATGCTAATAAATATTACAAGTAAACATGTTGTTTTTGAATACTTACTCTATTTAACCCTTGCCATGCTGAATAAATTAAGATGCTATATCCACTTCTAATTTTCAGCCTATCAGATAACTTGATTCAGGTTGTTGATACAAATTTAATGACAAATGGTGCAAATCTAGATCAACTGGCTTCTAAAGAAGCAAAATGATCTGTATCTACACTGTTTGCAAAGGCAGGGCATATCCGGGTTCAGCAGGACCAAAGTCAACCTAAGTATTTGGATTTGGGCAGACAGGCCTGAGCAAACAAGGCAGACCAAGATCAGATGCCACATTCTGATCAGGATCTACACTGTTTAGATAAGAGGACTATTCAGGCATAGAGGCATAGAAAAATGATCATGGTTGCTTAGCCCATCGTAGTCGGGATACCAGTAAAATGGTAACTGGCAAACAGTGCAGACCTAGATCAGATGCGGCAGAATGTGGCGTCTGATCAGGGTCTCCACTGTTTGCATATATTTTAGTCATTTTTCTCTAGGAATATCTAAATTTCATAACCTGACATACCTAAAATTGAATTGGACTCTTCCAATATACAGTGTGGAGGTGTCTATTCAGTTTAAAATGGATTAGCTAACATGGTTTTCACTTTGGATCCCAGCAGTCATATTATAAAGAGGTTATGGTGTATTTCAAATGAGTACACACAACATACATTTTTGTGGCGGAAAAAGAAAAATATTATTAACCCATTGCAGTCTGGAGACCCCTAAAAGGGTAACTGGCAAACAGTGCAGACCCAGATCAGATGCCCCTGAATGTGGCATCTGATCAGGGTCTCCACTGTTTGCAAATAGTTCAATCATTTTTCTCTAGGAATGTCTAAATCAAATAGCCTGACATACCTAAAATGGAAATTAGAATCTTCCAATATATAGTGTGGGGGGAGTTCAGTCTACAATGGGTTAATCATGACACCCTCTGACCTGAGGCTATGCACCAAGAATCAGAAACTATTAAGACCTACCTGCATTTCCTTGTTATTTTTTTCATTAACAGCAAGATTAGTGATGGCGTTTATTGTGGGTGGGAGGTTGGAGGCCGCATTAGCATGTCCCAGCCACATTGCCATCCTCTGTAACTCCAACAACTTACTTAACTTAGAAAGACAACCATGCTCTCGAAGCAAATTCTGAAAATAATGAAATGCCTGTAACTGAAGTTGCCACATAGCACAAGAAAATGTTTTCACAACTATAATACAGGTGTTGTTAAGGGGGAGTATATGGTGACAATTCTAGGATAATTTGTTTGTTTGTGTCGAGGTTTTACGGCCAAGTCAACCCAATGGGGTCATGTCGAGCGCGGCCAGTTTACCTAACCACACTTTTACTGGGCAGGCTTAGTCCTCTAAGCGGTTAACCAGTAATGTGCACATTCTTTCCCTAATTTTGATACAGTTGACAATAAATATCCCACCCCTTAAAGCCTGTTTTCTGGAGAAAAAAAAAAAAAATTCATCAATTTGTCATCTGCTGAATAAGCCCAAAAAGTGGTAAAGGTTAATTATTTTCGTTTATTTTCTCTGATACTTACATCATTTCATGTTATCCTATGAACAATTTGGCAGCAACAAAATACAGTCAAACCGGTCTTAAGCAGCCACCCATGGGAAGCTTAAAATGTGGCTGCTGAAGGCAGGTGGCTGCTTAATACAGTTCAAATATATAAGTCTATGAATTTCCGGGCAACTTTCCTCTGGCTGCTTAATACAGGTTGGCTGCTTAATAGAGGTGACCACTAACACAGGTTTGACTGTATGAAATTACTGTTTCAACAGCATGTATTTCACCTCTGTGTAATATAACTATCTGACATTTGATTCAGCTACTTTTAATTGTTTATGCCTACATAATCCAAGTATTTAAATATCCAAGTATTGAAACATTTAACCTTTCATGTGTTCACCAGAAAACTAGTTAACAGACAAAAATTAATGGCATTTTTCATAGGTCTAGATAAGAGTAGATATCAGGTAAATATTTTTTCTAATTTCTCCATAAAAACATATGTTGTGGGTACTCATTCTAAGCGCCTCACCGAGGCACTTCAAATGAATACCCACAACATATGAAATAAGTAAAATACCAATACTTTTGGACTGAATAAACGTCTTAACAAAAGCTATGATTTTCCATTTATCATAAATTATACATATTTTATTATACAAACTTAAGTTTGCAACAGGGTTGGACAATAAGTTTTGTATAGTTTGATACAAATAAATTTAATTTACCGGTATCATAAATTAGGCTTACCTCTAATTAACAGGCGTAGCCAGATAAACTTCTTATTTCTCCATGAAAACATGTGTTGTGGGTTCACATTAGAAAATATGTGAGGCACTTCTAATGAGTACACTCAACATACCATATTCAATCTAATTACTGCACATAACCCTAGAAGCACAGTCAAGCAATTCCATAGTCTTCAGATTACAACCAGTGTACTTTTTGTCTACTTCTTTATAAAGGCATACTTTGTGGGTACCCATTTGAATTGCATCGACTTATGCATTTATAAAGAAAATCAGAAACCAAAAACACGAAGCAGTGCATAAACACCATGAAACAAGTCATTTGCTGATCTTGTTTTTAAAACGTACTTTTAGTTGATGTATCATATTTTACTACAAGTTTCCCAGTAATTTGAAAAACCTAAGCACAAATTAGATCAAATACGGTATGTTTTTTTTTTTCGGAGAAATAAGAAAAATACCAATACACTTTTGTTGAAAAAAGCACCTTAACTAGAGCTATTCACAAGGCTTGACAGAACAGATGATCCAAATCAGTTAAATGATTTGCATAATGTGAAGCCCTATTTTTAGACAAATAAAAAAAAGTACCATAACATATCATCTACTGTTTTAAAAGTCTGCATATTAGGGGTTAAATTCCTTTTATACCACATTACATCCCTAATTCCAGTCATATTAGCATCAGCACAAAATAATATACAGAGAAGCTACCGTAACAAACCTAAGTATTAGGACAGACGGACCTGAGTAAACAGTGTAGACCCAGATCAGAAGCCGCAGAATGCAGCTTCTGATCAGGGCCCACACTGTTTGCTATCCATCCAACAAATTTTAGATGCATTAACAAGAAACAATATGGACTTGTTCAAATAATAGGACCAGTATGGTAAGAAGTCCTAATATTTTGGGTATATACTGTAACACACCTTGCTACACCTGATTATCTGATTTAGATTAATTATTCATAGGGAATACTGCAGCTTTAAATAGCACAAGATGTAACTGGAACAGTAATCAATAGTCATTTGGCAAAGACAGAAATTCGGACAGATTATCAATAAATCTGAATTTTTAATGTGGTCAGAAATTTGTATTTCCTGTTGAGGCTTGATGTGAAGAGGGCACTTCCCTACAATTTTTTAATCTTTTTTTGACAGGATATGCAAAGACTTTTCAAAGTCTGTCTGACACTGGTCATACAAATGATTTAAATGTACTTGAAATTCTTAGAATTTTTGTCAGACCAAACAAAATTTTATCTGACATTTCCAGCTGTCCTGTGGATTTCATGGAGACTAATTTGTTTAAATGAAAATGCATACTGAAATTCAAATGAGCTTCTCATGAAAGGCATTAACAAATAATGAGGTAATGTTGAGTGCAGTCAGTTTACCTAAGTGTTTTTACTGGGCAGGCTATGTCCTCTAAGTGGTTAACCATTACTTGTGCACATTCACCAGAAACTAACAACTTCTGTTTGTGTTGAGGTTTTATGGCCCAGTCAACCCAATGGGGTCATGTCGAGCACAGTCAGTTTACCAAATCACACTTTTACAGGGCATGCTGTCCTCTAAGCGGTTAACCAGTATTGTGCACATTCTTTTGCCAGAAACTGACAACTGCCCTGCTTGAATCAGCAGAAGGCAGAGAATGACCATAAGAAATACTTCATGATCAAATCTTTACGAAAAAATGTTGCCGACCCAGTGGGAATCAAACTCGCAACCTCCTGAACACCAGTTGGACGTGCATCTAACTGAGCTACCGCGGTCGGCAGAAACTAACAACTCCTCTTCTTGAAACAGCAGATGTGACAGAATGACCATAGAAAATATTTCATGATAAATTTCCACGAAAGAATATTGCTGGACCTGGCAGGGATCAAACCCATGACCTCCTGATCACCAGTCAGATGCACATCCAATTAAGCCACTGAGGGTGACTGTTTTGTCTGGACTTACATGAAAGTCAAATATAGAAGATTAACTGTGAACTCAGGCGGCAATGAAACCCATACTGATTTGGACCTTTATAATGGTCATATGCAGTAACCTTTTTCCAGGCTCTGAGTTCAATGCATGCTGAGCATGAAATTTTTCATGCTAATAAATCTCAAATTACTAACAATTGTAAGTTCTTTCTTGTGAGCATGAAAATTTCTCTGCTAATAAATATGAACATGCCAACTAATTTAGGCATTTTCATATTTATTTGCAGAGAAATTTACAGTAATTTAAGGCTCAGCGAAATTGAGCATGAAAAAAGTTTTATAACCTCAGGGCCTGGTTTATCTCAAATATCTAAACTCTACCTGATTATGGGTAAATGTTGCAGATCTTGCAATCCCTTGCACTGCTGCCATTTTCAGCTGCTGATCTTTGTGGTTTATAAGATCCACCAAAATCTCTGCATTCATAGGTTTAAGCCCCTCGGCTGGGTTCTGTGTGGCAATGAGCGTGTCGGTAATCTCGGCCTGTGTCCACTGATGAGATTCGGTCAGATTGTGTTCTTTGAGAAGCTCCTCATACCGGATAGTTAGTTCCTCTGGAGCAACCGTCTCTAATTCTGCAGCTGCTAACACTAGAAAAAAACGCTAACCCTAAACACTTAGCATGCTGGGTAAAAATTTTAGCTGGCGACATTTTGAAATACAAATGTATATTTCTTATTTTTCCCAGAAAATAGGCTTTTGACATTTCATGCTGATTGTCCTCAGGAAAAATAAGTATAAAAATGAAAAAATTTTTATTGTGTTGGGGTTTAACGACATGTCAACCCTTGTGGGTCATTTTGTGTCATATCCCAGAGAAAGGGAGAAAATAGATAGAAAAGAGAGCAGAGGAGATGAAAGAGAGGGACAGGGAAGAATGAGGAACAGGAATGAAAGTGAAGAAACAGAAGAAATAAAAAATTCCCCCTCTACCCTTACCTGCCACATGGATAACAGGCCTTGCCCAACTGTAAGCCAATATCAGTTGGACGCCCCGGTGACGCAAGATACACGACACTGTCACAGAAAATATCATCTGGGAAAAATAAATAAATTATCATCAATTTGTCATCTGCTGAATTTTCCCATAGATTGGTATTGGTTAAAGTGCTAATCAAAACTGCAGCAGACTAAATTTTCAATTTTTTTTATTCAATTATTTACTTTTTTATTTATTTATTTTTTTTTTTGGAGGGGGGGAGGGTATATTTTTTCGAGAAAATAAGGCTTGACAATTGTCTAGCCTAGCAGACATGCCAAGTCTTAATTTGTCTGAAAAATCACTATTAGAATGTTTAATTTGCTGCAAATTTGTTAAGCACTTTAAGGATTAATACAGTTGTTGCCAAACAAGTACCGTATTTACCGTGTAGACCCAGGTGTGACGCCATAGAATGCAGTGTCTCATCAGGGTCTATACTGTTTGCCACTCGTCCAGCAATTTATAGACAAAACATTGGGTATTACTCGATGATTGTTTACAGTCGTATCAATGTACTTTTAATATTGAAATAATCCAGAGTCAAGTTGAAGCAGGTTGTTACGGATATAAATAATGTCACTCGGTACTTTCCGGTTCACCAAGACAGATTCATTGAGTAAGTTATACATTGATAGCAGATTCGCAGTTTCTTGCAAATGTATTTGATTATAGCTCAAACAGTAAGTTCGTTGTTCAAGAAGTCAAAAACTGAATTGACAGTTGGAGGTTTGATTTCTGTACCAGTCTGTTTTTTTTTCTGTTTTTTTTTTCACTCATAATGATATTTTATCCCTGTGTATACCGTATTCGACCTAATTACTGCACTGTGCGCTTAGGTTTTTCAAAATTACTGGGAGCACTCATTTGTGGTAAAATATGTATCTACCTACTAAGGATACACTATAAAAAAGATCAGAAAAGGACTTATTTGATGATGATTATGCGCTTTTTTCTGATTTTCTTTATTAAGGCATATGTTGTAGGTACTCATTTGAATTGCATCGACAAGTCGATGCAATTCAAATGAGTACCCACAACATATGCTTTTATTAAGAAGTATTTAAAAGTACACTGGGTATAATCTTAAGACTACGGAATTTCTTGACTGTGCGCTTATAGGGGTATGTGCGGTAATTAGATCGAATACTGTATTTCTTTTATTTTTCCTCTCTTTTTCCATCTAAATCACCGCGATGTGAAAATTCTTATGCTGTTTTAACACTTATCACGCTATGGGCAGATTCAGCAGTCGACAAATTGATGTGATTTTTCTTATTTTTTCCCCTCAGAAAATACGATTCAATCAATGAGACAGTTGGCATGAAATGTCCAATTCTATTTTCTGGGAAAAATAAGGAAAATATTTCAAAATGCTGTCTGCTGAAATGTTTACCCAACATGCTAATGTTAATACAAAAGAGTCTTTAACGCGTGTAATGATGAGCTCTTATGGCATTGGAATAGCAAAAGTCAAGATCAACCTGTGCATTCGCACAGTCTCATCTGGAGCTTCTCTGGATTGTTCCTGTCCGACCGTATATTCTATAGTATCCATTAATTTTATAAGTGGACAAAGGTCCTGATCAGACTGAATGACGATAAAATGTTGAGATAACGACGTAATATCTTCTTGTTTATTTCCCAAAAATAAAAGAAAGAAGAAAGAAAAAATACCATGTTTACCCTGAAACATTCTGATACCTTACCATACTTGCCCAAACAAATTTAACAAGATCATTGAACTACCTGTTTATTTATCTAAAATTGCCAGATGAGAGACATTCAGTAATGATACTGTGTTCTGCTCTGAGTCTACACTGTTTGCTCAAGTTTTGGGTAAATACAGTAAGTGCCAATTCGCTGGGGTCCTTTATAATGGTGTATGAACAGCAGATGCAATAACACCCATATTTTTTTTTTTTTTTTTTTTTTTATTTTGCTTTTGAAATTTGGTATCAAGAAAAAATAAATAATTTTTAAGCAACAATTGATATAAAAATTCCAAAGTAAAAACAAAAAAAAAAAAAAATAAAATAAAAACAGAGAGACACTGCGCGATGCAAATACAATTTAATCTACTCAAATACAATTTAATCTACTCAAGACAGTCACACTCCAGTGATGTATCCAGTACACCACACCGTCCGCTGTTACAGAGTATTGTGTACATATTTGCTATTCTCATGGCACTATTGCCGAACGCTTCACGGCTAAGTCCAAAAATGCCCGAGATGCTATTTTCAGTCATGCTTACCTAAAAACGGATTTTGGATGAACTTGTCCAACCTTTGACATGACAGTAAACATTCATCAAGTTACAATAAATTGTACTTGTTCAAATTTTAGAATAAGTGTGGTAAGGAGTTGAGGTGTCTGAATACTTAGGGTAAATACAGACAGGACTGAGCAAACAGTGTAGACCCAGATGAGATGCCGCAGAATGCAGTGTCTCATCAGGGTCTACACTGTTTGCCACTCATCCAGCAATTTTTAGCCACAAAATCGGGTAGTAAATTGTACTTGTTAAAATTTTAGAACAAGTATGGTAAGGAGTTGAGATGTCCGAATACTTAGGATAAACACAGACAGGCCTGAGCAAACAGTGTAGACCCAGATGAGATGCCGCAGAATGCAGTGTCTCATCAGCAGGGGTTACACTGTTTGCCTCTCATCCAGCAATTTTTAGCCATAATATCGGGTAGTAAATTGTACTTGTTCAAATTTTAGAACAAGTATGGTATGGATTTAAAATGTCCGAATACTTAGGATAAATAAATACAGACAGGCCTGAGCAAACAAAGGGTAAAAATGAGCATCTACAGACAGTAAAATCATAGACCAGCCTGTGCCTTATCTGTAACCTGTCAAGCAATAAAATTTTCAAAATTGGCTGTGTCAAGAAAAAGGCCCCATCTCATAGGTCCATACAAAAGGACCTAATTTTTTTTCAGCAGAACATATTTGAAACAACTCAAAGAAACAACCTCACTGAATACATATGCACAAGATTTTCTGAGTTGTAGTTTATCATCCCTATTAACAAAATTTCGATCAAATTGAGACATTGCCTCCAAATCTTCCAGGCTTGGTCAAATAATGAAGTTCTGACCAGGCAACCCATCTTCCTTACTTGCTAAGTCTCTGAGCACCAGATCAAGGACTCTGAGGGCCATAGCTCTAGTTTAGGTAATTTTTTTTCAATCCAAAAGTATTGATATTGTGGTACTCATTAGAAGTGCCTCACTGAGGCACTTCTCATGAGTACCCACAACATATGTTTTTGTGAAGAAATAAGAAAATTATTAAAATGATACCTACTCTTATCTAGACCTATATGAGGGGTATAAGACTATGGACCAGTTTCTAACATCTGTATCCATCATGTTACAAATGAGCCACCTCATGACAAACCAACAAAATGGTATGTGTGCCCAGTGAAAACTCAGATCAGCTTGGGCATCTGCCCAGTCAAATCAAAGTCTTTGCTGTTTGCATGAAGAAAACTTGGGTCCTTACCTACCCACTGACTGCACAGAAAAGACTGATCAGACTGGGCAGCAGGGATCAATTTTAGCACTTGCTAACTTGCTAAATGCTGGTTAATTTCCTCAAAAAGCAAGCTGCAATTTCCATCACTTGCTAATTCTAGCAAGTTGGAAAGATTCTCTTTAACTGGCAGAATCTGAGGCATTGTTGCTGAAGTTTTGCAATTTCTTTGCCAAAAGCAATGACGATATTTTTATTTTTCCCAGAAAACAGATTATGGAGACAATTTGCATGTAATGTCAAAACCTGTTTTCTGGGAAAAATAAGAAAAATATTTTAAAATGTCTGCTGAATTTTTTACACAGAGTGCTAAGGTTTAAAGCCACATTTAACAGTGTTAATAAATGAGAAAAAGCAAGTTGGCTGAAAGGTTTAGCAAGTCAAAAATAATGCCACTTGCTAATTTAGCAAGCTGTCAAAAAAGTTAAATTTGAACCCTGAGCAGCCCAGGCTGATTTGAGTCTTCACTGGGTGTGCATCCATTTTGTTGGTTTTGTCATGCGGTGGCTCAAATATGGACCTGGATACATCTGGTAGTTTGTGTTTGTGTTGAGGTCTTATGACCCAATCAACCCATTGAGGTTATGTTGAGTGCGGTCAGTTTACCTAGCCACACTTTTAATGGTCAGGCTTAGTCCTGTATCAGTTAACCAGTATTGTGCACATTCTTTCTCCAGAAAACATCTGGAAGAGTTTCTGCCATTTTTCTCAAGGAAGACAATTTCTGTCTTCCTATTTGCTTTTCAGCACACCAAGCCCCTTCTGAAAAAGGAGTTACTCTAATAGCTTTATTCTCCTTGGGAGCAAACTCTTACCTTTTGAAGTCTCATCACGAAAACATACCGGTACCTATATAATTTTGACCCCCTTAAGCCCCACTTTTATATAGTAAAACTGGAGTTTACAGGAGTATACATTCTTTTTCTTCTTTCTGCTCAAAAACATAGATTATGGGTACTCGTTAGAACTGCCTCAGCAAGGCAGTTCTAACGAGTACCCACAATCTATGTTTTGAGCAAAAATATGAAAAATATCAGAATTTTATCTGAAAACTTTCAGTTTTTGGTGGTGAAATTTTCAATATATTTGAATAGGCTTGTTTTTGTAATGACTTTATTATTCTTTGATTACACAGGAAGCTCAGCAAATTACTAGATGCTTTCTTGAAGGCACGGACGTTGTTTTTCTGTGGTCTTACCTTTTAAGGGCAGCTGTCAATTTCTGGCGATAGAATGTGCACAATACTGGTTAACCGCTTAGAGGACTAAGCCTGCCCAGTAAATGTGTGGTTCGGTAAACTGACAGCGCTCGACATGACCCTACTGGGTTGACTGGGCCGTAAAACCTCAACACAAACAAACAAATCTTATCTTTTAAAGACATCAGAGTTACTTCCCCTGAAAATGTATCCATCCCCCTTAAAAAACTTTAACCTGAAACTTAAACATTACAATTTTGGAGAAGTATATAATAAGTCTATGTACGAGGGTTGTGCAAAAAGTTCTGTCACTAATAGGCTTCCTTTGTTTTATCCTAGGTATATTTTAAAATGCTTCACTGCACTTGAATGGTGTGTTGAATAGCTAACGATACCCGTTTATTTCGTGCAAATTGCTCTCCAACTGACCAAGTTATTTCAAATTGAAATGGATGCAGTCATATACACTGACCAATTTACTCGTTACATTGGAACATGGACCAGAAGACTGACATTCGTAGCTATATTAAATGCCGCATTAGTATTAATATAGATTCAAAGCAGATATTTAAAGAAATTGTGTGGTAAATATGGACCTCAGACCATTTCAATGCGCACAGTTTTTAGGTGGGTTAAAGCTTTTAAAGCTGGGAAATTTTCTGTTGAAGATGATACTCATCCTGGAAGGCCTAAAACCAAGGCTAACATCGCTGCTGTAAAGATTGTGGTCAAACAGGATGCACGATTGTCTGTCAAAGATATAGATAGTTGTACTGGCATATCAGAAGGCAGTGTGCAAACAATTCTGAAAAGGCGTTTGGACCTGAGAAAGGTTTGCGCTACGTGTAGGTGGGTACCTCATTTGCTCACTGAGGAGCAAAAGACACAACGCCTTAAATGTGCCTGGGAACTTTTGAAAACATACAAAGGCTGTAATAATCGGGTTGTTTCTAACTTGCTAACGGGTGACGAAACCTGGGTGCACATGTTTGAGCCACAAAGAAGGGCTGATAATAAGCAATGGAAATGAAAAGATCAAAAACGCCCATGTATTGCCAAGAGAATCGTAAGTTTGAAAACGATGTTGTACACAATTTTCTTTAATTCAAGTGGGCCAGTCGTTCAAGTGCCTTGTCCATCTGGTCTTACAGTCACTGGCCGATTCTACAAGAATTCTGTACTGAAGAAAGTGAAAGAGTTTTACAATAAGAAACGACCAAGCAAAGGATGGTCAGGAGTCCACCTTTTACATGACAACGCCTCCTCTCATAAGTGTGAGGTTGTTAAGTCTTTTTTGGCTTCTGAAAAGGTGAAAGTTTTAAACCATCCACCTTATTCACCTGACCTGAGTCCCTGTTATTTCTTTTTATTTCCAAGGCTTAAGAAAATGCTTTCTGGAAATAAGTATATGTCTAGAAGTTCTCTTGGCAGCGCAGGGTTCGCACTAGGATTTCTTTTTCTTTCGCCACCATTTTCGCCAATTTGACTTTTTTTTGTGCCATTTTCTTTAACTTTGAGCCAGATTTTGAGCCAAATTTTGGCCATTTTTCGCCAAAGAATTATCTCGTCAGAAAAAAAGGTGTTCATTACTGATTCCTTTAATTGCAGCAATAGATTCAAGAGTCAGTATAATGTGAATTGTGTGGGGGACTTGAAAGTAATTCTTGCACTGATTTTTAAAACTTTTGCTGTAATTAATTAATTACAATGTCATGAATTAATAATAAGTCTTTGTTTTGCATATCGAATGTTGGACACAAAAATGGAACACTTTACATGGAAACGAAAGTTCTGAAAAGTGCTGTATAAGCCAATAAATATAATGTTATTAATGTATTATACTGTAAGAGAATAACGTAACAATATTCATTTGTACCCTGATAAATGCGGGGTAAGTTTCTAACACAGCAGGTTTTACTGTTTTAAGGGAGCTAACTGCAACTGACTTAAAAGGGAGTTTACTGCAATTGCTTTACGAGTCTGGTCTATGCGAAATGGAATGGGGAACAGCATTTTTTTTATGAATCGCGCCAATAAAAAAGAGGGGGCATGCTTATACAATAAACGGTTAACCAGTACATTGAACACCCTTCCGAAAGAAACTTGTAACTGCCAGTCTTGAAGCAGTGGAAGGAGCGAATGACCGTAGCAAATTTATGTGTTTCATAATAAATCGCTACAATCTGTGGGGATCGAATGCGTGATCCGGACCATCGGAGACTAATGTGTCCGTCTCCGAGGCATTATTCGTGTTTTTTTTGTTTTTTTTCGGGACGATGTTCATTGATCACCAAATAAAATTAAGGCTCGTAAGAAGGTACCGAAACATGCTTAATTAAAGTCGGCACTGTCAAAGTGTACTTACCGCTTTAATAAGCCGAACCGATTAATGACAATAATTATTTCTCGTGTAATCAATTTGTTTTCCATCTTTGTGTTTGACATAGGGTTCCACATGATTACATTCTGGGTAAATTTCCGTGACGTAGGCGATGCGACTCTGACATTAATTCCTGATTGGTAGTTTCGGCAGAGCGTCATGAATATTTAGGACGAAAGGCGTGGAAAGTGGGTGGTGCTACTGTCAAACTGCGCATCACGGCATGTGACCTTATATCGCTTTCATCAAATTCAGGTTAATTTGATCAGCTACCGTTTTCTGATCGATAATTGAGTTGCTAATTGGCGAATTATACAATCAAGGAAGGTGCGATAGACACTCGGCGCGACAATTATATGACTCAGTAGTGGGTAATTCAGGTGATATTTTTTTCGCCACTTGTTTTCGCCAATTTATGATTTTTTGTGCCAAATTTTATTTTTCTGCGCAAATGGCGACAATGGCGATCGGTAACGCAAACCCTGCAGCGCTATTTATCAGTGTCTCCAATAGATACCAAAATAAGACTACTTATCTGCTTTTCACGACTGGGTAAAAAGGTTACAAAAATATGTTTCAGTAAAGGGGGAATACTTTGAAGGTTTGTAATAAAAATATGCTTGATAAAACGTAGCACTGAAGTAATCCGAACCCAGTGACAAAACTTTTTGCACGACCCTCGTACCTACTAAATCCATACAAGTTTCTGAAGACATAAATCATTAAAAACTTTAATGTAAATTTGAACAAAAGCAGGACACAAATGGAATGACTACACCAGCTCAGTCTTCAGAGGACTTAACTCTTTCCCCCCTACTTTCTTCATCTGCTGATAACCTTTGCAAACAGTTTGGACCAAGCTCAGGCCCGATGTTTTCATCGTGCCTGATCTGGGTCCAAACTGTTTGACACTCGGATAGTATTCCTGAATTTTTTTTGTTTTTTGAAAAAGTTCATTTAAAAAATCCATAGCATTTGGTGATAATTCTGGAATAATTCTTCTTATTTCTCCAGAAAAACAAATGATGTGGGTACTAATTAAAAGTGCCTCACAGAGGCATTTTTAATGAGTACTCCAACATGCTTTATCAAAAAATCGTCAAATATTCCTCCTTAACAAGTCCTCTGACTATTATGATTAAACTATTATTATAATACCTGTGCTTTCTGTTATGTCACTTGATATTGACTCATACCCGGACATTTCTATATCTTGTCTCTGGATGACACTGTCACTCTCCTCCTCTACCCTTCCCACCGAGCCCTCACTAGAAATAGGGGAGAGATGTGGACTGTTGTTGTCAGAATTTCCATTCAAGATAGCCCAGGATGCCGACACTTCCAGAGATCCCTGCATTGATGGGTCCATTGGTTGGCTTTCTACTGTTGCTATAATTTCTGGTTTGATCAAAACGGTGTCTTCTGTTTCTACTGCATTCTGAGTGTCATCATCTTCTGTGGTTTCTGTTATAGTTTTACCAGATTCATCTAGAGAAATACATGTATATATATATAAGTATGTCAGTCATAAGTAAGGCTGGCTAATCAGAGCTGAAAAGACAATCGATTATCAGTCCTGCCATTGTGATTGATAATCGATTAGTAGTAACTGAAAATTTGGTCATAATAATTACCTGTCTTAGCATGACTCTTACCGTATGTTATACTTTACTGTATGTATTTGGTCAGACAGGCCTGAACAAACAGTGTAGACCCAGATGAGATGCCGCAAATGGGCGTCTCATCAGGGTCTACACTGTTTGCCACTCATCAAGCTATTTTTAGATGCAACAGTGGGTGTACTTGTTCAAATTTTAGATTAAGTATGGTAAGGAGTTGAGGTAGCTGAATATTAAGGGTAAATAATGTTAAAGTAACAAACACAGAAATCAAATGATCAATTATTAGCAAATCAGAAATGATAATCATTTTTGTGGAATTTATCGATCAATTAATCTATTATCCAATTAATTGTGCCAGTCTTCGTCATAAGGGCATAGCTCTAGGGAAGGCATTTTTTTTTTTTTATCAATTAAAACGTAATGCTATTTTTCTTATTTCTCCAAAAAACGTTGTGGTTACGGGTACCCATTAATGATGCTTGGTAAAAATATTGTGGTTACTTATTATTGATGGTCCTGACATACTGTAACAACTCCAAGTATTGGGACAGATAGGCCTTTGCAAACAGTGTAGACCCAGATCAGATGCTGCATAATCAGGGTCTACACTGTTTGCCATACATAAATCAATATTCTGAAGTCTAAACTCATCAAAAGGTAGTAGAATGGACTATTTCAAATTCTAGGACAAGTATGGTAAAAAGATAAGGTGTCCCAATAGTTAAGAGTAAATAGGTTAATTCACACCCAAGTGGCTAGGTGCCTGATACTGTAGTATCTTCCTCCCGGCCCTCCATGGAACAACTCGAGGTTTTCTTTTGCTCTGGCTGCTAACTGGTGTATATACTTTTTGTCATGAGCCTCAAATTTGTTTTATCACTGTGATTTTAATGTGATTATTTGTTTATCTATGATGATATACCGACTGAACAGGAAGCCTACAAGTAAAGCGAACAGTTATCTTTTATCTTTTGGATAATATATTTATTAGAATTTGCGCTAAACTTTATAGAAAAATTGTTAGTAATCTCATGGAGACTTGTTGCTGATTAGCTTTTGGTTTGTTACGAGAGACCTTAATGTCTTTATATGAAGAAACTCAAGCTTATATGAGAGCGAAGCTTTCAACTCACCTTTCAGGTATCTGGACAACATACTTAATATCAATACAGTTGACTCTCGTTATCTCCAACTCGCCTATCTCGAATAACCGCTCATCTTGAAGCGATATTCTGGTCCCTGCTTAAACATGAAAATCTAACAACAGGTAATAAAATATTGTGGAAAAGAGGAGAAATTGCTCCTCTTTTCCACAATATTTTCAATATATCTCTTTTAGGAGTCAAATTGTATATACATTTGTTAAATGTTGCTGTTCCATTCATTTTTTCCTAAATTCTGCATATCTGATATGTCGATGTATGGATATCTTGAAGTATTTCAGAGAGAGTCCCTTGGAATTCAAGATAACGAGAGTCGACTGCATTTTTTTTTTCTCAAAAGCATGGCTGACCAGATTTATCCTACTGAAGTTCAGCTAAACAATACTAATTTTCTCCGATATCAAAGCACCATTTTATTGGACTTTATTCATCCATATCAAAAAGTAGTTCTTTCAAAAATTTACGACATGATTTTGACTTTCGCATTAGAATTTCCCTTTTTCTTGATGGTAATATCCCCCAATTACCTTAATGCTGAATATATATTTCTCGAAATCAAAGAACACTGAGCATTACATGAAAAGGTAAGATATTTCTTATTGTTCACTAACTGGAAGGTCACCATTTGTGTTCTAGTATAGAGGAAAAAGATAGGCACTGTATGATTGTAGATAAATCTCAAATTGTCATATGAATAGTGAACTTGGGCCTATCTACTCTGTGGTCATTAATGTCAAACAATGTCAAAATATCAATTAGTGATGCAAGTGGAAAGATTTTTATTAACTGCAGTCTCTGTATAATGTTACAAATAATAACAAAACTTGATCTTTACTAAGAGTTTCTTTTTATTTACATGCATCATATTTTTATCCCTGTCCAAAATCTCCTAGCTGGTGCCTCTGCCACAGAGCTGCTTTTATCAGGGCATTAATCTCCAGTTGTTTACAAAATTGACAATTACAAAAATAAACTCAAGCAAGTGCCCAGAGGGTCACGAATACCCCCGGCCAGCATCATTTTTTTAATTATAAAATATTTTAAAGTCAGTAACAATGATATTAGGCAAAATCAATGGACCATGAAATATAGGTCACTGACCAGCATATAGTTTACAAGGTCAGTCTCTGAGTGACACTGATCTATCATCCCAAGTGAGTAAATAGTCTTCAAGACATGAAGCTAAATCACTGGACCAAAAAAATATAGGTCACTGACCTTCATAAACTTGACAGGTCAATCTGATGGTCACACTGGTTCATTATACCAACTCTGATGTTAATCCATTAAATAATCTAGAAGATATTGAACAAAATCACTAGACCATGAAATATAATCCATGCTGATTTATATTTACTTTGAGGTCAAATTCTGGGTCATATTGTGTCATTATACTTAAATGTGATACTTAGGCCTCAAACAGTGGGAGATATACTCACAGGGCTATGAACTATAGGTCACATAATCTCAAACTATGATAGCCATACATCAAATTGTCTTCAAGATGTAACGTGAGATCACTGGACCATGAAATATAGGTCACAGTGACCTACATTTATTTTTAGGTCAACTGTTGGATCATACTGATTCATAATCCAAATAATGATGTTCATACACCAAATAACATTCAAGATACAAGGCAAAATAAAATCAATGGACCATGCAATGTAGGTCAAGGTGACCTACATTTGTTAAGATGTCAATTGTGGTGTCACACAGGACCAATTTTCCAAGTATCACATTAATCCATGAAATAGTCTTCAAATAAACATAAGGCAAAATCACTGGAGCATGAAAATGTCACAATGACCTTGACCTTATTACACCGAATGTTGATGTAATAAACGTCTGATGCCCATCCTTCTTCATTAAGAAGTTGTTTGTATAAACAAACTGTAATATACTACTTTATTGGGGTGTCCTAGATTTTGACCTCTAGCCCTGCCCAGAGGCATGACCCAAGGGTCCATAGATGTAGAATGGAAGAAACCCCTTCCAGGTACCCCAATACCAAATATGAAAAGTTTTTAATCAGTGGCTGCAGAGTTATAAGTAATCAAAAAGCTTTGAAGTAAATCTTGGTAATAGAAAGGGTTAACGGACAGAAGGACAGATGGAAGGACAGACAGACGAACGGAACCAATAAAAACTATATACCCCTTCGGCATACTTGGTATGTGAGAAAAACTTTCAGCTGACAATATTTTGAAATATTTGTTCTTATTTTTCCCAGAAAATAATCTTTGTCAATTCCTGCAAATTGTCTCCTCAGAGACAATTTGCATGGAATGCCACAGACTATTTTCTGGGAAAAGTAATCAACATATTACCAAAATGTCATCTGCTGAATTAACCCAGAGAGTGATAAAAGGTTAATCAGTAATGTCCTTAGTGGAAAAGTTTCTGTAGTAAAACAGTGAAAGGGATTAAAAGAGACAAATACAGTTACAAGAAGTGATAAAGGATGACAAAAAAAAAGCAGAAACAACTGATGCAAGTCTAGTATTGAGACTAGCAATGATTTGTAAGCTTAACACATTGATGCCTAGTGGACTGCTATCCTTCTAATTATGCCCCTAACTTCAAAGAAGTTGAAGGGGCGTATTGCTTTTGGGCAGTTTGTTCATCTGTTCAGCCAACACATTTTTCAGAGACTGGAGCATGAAAGTTTATATAAGGTATCAATACAGAAAATAAATACACCCACATTTCTTCCATCAAACTTGTTGTTTCAGAGTAAGTTCCGTTTTTGAAAGACATAATGGTATCTTGTCACAAAAGATAGTTCGAAAGGTATTTAAACCTGAAATTTGAAACTGGGTTTTTTCCATTTTTTGCAGATATATGCCCCTTGTAAAATAAAACAATAATGAAATTTTGTTCAGCAAGATAAGTAGATTATCTCAATAACTTCTGAAAAAAGAAAAAAAAGTTTTTCCAGAATTACACCCCTTGTAAAATTTGATAATGAAATCTTTCAAAAACTGTCTGAGTAAGGGCCTTGAAACTTGGTGTGCTTATCGGAAACTATGAGTGATTGGTTAACTTTTGAAAAAAGAATCTGATTTTTTCCTAGAGTTATGCCCCTTGTAAAAACTGATAGACTTTGTCAAAGACACCTCAAAAACTATTTGTGCTAGGGCCTTGGAAATTGGTATGCTTATTGGAGATGATGAGTAGGTTACCTGATTGACTTTTTTCCAGAGGTATGCCTCTGGTAATGAAAAGATAATAAATTCTTGTCAACCGTGAACAAGATATTTTGAAAACTATTTGAGCCATGGCCTTGAAACTTGGTGTGCTTATTGGGATGATGAATAAATTGCCTGATTAATTATTGAAAAAATCTGACTTTTCATGAAGTTATGTCCCTTGTAAAAAACTGATACAGAAATTTTGTCAGCAAGATACCTGAAAAACTATTTGGGCATCAACCCTACACCAAAACCCTGATCCATTCCCAAGACCATCCTGCAGAATATAATGTTTTCCGACATAGTTAGGTGGTTTTCTGCAGGTAATCTCTAACTTCAAAAGGCTGAGGACCATACTGTCTCCTACCTACCATCCTATACCTCTGGCGACCATATAAACCTATCCCCTTGCCACACCCTTCCTTCCCGCGAACCCATTTCATATGTATTTCTGCTATATTTTTTTATGTTTTCAGCATTTTCTGGCGTTTTCCGGTCATTAGGTGTTTTTCAGTCTTTTTAATAACCTTAAAAAAATGTCAAAATCTATTTTCTACGTAAAATAAGAAAAAAGTATCAATTTGTTGTCTGCTGAATTAGGCCAGAGAGCGATAAAGGTTAAACTATACATTGACTTCAACCAAACAATCTTAATGTTTGAAATAAAAGGTACTGACCCTGTAGGAGAAATCCAGTTTGGGGAGCTATTTACAGACAGGCAGACCATTAAATTACAGTTACATAAACAATCTGGTGCTGGCTAAAGTTATCTGATTTTCAATAGGTAATTTGATCCTATAAAAGTCAGCAACCTCCTCTCAGAGCTATTCACAAAATGCTAGTCTGATAATACTTGGCCAGTAGCAACCAAATAGACTTGCCATCATTAAGAGGTTGACTATCTTTTAATAAAACAAGAAAAATGCCTAACGGCATTATGGACGGGTTTTTCCAAAAGGTAAACCTCGAGAGACCCAACGCCCGCCGGCCATGACATCTTTTAAAGGACAAATTTTTGAAAAACCTGTCCAAAAATCAATTTCGGCTGCACAAACTTTCCGTTTCAGGGGTGATAAATACATAATAAAGAAAGTCAGAGTTGTCTCTCTTACACGCAACATGCCTACTGGTTCTTATCTATGCCTCTACCAAATATTACCAAAATATTTCAAACCTTTATGAAGTTATGCACAAGAATTTGGCTTAGAAATTCATTCTGGGGAGATAACTTGAAAAAAAAATATAAAGATATTGTCCTTCTTGCACGTGACACTCTTAACTGACCTGATATATGTCCCTACCAAATATTATCAAATTATCTCAAACAGTATGGGAGTTATGGCCTGCACAAGATTTTGGTTTCAGGGGAGAGAAAAGCAAGAGTTGTCTTTCCTGCATGCAACATTTCTACTTGGCCTGATATATGTACCTACCAAAAATTATCAAATTATCTCAAACAGTATGGGAGTTATAGCCTGCAAAAGATTTCGACTTCAGGGGAGATAAGTACATAACGAAGAAAGTGAGAGTTGCCTCTCTTGCACCCTACATGCCTATTGGTCCTCCTTTTAATAATCCCTACCAAATATGAATGCAATCCACTGAAGAATAAAGGTAACATATAACTTTGAAAAAGGTTAGCCAAAAGGTAAACCTTGAATGTCAAGGGAGATAAGTACATAACAGAGAAAGTGAGAGTTGTCTCTCTTGCACAACACACACCTACTGGTACTCTTCTTCATCCCTACCAAATATGGAAGCAATGCAATGAAGAATAGAGGTGACATATAACTTTGAAAAAGGTTAACAAAAAGGTAAACCTGGGACGTCAGGGGAGATAAGTATATAACAAAGAATGTGAGAGTTGTCTCTCTTGCACATGACACACCTACTGGTCCTCCTCTTCATCCCTACCAAATATGAAAGCAATCCACTGAAGAATAAAGGTAACATACAACTCTAAAAAAGGTTAACAAAAGGTAACCTCGGACAACGCCCGACCGCCCGGACATCGCTATTTTAAAGGATGGATTTTTTTTTATAAAACCCTTCCAAAAATACCTGATCACTCTTATTATCAGACTAGCAACTACTGCACTTTCTAGATCTTTCAGGAAAGTGTTTTTTGCTTGTTACACAGAAGTAAATTTTGTAAATTTTTGTCATGATTTAATGCAAAACCATTTGTCGTAACTACCTATTCACAAAGACTTATTCTAGTCATTGTTTTTTTTTAAAAAATCAAATATTTTCACTTGACAGACCTGACAAGCTGGAGTTGGTAGCTTCCTTTCACTACCTAGAAGACATGCTCTCAGCAGCCGGTGGTTGTGAACTTTCAACCACAACAAGTGTGAAAACCGCCTGGAAGAAGTTCAAGGAGCTGCTACCTGTTCTCTCTTCCAGCCACCTCTCTTTAAAGACATGTGGCAGCGTGTACAGCTCTTGTGTGCAGAGCGCAATGCTCAATGCCAGTGAGACTTGGCCATTGACAAAGTCAACCTCCAATGTTTGCAGCAGAATGACAGCATAGCACTAGTTAAGGCACTTTTTTCAATCCAAAAGTATTCATATTTTTCTTATTTCTCCACGAAAACATATGTTGTGGG
The DNA here is from genome assembly GCA_964016985.1 of Anodontia alba. Classification (NCBI taxonomy): domain Eukaryota; kingdom Metazoa; phylum Mollusca; class Bivalvia; order Lucinida; family Lucinidae; genus Anodontia; species Anodontia alba. Next base: position 77,820,505 of record OZ024828.1, read on the forward strand.
TACTCATTAGAAGCATCTCGCCGAGGCACTTCTAATGAGTACCACAACGCATGTGCTCATGCAAAAATAAAAAAAATATTTACCGGATACCCTCCCTTATCTAGACCTATGTGACAGGGCAATGATCAGACAGATGTGCAATGTCAAGCCTCAAGATATTGTCACCACCAGGTCCAATGAGCTACTTACGCAGCTTGACATTGAGGATCTTGACCTTATTCTGAAGGAGAGAGGGCTCCCTGGTATGGACAAGTGGAACACTCCAATGGTGTAGTGAAGACAGCCTTTGACATACAGGTAGATGGAAAGCATGGGCCTGGGTGGCCCAAGATGATGTGGAAGCAGCTGACCAAAAGGGATTGCAGAGAGTGGAGGCTCTTGGCTATCGACCCTCATGACAAACATACCTGGAGATCTGGTGGGAGATCTGCCATGCTTGCAGCAAGCCAGCTACCTGGAAGGGGGCCCACTGATGTAGATGTTGCCTGTGTACCTGCATGTTAATAAAAAATCTGATGTTACTTGTGATGGAATTCCCGACTTGGTAGTCCCACACACCAGATGGCATTTCCTCATCCTCTAGCAGGAGAGCAAGGGCAATAATATGTTGCTGATGTCTTAAGTACTTAGTTGTGCCTCTTAACAGTTCATGGAAACCGACTGTCAGATCTGTTACATTGTTGTGAACCATTCATTGATGTCATTTACATATTTATATCCACCACCCAGAACTTAAGGTTCATGCAATATTTACATCAATCTGTATAGTTCTTTTGACACTTTACCAAGGTACTGCCTATTTATTAGCAGATAAATTACAATGTGTCTACTTAATCAAGTTGGTTGATCCAACAGTTCACAGCGTTTCAGGTGAAGCGCAAAACACAGCCCTCTTGTTACTCATTCAATTGCAATGGATTCCTGGGTTGTGACAGAAACTTTTCCAGTAACAGTTACAGAAGTACAGTCAAGAACCAGTTGCGCTGACTTCTTTGTCATTTATAACCTCTTCAACCGTGACAGACTGATTTCTGTACAAGAGTTCATTTTCAATTTCCACGATATAGCGCTGTCTGATAGAACTTAAGGCACCGCACTCAGCAATAAAATGCACGCTATCCTCGGTTGCAGCAGAACTGAGTAGACATATATCTGTAACTGAGCCATGCTTGAACTTTGCTCTATCCCTCTGCAGGTAATAGGTTCCTGTTAGTAGACGTACCTTGATTGATTGTGTTGGGGTTTAACGACACTTCAACCCTGGTGGGTCATTTTGTGTCGTCTCCCAGAGAAAGGGAGAAGAGTGATAGAAGAGATAGTCGAAGAGATGAAAGAGAGGAACAGGGAAGAAAGAGGAACAGGAATGAAAGTGAAGAAACAGAAGAAATAAAAACATTCCCCCTCTACCCTTACCTGCTACAAGGATAGCAGGCCTTGCCCAACTGTAAGCCAATATCAGCTGGACGCCCCAGTGACATAAGATACACGACACCTTAGCACCACCCGACCACCCCAGACGTACCTTGATGACAGCTCTCTTGACGTCCCATGTTGAGCTGGTTACAGATCTCCAGCAGGGATAGGTTCACCGACCTTACATGCATTCACATTCAGTATTTCAACGTTGTCTTTGTCATTGCCTACGAACACCAGGTTTCAGACACAAAGCTGTTCACTTGAGTTTTAATTGTAGCTTTACATGTATCTTCTGAGGAAAACTTTTCCATGAGCACATATATATTGGGGAGGTCAAACTTGTGTAGTAGACCATTACATGTAGCAAATCAATTGTGGCTGTCGGCATCCTTGAAGGCAATCTGACGGAGTGCAACATCTTGTTCCAATGTACCATCTGTAAACAGGACACTGCAGAGCAAAGTAAGCCTCCTCAAATCCAACTCATTCTCCAGAGGGCGAATTCAAAGACGTGTAACAGCAATGGAAGCCGTGCTCTTGGTCAATGATTGCAGCTTCCTCATCATTTCAAGCTGTAGACGCTCCAGGGCTATGGAACCAGACCGAATCAGGGACAGAACTTCTAGTCCATAAAGTACACTGGTTATCACGTATATCTTCCATAGATGTGAGGAAACAACAAGATTCAATCCTGACCTACCACAAACACCAGCTCCCATCATGCTATACATTGTACGCCTGCCCAGCTGAACTTTCTTCTGAATGTCTCGTCCAACAATGGACTCCCTATGAACACCCTGATGTACCGTACTCTGAACTTTTGATACTGGCTCCTCTCCATTCATAATCTCAGACTCTGGTCTCTCATCATCCTTTTCATGGGTACTTCTTCCGACTTCTGAGGATGGATACAGTAACGATGCCCACCACAGTACCACCGAACAATAGTCACAATACACTGTGCATGCATTTTAACACCCAGAACCGCTACATCATCAGCACAGGTTGGAGCTCTACAATACAAACAGCCAATAGTGGCCCCAATACCAGATTCCTCAATCACATGCAGGAGGTCATTGTTCTTTGTAGTGTATAGTACTGAGGATGCCGCCCTGTCCAACTCCCTGCTTTTCAGGGCAAGGTGCAGAAACTCTGCCCCCACCTCACCGAGGATGTTGCCTGGGTGTACATGTTTAAGAGGGTAAGTTTGTTTGTTTGTGTTGAGGTTTTACGGCCCAGTCAACCCAATGGGGTCATGTCGAGCGCGGTCAGTTTACCTAACCACACGTTTACTGGGCAGGCTTAGTCCTCTAAACGGTTAACCAGTATTGTGCACATTCTTTCGCCAGAAACTGACAACTGCCCTTCTTGTATCAGCGGGAGGGGGAGAATGACCGTAGAAAATATTTCATGATCAATCTCCACGAAAGAATGTTGCCGACCTCGGCAGGGGTTGAACCCGCGACCTCCTGGTCTCCAGTCGGACGGCGCATCCAACTGAGCCACCGAGGCCGGCTTTAAGAGGGTAAGCCAAATACTACTGTCGACACCCTCCAGGTAGATTTTCCTTAACAAGGATCCTTGCCATACCACATCAAAGGCCTTGGCAGCATGATGATGATTTTCCCATTGTGAAAATGCATGCAACACGCAGAAATCTGTAGGGTAGGTAACTTGGAGGCAGTTTTTTAACGTTCTGCTTGTTCAATTTTTCTGAAATTTTCACATTATTGTTGTGAAACATCAATAATTCAAAGAAAAGTAAAAATTTTCTTAGACAAAAATCGCTTTACTATAGAAATTGCATAGGTCAGACCAATCTTTGGCCATAAATTTAATTTTAGAGTACACATTTGAGAACAAAACACAGGAACAGAAAAGACAAATGGTTTCTGATAAGATATGGGCTATCAACATTTAAAATAAAACGCCAAACAAAAATGTCTTTCCAAATAATGTCGAAAAGACAGTACAGTCTATGGCCCTTCCAAATTCAGAAAAAAAAAATGTGCCGGAGCCCTACGATCAACACAGCAATGTAATGTAAAGCTAAAAGCCCACATTTTCCATTGCTATGTCAGGAGTATATCTCGCACTCTGTCTGTGTCTTTTGTGAGGGATGAAGGATGCTGTGACTAAAAAGAAAGTTTGAAACTTTGACATTTGTGACATTGGGTGACCTCAGGAAGTTTTTCTGTTCGATGCATAGGACATGCAAGACGAATATTCCTGCTATTGTATCTTCACCTTTTCCCATGCGCCTCCTACGTCGGATTAAATATATCATGAAAGCAACACCAAGTAAAAGAGCAGAAGTTGCTGCAACAGTTACAAGACGTGACGGAGCCATTTTTCATCGTCTGCAATGTCGTAATTTTTAACTTATATTTCAGCAAACGTTAATCTTTAAAAATAACTGATTAATTTTTTAGCCAAATAATGAAAAAGAGAATATTTTATACCAAATAGTTGACAGTTATGGTTTTATTCAATGTGTTTTTGTTTATTGTCGTTTTCAAATATTGGAAATATTTTACGGCAATAATTGAAGCAGCTGTCAATCTAAACACCCCACGACACCACACGACAAACGGGGGTTACTACGGTATTCAGGTCAGAATCAGAATATTTTACTGGTGATGTGGTGATACATCAACAGACATTCGTTCACCAGGGCCAACGATTGCAAAGACTAGTCTCTAGATCTCACAAGTGACGTGAATCTAGCGACAGGGTCCTCAGAACTTTCAGCAGAGGAGATTATAGATGCTGGGAGTGCATTCCAATCCCTAATGGTGTCTGGAAAGAAACTGTACTTATAAATGTCAGTTCTAGCATATGACACTTGAAATGCCACTGGATGCTGATTCCTACTGCGCCTATTTGGGGGTTGAAGGTCGTCACCAGGTATACTCGCTCTACCTTTCAGACCTTTGAATAGCAATATGAGTTTACTACCTTTGCGTCTCTTGTGAAGAGATTCCCACCCTATAACTGTTCAAGAATGCTAGTCCAGTTTCAAAGTTGTAGTTTCCAGTCACAAATCTAGCTGCACCATTCGAAACCTTTTCTAATTCTTCCTGGACTACTATTCCATGTGGGTCCCAAACAGGGCTAGCATACTCCAGGATTGGTCGCACCAACCCCTTGTATGCCGTCTCCTTAACATCCTGTGGGCATGAAGATTACGTCTTAAGAAACCAAGAGTTCTGTTTGCTTTTGTGCAAACATTGTTTCATGAGTATTCCATTTCAAATCCTAAGAAATTGTCACGCCAAGGTACTTAATATTATCCACATTTCCGAGGACTGTTCCTTCTAAGAAGTAAACTGCATTGATCTTTTTTATCCGCTTCCTAGTAAGCTGCATAACGTTACATTTCACGGGCTGAAATCTCATACCCCATTTCCTGGCCCATTTGCCCAGTTGATCAATATCCTTTTGGAGTTTCGATGTGTCATCAGTGCTATCAATCTGACGATAGCAGACACAGTCATCAGCAAACAAACGAACCTCAGATTCTGTTCCAACCATGATGTCATTTATATACAAGGAAAACAACAGTGGACCGAGAACAGTGCCCTGCAGCACACCAGACAAAACAGGTGCCCACTGAGATTTTGCTCCATTGACTACAACCCTTTGTTGCTTATTGAACAGAAATGAATCAATCCATACTAAAGTTTTTCCACTTATGCAATATCCATGGAGTTTGCATTTCAGAAGTTCATGATGAGGAGTGTCAAAGGCCGTCTCGGTCCAATATAAATGTATCTACTTGACCTCCTGCATCCAAACGTTTGGCCTTTTATTACTGTGATCAACTGAGTTTCACAGCTACGATTCTTCCCAGTGAAAGCATGTTGCCTGTCTGACAGAAGCTTGTGTTTATCAAGATGAGCCATAATATTTGTACATACTATGTGTTCAAGCATCTTGCAAGGAACACATGTCAAGGACACTGGGCGACAGTTACTTGGTAAAGTTCTGTCGCCCTTCTTATAAAGTGGACAGATGTTAGCCAAAGACCATTCCTTGGGGATTTCACCCTTATCAAGAGATTGTTGGAACAAATGAGCAAATACAGGACCAAGTTCTACCGCAAGTTCTTTAAGGACTCCAGGATGAAGTTCACACATCAGGTCCCAAAACCTTTGAGGGATTTAAACCTTTGATCATTTTTATAACCCCTTCATTTGAAATGTGAATGTCGCTCATAGGTGGAGCTGACCTCAAGTAGAGAGACCTCATTTTCCGAGGTTTTGGAGAATACATCTGTAAACTGACCAGGTATCCATGACCAGGTATTCATGGAGGTCTATGTTATTGACACAGCATAACATCAAAAGAACTTGGTCGATTTTAAAAATTCAAACGCTAAATTAAAGGCAATAGTCTAATCTACAAAATACAGATATTAAAAAATAAAATATTTGCTGCTGATGTTGCAGGATGATGTCAAAATCCTGGTATCGAGATTCACTTGTCCCGGTATCCATAGAGGCACACGTCTTTGACGTGATATAACATCAAAGTTTTATGTCTTAACCTTGTGTTATTTTGTTCTTGTGTTTTTCAGTCCTTTTAGCATTGCTATTACCTCGCTTGGGGAAGAGAGAGCTAATCTTAGTGCTTTTCGTACGTTTGTTCGATTTGTGCTTGTTTGGTTTTATTGGTTTTCTCTTCTTCTTGGTGTCTGGAAAGGGCTGCGGTTTGTAATTGTGGCACTCCCTGGACTTTTCTCTTACCTTTTTTGATTGATTTTAATAAACTAAACTATCTACCAAAAAGTTTATATTTGTTTAAAAAATAGTTGCTGAGGTTGTAGAATTACGTCAAAGTCCCGGTATCGGGGTTCAGATGTCCCGGTACTCATTGAGGCCTCTGTGTTTGAGATAACATAATATCGAAGGTACTTAATTGATTTTGATAAATTAAATATCCGGTTAAATGCAACGCTCCAATCTGTAAAATAAATACAAACATATAAAAAAAATTGTCAGTTGCTGATGTTGTAGCATTATCTCAAAGTCCCGGTATCGAGGTTCACATATGAATGTCTATTGATGTATCACCAGTAAAATATTCTGATTCTGATTCACATGTCCCGGTATCCATTGAGGTCTCTGTGTATGACAAAACATAATATCAAAATTGCTTAATTGGTTTTGTTAAATTAAACATCCGATTAAAGGCAACGCTCCAATTTATAAAGTAAATACAAACATATAAAAAAAAAATGTCTTGCTGATGTTGTAGCTGTATGTCAAAGTCCCGGTATCGAGGTTCACATGTCCCGGTATCCACTGAGGCCTCTGTGTCTGACATGGCATATTATCAAAATATCAAAAATACTTGATTTATTTTTACCAATTAAACACCAGATTAAAGGCAACCCCCATCTTTAATGAAAATAAATTCATAAAACAAATATCTGTTTGCTGATGTTGCAGTATGATGTTAAAGTCCCTGTATCGAGAAACACGCCCGACTGGGTAATAAAATCAAAACATACAACTGGCATGAATAATATAAAACCTATAGAGGCTTACGTCTTTGACATGGCATAACATCAAAATTACTTGTTTGATTTTTTTTCACTATATTCTGCCCAAACATAGGTTTTGGGTAGTCGTAAGAACAACCTCGACGCGGCAGTTTTAAGGAATACCCAAAAATTTTGGCCTTTTATTACTGTGATCAACAGTCAGAATACCGTAATAATTTCCTCCCACTGATTGAAGTTATCATGCTTCTTAATAAAATATGCCCACTAAGGTAGAAGCCATTTACTGAGAGGACCAATTTAAAGGACAGGACCAGGTCCTCTAGAGGACCAGGGGTATAATTTATGGACCTACTACAAGAGGACCACTGCTTTAATGTGCCATACAAGCTATGGTAATTGAAGATAATTATTGATTATAGAAAAAAAAACTTACGGTACAGTATATCACCTCATGTGTGTAAAATTTGGCTATTGTCATATATATCTCTGTAATGGTGAGAATTTTTTATCATATATATTTTAATGAAATATACTTTTTGGATCTTGTTACTCTTTTAAAACGACAAGGGAACATCCCGGCATCTTTAAACAAAGCAAAACAAAAATATTATATTAAAAAAATATTAAATAATAATTTAATATTTTGATATATGGTGGGAACAAAAACAGAACCTCATTACGAGCACACGCCTATTTAAAATATATACAGAAAATTTCACCTCCAAAAACTGAAGATACAAACTCTGATATTTTTCAAATTTCTGCCCAAAACATAGATTGTAGGTACTCGTTAGAACCGCCTCGCCGAGTACCCACAATCTATGTAAGGGAAATAATGGGTAGTTTTTCGATGGGACCGCGCGGAAAAAGACGGGACCAAAAAACGGGACTAAAGTTTAATCGCCCAGGAAAAGCCGTTATCCTTCATGGAATTAAATATGTTTTGGCAGAAATATTAGTTATAGAGGTTTCTTCAAAATACATATCTAGATTTTCAAATATTTCCCGGTTTTAAGGAAATATTGCCCATGTCGGCCGGAGAAAAGACGGAACCAAATTTTCGCGCAAATGATCATGTCCTAAATTTCTGCAAGTATCGCCAACATAGTGAATGAAAAGTAGTTTTTATGGTATATGCTAACCAAAATCATTCTAGGGAATTCTCAAACCGAAAAAAAATGATATTTTGTGCATCAGTTTTCGAAATAATTTGCCCAGGACCAAGCTGGGACCAAAATAATTTGCCGCACACTGTTAACATGGATAAAATAATGGTATATATTCATATAATGTTTGGCCATTTGTTTGATAATTCAATCAAAATGGTTTACTGGTTACTTGACCATACTTTAAGGGGACTGAGAAAACTAAAAGTATCCAGTTATCTTCAATCAGATTGAAAAATATACTGAAGTAACTGATATAATGTACTGGCTTAGCTTTACATATCTTCAAGGTGTCTTTTAGGGTGCGCAGAATAAGGCAACCCCTTTAATAACATATAATTTTGACATTTCTGGCCAAAATACTGCTTTGTCATACTGTTACACCCATATTTTTTTCCAGATTTGGACTAACGTATCTATTAATAACTAAGGACGACAACCTTTACAGTGGAGAAGCTATATACATACATGGGATGGGACTGTATGGGGCGCGGAAGTAGATACTCATCATGACACATTATTTTACATGCCCACGCTGACTATTATCGATTATAGGGAACTGTTCGGCCAAAATTTTATGTCAAACCGAGGCTAAATGAATTGCGTATTAAATAAGTAATTGATATAATGTACTTAGCATTACAAATGTGTTGAATGTTCGAAAGGGTGCGCAATATAGGGCAACCTTCAATAACATATATATTTTCGACATTACCGGCCAAAGTACTGCTTTAACATACTGTACACCATAATTTTATTTCCAAATATGAAATTTTTTACTTACGTGTGACCATGGACGACAACTATTGCAGTGGATAAGCTATAAGCTTTACATAGACATGGCCGAGGGCTATATGGGGCATAAAAATAGATACCCATTCTAACACATTTTTTTTTTTTTACATATACACGCTGACTATTATCTATTATAGAGAACTGTTACACCTAAACTTTTATGTCAGACTGATGCTGATAATATTACATAAGTAACTGATATAATGTACTCCCTTAGCTTTACAAATCTTCTGGGTGTCTATATTAGGGTGCGTAGAACTGGGCAACCTCTGCAATAACATACAATTTCAACATTTCTGGTTTTAAAAAAAAGACATGGGATGGGGCTGTATGGGGCACGAAAATAGATGCCCATTATAGCACACCTTTTTTACATGTACAGGCTGACTATTATTGATTATAGATCATCCAACATTTTATGTCAAGCTGATGATGAGTGCACTTCATATCAAATTAGCAACTGATATAATATACTGATTTAGCTTTACACATCTTCTGGGTGTTTAGTAGGGTGCGCAGAATAGGGCAACACCTTCAATAACATATACATTTTCGACATTTACAGCCAAAATAATGCTTTACCATACTGTTACGCCCAAAATTTAATTTCCAAATATCAAATAAAGCATATGACTTTGGATAGAGAACTGATTATATGGATAAGCTTAAATTTACACTGATGGGGCTGTATGGTGAGCGAAATCAGACAGCAAATACAGCAGATTTTTAAAATGTCCAGACTGATCATTTAATATCTAAAACTGTTACACCAAAATTTTATTTCCAGCAGATGCTGAATGTATTGCATATTATATAAGTATCTGTTATCATGCAGTGGCTTAGCTTTAATGCTTTTTTTTTCTTTCTTTCTTTCTTTTTTAGGAAGCGCAGAATATGGCAACCTCTTTAATAACGTATACTTTCGACAATTTTAGTTTTCTCAGTTCTCTTAAATTGTGGTCAAATAACCACTTAACCATTTTGACTGAATTATCGAACAAATGGCCAAACATTCTGTGAATATATAATATATACACCATTATTTTAACAGTGTGCGGCAAATTATTTTGGTCCCGGCTTGGTCCCGGGCACATTATTTCGAAAACTGATGGACAAATTATCAGGTTTTTTTTCGGTTTGAGAATTCCCTAGAATGATTTTGGTTAGCATATACCATAAAACTACTTTTCATTTTTCATTTTGAAGATACTTGCAGAAATTTAGGACATGGTCATTTGCGCGAAAATTTTGTCCCGTCTTTTCTCCGGCCGACATGGGCCTATTCAACTGGCAATATTGGCGGTTTTGTTCATTATATTGCCACATTTCCGGACTTAGCTATCACAGTCGGGTCTCAAGAATTACTAGAAGAATTAAACAGGGTTATAAGATTAAAGGGCCATGACTTTCTTTTCAGTTATGACACAACCTTCACTTTAGGCGAGTTCTACGTGTCACCACTTGTGTTTAAACACATACTTTTTGAAAACAATCCTTTAGTTGCTGCCTTATTTTTAATTCGTGTAAGGAAACTTAAAGAGACACACGACATCTTCTTCAAAAAGCTAGGCTGCTTAGTCAAACTACTTAAGGGGCTACCCATCGTCACGGAAACGGCGATAGTGAAAGCAATCAGAGAGAATACTCCCTTAGTGCAAATAGGTTGCTGGAGACACTTAAGACAAGACGTTCAAAGATGGTTGGCAGACACTTTACCAATAGTTCAATGGCAGTCTTACATAGACGACATGTTTAGAATTCTTCGGACAAAAGACCTGAGAAATTGCAACATTCCGATTGAAGAGAAAAAGGAATCTTGGGACCTACAATTTAGAAGGTACTTTGAAAAAAAAAATATATAGAATCCAAACTTGAATACCTTTGCATTTGGTCAATAGATGGAAATATTCATATGATGCGAAAAATGGGATCACGACAAACCAGTCAGAGGGTTTCAAGTTTTTACTAAAGGATTTTCAAAACTGTAAGGTAAAATGGGACCTGGAAACTATACACTGAAACCAAAATACCGAAGATTTAAGATCGATGCTGACACTTTTGAGCCAAGAACGCTTGTCTGTCATCCAAAGGATATCATAAACGCTATAAGAAATAGAGAGTTCCTTGTCCATACCTTTGAAAATAAGCATATGGGAATGAGTATGCATCAAATAGCAGAATACTCAGAGCAAAAGAGCTTGTAGAACAAAACCTTATAATATCATTTTCGTCAAAACTTGGGGCCTTCACAGATATGGATTGAAACAAAATGCATGTTGTCAAACTGTTACCGAATAAAATATGTTCGTGTGCGATCAAAAGATCTTTCATACATATCTTGGCTGTCAAGCTAGGGCTACGAATCGATTTAACTTCAAGTGACCTTCTACCGCAAAATCTCGCTGTTGTCCTGAAAGAAGTCACCTTCTCGCCAAAAACCAGGTTGGAAGCGCCCGAGACCTGGTGATGTTTCTACACATGAAGCAAGGCAGACAGGAGAACACAAAATGGAACACCCAAGGGAACAAGACATGGAACAGGCAGATAAAACAAACACGGAACATACAAGGGGACGAAACACGGAACAGGCAGGGGAACAAGACATGGAGCAAGCAGTGGAATACGACATGGAGCACACAGCGGAAAGAAACACGGAACAAGCAGCGGAACGAAATATGGAACAGGCAGGGGAACCAGATATGCATGGAACAAATGGAACAGGAGACTGACATAACTGAGAAAGACGAGAAAATACGACGTTTGTCTGATCTTCTAAAAGAGATGTCTGCAGACAAGTCCATGCTGAGTCAGTTTCTGAAACAAACTAACTTTTCCTTTGATATAAACAAGGTTACCACCTCAACGCCGAAGTCGGACATTAAAAGGGATATACGATACAGCCTAAAGGTATGAATACCGGCATACATAAATAAACTGTTCCACAATTTAAATATCATAGACAACCAATAGAAAAAAAATCTAAAATCGAAACAATGGTTGAATGACATAATTATCAACAGTTCGATAAATTTGCTTCAGTATCAGTTTCCGGATTTGGAATGTTTTCAGACATTCAGCTCGCATACCAGCTGGATTTTGAAAAACGCAGTAAGTTATTCATACAAATCAACAAAAGGTCGCCCAGTGATGGAGGTTCACACTGGCTGACAGTAAGCAATATAAATTGTATGGAAAAAACTGTAAAGGTTTATGACTCGGCATCATACACAGTGATTTGCCACATGAAGATGGAGATGGTTGTGGCAAGTCTAGTATCCACAAGCGCAGACAACCTACGAGTCTTATTTCCAAATGTATCGCTACAAACAAATGGATATGATTGTGGTCTCTATGCTATAGCGAATGCAACTACATTAGCATATGGGATCGATCCATCTACGCAGTTGTACATTCCAAGAATGGTGAGGGAGCATTTATTTAAATGTCTAGAGCAGAAGCACCTCGAGCTATTCCCTATAATAAAAATAGTAAGAATGAGAGAAAAACAATGAGAAATACAATAGATGTGCCACTGTATTGTCTCTGTCACATGCCTGATACAACGTCAATTTATATATACTGCGACGCATGTGCTGGTGAATACCATCCTCGGTGTGTTGGCATTGACACATCTGTTACAGACTCTACCGAGTTCACGTGTCCAAAGTGCAGACAACAATAGGTGTTAAACGCTATTAAAGATTACCACTAGTCTGTCATAAGATAGAACGTTTTCATTATGGTAAATCTTTCACAAAACATAGTTATTAATTATTGTTTTCCAAATAAATGGATTATCTATAACAAAATCCTTGATGTGTTCCATTTACTTTACCTTCTCTGTGTCAAATTCCTGATCTGTCCGAAGTAATATAACATTATTTTTTCGTAAACTATCCACGTTCTGTTTCATGTTTTATTGTATGTAATATGGAATAGAATTCGGAACATGGACAGGGATAGCTGCTGTTCTGTTCCGTGTTTAGGTCCTTGTGCAGTTCCGTGTTTCACTCCATGTTGTTGTTATTGTTGAATATAATTTCCGCCGTATTCGACGCACCTCTTGTTCCGTTTGGTATTCCACTCCATGTTCCATTCCATGTTCCAGGCTACGTTCCATTTGTTGTTCCGTTCCATGTTCCGTTCCGTGTTCTAGTCTATGTTCGATTCCGTTTTCCATTCCGGGTTTTAGTAACGACCGTCTCTAACAAGAAAGATAACTCTTGATCTGTGATGCTATCAGCAACCATTCAATTGCGCGGTGCCAGCTGGAACCTTGGGCTAAGGTGACAGGGCGAACACATACTATTAAATTATTATATAGTACAATGCCAGAAAACGTTATGCAGATTAAGTAAAAAAATTTAAGAAACAAACTTCATCAATATAAGTGAGCAGACAGACCTACATATGCACCAAAGTGCATCAATATATGTGTTTTGTATGTATATACATATACAATATGTATAAATAGATCTATATTATATATTTTATTTTATCAGCGGTGGTTTAGCGTGGTTTGGGGTGATTGAGGTAGTCTGGGGTGGGGTCGGGTATGAAAGCCACGGCCGAGCTGCCGAGCCGAGCCTGATATAGTGTTTTCTTGAATTTGTTCAAACAAGTTCAAGATACTTATATCTTTTAATCTCATATTACCATATATGTAAAATGCTGTACTAAAAATTAAAATTTGTATAATTAATTGCTTTTTTATGATGTAATATCCAGTTTTCCATTCAACAGGGGTATGAAACCCACGGCCGCGAAAGGGATATATTTTGGCCATTTTGTGAACAAATGGCGATATTTTAAAATATGAGTATTTGACAGTGGTTGCAAAAAGATATTTAAAACACTTTTGAATCATTGTAACATGCAGGAACTGTTTATATTTCCCATAATTCTTCTTTTTCATCCAAATATCGAGGATCGGCAGGATCTAAATATAGAACCGAGAAAACTAAATGAAAGTAACCGAAACGGAAAGCAAGAGCATCGAAAGGGCCTAAACTTAACAATTACATCTAATACCAGTATGATGACCAGCATTAATGGGAAAAACTATCAAATTTGTTATAGATGTGGAGTTATAAATGACTTTATTATTAGATCACTTAAATCTTTAGGCCCTTTCAACCGTTTCGGTTATTTTCGTTTAGTTTAAGTCTATTCTATTTTTAGATTCTGCCGATCCTCGTTATTTCGAGGAAAAAGAAGAAAAGTGGGATAAACAGTTTCTGCATGTTATAATGACTCAAAGCAATTTTAAATATCTTTTTGCAACCTCTGTCAAATGCTCATATTATAAAATATCGCCATTTGTTTACAAACTGGCCAAAACATATCCCTTTCGCGACCGTTGCTTTCATACCCCTGTTGAAGGAAAATTGAATATAAAGTCATAAATAAGCAAGTTATTGTACAAATTTTAATTGTGAATACAGCATTTTACATATAAAGTAATATAAGATTAAAAGAAATAAGTATCACGAATGCGTTTGAACAAATACAAGAAAACACTATATCAGGCTCGGCTTTTTCGGCTCGGCTCGGCAGCTCGGCCGTGGCTTTCATACCCGACACTGTGGTGGTTTGGTGTAATTCGATGGACCCCTAAAAAAGAAAAAAAGTAGTGTTCGCTGATTATTGTTCGCTAGCTTGATTTTACCGACCACTAAAAAACAAAAAAATAAATAAATAAATAAAAAAAATGGTTTAATTAATATATATAGCTTTTTTCGCCACATTTTCTACTTTTCAAGGGAATTTTGAAAATTTGCAGAATGCCCTTCATGAAAGGACCAGCGCCTATTAGGCGAACTTTAAGATATCTTCAACACGGAGACCTCATTTTGAAGAAAAATGTGAAAGCGATGACAATCAATTATAATGTAGACCAGAGATCCAGCAATGGTGCACAGTAAGTCAGTGGCTTTTCTTTCTTTCTACAGCTACTGAAGCCAATGGTCATACTTGGTATACCGTTTGAAATTTTAGAAACCTAAAAGACTAGGGGATAGGGCTATCATTATCGCCCGTGTCCTTGACGTGTGCCATGTGAGTTGCTTGAACATATAGTATGCTCAAATATCATAACTCACTTGGATGAATATCATCTCTTGTCCGACATGCATTTAGGAAAAGGCACAGTTACGAAACTCAGTTGACCACTGTTATAAATGATTGGGTAAAAATCTTGGACAAAGGAGAGCAGGTTGACACATTTATTCTGGACAAGAAGGCATTTGACACCCCGCCTCATAAACTTCTTAAAAGCAAATTATTTGGTTACGGCATTGGTGGAAAGACACTCCGGTTTCTTTGCTACAGTACACAAGGAGCGCTGTTGTAAACGGTGAAACTTAAGAGTGGGCTCCAGTTTTGTCAGGTGTCCCACAAGGGACCATTCTTGGTTCATTATTGTTCTCTCTGTACATTTAAATGATATTTCCAAAGACATAGACTCAGAAATAAGACTTTTCACAGATGACTGTGTTTGCTATCGTGAAATCAGAGACACAGACAACTCATTGAAACTGCAGAAGGATATAGATCTATAGATTAGGATGTTGGGCCACAAAATGGGGTATGAGATTTCAGCCAGTCAAATGCAATATAATGCAAAAAACTAGGAAAAGAACAAATAAGATTGAGGCTTCTTACACTTTAGAGCAGGGCTCTGGAAATTCTGAAATCTGAATCAGTCCAGCCGATGACGATGACGTCATCATTGAGCCCATTTCCAAAAAAAATATAATATCACCTGTCACGAAAACTAATGACAATTGGCAACTCTGTTATATGACTGAAGTCCGAGTATAACGAGCATGATCAAAGGCGTCATCAATAAATACAGTTAGGTATGTAAAAAGAAAGAAAGGAAAAAAAAAGAGGGATGATTTTGTTGTTATTTCCACCTCCGCAGGGTTTTCCTAGATAACTATTTATAAACAACTGATTCCCATTTTGTGTAAGCACGAAGACAGCGGGAAACAGGAGAGACGGAACGAAACAACTTTCATGGACGTAATTAGGTCTGATAAAAAAAGGCCTGTGCCACGGGCGGTTTTGCAGTTTTCAGTGTTTCAAGATCTGACCAGACTGCTTAAATTTTAAGCACGGACTAATCTTGTCTAGCGCAAGTGGTGCATTACTTATTTTTACCGTGAAATCTTGCTTGAATTATACTCTCGTGTTACGGCCGTCAACAAAAAAAAAAAAGCAAACAATAAGATGCAGATCAGACGCTGTTGTATGCGACATCTGATCAGGACATACACGGTTTGGGAATTAATTTATCAAATCTGGGACCAACAAACCATGTTGATCAAAACAAAAAAGAAGAGGAAGAAAAATGGTGCGTTCAAGCGGTGCATTCTTTTATCACTCTCAGTTAAAGGGACCTTTGATCTTTTGGACACGCAGACTGCACCTGATGTTTTGCAGTCTCACTGTATTCACGCATGTCACACAAACGGATTAATTATCAGACTACCATTACTGATGATTCGTGTTAATCGCTTGTTTACCGCACAAAGGACAGTGAAGTGTTTTTTTTTTTGAGAATGTTTGGATAATGACGTAATTAATTTGTGCTGTGGTAGGTTGCCGTTATTCATCTGTCTCTCCAATATACATGTCAAATGACCGTTTAGAGCCTTTTAACTACCATAATATCGCATTTAAAAGGTGCGTGGACGTTGTCAGTTTGGGAAGACTTGACCTTTTATGATTTTTTATGCATCATAAATTCGTGAAAATTGGTTGGTTGGGGAAAAAATGGGGTTCAAGGCACAGTCCAGAATTCTTATTTTCGGTCCAGACCAGCTATTTTCCAGTTTTCCGGAGCCCTGCTTTAGAGGGTATGGTCCTCGAAAATGTGGATGCCATTAAATACAAATGTATCTACATGTAGGAGTAACAATTACGCATGACTTGAGATGGAATACACATAACAGCAACACGTGTACTAAGGTAAATAGAACTCTTGGTTTCCTGAGATGAAATCCTCAGGATGTTAAAGAGGCAGCATATAGGGGACTTGTTTGCCCCGTTTTGGAATATGGCAGCTGTGTTTGGGATCCCCAAGGCATGGCTCTTCAACAAGAAATCGAAAAAGTTCAGAATAGGGCTGCTAGGTTTGTTACTAGCAATTACTGTTTTGAAACTGAGAGTATGACTGGAATACTGGAAAAACTAAAATGGGAGTCTCTCAAGAAAAGGAGGAGAGACAGGAGTCTGATTCTTTTGTACAAATGTCTAAAGCATGCTGCCAGCATTCCAACAGATGATCTTATCCCCCCAATTAGGTGCAGCAGAAATCATCACTCATTGACTTTTCAGACCCCCGCTGCAAGAACTGACATTTACAAGGGCTCATTCTTCCCTCAAACAGTCAGAGATTGGAATGCCCTTTCAGATTTGATCATTACCTTTGTTGAAGGTGCAGAGGATGGTGTGGCTAGGTTTACCTCTCAAGGTGAAGGCTAGGGACTAACTTCCCATATCACAGGTCTTGGTGAATGAATGTCATTAGAGTGATTAGACGTATTACCAGTAAAAATTCTGCTTCTGATTCTGAAGAAAGCCTTTCAAAAAGGCAGTATTGAGGCGAGGAGAAGGAGTTACTTGTGCATTGTGTGAGTCATCGATGGAGTGGGGAGGGAGGAGGGGGGCTGATATTGTAATGGATAAGGAATATACCGTAGAAATGACACCAACAGCTCGACCCACTTGGCTTAGTGGTATAGCATCCACTTGGAATGGTAGGTTGTGGGTTAAAATCACAACTATGCCATACCAAAGGCATAAAAATGGTACTACATGTAGGTGCTCCCTTGGTTGACGATCACATTATCAAGAGTAGTTCTAAGAAGATGAATTAAGCCAGATGATAACTTAAGTAACTATCAATGGATTTCACCAAACTTAATATGTGTGCATTGATTACATGATATTGTGGAGATCTTTTTTACAATTGTTGATTGGTAAATTTCATCAATATTTGATAGAGTTACATGTACCTGTCCACCACACGTCCATGTTTTAGTTTCCAGAGGATAACTTGAATAAATATCAATGAATTTTCACCAAACTTCGTATATGCATTGATGTTGTGGTGATTGCTTTGAGATTGCTAATGGGCAGATCTCGTCAATTTTTGACAGATTGCTAGCCACATATTGTATGTTCGTTTCCGGGTGATAATTTGAGTAAATATCAATAGATTTTCAACTTGGTATGTGCATTGATATTGTGGAGATCTGGTAAGGGACAGCTAACTGGCAAATTTTGTCAAATTTAGACAGTTTATAGTGGCAAGGTAGTATAGTTTCATATTTTTATTTATTGTGAAAACCAACTTCTCAGAAAAACAGAACTCTGTCTAAACCAAACAAGCATACTCATTACTGAAACAGAAACATTTCCAAATATAATTAGAACACTGTTGTTTATCTTCTAGAAAATCCAGTATGTCAAAATTCAGAGTAATTATGAAAAATAGGCACTGCTAAGGGTGAGCGTAATATCTGACCAGTTAATTGCATCTGTGACACTGACTGTGTAGATACTGGAAATACCACAGAGAATCGAAAGCATAATTGCATGACTTCCATGCAAATAGTCAGCAGTAACATTGTGCTACATGAAGGAAAGAGTCTAATCTCTTGGTTTACAATTTTGGACTCCTTGTCACACCAATGGAATTTCAATCATAGATTGTGGTTTAGTGCATACATTTTCAAGCATGAGCAATAAAATTATTGGAAGCAATAGATAAGGCTGGCACATTTAATCAGATAATCAATTAATTGATCGATAAATTCCACAAAAATGATTATCATTACTGATTTGCTAATAATCGATCATTTAATTTCTGTGTCTGTTACTTTACCGTATTTACCATTAAAGTAGTATTCAGACACCTAAACTCCTTACCATACATAATCTAAACTTTGAACAAGTACAATTTACTACCCATTGTTGTACCTAAAAATAACTGGATGGGTGGCAAACAGTGTAGACCATGATGAGATGCCGCATTTGCAGCGTCTTATCAGGGTCTACACTGTTTGCTCAGACCTGGCTGACGGAATATATGCAATAAAGTATAACATATGGTAAGAGTCATGCTCAGACAGGTAAAATTATGGCCAAATCTTCAGTGATTACTAATCAATTATTGATCACAATGGCAGGACTGATAATCGATTATCTTTTCAGCTCCGATTAGCCAGCCTTAGCAATAGATGTATGAAACATGGCTGCACCCATCAGTGGTAAATTTCATCAAAATTCACACCAGTAATTTGAAGTTTATCAGATTCCACAGCTACACGGGCTGAGAACCCTAGATAAGATGCCTTTTTCACCCCAAAAGTATTGGTAGTTTTCATACTTCTTTGCAAATGCATATGCATCACGAAAACATACCTATATACTTTTGACTCCCTTAAACCCCACTTTTATACAGTAAAACTGGGGTTTACAGGGTATACATTATTTTTCTTATTTCTGCTCAAAAAATATATTGTGGGTACTTTTTAGAACTGCCTCGGTGAAGCGGTTCTAACAAGTACCCAAAATCTATGTTTTTAGCAGGAATATGAAAAATATCAGATTTTTTTTATCTGAAAATTTTCCTTTTTTGGTTGTAAAATTTTCAATATATTTGAAAAGGCATGTTTTTGTAATGGTTTGGGTACTCAGTAGAACTTTAGAAATGCCTCAAGGGCCTCCCTGAGCCACTTCCAATGGGTACCCACAACATATGTTTTCATGGAGCAATATTTAAGAAAAATATTTATTTGGAGACCATGTTGCCTAGAACTGTAGTTTGATAGGGGCCCTTCCCTGTATGTGTCTTAAGGGAAAAGGGTGGAATTAGTTGTTAACTTTTGAGAGGAGGTATCAAGAAAATATTTTTTTATTTCTCAGATAAGGTACATGTTGTAGGGACTCGTTTGAAGAACCTCGCTAAGGCACTTCTATTGAGCGGTCACACGACTTACCGAAATACTACCGAAATACCTGAATGCCCGTGAAAAATGCAGGAATACCTGTGAAAGATACCTACTGAAGATACCAATACTGGCTTTAATTAATGGTGAAATATTATGTAAACATAAGAAATGGGAGAGTATTGTAATTGCATTAATAATTTGCATTTTATTGTCTTTGAAGTGTTGTCTTCGAAAACATTGTTGATAGTCCACTAATTCAGAGCTGGAATACCACCGGAATACCTGTGAAAAACATGAATAACCATCACTTCAAACAAAAACTGCACATGACTGTTGTATAAAACTTTTATCAATTGAGCGAATGACTTGTTCCGATTGATTTTGTTGAATCTCGGGCGTTTTGCGGACTCAACCAAACGAAGCTAGTAACTCCGAGTAAACGCATATACTCGGAGCTGATCTGAGTCTTCTCTGATCACACAGGTCTTATTGTCATAAAAGCATTTTCTAAATTTCCATGTTCCCTGTTCCCCCAAATTAGTTTCATTCCCTTGTTCTCTGTGGCGTCTGAGCTGGTCTACACTGTTTGCATATGTCCCTATACGTAGGTTCTTTAAATTGTTAATAAGTGCCAGTTTCATATGCATTTCTGATAAGAAAAGGCTCTATAATTTAACGAACATAAGTTTGTTTTTATGACAAGGTACCCTCTGACTGGGAGCAGAGTTTCATTGTCTGCCTCTACAAGGGAAAGTGGGACGCACTGGAAAGGGGCAACTACCGCGGTCTCAAGCTGACAGAGCAGGTTATGAAAATCCTGGAGAGGATTGTGGATGGCCTCAACAGACAGTTGGTGTCAATCGACGATTCCCAGTTTGGCTTTGTCCCAGGCAGAGGCACTGCAGACGCAATCTTTGTTGTCAAGCAGCTGCAAGAGAAGTATCTAGCTGCCAACAAGAGACTCTACATGGTCATCGTAGACCTGGAGAAGGCGTTTGATCGAGTACCTCAGAAGGTCATCTGGTGGGCGCTGAGAAAACTTGGTGTGGAGGAGTGGATTGTGCGACTGGTGCAGGGGATGTATGCAAATGCGCGTGTCCGTGTTGGTGAGGGGTACAGTGAAGAGTTTGAAGTGAAGGTTGGTGTTCAACAAGGATCAGTACTCACCCCACTGCTCTTCATCATTGTGCTTGAAGCCTTATCTTGAGAGTTCTGCTCTGGGGTACCCTGGGAAGACCTCTATGCTGATGACCTTGTTATCATCGCTGAATCACTTGAGGAATGTGTCAGGAGGCTCCTGACATGGAAAGAAGCAATGGAGAAGAAAGGACTGAGAGTAAATGCAGGAAAGACAACTATTATGATCTGCTGTATGGGACTGAACCTCCTGCAGAGTTCAGGCGAGTTTCTATGCGCCGTCTGTCGCACTGGAGTGGGCAGCAACAGCATCTTCTGCAATGGCTGCAAGCACTGGGTGCACAAGAAATGCAGTGGGCACAAGCACATGAAAAAAGACCCTGACTACAGATGTACACAGTGTCAGAGAACTGCATGCCTCTTGGATGGCAGACCACAGAAGGAGGTCCAGGTCGGACCTGACAAGCTTGAAGTGGTAGCTTTCTTTTGCTACTTAGGAGACATGTTCTCAGCAGCAGGTGACTGTGAACTTTCAACCACAACAAGTGTGAAAACCGCCTGGAAGAAGTTCAAGGATCTGCTTCCAGTTCTCTCTTCACGCCACCTCTCTTTCAAAACACGTGGCCGTGTGTACAGCTCTTGTGTGCAGAGCGCAATGCTCCATGCCAGCGAGACTGGGCCATTGACAAAGCCAAACCTCCAGCGTCTGCAGCGAAACGACAGGACAATGATCAGACAGATCTGCAATGTCAGACTGCAAGACATTGTCACACCAGGTCCAGTGAGCTACTTGTGCGGTTTGGCATTGAGGATCTGGACCTCATTCTGAAGGAGAGAAGACTCCGATGGTATATGGACATGTGGAACGCTCCAGTGGTGCAGTCAAGACAGCCTTTGACATACAGGTTGATGGAAAGCATGGGCCTGGGAGGCCCAAGATGACATGGAAACAGCTGATAGAGAGGGATTGCAGAGAGTGGAAGCTCTCGGCCATCAGCCCTCATGAAAGACATACCTGGAGATCTGGTGTGAAATCTGCCATGCGTGCAGCAAGCCGGCTATCTGGAAGGGGGCCCACTGGTGTGCATGTTGCCCCTGTACCTGCATGTTAATCAAAAATCCGATTATGATAATATATGATAAATTCACCCTAAGCGGTTTCTGGCCACGATTTCACATGACGTTACCGCTGCGAGCACGCAGTTTCTTCATGCGGGGCAAGGGAAATGTTACTTTGTGACTGTTGCATTTTCTGGGTATCTTCACTTACATTTTGGTAATCTATACTATACTAAAAATGTAAATGTCCCAGAATTGCGTGTCACAGTACTAGTACATTGTATTTATTTGTATCCTGGTGAAGGCCTGGTAAGGCCCTCACTCTATAGGTTTACTGTTTAAAGGGAGCTAATTGCACATGTCTTGATAATTAAATTTTACGAGTTGGACCCATGGAAAATGGGATGAGAAACAGCATTTTTTTATGAATCAGGGCCAGATCCAGGATGATTTCTGAAGGGGTTTGATTTGATAAAATTTCCATACTTACTCTACATAGCAAACAGTGTAGACTGTAGACACAGACCAGATACCGCAGAATGCATGTTAAACCTTCACTGAAACTATGATGTATTTAACCAGAGATTTGTAACTAATCTCTCCAAGAACTGGACTTTTACATGCCTGTTACCACAAATGGCAAAATCTGACCACCCTTGCAATGAAGAAAAATTATTTTTGTTTCGTATTTGCTTAAAGGACTACAATTCTGGTCTGATTATATGGGAGACTAAATAAGAAGTTTAATTACATGGCCTGATTTTGGATATCTGCTATAGAGCCAAAATGTCAGCCCTATTCTAAATGACACCCTCTTCAACTTCACGGTGAGGCTAAACTGACTCTCCACAACCACGTCTGGAAGAGCCCCTTCCGATTTTCTTTTTACAACACGGTGTTGCGTGTATGGAGATAAGCAGTCATGCTTTATACTTCTTTAATATATTTTCAGCGAATGTTCAGCACAGTATAACATGCTTACATAGTATGATGTTCGTGTTGTTTATTTTACTGGTCATATATTTTTATATACATGATACACAACAACAAAATCAATTGGAACAAGTTGTTCACGCAATTGATATAAGCTTTATATAAAAGTTTTATGCAGTTTGTTTGTTTTTCAAGTGATGGTTATTCATGTTTTTCACGGGTATTCCCGCTCTGAATTAGCGTACTATCAACAATGTTTTCAAAGACAACACTTCAAAGATTCAAAGACAATTTGCAAGTTATTTGCATTTAAAATACTTTCCTTTTCCTATGTTGACATAATATTTCTTAATTAAAACCAGTATTGGTGTCTTCAGTACATGTGTCTTTCACAGGTATTATACTATTCCTGTATTTTTCTCACGGGTATTCCGGTAGTTCGGGGGTAGTATTCCGGTATTTCGGTAAGTCGTGTGACCCTCTATTGAGTATCCACAGCATATATTTTCATATAGAGAAATAAGAAAAATATCAATACATGTACTTTTGTTTGGAAAAAAATGCTTTATAAGGACTATGGTAAATGTCTTAAAATTTCATACACCAAAATTTCTGACAAAATGGAATATGCAAACGGTGTAGACCCAAATCAGACTGCTCCTTCAGGGTCTACATTGTATGTCATTCTACTGTTTTTTAAGAAACAGCTGCATTAAAAGCAAAATATAGGCCAAAAATAAATGGATTAAAGTGTATAAAATTTTAGGTAATTTACCATATCTTTCAGTGAATTTACATTCTGGGAGTTTCCACGTATACAGTACAAGAACCCTACAGTACAGCTGCTCAAGTTTAAGAACATTACTCCAACTCCATTCATCCAGTTTTTCTTTGGTAAGTATGAAAAACAGTGAATCTACATCATCGCTCCAGATAAGGCTTTTTTTTTTCTTTCAATGAAAACTTTGATATTTTTCTAATTTCTCGATGAAAGCATATGTTGACAATAATATACAGTCGAACCTCGTTATCTCGAACTCGCTTATTTCGTATTACTGCTTATCTCGAAGTGAAATTCTGGTCCCTGTTTTAACATGAAACTATGACAACAGGTAACAAAATAATGTGGAAAAGAGGAGAAATTGCTCCTAAGGAGCAGTTTCTCCTCTTTTCCACAATATTTTCAGTATATCTCTATTTTCAGGATTCAAATTACATATTCATTTGTGAAATGTGGTTGTTTGATTTATCTTTTTTCCTCAATTCTGCAAATCTGATATGTCGAGATACGGATATCTCGAAGTATTTCAGAGAGTCCCTAGGACTTCAAGATAACGAGAGTCCACTGTATGTTATAGGAAAACATATTCCTAATTTTTTACCTATATATGTATATGAAGTGCTTCTAATGTGTACCCACAACATGTTTTTGTGGAGAAAATATTATGTGGATACCCCCCTCTGATCTGGAGCAGATCCACGTTTTGTTTATTTTCCTGTGAAAGTGTTTAAAGTGGATATCCATTAGTATTGTCTCAGAGCCAGTTCATATGAGTACTAAATGTTGGCAACGTGTTTACATGGAGAAATAAAGAAAATGTCAGAGGAGTTGTTAGAAAGGAGTAGTGGCTGCTTATTTGAAGAAATAAGAAAAATTATTTCTTCAAATAAACATAATATTGTGGGTATTCATTAGAAGAGTCCCATCAAAGCAAGTCTAGTGAATACCCACAAGTATTCTTTTTGAGGACTAGACAAAATTATACCAGAATTATCATCTAATACTCTTCTATACTCTAATACTCTTTGGAGCGCTGTGGTGCAGTGGTAAAGCGTCGGACTCGAGATCGAGAGGTACCGGGTTCGATCCCCACTAACTGCAAGTGTTGTTTCCTTGAGCAAGAGACCTTATCCACATTGCTTAGTACTGGTTTCTACCCAGGAAGAAAGAGGGCCACATGGAAGATTAGTACTAGATTACTAAATGTGTTACCCTCTATAAATAAAGTCGATTATTATTATTATTATTATTATTATTATTTTATAACAAGTCCTCTGAAATTCCAAAGATTTATGGTTATTGTATCTGCTATAGAGCTACATTAATATAGAGCAGTGGCTAAAGCAGAGTGAACACAATATCTTTAAACTTTTTTTTCCGTAAAGTTCCGGTTTGATTAACACAAAGAAACAAAATCCTACCTCGTAAATACAGCGGAATTTACCTGCAAAGGGTTCATATTTTTCTTATTTCTCAATGAAAACACATGGGTGCTCATTAGATGTGCCTCAGTGAGGTGCTTCTGTTGAGTACTCCCAACATACATGTATGTTTTTGCAAGAAAAGTAGTCTTAAAATATCTGATACCCTTAATACCTAGAGCTGTGTAAATGGGAGGGTTTAACCCTAGTCTTGCTGAACCTGGATATGTCCTGTCTTTGCAAACAGTGTAGATCCAGATCAGTTGGCTTCTAAAGAAGCCAACTGATCTGGATCTGCACTGTTTGTCATTAAGTATTTAGTTTGTATGAACAACTTGGATCAAGTAATCTGATTTGCTGAAAATTACAAGTGAGCGTGGCATCTTAATTTATTCTGCATGACAAGGGCTAATAAAACTGCAGGGCTGGAATGCTGTTCTGGACCCTCTGCCATGCCCATTTCTTATTTTTTCAGCCAATCAAATTACTTGATCCAGGTTGTTGATACAAATTACCTTAACATTCTTAATGACTAACAGTGCAGATCCAGAAGCCAACTGATCTGGATTTACACTGTGCAATGGCAGGGCCTATCTGGTTTCAAAAGGTCCAGGATGAAGGTCTTTTTTAATGTGGAATTTACCACCAAAAAGTGGTGATATTTTACTTATTTCTCCATAAAAAGTTGAGGACCCAATCATAAATTTTTCATGGAGAGGTGTGAAAAATATTTGCCTAAAACTGGCTGGACAGGTGCAATAGTCTAAACCCAAACAGACAATGCATTTGGTGGCATTGATCGGATGCAGCATTCAGCCTATCAGGGTCTGCACTCTTTGTTTATGCCCATCTGTTGGAATACTTAGGGTAAATATGTAAGTAGTCAGAAAATGGAACAACAGATTACAATATTTGTCATGTAGATTAATCATGAAATATTTTCTTCAGTCCTTCTCACTTCTGCTGATTTAAGAAGGGCACTGGTTAGTTTCTGGTGAAAGAATGAGCAAAAGTACTGGTCAACCACTTAGAGGACTAGGCCTGATCAGGAAAAGTGTGGTTAGGTAAACAGACCTTAGTAGTGATGACTCGGCTCCGCCTCGGTAGATAATCAGCTTCCTCAGGGTGACGTTTTTTTACTATTGCCCTCTCAGAAATGTAATATTCATATAATACTAACACCAGAGGACTTCTTAAGAAGAATATTTTTTGCTAATTCTGGGATCATTTTCTCCAGTTTTCCATAAAAAAAACAACAAAAAAAACATGTGGGTTCTCATTAGCAGTGCATCAGAAAGGCACTACTACTAGTTCTTTTTATGAGAAAGAGATAATTTGCATGAAATGTCAAAACTTGTTTTCCAGGAAAAATAAGAAAAATATTTCCAAATGTCATCTGCTAAAAATATCCCAGAGAGCTACTATGCTTAGTCACATAATATTAACCCTGGTTCTGCTGAACTGGGATATACCCTGCCTTTGCAAACAGTGTAGATACAGATAATTTGGCTCTGAAGAAGCCAACTGATCTGGATCTGCACTGTTTGTCGTTAAGTGTGCGAATTTGTATCAACAACCTTGATAAAGTAATCTCATGAACTGAAAATTAGAAGTGGGCATGCATCTAAATTTACTCTCTTTGGCAAGGGAAAGAAAGTAGATGAAAAAATGAATGGAGAACACCTATAATTTCTCCTTACAGACAATGGAGAAAAGCTTGTAGTTGACGTGTATGGAAAAGAGAGGAGGGAAATTCATGCACACATCAAGCGCACATTTTGCGTACCACAGTAAGTATTTCTCTTATTGGTTTATTTCAGTTTGAGGGGAATGGATATATTTTCATGGGAGGCAACTCTGTCAACATTGTTTTGGCCTCCCTTCTGAAAATGGGTCTGCCTTAACCATTGTCCTGCTGAACCTGGATATTCCCTGCCTTTACACAGTGTAGATCCAGATCAGTTGGCTTCTGAAGAAGCCAACTGATCTGGATCTGCACTGTTTATTGTTATCTATGTGAATTTGTATCAACAGCGAAGATCGAGTAATCTGATTGGCTGAAAATTAGAAGTGGGCAGGTCATCTTAATTTATTCAGCATGACAAGGGTAAAACTAATAGCAGTGTCAAATTTGTTTGCCTGTATACTGGAAAAATACTGAAAACTAATTATTGCAACCTGTATTAATTAGAGGTTAATGGAAGAAACTTACCATATTTGATCAAATTTGCAGAGGTCTGCTATGATTCACATCAAATGCTGAGTGACCTACAATCATGAAACCGGGCATACACTTCCTCTCTAACAGGGACTGAAACACTTGCGGTATCAGGTTTTGGCTCTGACCTATATTTCATGGTCTAATGACTGTATCAATTTTTGCATTAACCCTGATATTTAGCTCCATTTCTGATAATGGTAAATGACCTAAAATTTGGAACATTTTATTCCATACCCTTTTGGCCTAAATTTTGCATTTTATGCAATTATTCTTAAAATACTGGAATAGCAAACAGTATAGATCCTGATCATACAGCTCATTCAAGAGCAGTCTGATCTGGGTGTGCACTGTTTGCATATGTCATTTTGTCAGAAGCTTTGGTGTACGAAATATTAGGATATTTAACATAATCACTGTCATCTAACCTGGCATACACTTTCCCATTAACCCATTGTAGACTGAATGAACGCCCCCACACTATATATTGGAAGATTCTAATTATGATTTTAGATAAGTCCGGCAATGTGATTTAGATGTTCCTAGAGGAAAATGGTTGAACTATTTGCAAACAGTGGAGACCCTGATCAGATGCTGCTTTCTGCAGCATCTGATCTGGGTCTGCACTGTTTGCCCATTACCCTTTAGGGGTCACCATACTACTATGGACTCTTATACTGTGGTATCATTTTTTTCCCTGATCTACACATCATGGTTCAATGAGTTTTTCGTTCTTTCCATGAATTTTTAACTCTTTTATAATACTAAAAGGTGCCGGCAGGTGTGACACTATCTTCCGCGGAATTCTTGTTATGTACATGAAAATTGTTTCTGAAAGAATACTCACAATGCAGTTATAACATATCTCCAGATAAAGATTATACATGTACTGAGAAAATAATTTTTGTGTTGTTCCATTGTCAAAATATCATAGCCTCCAGTGCTTGCATTAAGAGAAGTCTAGGAATCAGAGACTTGCAAAAAATGCTGTGGGACTTCCAAATATTGATAGACCTCCAACTTTCAAACCATATGCACTATCATTTGTAATGTTAAGAAGAAATTCACATACATGTACATGTATTGATAAAAAATTAGGGCAAATATGAATTTTTATGTGCAGTTGTACTTCCAAATTAAAATGCTAGGACTTCCTGTATTTGACTATTAGTGCAAGCACTGATGCTTCAGATAAGGCCCTTCTTTTTTAAACCAAAGTATGTTGATATTTTTCTAATTATATCCCACCACGCATTAGTGGCAGGGTATTGTGGTATCACGTTGGCTGTCAGTGTGTCCATCCGTTCATCTGTCCATCCGTATTTTCATTTCCAGATGATGAGTAAATACAGTTGTATCAATGGATTTTCACCAAACTTAGAATATGCATTGATATTGTGGAGATCTGGTTTGGGATTGCTAATGGGCAGATTTCTTCAATTTTTGACAGTTATCTTCCTGCAACACATCCATATTTTCATTCCTGGATGATAACTTGAGTAAATATCAATGTATTTTCAGCATACTTGGTATATGCATTGATATTGTGGAGATCTGGTTTGGAATTGTTAATGGGCAAATTTCATTAATTTTTGATAGAGTTATCTGCCTACGAAAAGTCCATATTTTTGTTTCCGGATGACAGTCGAGTGTCAGTGGATTTCCACAAAACTTGGTTTGTGCATTGATATTATGCAGATCTGGTTTGGGCATGCTAATGGGCAAATTTCATCAATTTTTGACAGAATTATCTGCCAGCAACACGTCTAGATTTTCATTTACGGATGATAACTTCGGTAAATATCAATGGATTTTCACCAAACCTGCTATGTGCATTGATATTGTAGACATCTGCTTTGGGAACGTTAATGGCCAAATTTCGTCCCTTTTTGACAGAGTTATCTGCCCTAGATATGATAATGGCAGGGTATTATTGTTTCAGGTTTTATTTCGTGATGAAAACATGTGGGTACTCATTAAAAGTGCTTTAGTGAGGTGTTTTCAAGGTGAAATAAGAAAAATATCAGCACTTTTTGATTGAAAAAAAAAAAAAAAAAAAAAAAAAAAAAATGCCTTATATAGAGCTATGCAGAGTGCAGTACCTCCAAGTAACAGTTGTATTAATCCTTCACTTGCTGAACACAACACCTCCAGAAGAAGCCAGCTGATCTGGATCTGCACTGTTTGTCATTAAATATGTGAATTTCTATCAAAAACCGGGATCAAGTAATCTGATTGGCTGGAAATTAGAAGTGGGCATGGCATCTTAATTTATTCAGCATGACAAGGGTTAAGGCATTAAAATTTTTTCTTCCATTTTCAAAACATCATGTCACAGCAGTAGAAATAGCAGTAGAATAGCTTCTAATAATGCTTTTTTCCACTAGAAAATGTTGATATTTTTTTTATTTCTCCGTGAAAACATATATTGTGAGTACTCATTAGAAGTGCCTTACTACAGTATGGCACTTCTAATGAGTATCCACAAGGTATGTTTTCATCAAGAAATAAGAAAAATATTTATTAGCCTGGAAGACTCTCCTCTTATTTGTAGGTATGTTGTATGGAATGTTTTCATCTTTCTTTTCCAGAGAAGAACTAGATGCA
The DNA here is from genome assembly GCA_964016985.1 of Anodontia alba. Taxonomy (NCBI): domain Eukaryota; kingdom Metazoa; phylum Mollusca; class Bivalvia; order Lucinida; family Lucinidae; genus Anodontia; species Anodontia alba. The sequence continues at coordinate 77,850,511 of OZ024828.1, forward strand.
AAGGTGAAAAGAGAGATGCTTAACCCTGCTAACTTTGGTACAGAATGTGATCGCTATTGCATCTGTGAAGTTCCTGGTCAGGTTCCATGTCCTTCATTTGTCCCATTACCAGAACATATAAAGGGAATGAAGAAAAAAGACAAAGCTCAGGAAAATTCATAGCAGGACATTCATTGCCTTATGTTCGTACAGCTTGAAAACTTTGGCGATTTTTTGGGCTGCTTTTGCAGTCAAACATATCCTGTTGGTACTACTGTAATGACCCTAAGTATTGGGACAGACAGGCCTAAGCAAACAGTGTAGACCCAGATCAGATGTCGCAGAATGCAGAATCAGAGCCTAAACTGTTTGCTTCTCAGCAATATTACGGACACATCAATAGGTAAGAAAATGGATTTTTCCAAATTTTAGGACAAGCATGGTAAGGAATTGAGGTGTCCCAATACTTACGGCTAATACGGTAATTGGAATGGCCTTGGGAAGGCAAACATAGCTCCTGATGAAGAACTTTTAACTGAAATGTACTGGGCCCAGTTGTTCAAAGCGTTGTTAGCTTAACGAGCTCGTTAAGGGTCATTTTGTTAACTGTTTTAGCGGATTCAATACACAGTATTATGGTATTTTTTGCTGACAAAATGTGAGTAGCTTTTGCACTGCAAAAGCTACTCACATTTTTCAACAAAAAAATTCAGCATATTTGCGTATCACTCTGTGTAAATTTTAGCGAATCATTAACTAACGATGTCATTAGCTTTGAACAACTGGGCCCTGATAATTTTCTTATTTCTTCATAAAAGGTATATTGTTGAAACTCTTTAGAATAGCCTTGTTAAGGCAATTCTAATATGTTTTTATTGAGAGTCAGAGAAAATCATCATAGAATTGGTGCTAAATACTCCAAGTGTTGATTTTCCTACAGTGTAACTTGTTCGAACCATGCATAAGAAGACTGGGACTTTGTAGCTTATGCAGCCAGAGATTAGGTCATGTCAGCAGGCTTGTTGGGGCTTTTACTGTCTTTTGATATATTCTACACAAGCTGATGAATATGTATGTAGACAGTGAAGATCTTGATAAGACTGCAAGCAGATCTGTGCCCTTGACCTTCAGATTTGAGAGTTTTTCTTATGGAGTTGTACAGTAAATGTCCTAAAATTTCATACAACAAATTTTGTGACAAAATGGCATATGCAAACAGTGCAGACCCAGATCAGACTGCTCCTGAAGGAGCAGTCTGATCAGGGTCTACACTGTTGCCATACTGTTTTAAACTGTATGGTAATAATTCTGAGTTAACTGGCTCCAGTTTTCTGTAAAAACATATACATTGTGGATGCTTGTTAGAACTGCCTTGCTAGGACAGTTCTAATGAGCACCCATGTTTTATGTGGAAATAAAGAAAAAAGATTGCAGAATTATTACCAAATAACAAATTTTCTGTCTGTGCCTGCATGGCCTATTTTCCCAGTCATCAGATTAATTGTATGTTTGGCGCATACACACATATTATATTGATATAGAATCATCAGTGACATCTTGGTATGAGTGATCTTTTATTAAAGTCTTATTCAGTGTGTTTATATGCTTTTATTTTCTGTTTAGCTCACCTGGGCATGAAGTGCTCATGGTGAGCTATTGTAATCGCCAGGTGTCCACCATCCATCATGCATCTGATGTCCACAATTTCACTTAAACTTCTTCCATCTTAAACCGTTGGGCAGATTTTGCTGAAACTTCACAGAAAGCATCCTCTTGACACCCTTTCTTAAATCCTTTAAAACTTTTGGATCCATGCAGAACTCTGCATTGTGTCTTATGAGAATTCGTAAAGAAATAGTGAAATTATTAAAACACGAGCTCTGCAAGTGGGGCATCATAACCCCATGGCAAGTAATCAGATGTAGCACCTATACTAACATAGAGTAGGAGGGGTTAGCCCAAAAAGAAAAGTTCATATGGATGGACAGTTTATTTTTGTTTGGGTTTTACGGCCCAGTCAACCCAATTGGGTCATGTCGAGTGTGGTCAGTTTACTTGACCACACTTTTACTGGGCAAGCTTAGTCCTCTAAGCGGTTAATCAGTATTGTGCACATTCTTTCGCCAGAAACTGACAACTGCCCTTCTTGAAGGAGAGAATGACTAGAAAATATTTCATGATCAATCTCCACGACTGAATGTTGCTGACCCGGTGGAGGTGGAAACAACAACCTCCTGATCACCAGTCAAACAGTTATTCAGCTGAGTGTCCGAGACCATACGGATGGACAGATATGACTCTATTAATTATGGTGAACTGATACTCAGAACAAAATGTGCTGCTTCACATCATGGTCTAACTATAATTCTAATGCACTTGCGTATGTAACGCGACCTCTGATTGGGTAATGTCAAAAATTTGTGACGGTATATTCTGTGATATACTGTCGGAAATCCGACGCCATCACGTAACGTCGCATCTCATTGGCTGGCATTTGGTTTAACTGCAGCTCACAGCACTTGTCGCTTCGTGCAAATAGTACAATTTTTCAAAAGAAAAATGAATAAATGCATTAGAATGGGGATAACTGCGTTCAAATTTGTCATTTGTGGAGGTAAATCAGCGGTTTTACGGTCGCAAATTACGTTTTACGGCTCCGCTGACGCGTCGCCATAAAACGAAATTTCCGACCGTAAAACCGCCGATTTACCTCCCCAAATGACAAATTTGAATGCAGTTATCCCCTAAATCACCATTCAGCTAGATGGGATGTAAGTTATAGGAGGAAATATTTGGTGGGCTGTAACCTCGAAATGATATATGCTGCTCCACATCATGGTGCAACTTTTTACAATGTTTCAGTTTGATCTAATGTGATCTATAGGAGGAGTTAACCTATGAAATTTTCAAACGGGCATTACTGCTTATATTTTGTGGACTTTAACCTCAAAACAATATGTGCTGCTCCACATCATGGTCTAACTACAAGTTTCAGCTTGATCGAATGTAAACTGCAGGAGGAGTTGACAGAAATAAAACATTTACAGAAATTTTCAAAGGGGCATAACTCTGCTGTTATCTGGTGGACTGCAACATTGAAATAATATGCACTGCTCCACATCATGGTGCAACTATTTACAAAGTTTCAGCTTAATATAATGTAATACATAGGAGGAGTTAGCCGGAAACAAAATGTTTACAGAAATTTTCAAAGGGGCACAACACTGTTAATATTTGGTGGACCATGACCTTGAAACAAGATGCGCTGCTACACATCATTTACAGAAATTTTCAAAGGGGCATAACTCTGCTACTATCTGGTGGAATGCAACATTGAAATAATATGCACTGCTCCACATCATGGTGCAACTATTTACAAAGTTTCAGCTTAATACAATGTAATACACAGGAGGAGTTAGCCGGAAACAAAATGTTTACAGAAATTTTCAAAGGGGCACAACACTGTTAATATTTGGTGGACCATAACCTTGAAACAAGATGCGCTGCTACACATCATGGTCTAACTATAAATCAAGGTTTCATGTTGACCTAATATAAACTGTAGGAGCAGTTAGCAGGAAACAAAAAGTTTACAGCTATTTTCAGCGGGGTATAACTTTTAACATTGGACTGACTGCAACCTTGAAATAAAATGCACTGCTCCACATCATGGTCTAACTATAAATCAAGTTTCAGCTTGATAGAATAAGTTAGCCAGAAACAAAATGTTTACAAAAGTTTTCAAAGGGGCTCAACTTTGTTAATATTTGGTGGACTGTAACCTCAAGACAATATGGGCTGCTCCACATCATGATCTAATTATATATCAAGCTTCTGCTTGATTGGATGGATGTAAACTAGGATATAGTCAGCAACAAAAAGTTTACAAAATGTTTGGAAGGGGCATAACTCTGTTAGTATTTGGTGGACTGTAACTTCGAGACAATATGCAATGCTCCACATTATGATTTAACTATATACATGTATTAAGTTTCAGCCTGATTGGATGTAAACTGTAGGAGTTAGCCAGAAACAAAATTTTTACAAAAATTTCAAAGGGGCATAACTCTGTTAATATTTGGTGGACTTTAACCTCGAAACATTGTGCACTGCCCCACATCATGATCTAACTATATATCAAGTTTCAGCTTGATCTGATGTAAACTGTAGGAGTTATCCAGAAAGGAAAAGTTTACAGACGGATGGCCGCTGAGGGGCATAACATAATGTGTCCCGTTTTTCAAACAAAATTCCTATGATTTGCTTGTCTTCAACTTTTTAGCTCACCTGAGCAATTGCTCCTGGTGGGCTGCTGTGATCATTATCATCTATCCTCAACAATTAGTTTGTTAACACATGAGTAGAGGTTGCAGTTTTGATCCAGTCTTAATGAAACTTGCTCAGAATGTTTTCCTCTATGAAATCTAGGTGGTTCGAAATTGGCTCACTTGGGGTCAAAAACTAGGCCACCAGGCCAGAGAAAGGAAAACCTTGTTAACATTCTAGAGGTCATATTTATTTAAATAATTATGAATCTTGCTCAGTAGGTCAAGTTCAAAACAGGATCTTTTGGGGTAAAAAACTAGGTCAGCAAGCCTAATCAAAGGGAAACCTTATCATCACTCTAAAGTTCACATTTCTTGAAGTTATCATCATGAATATTGCTCAAAATATTTGTCTTGATGATTTCTAGCTTTCAAATTTGAAGCGGATTCATTTATGACCTATATTTCACAGTCCAGTGACTATGTTATTTTTTTTCTGTTAAGATCAGTTTCTCAGTAACTATTGTTCATACAGCAGTGCTATTTGGCACTTGTATACATCTAAGTATGATCTCTTGAATGCAGTCATTCATATTTGACAGTGTTCTATATTTCACGGTCCACTGACTTTGTTAATTTTTTTTCTATTTAGGTCCATATCTCAGTAACTATTGGTCTTAGAGCGGTGATGCTTTGCACATGCATACAGCTTGGCATGACCTCTTAATGTGGTCATCCATATTTGACCTTGCCCTATATTTCACAGTTCACTTTGTGATGTTGTTGCATTTAGGTCCATATCTCAGTAACTGTTGGTCCTACAGCAGTGATACTTGGCACATGCATACATCTTAGCATGACCTCTTAATGAAGTCATCCATATTTGACCTTAACCTATATTTCACAGTCCATTTTGTTCAGTTGGTGCATTTAGGTCCATATCTCAGTAACTACTGGTCCTACAGCAGTGACACTTGGCACATGCATACATCTTAGCATGACCTCTTCATGAAGTCATCCAAATTTGACCTTGACCTATATTTCACAGTTTGCTTTGTTAAGTTCTTGCGTTAAGGTCCATATCTCAGTAACTATTGATTTACAGCAGTGATACTTGGCTCATGCATACATCTTAGCATGACCTCTTAATGCAGTCATCCATATTTGACCTTGACCTCTATTTTACAGTTCTCTGACTTTGTTGTTGTTGCATTTAGGTCCATATCTCAGTAACTACTGGTCCTACAGCAGTGATATTTGGCACATGCATACATCAGCATGACCTCTTAATTCAGTCATCCATATTTGACCATTACCTATATTTCATGGTCCATTAGGCATGCTACATTGTCTTAGTTGTTTATGTAATCATGAATCTTGATCAGACTGTTTGCCTTGATCATTTCTAGGACAGGTCTGCTAAGTGTTATGATACATTGTGGTCATGGCCCTCTTGTTTGATATAATTCATCATAAAACCCTTCACAACTGCAGCAGATTGCATTTTTATTATTTTTTAGAGAGAAAATAAGGTTTGACATTTCATTCACATTGTCTTGTTTTTTCTGAAAAATAAAAAAAATTGAATGTTGTCTGCTGCAATAGTGCTTAGCACTTTAAGGGTTAAAATCCTTTAGGCAAGTCTGCTGGTGATCAAAGTCAGACTGACAAAAAATAAACATATCTTTGATAATGGCATTTATGAGCACCAGATGCAGTTAAACCTGCAGTTACAGTTGGTATGCTTTGGTATTGAGAGTTTTCAAAGTCTGTCACCAGTGCATGGGAATATTGCAGATAGACCAGTCTGTTGAATTCATTTAAGAATTGAAATTCAGAATTTGAGCTTGCACTAGATGATGAAAAACAGTCTATTTTAACCCTTGTCCTGCTGAACCCAGATACACCCTGCCTTTGCAAACAGTGTAGATCCAGATCAGTTGGCTTCTGAAGAAGCCAACTGATCTGGATCTGCACTGTTTGTCATTAAGTATGTGAATTCGTATCAAAATTCAGAATCAAGTAATCTGATTGGCTGAAAATAAAAAGTGGATGGGCATCTTAATTTATTCAGCAGGAAAAGGGTTAATGTCTGTGAAGCCTGAAGGGCTTCTAAAGACATGAAAATAGCCTAATGTTTTTCATCATCCAGCGCAAGCTCAAAACCTAAATTTCAATTCTTATATTTATCTTATCAATCCATAATCAGCTCTTATCTTACAGTTAAATTTGCTTGGTTTCCTAATATTTGAAATTAAATTTCACTTAACGGAGCTCTTGGAACAACCAGACAGTGGATTCCCCTCACTTAATGTCATAGAGATATGTGACCGACGTCAGGCAAACATCTGTAAACAAGGAACATTACAGGCAGACGCTCACATAGCACGTCCTAATGCACAGCCTAAGGTCACATGATAGCTCAGTGTTTTGCATTGAGAAATGAACTGCAACAAGAATGAGTGATTTGTCATAGATGATTACAGTAAAAATAAAAATATGGGTGAATAGCCTTTTGATATTGCACGGTTGTTTAGATTGCTCTGGGACTTGGCTTTTGTGTATTCTAGAAGACTTAACCCTTAAAACACCATTCGAAATTATAGCTGAAGACACGCTATGTTATTTTTTTTATTATTTTTACCCAAAAAAATAATGCTTAATGTTTCATGTGAATTGTATGCCTTGTTCCAAGAAAATGAGGATTGACATTTTGTGTGAATTGTCTGCCTAGAAGACAATTCACACAAAATGTCAATCCTAATTTCTTTAGAAATGTCAAGCCATATTCTTGAAAGAATAAAAGAAAATATTAAGAGGTTGTCTGATGGCCCTTTTAAGGCCTAAAATTCTATATCTTGACTGACTTGATCATCTTGTGCTATTTTATCAAAAATGGAGCTCTGCAAATGAGGAGATGGAGACCGTTTGGGTGTGTCAAGTGAAAAAGTGCTTTTGAGCATGTGCAAACTGCAGATTCAGATCATCCTGCTAATGTGCAGTCTCATCCAGGCCTTTGCTCTTCATTAGTACATTCTGTAATATCCAATGATTCTATTAGCAGATAGTAAAGGCCCTGATCAGCATCCGCGCAGTCTGATCTGGGCCTTCACTGTCTGCACATGACCTGAAAGACATTTGCGCTTGTTTGGGCTCATTTGATACCAGCTAAACAAAATGAACTCTTGGTCTTGACACAGATCCAGATCGTTGGCATTTCTGTCCTTTCAACATCTCTTGGAAAGACGATTTTTGCTTGGCGTTTTATTTTAAATGAAAATATTTTGTTCTGGTTGGCCTTATCTTATCAGAAACCATTTGTCTTTTATGTTTCTGTGTTTTGTTCTCAAATATTTACACAAAAATTAAAGTTATGGCCAAAAGTTGGTCTGATCTATGCAATTTTTCTATAGTAAATGATTTTTTTTTTATTTTTGTCTAAGAAAATATTTTTTATTTTTCTTTGTTGAATTTGAATTATTGATGTTTTACAACAATATTGTGAAAATTTCAGAAAACTTGAACAAGTCGAACTTGTTGAAAATCTGGCTACAAGTTACCTACCCTACAGATTTCTGCATGATTTGGCATCATTTTTACTATGGGAAAAAGTGAAAATATTTGATTTTTTAAAAACAAATGACTAGAATAAAACTTTTTTGTACATAGGTAGTTACGACAAATGGTTTTGCATTAAATCATGACAAAAGTTTGCAAATTTGCTTCTTCTGTGTAAAGCTTCAAGCAAAAACAAATTTCTTAGAAGCTTCAAGGGTCAAATTCAGTTCAATTCTGCAAATACCCTTACTTGAAGCATCAACATGGCCCATCAGTTAGCGCTCCCACCTGGATCGTAAGGTCCCAGGTTCAGATCCTGCTGGAGGCAGAATTGATCTCATTACTGTATGGTGCTGCATTGCACAGAGCCTTTCATTATCACCCTTCCATGGTCATGATGTGATTTAACCCTTAAAATGCCAAGAAAACCTGCATCTGAAAATGTCGTCTGTTTGTCCTCTGCTGAATATTCTTTCAAACTTTTCAAACCTATTTTTGCGTAGAGGCAAACAGTGTGGATCCTGATCAGACTGCTCCTAGAGAAGCAGTCTGATCTGGGTTCACACTGTTTGAAAAAATCACAAGCAGATGACAAAGCAGACGACAATTGTTGTGATTGGCAGTTTAAGGGTTGTAATGTTGAAAGAGATGTAAAACACCAAACCATCATACACATAACTTGTCTGATTTACCCATTTCCTTTACTGTCTACATAGAGTTGCTGCTGGACTTTAACATGTTTTTGATGCTTAGCGTGCTGGGTAAAAATTTCAGCAGACAACATTTTGAATAATTTTTCTTATTTTTCCCAGAAATTTAAGATTTGACATTTCATGCAAATTGTCTCTGAAACAGACTTTTTTGCAGAAAAGCTTGCACATCTGTGTAGTCTGATCACTTCCCTGTCCACCCGAAGAAACCTTGGATCCTTGGAGACTGATCATGATGTGGGATTGACAGGCTGATCAGCGTCTTCTGTGGCTTCATGAATCCTTGATCATATGATCAAGGGTTCATGTTTTCACGTTGCTTTGCAAAAATGTTGTTTGCAAAGGTATTGTGGGGGTACAGGCCCCAAGGTTATAAAAAAATTTTGTCATGCTCAATTCATCTGAGCATGAAATTTTTCATGCTAATTAATCTCAAATAACTAACACTGCAAATTCTTTCTTGTTATACATGTAGTAAGGAGTTACGGTAAATGTCCCAAAAATTTGGAACACTATTTCATACGTCTTGTACCTAAGTTTTGCTTTTTATCCAGTTATTTCTTAAGGAGCAGTCAGATCTGGGTCTACACTGTTTGCATATGCTATTTTATCAGAAATTTTGGTGTACCAAATTTTTGGACGTTTAATGTAGACTGTCAGAATTCTTCTACCTAAAGAAAATATTGTAAGTACAGAAAAGACTTCTGCAATTTCTAATAAGAACCAAAAATTTGTTGCAAAAGCAAACCAAAACAAAACAAAAATTTTTGCTTAACCCATTTTAATCTGGAGACTCCCAAAAGGGTAACTAGCAAACAGTGCAGACCCAGGTTCTGATGCTATAGAATGTGGCATCTGACCAGGTTCTACACTGTTTGCATTAAATACAGGAATTTCTATAAAACATAGTAATAATAAAAACTAACCAGACACCCAGCTATTGGAAATAGACCAGTCCAAAGAGTTGTGGCAGAAGATTCCACTCAATGTAAATGGGATAATTGTAGCCATGCAGATGGTGGTGGTACTTGATAACCACTTTTAACGCTTAGCGTGCTGGGTACAAGTTTCAGCAGACAACATTTTGATATATTTTTCTTTTTTCTTCAGAAAATAGGCTTTGACATTTCATGCAAATTGTCTCCTTTTCTGGGAAAAATAAGAAAATTATAATCAATTTGTCGTCTGCTGAGTTTGCTCATAGCATGCTAACTGTTAATGACTTTCCTTGTCAACTTTTATCCAAACAAACTTGAGTGCAATATACTTTTAATAGCACTTGTACTTGGTACCTTCTGTTCAGAGCAAAGATTTTCATGATCATGTTCTAAATGCTTAGCACTCTGGGTAAAATTTTCGGCCAAGATTTTAATTTATTTTTCTTATAAGTCCCAGAAAACAGGATTTCACATTTCATGCAAGACAATTTGCATGAATTGTCAAACCCTGTTTTCTGGGAAAAATAAGAAAAATATCATCTACTTGTCATGAACTGAATTAACCCCGAGAGTTGTCAAGGTTAAGTTAACAATAATTTTGGAATATCAATATTTTATTTGTGTGACTTTTTCATGATAATGGTGCGTACATCTGCAGAAAGGTTGAAAGCCAACAAAATGACATTCTTAAGGGGAAAGCAAACCCGTAACTTGAAGGGCGATTCGAAATTGTAGCAGATAAAGTTCTAAAATTGTTCGTATTCATTTTTCATTGAGAATAAATCTGAATATTCCATAAGAATCATCTGATTTGAGTGAAATGTCAAGCATTATTTTCTTAGAAAAATAAAAAAATATATATATATTTTAGAATGTCTTCAGCTGTTTTTTTGTCGGATGAGTTAAAGATCTTTAGACTGCAGTCTGTACAAAATGAGCAGATGACAAAAAATGACATTTCTCTTATTTTTCATAAAAAATAGGTCAACATTCTATTCAAATTCTACCTTTGTAAACAATTTGATATGTCCAGCGTTATTCTTTTATTGAAAAATATTTTTTTTTATTTAAAATGTCATCTGTAATTGGTTGAGTTCAGTGGATAAAGGTTAGTCCTGAATATATATTAAAACAGCTTTCAAAATATCCACTTTTATGTTGTCTGCTGAATTTTAATTAACCCTTGTCCTGCTGAACCTGGATATACCCTGCCTTTGCAAACAGTGTAGATCCAGATCAGTTGGCTTCTGAAGAAGGCAACTGATCTGGATCTGCACTGTTTGCCATTAAGTATGTAAATTTATAGCAACAATCAGATCAAGCAATCTGATTGGCTGAAAATTAGAAGTGGGCGTGGTGTCTTAATTTATTCAGCATGACAAGGGTTAAAGGAAGGTGTTTTCAGGGATCAAGATTTAAGAGTTGTCTGTTTGGAGACAAATTATTTATGTCTTATTTCTTTACTCATTAGAATCACTTCATCACACATTAATGATAAATAAGAAAAAGGAAACTATGTGAAAATTCTGCTAAAAAGGAATTATTTTACGTAGTTCTCCAAAAGTGAAATCTGGAATGAATAGTTATCAGGGTTTTCTTCAGGAATAAAAATAAATCAGTTGTACTTTTATATTAACCTAAACCACTCTCTGGGCTAATTCAGCAGATGGTATATTGGCGATATTTTCTTCCCAGAAAACAGGATTTGACATTTCATGCAAATTGTCTCTAAAATTTGCATGAAATTTCAAAAATCTGTTTTCTGGGATAAAAATAAGAAAAATATATTAATATGTTGGATGAAAATTTTACCCAAAGTGCTAAGCATTAACATTCAACCTCCCATCATATAGTAATGATTGAGGATGTACCCAGTAGCTAGAGATACAGAGATATAAATTGCAGCAGATGACATTTATAGAGGATCTTACATGAGTGGTCATTTAATATGAAATTTATGAAATGAGTTTGGATAATTTCAGTATTTTGCAAGCCTTGGAGGTAAGGAACGTGTCATGCTTTGTTCTATGCTTAAGAAATGCACAAGGTTAAATAGTATGTCATGTATACCAGTATTATCTAGCAGGTGACAATGAATTAACTGATAAAATTCAAGACGAAATTTATCTTTTATCTTTGTTCAATAACTGGGATGTACAGGTAGTCATCAGAGGAACATAATTAGTTCATTAATGACATAATATTTCACCCATTATGGATTTTCCTTTTGTGAAATTGTGATTAGAACTACAACAAATGATTAATATTTTGTGGAATGGCTGCGATTTTTTCTTGACAGTTATTATTGATGAGGTGTTATTATTGATGAAAAATTAAGAAGCAAAAAAGGATAGTTACTTTTTAACCACTAAAATGTTAATTTGAAGAACTCATAATGGCACCAATCACTACATACATTGAAACTTCATTCACTGAAAATCCAACAATTCGGCCATTTCCAGTGGTGTCATCCACATCTAGTTGGATTAATGAAACTACAACCATGACTCCACATGACCCCACTGACCTTAAGGAATTAGCATGGATAATTCCAGCTGTGATAGCAGGAGTTCTTGTTATGTTGTGTCTCGGACTTCTCTGTTTCTATGGTGTTCGTTCCACGGAACTATTTCTGATGCGTTGGTGCTATAAAAAGTATGGTTGCTGTAACCCTGCTGGAAAGGAGGAATATGAAAATCTGAAAGATAATGTGGAACCTGAAAGCTATTCTCTGAATGGTAGGTACCATTTATACTGTATTTAATGCTTAGCACTCTGGGTAAAATTTTCAGCAGACTGTATTTTGAAATATTTTTCTTATCTTTCTCAGAATACAGGATTTGACATTGTCAGGGAAAAGTAAGAAAAATACATGTATTACCAATTTGTCGACTGCTGAATAAGCCTAGAGAGTGGTAAAAGTTAGTTTTAACTAAGTATAGGCCCCCAAGGGGAACCTTAACAAACCTTTAATTTACTTGAAATCCTTTAAAACCTTTAATTTAGCTGAAAAAAATTATAAAAAACCTGTACTTGTATTTAATGAAGAAAACCTTTAATGTAATTCAGCCATTTATTTGTGCTTATTATGAATACCATCAGTGTCAAACAGTTTGGACCAGATCAGGCCCGATGTTTTGTCGGGCTTGATCTGGATCCAAACTGTTTGCAAAGTTTATCAGCAGACGACAAAAGTCGCCACTAGGGAGTAAAGAGTTAGGGCAGACTATCATGCCAAATTATGACTGTCATGATCATGATACTATCACTATCAAGGGTCAGTGTTATATAACAAAGCATCATATATGATAATATCACCATCTCCAAATCACCCAGGATTTCAAAGAATTTCATTGATTTATAAAGACTGGACTACCTGTAAAGGTACCTAACATTACTGCCCTCTCAAATATCAGCTGTGCCACCATTTTAAACATTTTTGCACAGCAGAAGTCCTTTCTTTTCTCATACTTTGTTAATTTAGACAAAAAAAAAAAAGCTTCAGAATGGTATCTGATAAAAGGAGAAAATCTACAGGGACAAAAACTATCAAAACTATCGATAGTTTGTAAGACTGTCGTTAATAGTTATCAATAGTTAAAACACTTTCACAACAGCACTATCATGGCAGTCATCCCTAGTATAGATCCAGATCAGTTGAGGTGGTTAATTTGCACTGGAATGGGATCTACGGTGACTGTATCAGTAGTAGTTGTCATGGACTGACTCGCCAAATTTATAGTCTCCTTTAGACTCATATGGACTTTAGACACTTGGTTACATTCTTTCCAGAAGACCCTGGTTTCAACCCCACACAACAAAATACCTTAGTCCTTGCAAATAGTGTGTCTCCACACTGAGATGGCTCATGAGTTTAAAAACTGCTACCTTAACTTGCCCCTCAGATATGAGACCTTTTATGTAAGTGTCTTGATGCTCTTGTGCCTATGCAAATAATTCAGGCTCTGCTGTAAATTTTCCAACACCAATTAGGGAAAACATAATTATAAAATAATAATAATAATAATTTTGGATTCCTGAGACCTTAGTAAAGCCTCTGAAAGTGTATTTTCAAAAAAAAAAAAAAAAAAAATACCTTTAAAGTTTTGGTAAAATAACTTCAAATAGTTGGCAAGGAGGACAAGTCAAAATGTGTGCAATGAAAGAAAATGTAACTTTAGATATGTACATCCAGTGTGAACTCAGATAAGTCTGCACAACCATGCAGTCTGATCAGTCTTGTCCACATGAAGAAACATTGGATCCTTGGCTGACCAACAAGTGCCCAGGGAATACAGATAAAACTGTGAAGATGCACAGGCTGAGCTGAGTTAGATGGGCACATGTCTGAAGGTAGTTTCTCACATTGGGGCACAGTTACAGTTGCATTAACCTTTACCACTCTCTAGGCATTTTCAGCAGATGACAAATTGATGATATTTTTCTTATTTTTCCCAGAAAACAAGATTTGACATTTCATGCAAATTGTCTCCAAAATGTCAAATCCTGTTTTCTGGGAAAAATAAGAAAAAATATTTCAAAATGCCGTCTGCTGAAAATTTTACTCAGAGTGCTAAGCGTTAAGGCTACAATACGGTCATTTCTAGGATGGTTTCTGTGGAGTTGGATTTGATTAATTTGTTAATTAGTGTACTTACTCTACATATTCAGAAAGGCAAGCCTGAGCAAACAGTGTCGACCCAGATCAGATGTTGCAGAACTTGGCATCTGATCAGGGTCTGCACTGTTTGCCGCTAATCCATCAATTTTATACATAGGTAATAAAATGGCCATTGAAGAGAAGTATAAGGTAAAGAATAAGGGATGTGAATATTTAGGGTAAATACAGTATCCCATACTTGTCAATTTATCCTAAATTTCCGATGAAAATGAATAAGAGTTAAATGGGGGGCTTTGACTGAACCCCCGCAACCGCCTCTGAATCTGCCCCTGCATAAGTTTATCTACCCATTTGTAAGGACTTCAAGAGCAGTTTGCGATTAAACTTGATAATAGTCCTTCAAGTGGTTTTGACATTTCAGGAAAAGCTCAGGAACATACATGACTTGTAGTTCATTAACATGGTTTTGGATGCAAGATGGTTTTAAGATGGACCACTAAAATATTGTATCCAAACAAAAATGTTCAGATTATATAGAAAAATGAAATTAATGGTCTTATTTCTACATAATTTATACATTTTATTGGATACAACACATTTTTTTCATTTGTTTGTTTTGGATCCCAGCAATAGTGTTACGAAGAGGTTATTGTGTAATTGTTAAACTCTTTGCATGCTGGGTAATTTTACATGCTTTTTTGTTGTCTGTGGATTTTTTTTAAAAATTAACTTTTTCAAAAAAAATCTTTCAGGAATACCATCAGAGTGTCAAACAGTTTGAACTCAGATCAGGCTAAATGTTTTGTTGGGCCTGATCTGGGTCCAGACTGTTTGCAAAGGTTATCAGCAGATGATAAAAGTCACCACTAACATGGAAAGAGTTAGTTTCACCATACATGGTCATGATGGACATCTTTAACCCTTCTCATGCTGAATAAAGAAGTCACGCCCTTCTAATTTCCTTGATCCGGGTTTTTGATAGAAATTCACATATCTAATGACAAACAGTGCAGATCCAGATCAGTTGGCTTCTTCAGAAGCCAACTGAACCGGACCTACACTGTTTGCTAAAACAGGGCATGTCGTGCTCAGCAAGAGAAGGGTTAAAGCCATATTCAGAATGAATTTCGCAGTCTTGCAAAGAAATTGCTCCAAATGCAGTTCAAGTTCACCCAGCCTTTCAGATAAAAGGTATGGTAAAAGTCCTATACACCCAAGTATCTGATAAAATGGCATATACAAACAGTTTAGACCCAGATCAGACTGCTCTTGAAGGAGCAGTCTGATCTGGATCTACACTGTTTGTCATTCCACTAAGTATTCTAAAAAAACAACTGCAGAAAAAGCAAATTTAGGACAAAAAAGTATGGAATGATGTGTTTGAAATTTTAGGACATTTACCTTAAGGCTGAGATCACCGATACCCTCATCACTACACAAAATCTCTTGAATTCACATAAAATGTCAAGCTCTCCAGGGACAATATTTCAGTACGTCACTTGTTGATATTTTTATTGTTATGTGTACAGTTATCTATTAAAGTGCTAATCACAACTACAGCAGACAACATTTTGATTTTTATGCCCCTGCAATTCGAAGAATGATGGAAAATGCATACAGGTGTTACCCCTGTCAATCTGCCTGTCTGTCCATCCATCTCCGTTCATGTCCGAGATGGTGTTAGCAATTGCATTTAAGTTTTTCAGGCATTAGCAATTTGCATTTAAGTTTTTCAGTGGGGGCATCCGTGTCCTTTGGACATATTTCTAGTTTTCTCCTATTTTATTATTATTTTTTTCAGAGGATTTGTTTGTTTGTGTTGATTTTTTACTGCCCAGTCAACCAAATGGGGTCATGTTGAGCATGGTCAGTTTACCTAACCACCCTTTTACGAGGCAGGTTTAGTTCTTAAAATGGTTTACCAGTATTGTGCACATTCTTTTGCCAGAAACTGACACCTGCCTTGAATCAGCGGAAGGGAGAAAATGACCTTAGAAAATATTTCATGATCAAATTTCCACGAAAGAATGTTGCTGACCTGGCGGGGGTCGAACCCTCAACCTCCTGATCACCAGTTGGACACGCATCCAACTGAGCCACTGAGGCCTGCTTTTTCAGAGGTAATCAGGCTTTAGTTAAGTGAATCATCTTCTAAGCAGATGATATACATGACATGTCAAGCCTTATTTTCTTTGAAGTATAAAAAATAGAATGCTGTCTGCTACAATTTTGCTTGGTGCTTTAAAGATTCATCAACCCATTGCCAAACTAGGATACAAATAAACAGCTAAAGTTGTATTTTATTTAACAGAGCTTATTAACTCTTCTCTTGCTGAGCATGACATGCCCTGTTTTAGCAAACAGTGTAGATCCAGATCAGTTGGCTTCTGAAGAAGCCAACTGATCTGGATCTACACTGTTTGTCATTAAATATGTGAATTTCTATCAAAAGCCCGGATCAAGTAATCTGATTGGCTGGAAATTAGAAGTGGGCATGGCATCTTAATTTATTCAGCATGACAAGGGTTAACGCTTTGCACGCTGGGTAAAATTTCAGCACACAACATTTTGAAATATTTTTTTATGAAAATAAGAAAAATACCTTCAATTTGTTATCTGCTGAAACTGCCCAAAGTGTGGTAAGTGTATTTTTTACAGCTCATTTATTTTGTTTTCTTCTTTCTTTTTCAGATATCCAGCACCATAGAACTTCTAGATACAGATAGCAGTATAAAACCTAGTTTTGGAGACTTGAAACTGACTGAGACTTGTGAATCAGTTGCTCAACGAACAAAATCAATTGGTGTTAATGTTACTGCTGTACATGACAAATAAAAACATAAGAAGGCAATTTATTTAAAAAAAACAACAGAAGTTTTGATACTTAACTCTTAACCCTTAAAATGCCAAGAAAATGTGCACCAGAAAATGTCGTCTGTTTATGTCATCTGCTGAATATTCTTGCAAACTTTTCAAACCTATTTTTGCATACAGGCAACCAGTGTAGACCTAGATCAGGAGCAGTCTGATCTGGGTCCACATTGTTTGCAGAAATTACTTTTTAAAATCACAAGCAGATGACAAAGCAGACGACAATTGTTGTGATTGGCAGGTTAAGGGTTAAAGCCCTAAGCTGTAGCAGACGACCCAGCAGGCACACATTGTTGAAACAACGTTGATTCAACATCAAGACATTGAATCAATGCTGTTTTAATATTGTGTGCCTGCTGGGGACATTCTAAAATTGATTTTATTCTTTTTCAGAGAAAAATAAGACTTATGTAAATTGTCTTTTAGGCAGATCATTCACATGAAATGCCAAGACTTATTTTCTCAGAAAACTAAAAAAAAAAAATATTTCAAAGTGTTATCTTCTGAAGTTGTGTTTAGCGCTTTAAGGGTTAACTCTGATAATTCAGTTAATGGATAATTTAATCATTTTGAAGTCAGTTTATTGTGTTTTTGGGGCATACACATATAATTGTTCTAGACAGCAAAGCAGTAGTAGCATTTCCCTCTCATATGTTGATATATTCTTCAGTACACTAAAACCTTTTTATAATACGGTTCGTTATAACACGGTTTTCGATATAACATGGTTCAAAGATGGATCCCAAAAATGTATAGATTTATATTGAAAAATGACCATAAATGGTCATTTTTCAATATAATCTATACATTTTTGTTTGGATATAACACGGTTGTTTAACTAACACGGTTTATGCTATGGACCCCAATAATAGTGTTATAAAGAGGTTGTGGTGGTGGTGTTTCTTATTCTTTCAAGAAAAAAAGGACTTGCCTTTTCACATTGAAGAAATATCAATGCCATATGATCTTGTGAAGATGTCATCTGATCAATTCATCTCTAGTACCGATAGTTCAGTTTGCTATCAGCAAAATAAGCAAACAGATGAGTGACATTTCTCTTATTTTTTTTTTCCAGAAAGAAGGGTTTGTCATTTGATTTGAATTATCTGCAAAGTTGTGTTAAGATTTTATGTCATTGTCAACAACCTTTTGTCATGTTGTGATGGTGTCTAGATATCATCAGTCACATATTGGCACTGGTGAGACTAGTCCCAGGGCTTTGTCTGTAATTGCTGGTAGTCATATGGACATTTACACATTTTAACCCTTAAAGCGCCAGTCACAACTATTGTCCTCTGCTTTGTCTTCTGCCGGTTACTTTAAAAGTCATTTCTGCAAACAGTGTGGACCCAGGCTCCTTTAGGAGCAATCTGATCTGGGTCCACACTGTTTGCCTGTATGCAAAAATAGGTTTGAAAAGTTTGCAAGAATATTCAGCAGATGACAAAAACAGACAACATTTTCAGATGCAGATTTTCTTGGCATTTTAAAGGGTTAATGCAAGTTCTCAACACTTAGCATGCTGGGTAAATATTTCAGCAGATGTGATTTGAAATATTTTTATTTTTCCCAGAAAATAAGACAATGTGCATGAAATGTCAAAGCCTATTTTCTGGGACCAATAAGAAAAAAAAATCAATTTGTTATCTGCTGAATTAGCCCAGAGAGGTAAATGTTAAAGAGTTAAGATGTATTAATATTTTGGGTAAATATGGTACCAGGGCACTGGAAACCAGAAATGTTGCCCTATTAAATAACTGAATTAATTCACTGCCATCAGATAAGGTGATAAGTGAAGTTAATTTATAATCAATTCTATTATTTATTGAGCCAAAACTACTTTGTGGGTATTCATTAAAATTACCCACAATGTATGTTTTGAAGCAAAATTTACAAAAAAATATCTTCGGAATAAAGTGCAACCTCCCTACAACAATTATCTACAACAACTACCTTAGTAATCAGCCTTCCTCAACAACTACCCTTGGTAATCAACCTCCCAACAACTACCTTCAGTAATCAATCTCCCTACAACTACCCTTAGTAATTAATTGCTCTACAACAACTACCCTTGGTAATCAACCTCCCTACAACAACTACCCTCAGTAATCAACCTCCCTACAAAAACTATCCTTGGTAATATACCTCCCTACAACTACCCTTGGTAATCAATCTCCCTTCAACAAATCCCCCTGGTAATCACCTCACTAAAACAACAACCATTGGTAATCAACCTCCTTACAAAAACCTTGGTAATAAACCTCCCTACAACTACCCTTGGTAATCAACCTCCCTACAACTACCCTTAGTAATCACCTCCCTACAACAAATACCCTTGATAACCAACCTCCCTACAACTATCCTTAGTAATCAACCTCCCTGCAACAACTACCCTTAGTAATACACCTCCCTACAACAACTACCCTCAGTAATCAACCTCCTTACATGAACTATTGGTAATCAGCCTATCTACAACAATTACCCTTGGTAATCAACCTCCCTATGACAACTACCCTTGGTAATCAACCTCCTAACAACAAATACATTTGGTAATCAACCTCTACAACTACCCTTTGAAATCAACCTCCCTACAACTACCTTGGTAATAAACCTCCTTACAACAACTACATTTGGTAATCAACCTCCCTACAACTACCCTTGGTAATCAGCCTACCTACACTAACATTTGGTAATCAACCTACCTACAACTACCCTCAGTAATCAACCTCCCTACAACCACCCTCTGTAATTAACCTCCACACAACTACCTTGGTAATCAACCTCCCAACAACTACCCTTAGTAATCAACATCCCTACAACAGCTACCCTTGGTATTCAACCTCCTCACAACTTCCCTTGGTAATCAACCTCCCTACAAAACTACCTTTGGTAATCAACCTCCCTACAACAAATACCCTTGGTAATAAACCTCACTTCAACAACAACTACCCTTGGTAAACAACCTACCTACAACAACTACCCTTGATAATCAACCCCCTACAACTAGTCTTGGTAATTTTTGGTGATCAATCTACCTACAACAACTACCCTTGGTAATCACAAAACTGGCTGTTATAGGGAGGTAATTACTGTACATAATTTACAAGGAACAGATATAAGTTCAGAGGAGCATTCTGTCAAAACTGTTTTTTATCCTCATCTGTGAAGGGTGTACCCTAAAAGGAAAGAATTTGCTCCTTTTGGATACATTCTGGTGTGAAAAAAACAATAACAAGTACCTGTTATTTTTTGTTTAATTTTGAATTTTCTTTCTTTTTTTTTTTTTTTTTTTTTGACAAATTTTATTTTGATGTCTTTCATTCTCCAATCCCTAAAGAAAAACTATTTAAAATGATTCGATCAATGCTAAAAGATCACTGGTATGCACTAATGATGTGACGGTTAATTAAAATCCTTTAATAAATAGTATTTCAAGTATGAAAGTATATTACCTAACTCCAAATAAGGTGCCTTCTTTTCAATCAAATATTGTTGACATTTTGCTTATTTCTCAAGAAAAACATGTTGTGGTACTCATTAGAAGTGCCTCCCTGAGGCACTTCTAATGAGTACCCACAACATGTTTTTGTGGAGAAATAAGAAAAATATTTTCTTAAACATCCCCTCTTATCTGGAGCTATGCATGAATCATATTTATTCTATTAAACACTCAAAGAGTAGCTGGTATTAAACCAGAATACCCAACTCATATTGGGGAGGCCAGTAACCAGTTCAGCAAAGGGTGCCAATTAAATGGTCTCTCTTTGTAAAATTAGTTTCTAGATTCCATGTTTTACTTCATACTATAGACCTACTCAAAACTGTAGCATTTTTTTATTGAAAAACCTCTGGTATTTAGGTTGAATAAAGTATTCTACACAAAAACTAGGCTAGAGTGTGGTAGAGGATTATTCTAGGAAACCGCCCTTCTGAAAAAAAGAAGAGCTAAGTAGTTGCTGAAAATTTTTAAAAAGTAGGGTTAAAGTAGGGCTGAAATTTTTTTCAAAAAGCGGGGCTACAGTAGGGCTGAAATTTTTTAAAAAGTGAAGCTAAAATAGGTCTGAAATGTTTTTAAAAGTATGGTAAAAGTAAGAATTTTAGTCATCAAAAGTAGGGATAACAGGGACGTTCTGCAGGTCTCAGATGAAGGACACAGTCTGCAAATAATGTCAACTCAGAACAACAAAACTGCATTACAATGGAAAGACCAAAATAAATGTTCCAAAACAGGAATTGAGACCGTTGCAAAAATATTTTATAAAGTTTGCAACTTGACTTCGAAGAGAAGCTTGATCTCATTTTTTATAAATGCTAAGCATGCGAAGAAAAATATTACAACTTTTAATCACTTTAGGCATTTTTTTTTTTTTTTTTTTTTTTTTTTACAAAAAAAAAGTTGGGATAATAGGGCATTTTTTTAGGAAAACAGGGCTAAGTAGGGAGAAAATCCAGTTGGTAAGGCAAAGCAGAAATAGTACGAAAAAGTAGGACAGAGTTTAAGCCTGGTTCAAGTAGTATCTGATAGAATAATTATGATACAAAAAATGCTTTCTGATCTTATTCATTTCAAAAAATGGCACCAAAAGCACTATAGGGAATGGATACACTTTCAAGGGAAGCAACTCTGTCTGACTTGTTTTGCCTCCCTTCTGAAAAGGGGTCAAAATTAAAAGGAAAGAACTGGCTCCCCTTTGGAAGAATTTGCTCCCAATGAGGCAAATTCTTTCCTTATAGAGTAGACATTATCTTGGCGTGCAGGAATGCAAATAGAAATTCACAGAAATTACCATAATAACCCTAAGTATTGGGACAGACAGGCCTTTGCAAACAGTGTAGAAGGCCTTTGCAAACAGTGTAGACCCAGATCAGATGCTACAGAATGTGGCGTCTGACCAGGGCCTATACTGTTTGCCATACATACAGCAATACTTTAGACATATCAAAAGGTAGTAGAATGGACTATTTCAAATTCTAGGAGAAGTATGATAAGCAGATAAGGTATCCCAGTATTTAGAGTAAATACAGTATCTCCCTCGAACAAGATGGTGGAAATTTTTCCAAGTGTATCCAGTCCCTATAAAAGTCAAACTCAATTTTAACCCTTGTCATGCTGAATAAATTAAGACGCTATGCCCACTTCTAATTTCCAGCCAATCAGATTACTTGATCCAGGTTTTTTTTTATAGAAATTCACATATTCAATGACAAACAGTGCAGATCCAGATCAGTTGGCTTCTTCAGAAGCCAACTGATCTGGATCTACACTGTTTGCTAAAACAGGGCATGTGGTGCTCAGCAAGAGAAGGGTTAATGCATTATTGCCTCTGAACCAAAATAATTTTCTAAACAAAAATTGTCATAACAACTACAACTATTTCATTTCTTACAATCAATAAAATAAACGTGTTAAGTTCAGTTACTTCCATTTCAATTTTATGGTTCTATACTAGTGATGGGAATTGGCCAGAATTTCATAAAATCGACTAATCATCAAGTAATGATCAACTTGTAGAAATTATCTTCATTCCGATTTCAGCTCTCTCACAGCTCCAGATAAGATACCCCATCCAAATAACATTTTTCTTATTTGTCCATGAAAAATTATGTTGTGGGTACTCATTAGAAGCATCTCAGAAAGGTGCTTCTAATGAGTTCCTACAACATGTTTTCATGGAGAAATAAGAAATATATCAGTACTTTTCCATTGAAAAAAATGCCTTATATGGAGTTTTGCAGATTTCAGGTTTTTTTGTTGTTTTTTTTTTTATAATTATTATCAAATTTCAACACATTTATTCACTACAAATCTAAAATGATCCAAATAAACAGCTTAGCATTTCTTTTTTGACAATTTGCATATTAAAATGAAATGTGAGAAAAATATGTTCCCAAAACTAGAATATTCTGATTGGTCAACTATGAAAATTCTTTCCATTTATCAGTCACATGAGGAAAAAACGTTAATCGATCATAGGGACAACACTTGTATACTGTAGCTTTCTCTGTCCCTTCAATGAAAACTGCAACAATATGAAGTTTGCTTCCATTTTAAAGCTAAGCAGGCTGGGTAAAAATTTCAGCAGACAACAATTTGAAATACTTTTTTTTTTTTCCAGAAAATAAGCTTTGAAATTCCATGCAACTTGTCTCCAAAAGAGTTAATTTGCATGAAGTGTCAAAGCCTATTTCCTGGGAAAAATAACATCATCAATCAGAACCAAGAAAATAAGCTTAGCAGACTATTCTCATGAACTATCAAACCTTAGTTTTTCCCAGAAAAAAAAAATAGAACTACCTCCATTACAATATTAAATAATACTACACTGTTTGCCTTTAGTTTTTGGACACCTATATGAGTGGTAGAATGGTCTTGTTTGAGTTTAACGCCAGGCACGGAAAATTAGTTAGGTGTAAATTAAAAAACTGCCATAGTGTATCGACACTGGTCTCTGGGCAAATTCATCAGGTTACACACTTATGTTTTCTCATTTTCTTCAGATAACTGTTTGACATTTCATTTACGCCGTCTCTTTCACTGAATAGAAAGAAAAAAACAAAACAAAGGTCATCTAAGATTTTTACCTAACTTGCAAAGTGTTTTTACTTTCTTTTACTAATTTCTTCTTTTATGCTAACCATGGAATCTTATTCCATTTTACATAAGAAATCAAACAAAAGGCGTAACATTACATATCAAGTTTTCTTTCAGTAAAAATACATACCGTAATAACCCTAAGTATTGGGACAGATAGGCCTTTGCAAACAGTGTAGACCCAGATCAGATGCCGCAACATGCGGCATCTGATCAGGGTCTGCACTGTTTGCCATTCATATAGCAATAATTTAAACACATCAACAGGTTGTAGAATGGACTATTTCAAATTGTAAGAGAAGTATGGTAAGTCGATAAGGAGCCCCAATACTTAGGGTAAATACTACAAGCCACATCATGATAATATCCCCTTTACTTGATGTGCAAACTGTAAAAGGGCCCTTATGCCATACGTGAACAATGAAGGCCCAAAAAATCGTGACATCGGCACAGCCTGATCAGAGCTTCTGTTTGTCAATATATTCCATAATATTCAGTGATTTCATGAGCACGCAAGGAAGGCCCTGATTAGACTGCAAATACATAGACTGGCTTTTATTGCCAGTGTGTGATAAAGGCCCTTTTTCTGATGTGCACCATTTGGGCTTTTCAAAATCAAAACAGTGAAAGCCTCAATCAGACCGCTCACAAACAGACAAGGATTGGCATTCAGTGGGTCTATATGCATATAAAGGTAGGACTTCCAATGGTGTAGCTTACAAAATGTGGAATATATCCCAAACATCTGGGCCCAGTTGTTCAAAGCGTCGTTAGCTTAATGAGCTCGTTAGCAGTCATAATGTTAACTGTTCTATTAAGTACAATATCTAATTCACAGTAATTTTGCTGGAAAAAATGTGAGTAGCTTTTGCAAATTCAAACGCTACTCACATTTTTTTCAGCAAAAATATTAGCATATATGCCATATTTAATGATCAAAGTTTTAACGATATGTTTAAGAAATAGATCAGCTCTAGCAGTGATTTGTTGAGTAATAAATCACTGTTTGGAGGTCAGTTGTAAAGTAGATCAAATCACGAGCGCGGAGCGCGAGTGATTTATCTTCTTACAACTGACCGACAAACTGTGATTTATTACTCAACAAATCACGCACAAGAGCTGATCTATTTCGATTCTAACACATAGAAAACGACGAAAAGGTAATTGTATCCTTTAGATTTTTCAAACTTTCCGCCATCGAATAAAGAAATCCCGCCAAAAGTTTTGACTGTAACGCTGACGTTTACATGCATTTCTTACGTTGCTTACGTGAGAAAGACGACGTTACACAGTCTAGCGTCGTAGAAATTAAGGCTGACGTCAGCAGCGTGTCGAAATGACGTCGGAAAGGCGCCAGATAGCGTCGCGCGTTTCCGCCCAGTGATTTATTGCATAATATATCACTGAGTTTAACCATTGGCTATATAGGCGAGGAGTGTTAGAATAACTAACGACATTGTTAGTTTCTAACAACTGGGCCCTGGACATCTAAGTCCTAACCATACTAATCCTAAAAACTGAATATGTCCTTTAGAAAACTGAATGATATGTCTAAAATACACTATCAGAATGGCAAACTGTGTAGATCCTGATAAAATGGCTTCTTTAGAGTCCACACTGTTTGCTCAGATTCCATCTGAATTGATCTGAATGTTTCACCCTTAACAGTCTCTGTGCAAAATTCAGCAGAAAAACTGGTGATAATTTCCTTACTTTTTCTAATTTTTCCCAGGAAAAAGGACTGGACATTTCATGAAAAGGGTTTCCTCAGGAGACAATTTGCATGAAAGGTCAAACCCTAATTTCTGAAGAAAAAAAAATCTAAATGTACTCAGCTGAATTTTTTACCTAGCATGCAAAGTATTAATGCATACCTCAACAGCAAAGTCTAAGATCAGCCTGTACGTCTGTGAAGTCTGATCATGGCCATCACTTTTAGCCTCTAGATTCAACAATATCCAGGGCCCAGTTGTTCAAAGCTAACGACATTGTTAGTTAACGATTCGTTAAAACTTCCATCAAGTGATATGCAAATATGCTGGAATTTTTTGTTGAAAAAATGTGAGTAGCTTTTGCAGTGCAGAATATTGTGTATTGAATCTGCTAAAACAGTTAACTAAATGACCCTTAACAAGCTCGTTAAGCTAATGACGCTTTGAACAACTGGGCCCAGATCTTGTATGCAAGCAACGACTTTGTTGATCCCATGTTTTCAAAATAAGCATGCTGGGGAAATCTTTCAGAAGACAATACTGAGAAATATCTTTGTTAATTTTTCCAAGTAAACAGCATTTGACATTTCATGTAAATTGAGACAATGTGCATGGAATGTCAAACCTTATATCCTGGAAAAAATATAAAATATATCAATTTGTTGTCAGCTGAATGAGCACAGAGAGTGCTAAAGTAACACCTTCTTGGCTTGACTCACAGCCCATTTTAAATGGCTACAGGGGCCAGAAACCCCAGTCCCATAATACTACTCTTTTTTTTTTTCTTTTTAAAATTTTTTTTATGTCAATGTTTTCCCAGGAAATAAGTAACATCTCAAATTGAGAATGCAAACTTTGCAGACCCTGACCAAAAGCTCCATTAGCAGTTTGATCTAGGTCTACATTGTCTGTTCAGGCATGTCTGTCTGAACATTTATGGTAAACAGGTACAGAAAATGTTCTAAAATTTCAAACACTAAAATATTAATTTCACTATGAAAAACATGCAGAATTTTCTAAAGGCAATAACTTTGTTTTTTTTTTCTTTCTTTCTTCCGGAAATATCAGGCCCTTTTCCAGGAAAAGTACAATGATTTACATCAAATATAGGACTACATTTTTAGGACAGCTTAAGAAAACAACAGTGTCCTCTGCTATTATTTAACCCTTAAAGCGCCAAGAAAATCTGCATCTGAAAATGTCGTCTGCTTATGTCGTCTGCTGCATCTTCTTGCAAACTTTTAAAACTTACATTTGCATATAGGCAAACAGTGTGGATCCAGATCAGACTGCTCCTAAAGGAGCAGTCTGATCTGGGTCCACACTGTTTGCAACAATGACTTTTAAAGTAACCGGCAGAAGACAAAGCAGATGACAATTGTTGTGATTGGCGCTTTAAGGATTAAATTCAACAAGTTTAGGCTGCCTACATTAGATGTGCAAGATGGGAAAAAGGCCCCTGTGCCATATACGAACAGTGAAGTTCCAGATGAGCGTGTGCATCCGTGCAGTCTGATCTTGACATCCTCTCTTCTCATATACAATATCCATGGATTTTGTAGCGGGCGAAAAAGGCCCAGATCAGCCTGCATGAATGCACAAGCTAATCAGGGCCTGTGTAGCCCACAAACTGCTTAAGGGCCCCTTTTGTATGTTGCACATCAATTTTACCATTGCTTTCATGGGAAAACACTGACTGGTACATCCAAACAAAGCTGCCAATCTACAACCTAACCACGTGACCATGTGACATTCTGGAATGAGATCAGCTTCTGATAACAATAAAAAAATGACTGTTAACCCATTTATGTCGAGTGGACTTCTACCACAACCCTTTAGCTCAGTCTATTGCCAGTAGCAGGTAACTGCTTATTTTTTATTATCAATATGTTTTATAGAAATTCCAGTATTTAATGCAAACATTGTAGACCCTGATCAGATCTCGGTTAACTGAAGCATTGTATCGTATTTACCCTAAGTATTCAGAGAGACAAGCCAGATCAGATGCCACAGAATGCCGCATCTGATAAATGTTTACACTGTCAGCCACTCATCCAGCTATATTTTAGACACAAGAACAGGTGGTTTAATGAACCAGTTCACAGTTTATGACCAGTATGATAAGGATTTAACCCTGGTCCAGCTGAACCCAGATATGCCCTGCCTTTACAAACAATGTAGGCTGAGATAGGTTGGCTTCTGCACCGTTTGTCTTTCATATCAACAATCTGGATTAAATAATCCGATTGGCTGACAGTTAGAAATGGGTGTGGCATCTTAATTTATTTAACATGACAAGTGTTAACCCTGGTCCTGCTGAACCCGGATATGTCCTGCTTTTGCAAACAGTGTAGATCCAGATCAGTTGGCTTCTTAAGAAGCCAACTGATCTGGATCTGCACTGTTTGCCATTTAGTATGTGAATTTGTATTAACAATCTGGATCAAGTAATCTGATTGGCTGAAAATTAGAAATTGATGTGGCATCTTAATTTATTCAGCAGGACAAGGGTTAAGATGCCCAAGTACTTAGAGTAAATATGGACAAATACTCAGAATTCTAGATGAGAAACTTTATCAGTTTAAAATATATTTTCACTTATTTTGCTATGAAAACATGAGCTATTCCAAACAGAACATGAACATACGGTATATGTGACCAGCATAGAATAAGAGAACACCGCAGGGATGCAATCTTCATTGTTTGCTAAAATAATGTCTGAACTTTAACCGTTGTCCTGCTGAATAAAATAAGCTGCCACACCCACTTCTAATTTTCAGCCAATCAGATTGCTTGATCTGAACTGTTGCTATAAATTCACATACTTGATGGCAAACAGTGCAGATCCAGATCAGTTGGCTTCTTCAGAAGCCAACTGATCTTGATCTACACTGTTGGCAAAGACAGGGTATATCCGGGCTCAGCAGGAAAAGGGTTAAAGATTCAATCTGCTTATAATGTAGAAGTGGACAGGGCTGCCCAGATGAGTTTTAATGCAGGGCAGAATCATCTCATTCAGATCTTTTTAATGAGGTGTCACATTTTTACATGGATTATACATGGATAAATTTCTTAAGCATTATTGCTCTTTAAACTTAGACCTATCCTTCCTGTGTATGAGTAACATCCAGACTGATACGGGTAAGATGTAGATTGGCAGCTGTGGTGAAATTTACAACAATATAAACAACTATGGCACAACACAGAAAAAAAGACCTTATAAAATAGCCCAGTAGTCTGGTCAGAGGGGGTTGGGGCTAAACTAAACCCCAAAATGAATCCCCATTCATACTTGCATTATTTCACTTTTGCGGCATTTTTTTGTGAATAGCCAAGGAAGTCTGCAAATTTTGTGTTAGTTCCCCCACAGAATCCCCAGCTTGAAAACTCAACCCCTCCATTTCTGAAACCCCTCTATTTCCTGTATCTGCCCCTAAAGCCTTTGCACTTAACTACTAACCAGCCTGATAAACATAGATAGACATTACTTACTCTCAATTTCACATCTCTGTTATGATTCATCTTGATTAGTTCTTTGTTATTCTAAATGAATCCTTGTCTGGTTAAGTCTCAAAAGTTAAGCAAATTTTTAACTTATTAGCAATGTGAAACTGGGCCCTAGTGCTGTAGCCAGCTGTAAGTCGAAGGCCATGAATGTAAATAAGTTTGCGACCATTTTAAAATAACTTAACCATACAAATTACAGAAAGATGATATTTTTTTACTATTTTCACCATTGAACACTGGCAATAGTACTGTTATGTCAAGTCCTGTTATTGAGAACCTCTCTATGACATAACTTATTATGGTTTTAGTTAAAACATGGTTTAAAGATGGACCCCGAAACATTGTAGCCAAACAAACATGTATAGATTATATGGACAAATAACCTTTTATCATCATTTTTCTATATAATCTATACATTTTATGTTTAGCTAACATGTTTTCTTTTTTTTTGCTCTTGATCCCAGCAACAGTGTTATAAAGAGGCTGCAGTCTATTTTGATATGTTGTCTATTTGATTTTGTCCTATAGGGTTAACCCATTGTAGACTAAATAGACTCTCCCAAACTATATATTGAAAGAGTCCAATTTCAATTTTAGGTACGTCTGGCTATGAGATTTATACATTCCTAGAGAAAAATGGTTGACTGTTTGCAAACAGCAGAGATCCTGATCAGACGCCGCATTCTGCGGCGTCTGATCTGGGTCTGCACTATTTGTCAATTACCCTTATACGAGTTACCTGACTACAATAGCTTAAGCAATTTTTCTTGTGTTGTGCCCAAACAAAAGCCAAATCAAGACAAAACATACCACATCCCTTTAGTAATCAGCAATGTTCGAAATCAGCCAGTGCACTTTTGTATGGCCGATCTGTGTTCTTAGATGGCTCCCTATGTGGTATGTTTCAGTCCGACAAAGCAGAATATTTTAGCTGCACTATTATCTATCACATTATTGGCTGATAAATAAATATATGCAGATAAAAACAAGTAAAACATGTATAATATGTAAAACAAACATGTAACACAAACAACTATCAAAAATAAAACGGTGTACATTTGCTGTCTCCATAGCCCCAGATAAAGGAGTTTTGTGCCAGTTTTTGCAGAGACCCATGATAATAATTACACAGGAGTTGTTAAGAATGAGTATTTGATAATACTTCTGGGATAATTTTTCTTACTTCACCATAAAAACGTATGTTGTGGGTACTCATTAGAAGCGCCTCTCCGAGGCACTTCTAATGAGTACCCACAATGTATGTTTCATGGAGAACTGGAGAAAATTATCACCATATATGCCTCCATAATAAGTCCTGTTAAATTCAAAATATTCCTTTTATCTGGACCCGTGAAGTCAACGCCTTCATGGATTGTACACACAAAACTGAGACCCATTTCTTTAGGACACACACACATGCATGTACGCATGCATGCATGCATGCACGCACACACACACACAGCTGTTATTCTTTGTATAAATCAACTTTGTTGCAGTAGAAACCAAAAATTAAATGCATTTGGGATTTATTTTTTTTTTATTTTTATTTTTTTTTGCAACTGGCTTTTCGATGTTCTTGTTTCTTAAATACAGTAAAGAATTTACAAGGAAGAGAATAAGAAACATTACAACTTTTTAACCCTTGAATCTCACAAAGCATAACACCAAAATTAGCAAACACTGTAGACAGTAACAAGATTCTTGTCATAACCATCCATAAGAAGCTATCATTTTTGCCTATCATACCTTTCATTCAATGATTTTTGTTTTGTTTTGCTTTACACCCTCGTACAATACAAAACACTACTCTAAATTTGAAGACAGAAGGAGGCTTTTAGAAAAAGAAAAAATAAAATGTGAAATGATAATATCCCACCATTATCATGTCGCGGGGAGTTAACTCTGTCAAAAAAAATTTGAAGACAGAAGGAGGCTTTTAGAAAAATAAAAAATAAAATGTGAAACGATAATATCCCACCATTATCATGTCGCGGGGAGATAACTCTATCAAAAATTGACAAAATTTGCCCATGTGCAATCCCTAAACAGATCTTGACAATATTGATGCTCATAACTAATTTGGTGAAAATCTATTGAGATTTACTCATTGTCCTGAAAGTAAAATACGAACGTATTGCCGGCAGATAGCTCTGTCAAAAATGGACGATTTGCCCATTAGCAATCTTAAAGCAGATCTCCACAATATCAATGCAATGCATATACCAAGTCTGCTGAAAATCCATTGATATTCACTAAACTTATCATCCAGAAATGAAAATACTTGTACGGACATGTCGCGGGCAGATAACTGTCAAAAACTGACAAAATTTGCCCATCAGCAATTCCAAACCAGATCTTCATAATATCAATACAAACACCGAGTTTGGTGAAAATCCATCAATATTTACAAAAGTTATCATTTGGAAATGAAAATTTGGACATATAGTGGGCAGATAACTCTGTCAAAAGTTGATGAAATTTGCCCATTAACAATCCCAAATCAGATCTCTATAATATCAATCCAAGTTTGGTGAAAATCCATTAACATTTACTCAAGTTATCATCTAGAAATGAAAATACGGATGGACAGACATATGGACTGCCAGCGTAATGCCATTATGTCCCGCCAGGCAGGGTATAAAAAAAGGATGAAATATATGTGGCAAAAAAATCAGACTGCTCCTTTATAAGTCTACTCCTTTATGAGCAGTCTGATTTGGGTCTGCATTGTTTGCATATGCGGTTTTGTCCTCAAATTAGGTACATGAAATTTTTTGACAAGCACTGTATGAATACAAAAGCAATATTATGGCTCTGACTGGTCTGAGATTTCACAATTCACACATGCATTAAATCACCTTCTTTGATAGGTTTTAATGCATGGTTTTAATGTATTATTTCCTGTTTTTTACTCATACACGCTGTGAATGGTTCAATTTCATGACAAAATAATTGTTACATCTTTCAATACTACACACATATATAAAAACTAATAACTTATTTGTTCTTAACACAAATACATGTAAATCTTTTATACACTCGTACCACCAGCAAACTTTAGGATAACATCATTTATATGCTGTTTTTAACCCTTAAAGCGCCAAGAAAAACTGCATCTGAAAATGTCGTCTGTTTATGTCGTCTGCTGAATATTCTTGCAAACTTCTCAAAGCTATTTTTTGCATACCAGCAAACAGTGTAGATCCAGATCAGACTGCTCCTAAAGGAGCAATCTGATCTGGGTCCACACTGTTTGCAGAAATGACTTAAAATCACAAGCAGATGACAAAGCAGACAACAATAGTTGTGACTGGCGCTTTAAGGGTTAAGGGAGTGGATACACTTGTGAGTTTTAACACCATTTCTGCCAAGGGTGACAACTTTTGTGACTACCTGTTTGCTTTACTGTAAACCAAGCCCCTTCTGAAAAGGCCTTATAGAGTAGACCCTTTTTCAGAACAATTTTGACAAGAGTTGTTGCCCTTACAAGTGTATCAATTCCCCTTTAATATTAATCTCAGTTACTAATCTATTTCTTCTGTTACTTCATATCCATTTCTCTGCCAATTGGCCTGTTAATACTACTGATATAAAAACAAAATAATAATATCTAAAAAAGATACGACAAAATAAGTAAAATAACAAACAAATCATTTCTAAATGGCTACTCATACGGGTAACCCACAACTTTTGATATGCTGGGGTATCCTGTTATTTTTTGCTTTCTTAGTTCTCTGAACATACATTTGGTATGCATTGGACTTACCTTGATGAGGAGATTCCAATGAGTACCTACAACAAATGAGCCAGCGCACAACAAAACCTACCATAAGACTTGTGCTACCAGTGAACACTCAGATTGTCCTGCACATCTTCACAGTCTGATCAGTCTTTGCTGTTCGCATGTGCCTTCTACAGCCTTCAGGCTATCCAAAGAGAGATAAATGAGAACCTTTGCCATACTGGGTGGGTTTACAGGCTGAGTCTTTCCTGGCTACACAGGTCTTATTGTAGGTTTTGTTGTGCACTGGCTCAAATGTCAATAGGTTCTATTCAAACGGAATTGGTACACTTTCAGGGGAGGCAAATATCAAAAATATTTTTCTTCCCTTCTGATTTTTTTTCTTTTTAGAGTAGATCCCTTCTAATAAGGGGACTGACTGGCTTGCAGAAAAGCACAGAAAGTCACCAAAGTTGTCTTCCTTAATAAAAAAAAGGCAGAAAATCTGCCAAGTTTATCCTGACCCCTTATTTGCCCTAAGTATTTCGGACAGGCTGACCTCAACTAACAGCATAGTGTAGACCCAAACTGGATGTCACGAAATGAAGCATCTGATCAGGGTCTATGTTTGCCACTTGCCAAGACTATTTTTGGACACAATCAGCGGTGAAAAAGAACTTATTAAATTTTGGGTGAAATACGGTAAGAAATTATTGTGACCAAATACTTAGGGTAAATATGGTACATTAAAATATTGTCATCTCATCCATAAATGTAACACACTATGTCTTGATGAACTGATTTACTCAGCAATATATTAAATATTATTAATATAGCACCAAATATCCACACAACCTCACAAAACAATAACTGACAAATTCTATATCCAACACAAGAGTCACTGTGAGTTAAGGGAAATGATACACTTTCAGGGGAGGCAACTTAATTTAAACTGTTTTTGACTCTCTTTTGAAAAGGGGTCCACTCTAAAAGGAAAGAATTTGCTCCCCCTTTTTAGAAGGGAACTGGTATCTAGAAAGCAACCAGGAAGTCACAAAAGTTGTCTCCCATGTGAAAAATGGCAGAAAATTTATTAAGTGTATCATGTCCCCTTAAGATGATAAACTACCAAGAGATATCACCCTGACCAGAAAATAGCTGCCTCCTTCTCAAAGGGGTAGGGGTTTCTTTTAGAGGAAATTGTTTGCTCACATGGAATCGAAGTATTTTCTTTATGAGTAGCTTTCCGCTAAAATGTGATTACAGACAGACCTACATATTTATTTACAGTTAGAAAGGTTATTATAATCAGGAAAAAAAAGTTCTCCTACATTGGAGTGATGTCCCTTTGAAAAGGGAAGCAAAAAGTTTCATTTTAGGGCCCTCGCTCTTAGAGGTGCATCCATTCAGTTCAACACTTTGCATGCCATTTAGTTCAACAATTTGCATGCTGGGTAAAAAATTCAGCAGACGACATTTTGAAAATATTTTTCTTCTTTTTTTTTCTAGAAATTAGGATTTGATATTTCTTTCAAATTGTTTCCAGATGAGATAATTTGCTTGAAATTTCAAACTTATTTTCTAGGAAAAATAAGTAAAATGTCATCAGTCTGTTGTCTGCTGAACTGGCCAACAGCATGTTAAGAGTTAAACAATCATACATTATGTAAGATCCACAAGAAATAATGAAAGCACACAAAAGGTTAAATAATGAAGCACACAAAAGGTCAAATAATGAAGCACACAAAAGGTCAATAATGAAGCACACAAAAAGTCAAATAACGAAGCACACAAAAAGGTTACTGTCATGTCAGAGACAGATTCTTCGGTCACTGGTATAAAAACATCAGATTATTAAAAACACATACAAACAGGGTTAAAAGACAAACCGCTACAGAAAGAACTACAACATCAAATCAAGTTTAGTCAAAGGCAAGCAAAAATTTTTTTTTTTTTTTTTGATTTGGGTTTTACGGTCCTTTCAAAAATATTTCACTTATATCGAGCCGATCGTTCATCGAAGGTGGGCGAAAAACGGAGAACCCGGAGAAAAACCACCTGACCATCCGTAAGCAGAACTTGGCTTTCCCACATATGACCCGAGCGAGGCTCGAACCACAGCGGTGAGAAACCTAATGGATTGAGAGTCAACTCTCTTATCCACTAGGCTAAAACTTTTGTAATGGATGGTGTCTGTCACATGACAACATACTTTGTCTGAAGAGATGTTCGGTCATCACTAGCAAAGACTTTTATATAAACAGTGTGATTTGCTGTTGTTACAAGTGTTGGTTGATTCAACTAATGTTCAAACATATCTAAATACAGTATAAACTCAACGGCTCGAACCCGGATAGGTTGTTTACCCTGGATGATTTGAACTCGTTTTTCAGTCCCCACAAAATCCTTCCAATAGCTCAAGGAAACAAATATTTAGGGATTGTTTTTTTTTATTTTATCATGGAATTGTATGTTGTGTGTACTCAATAGAATTGCCTCATCGAGGCAATTCTAATGAGTACACTCAACATACAATCATTGTGTAGAAAATACAAAATATTTCCCTAAATTATAGCTATTTGCTTTCTGACCTGGCGCCATGATTAACCTTCAGTGGCTCAAACTACCCATGTCTCGAACGAATTTCTGTGGTCCCAACGATGTTCGATCCATTAAGGCTTGACTGTAATTGAAGGCTGAGTTATAATGCTCCTTTTCTTATGCATGATTTGACTACCCCATGTACACATGAAAACTAAAAAAAAAATCAGCATGACCCCTTGCAGATTGATCAGGGGCTACAGTCTTCAATACTAACAGACCCTTATCAAAATATGGTTTATTACAAAGGTGTGCAAGCTGACATGAGTATACCATTCATATATGAAGTAAGAGTCAAGACTTTTCCAACCACAGCAAACATAGCTATAGATCAGGGTACTTTTTTCAACCAGAACATATTAATTTTTTTTTCTTATTTTTCCATAATGGAGCATGGACTTTTTTCACATTCTCAAATTATGGCAGTGACTCTCCTCTTTTTCCATCCATTATTGATGGAAAAAGACCAGAGTCGCTGCCATAATTTGAGAGAGTGAAAATAAGCCATGTAAAGCAAATATATTATTTTTCCAGGAAAACATACTTTGTAAGTACTCATTAGAAGCACCCTGGTGAGATGCTTGTAATGAGTACCTATAACATTTTTATGGAGAAATAAGAAAAATATTTAGTTGAATATTATCTTATCTAGAGCTACAGGAAAATTATGTAAATGCCCACAAATGTAGTACAAGCCTAATCCACACTTTCAACTCCGTTAGGGTACAAAGAAAACATTTTTTATGTCATATGATGTGCTACCATATATACCCTAAGTATTCGGACACCTAAACTCCTTACCATACTTGTTCTAAAATTTGAACAAGTATTTTTTACTACACGATGTGTCTAAAAATTGCCAGATGAGTGGCAAACAGTGTACACCCTGATGAGATGCCGCATTCTGCGGCATCTCATCTGGGTCTACACTGTTTGCTCAGGCTTGTCTGTCCGAATACATATGAAAAATACAGTATGTAAAATTGCCACCTTATTAAGAACTACATCTAGATATGTGTACACACTACATACATGCACCTACCTAGTGCGATGTCAAGGAATGTAGGTCAGTGAACAACATTCTTGCTCTGACATTGACTAAAAATGCTGCTATTTTAAGTCTGAGAAAAAATGCAACAGCCCAACTATGTAACTTTCAGTAGGTCTAGAACCTGTGATATGAATCTTGACCCAATTTCAAAAAAGTGATCCAAATTCTAAACAAGTTTTGCAAAGCGACCTTGTCTCTCTAGAGTGTTAATTCAAAGAAGGCACTCTAGAGCATATAAAGGGACTAAGAAATAAATGTGACCCGATTTCTAAAAATAAAAACGTTAAACTATAATACCTCGCCATTATTGTGTTGTGGGCAGATAATTTGTCAAACATTGACGAAATTTGCCCATTAGCAATCCCAAACAAGATCTCCATAATATCAATGCACATACCGAGTTTGGTGAAAATCCGTTGATATTTACTCAAGTTATCATCTGGAAACAAAAATATGGGCGTGTCTTGGCAGATAACTCCGTAAAAATTTGACGAAATTTGCCCATTAGCAATCCCAAACCAGATCTTAACAATATTAATGCACATACCAAGTTTGGAGAAAATCCATTGATGTTTACTCAAGTTATCATCCAGAAACAAAAAACGGACGGACAAACAGACGGATGGGAGCATGGACGTATGACTTACGGCATACGGACAGACAAACTGACATCCAACGTGAAACCATAATACCCCGCCACTATCGTGTGGTGGGGTATAAAAACAATGCAGGTTACAAATGTATATGGGCTTGAATAATAACCTTACCTTGTGTAAATTCTAAGTATGAACCATATACAATATAATATCTGAGACTGATATATGAAAGTGAACTTTCAGTAGGTCACAGTGATCTGTGAACATGCAAAGTAATTTTGAATTAAATGATATTAAATTCCAAGAATATGCCATTCAGTAAGTGCTGAGTGTGAGATATGAATGTGACTCAATTCCTAAAAAAAAATAGGACAGGCTGAACTATGATCTTGCGTTGTCTCATTTTCTTATAATAATAAATTTGAAGTAGGAAAGCTATAGTATGTCTAGGGATTGAGCTATTAATGTGATTCTTTAAAACAAGTAAATTATGAAGACCAACAGTCTTGCACAGAGACCAGAAAAACTGTAAATATGAACATTATAGCAGGTCTATGGATGGATTTAAATTTCTAGAAATAGGTCACTAACTTTAGAACATATACCGGTATATCATGTGATGACCTGAACATGTACTTGATGAATTTAAGTGCAAAGCCTGGAACCTAAGGCATGTTTGGGCACTGAGATATAACCAGAGCATAACAATAATATCTATAAGCTGAGGGCAATTAAGAAAAAAACATAGGTCAACATGACAGATGATGGTTGGGATGCCTCTCTGTCTGAACAGACATATTCATTTTTTAAGTTACACAGATACAATTTTAACAAAATCTACCTCTTACAGAAAACCATCACCAAAACATGCCCATGTAATTTTGACCTCCTTAAACCCCACTTTTATATAGTAAAGCTGGGGTTTACAGGGGTATACATTATTTTTCTTATTTCTGCTCAAAAACATAGATTGTGGGTACTCGTTAGAACCGCCTCATCGAGGCGGTTCTAACGAGTACCCACAATCTATGTTTTGAGCAGAAATATGAAAAATATCAGAATTTTTATCTGAAAACTTTCAGATATTTTGTGGTGAAAATTTCAATATACTTGAATAGGCGCGTTTTCGTAATGTTAACCTGAAGCCAATGGGATAAAAGCTTGGTCAGTCAACCACGAAATACTCATCAAGGTAACATAAAATAACAGATGCACAGAATCATGTAGCACAACCCAAACACTAGATGCTCCAACTACTTCAAGGAAGGGGCATTAACACTTAGCACTCTAGATAAAATTTTCAGCAGACAACATTCTTAATTTTCCAAGAAAACAGGTTTTGACATTTCATGCAAGTTGCATTGACAATTTGCATGAAATGTCAAAACCTGGGAAAAATCTGGGAAAAAATATCAATTTGTTGTCTGCTGAATTATTCAACAGAGTGGTAAAGGTTAAAATAAGCACTTGGCAAGAGATCTTACAGCTGTTAATAGAAAGTAAAACAGAAACACACACTGAACCAACTTTATAATAC
This sequence comes from Anodontia alba, assembly GCA_964016985.1. Lineage (NCBI taxonomy): Eukaryota > Metazoa > Mollusca > Bivalvia > Lucinida > Lucinidae > Anodontia > Anodontia alba. Next base: position 77,888,770 of record OZ024828.1, read on the forward strand.
ATCTAATTAAAAGACACATACAAGCCATGACATGCAGAATGTAGCGTATCATATCATCACGAAAACATACCTATATAATTTTGACCCCCTTAAACCCCACTTTTATATAGTAAAACTGGGGTTTACAGGGGTATACATTATTTTTCTTATTTCTGCTCAAAAACATAGTGGGTCTCGTTAGAACTGCCTCAGTGAGATGGTTCTAATAAGTATGCACAATCTATGTTTTTGAGCAGAAATATGAAAAATATCAGAATTTTTCATCTGAAAACTTTCAGTTTTTGGTGGTGAAATTTTCAATACATTTGAATAGGGTTTTTTGTAATGTTTACATAAACTTCTAGCCCAAATTACAAAGCATGACTGTGCAGTCTGATCAGGGTCTAGAACTTTGCATGCATATATGGACCTTCCTGAAGCAATGGCAGTAACTGGTCAGACTGCTTGCATTCACAGAACTACTGGGTTTTGTGTATTTCTAGGTCAATATAAAACATAATGCAGAGACCCTGACAGGACTACAATGTACTCTGATCATATACTGTTTTCAAACTAATTACCAAACTGTGCAGCTTGTTGTTTTTTTGTTGTTGTTTTTTTTTAAATTACTAGAAAAACATGTGGTAAAATGGCTGCCTAACAGAAGCACCTTTAAAGAAAGATCAGCAGGATTTCTTGAGGAGAATATTTTAATGATACATACACATTACTATTTCTGATTTCTTAACAAAAGTTTGTATTAAGGGTATGGTAAACATTCTGAAATTAGGTAAACACTTTTTTCTGACAAAATGGCAAATGAAAACAGTGCAAAACCAGATAAGACTGGAGCAGTCTGATCACGGTCTAGACTGTTTGCCATTCAACCAAGTAATTTCTGGAACAAATGCATGAAAACAAAATAGGCAGAAATGTATGGAATAAAATGTTTGAAATTCTAGGGTATTTAATGTAGTCATCAAAAATGGCTGTCAGTGCTGATTCTAACAAGTATGCTTTTATTGTTAACTGTGTATTGGGGTAATTAGGTTGGACATGGTATACAATGTACAGAAGGGGTTTGTGGGGTTCAGTCAAACCCCCCTTTGACTTTAAATTTCATTTTCATGGGTATTTTGGATCAGTTTGATAAAGTTGGGATACCCTATTCACCCTAAATATTCACATCCCTTACTCTTTACCTTCTATTTCACTTCAACAAGTCCATTTTATTTCCTGTAAATGTCTGTAAAATTGCTAGTTGAGTGGCAAACAGTGTAGACCCTGATCAGATGCTGCATTCAGTAGCATCTGATCAGGGTCTACAATGTTTGCTTAGGCCTGTTTGTCAGAATATGTAGCGTAAGAAAGATAATATGATCAAATCAAATCCCTTCGAAAATCATCCTGGATCTCCACTGTGGGCAGACTCCAAAAAGATAATACAAATGTTGGTCAATCTATGTGTTTTTTGCATACATATTATGGTAAGATTTTGCTTGTCACAGATTATATGGTCAATATTCTAATATCTAAATGAGCTGTCATGCATAAAGAGTACTTTACACCAATGCAATCTGAAAAAACAACAACAAAAAAAAAACAAAGACAAAACAAAACACCAATTTGCTATTTGCTTGGCAGAATTTACCAGTAAAAAGTGAAGGCTCAGATCAGACTGTGTAGACATGCAGGCTAATCTGCACCATAACATACATTAAGCTTCCTTTTTGCACGACACAACTTAAGTAATACCACTACAAAATTCGTTATGAGACATGCTGTGGAAAAACAGTTCATTATGAAAACACGCCTATTCAAATATATTGAAAATTTTACAAACAAAACAAAAGGAAAATTTTCAGATAAAAAATTCTGATATTTTTCATATTTCTGCTCGAAACATATATTTTTGGGACTCATTAGAACTGCCTCGGTGAGGCAGTTCTAACAAGTCCCCACAATCTATGTTTTTGAATAGAAATAAGAAAAATGAAGTTTTTAAAAGTAAAACATATTTTAACGAGTAATACTTAACCTATAGATAATGTGCTATTCTATTCTGTTTTCACACCTTCCACAGAAAAAAACGACCTTTCAGTCGTTAATTAAAGTCTTAAACCAGAAGGTCCCTTAGGCAGTTACCTGTGTGACGTAACTCTTCCCGCTCAATTGACCACGTGTCAGTTTCTTTTATGTGTAAAACAATAGACACAATTAGGAGAGATAAGCGAGGGTGGGCGGAGGGAGATAATTGATTATCTATAGGTTAAGTATTACTCGTTAAAATATGTTTTACTTTTAAAAAACTTCATTTTAACTTCATAATACATTAACCTATAGATAATGTGCTAGAATTTGCAGAATAGGAGGGAGGTGCTCTCCTAATTCTAACACCAATAATATCTCACCACTTCTGGTTAGGAAACTCAAAGGAATCAGATACATTCTAATTCTATATTTAATAGAAAGAATGGTCTAGATTCACAAAATAGCTTTAAGGTGTTATGATCTAACAACCTTATATATATTAGTAGACTCTAGAGGAAGCCAGTTCTTAAGTCTCAGAGACCTAACATCGGCCCCCCACTCTTTTTTTCTTTTTGGGAAACAACAATTGGCTTCAAAAAGAAAAGGGAGTCATTGAGACATAACATAAATATTCCATCGCAAAGTAAGCTAGGAATATAGAAATATTTTGAAAACAAAATTTGTAAAACAAAAAGCCAAGACCATACACTGTAAGTAGTCTATGTAGGATCTTGAATAAATAAGGAAAAGTCTACTCGGTGGAGTTTCCTATAGATAACTGACATATGTAGATATTTTGGATAAAATTCTAGATATGTGAAGCTATGTAATTGTAATAGTCTAAGCTATTAGAATTATAAACTAATTAAATTCTGTTAATTGGAGCGACAGGACAGTTTCCGATGAACAGACACAGACTTAAAATAACCATAATGTGTAATTATTTCCCTTGATCAAATTAAAGAAGGGGAGATAATAAAAGTAGATGGAGTTAACTTAACTATAACTAAGTTATCCATCAGAAGAAAAAAGGTATAGACAAACATAATGGTTAAAACTATTGCTAGACTAATTGTATAACGAATTTTTAGTCAAGCAATAAAATAATACAGAGTTTGCATATAACTGCTGGGAAGAAAAAACAACTTAAACCATTGATAATTAGTTTTGTCATAGACATATAAAAGCGTTTGATGTCCTGACAAAAAAAATAAAGAATAAACTGTCAACATCATAACTAAAGAGTTTGACAGACAATAAAAGAGATAAGAATAAGGTTGATCGCAGCAAACTGTATGACGGTCATAGTTTGGCTAAATCTTACCGTATTGATAAGATTAAGCAATAATAAATAAGCTGGATAGAATCTTTCTATACCAGAAGATTGCCATGAAAAGTACTCCTGAGTAAATAATCATGGAAATCAAGAAATGTTAAAAATCCACTTTGATACGAATCAAAATGTTCATAAAAAGAGAAGGACTCAGAGAAAAAGTAATAGTGTGATAATCTCTGAAGAAAGATTATACAATAATACTGATTATTAATCTCAAAAAACACTTAATTTAAAAGTTAAGAGATAGTATTACTATTCTATACGCATATTTAAGAATAGTAAGAAATATATTAATACTAAATAAAAATTATACTACTGAACAAAATTCCCGCTATAAATCATAGGTTAAGCGTAACTATTATTTAAGCAAGGAATTATTAAACATATAACTCTCTATAAAATTACTGCCCAGAAATTTTATAGATAAACATTCAATCAAATTTTTAGAATTGAATATTAATAGAATAAAATCTATGTCTGCATAATTGGTAATTCCTGACATATCAAATTACGTACTCGCAAATGAGTTCAGGAAGAAAATACATATATATACTCTCGAGATCTATGTGTAAACCATAGAGAGTAATAATATTATTACCGCGATCCCTGACGGAAGGGTAAAAACATGTATATGAAAGAGATAATAATTAATTTAACGTCATATAGGTTTAAGATAAAATTTGTTTAATCTTTAACCAATATGCAGCAACAGTGACTCGATATTCTGTATTCGTACGTAGAAAAGGAGTACTTAGTCATTAGAATTTTGAATGATTGAAATAGAGATAATGGGATCTAAAAGGATGTATCTCCATGAACTGAATCGAAGGATAATATCCATTCTAAAAAACTAGGGCTTGTTTTAGGCTTAGTTTAACAAGCGTAGAATTGAATTATTTTCAAGTATTCATGAAGTCGTTATGCTCTGAATACTGAGAAAAAAGTTAAAATATTGTTTAGGAAATAAAAAAGTGACTGTTCCACAATGTTAGCTAGATTTAAACCTGGAACGTAGCGAGAAGGTCAATCTAATTTAAAAGTAAGATGAGAAAGATAAATAATGAAGATAGATATATAAATATCGGAATAATATATTATCTCCAACAATTATCAAATAATCTGAATGTTTAAAGGCATAAATACTACTCGAAAGTTTATTTACCGAATGTATAATCGGAGAAAACTTTCAGTATGTTCAAAAACGTATCACAAAAGTAAGATCTGACCAGGAACGTAGGTGCAGCACTTACTAAGTTGTGAAGTTAATATAAACATATTTTATATTAAAATTGAAGCAGTGCATTTCAAAAACATCGACATCTTGAAATGACTTATTGTGTGGAAAAATAAATAAATATCCAGTTTCGGAAAGATATTTATCTATATATATAGACCATTTTTGATGCGGACTGGAAATCAAGATATTAATCTTTGCATTATTCGCAAACTGAACTTGAACTCTTAGCGAGAATTACTATGATCCCTTTAACGAATGTAAACATAAAGGAGGGGTAAAGAGATAATTAAGAGTGTCTTAATTCTTTACCGGCTCGTAATTAAGGATGTTTTCCCTTTTGTCTAAGCCTAGACTATAGATTGATTAATATAATTATAATAATATCTGCTATTATGAGGTAAACTCTCGTTAATTAACCTCTAAGCATATATCAAAAATATATATCAACATAATCTAGAGCTTCGGTAAGTTTAGAGGAAGGAAATGATTGACTTTGGCAGTTTCTGAATAGTTACAAAGTCAATAAAACAAAATATCAAAAGGAAAGTATTGTATATAAAATCTAATTTAGGCAATAATAATCTGTCACGTACTGAATAATTAATGCCTTTACTAAATATGTATCCATTGTCAATACCAAAGTGCAAGAAAATTTTGATTGACATGGACTCTAGTTATAAATAAAATATTAGAGGTATAGAGCTAGTCGAAGCAAAACTATTCCTCAATAAGATAAAGTAGACCTATAATATACGAGGATTAATTGGGTCTAGAATTATAATCATAATAAAATTATTATTCCAATATGAAGAATCTTCAGCGTAATAGATTCTTACTGAGGCAAAAATATCTGGTATATTGCTATCGTAGTCTTAAATGATCCAGAAGAAAAAATAAAACAGGCAAAGTAAAGAACGTATCGAATTATATCTATGCCTAAATATAAGATTTTTTTCTTATTTATTATTTTATAGCAGAGTTTAGACAGAGCACGACTGACCTAGACTCTTATATAATCAATCAAAAGATAGTATAAAATAGAATAATAGCTTATCGGATCAACTATTTTCCATGTAGAAAAGGCAAAAGGAAAATATGTACCTCAACTAGAATTTTAAATCGTAGTAATCTAGAGAGGTAGTGAATAAATAAATAAACTGTTAATTTATTTATCTGGTTGGTGTAAATTTCCGATACCTTAAGAATGAAAAATTAATAGAAAGTAGAAAAGATCGATTGCTACTTTCTTGTCAATTTACTCCTTAGATTACATGCTGATTACATATCGGAGCATGTAGAAGAAAAACAGGGGAGGAAAGAAGAAAAATTTTTATATTTCGTGTATATTTTTCTTCTTATAAATAACGATAGTTTTATAGTTCACCTTTGCCCTAGAGCCGAATAAGGTGAATATGTAAGAAGTTAATCTCTTTGTAGCGAACAAACGAGATATAATTATAGCTGGAAGTATCTTCTACACTTAGTGAATGAATTGCGAATTTGATCGTAACCGATAATTCTTAATTCATTTTCAATAATAAATATATATATAGAATTTAAGTCAAGTTCAAAAGTAACTGGACAGAATTCAACAATATAAATGGCTACTAGTTATTAGAACCCATCGCTGTCATTCAATAACCTATAATCCAAGACTATACATGTCTATAGTGGTTATATATGAATATATGTTGAGCCTGGAACACACTAGTAATCCGACACAAAGTCTACGAAACTACTGCCCGGTGGAATTTCGTTAGAATGACCTGGCACTACTCTACGAAGTGCCTCCCGATGAAATTTTCGTTAGAGCCGGAATTTAAACGCTGTCTAGCGAATTAAAGAGATAAAACATCATTTGAATGACCTGGCACTAGTCTACGAACTGCTGCCCGGTAAGAATTTTGTTATAGTCGGAAGTTTAACTCTTTCTAGCGGATAAAAGAGATAAAACATAGGTTAATTTAAAATATTAATGGAATTACACACCTATAATAAGTCAATGGAATATTAAAAATTCTAGTCTGATTTGGGAAAGACTGTACAGAATTTTTTGTATAAAAAGTTATTATGTATTTCACTTAATAACCTATATCCATTGACTTAAACGTGAATGGAGCTCTATGAACGATAATAGATTGTTCGGGAATTAGTAATCATTATTTTGACACTAGTTACCCGACACAATGACCGGACACTAATATTCGTAACTGTTGCCCGGTAAAGTTACAAGAAATTTGACAAATTGATCGGATAGTAGTATTCGTAACTCTAGTCCGATGAAAAAAGGGAGATTATATATGAAAACTGAGCGGGCACAAGTATTCGAAACTTTTTCCCGAAGATAATTAATTATAAGGCAAAAATTGACCAGACACTTTCTGTAAAAGTTTGCCTGGTGAAAAATCAGAAATAATATAATAATATGACCGGGTATAAGTATCAGAAATATTACTGATACTTTGCCCAGTGAAAAATTTTTTTAATAATTAGACATAATGACCGGAAGTTAGTATACGTGACTATTTTGTCCGGTGAAATATGTCAGAAACGAAGTCTTTCCAGAAAATAATTAAATTATTGACTGGAGACTAGTTGACTGGTGACTGGTGACTGGGTGACTGGTGACTGGTGACTGGGTGACTGGTGACTGGTGACTGGGTGACTGGTGACTGGTGACTGGTGCCTGGTTGACTGGCACCTGGATGACTGGTGACTGGTGCCTGGTTGACTGGCACCTGATTGACTGGTGACTGGTGAAGCTGATTGACTGGAGCCTGGGTGACTGGTGACTGGTGACTGGTGACTGGATGACTGGTGACTGGTGACTGGTGGACTTAGACTTTATAGGATACTAAGTACTCAAAGATGCCACCTTGATGGGTCTTACCCCGGCAGTATAGCCATATGGGGTGGGGCTCCCATCAGTAAAGAATTGTCTTATAACCCATCAAGGGTTGACAAGTTCTTTACAATCAGCTTCTCCACCATGAGAATCTTTAGCCAACTGAAGATCTCTGCAAACAAAAGTCCAGGAAAAAAACATATCGTAATTGCTGAATAACCTGGAACGAAAAGAACAAAAATATTCTGCATATATAAACACGACTATCGAACCGATCGCGCACGAGCGTTGTGCCGAAAAGCGAGAGTCGCCAAAACGCATGTGGAAAAAGACCAGTCAAAAATACATGAAATCGAAAATTGAAAATTTTAAATAATAACACAGAAAGTGAAAGGAGTGATAAATAAACAAAAGAAACACAAGGATACATAAATTTATCCGTGAGGAAAGAAATAATCCAAATTTCTATCACAGGTAAATAATCCTTGTTGAATTTCTTTGTCCACAGAAAAGAAACTGACACGTGGTCAATTGAGCGGGAAGAGTTACGTCACACAGGTAACTGCCTAAGGGACCTTCTGGTTTAAGACTTTAATTAACGACTGAAAGGTCGTTTTTTTCTGTGGAAGGTGTGAAAACAGAATAGAATAGCACATTATCTATAGGTTAATGTATTATGAAGTTAAAATAATGTATACCCGTTTGTTTGTGTTGAGGCTTTACGGCCCAGTCAACCCAATGGGGTCATTTTGAGCATGGTCAGTTTACCTAACCACATGCTTACCCTGTAAACCCCAGTTTTACTATATAAAAGTGGGGTTTAAGGGGGGTCAAAATTATATAGGCATGTTTTCGTGATGATTTTCACCGTTCATCAAAGCACCAGATAAGATTTTTCTTTTTCAAACAGAAATGACTGACATTTTTCTTATTTCTGTACAAAAGAAAAAGTGTATTGTGTTGGTACTCTTTAGAAGTAAATCAAATATATACTGAACAATGAAGAATGAGTCTGTATTTTGAAGCTTGTTTTTTTTTCTTTGTTATTTGGATCTGGGATGAATTTTTTCTGTTTTTCAACAGCTTGCCTCTGCCCTGCCCACAGGACCTAGTCTATTACTGGATACAACAGAACAACAAGATTTACAGAGTTAACTATTACAGCTGACTCTCGCTATCTTGAACTCGCTTATCTCGAATAACCGCTTATCTCGAAGTGAAAATCTGTTCCACGCCTAAACATGAAAATCTAACAACATACAAAAAAAATATTGTGGAAAAGAGGAGAAATTGCTCCTAAGGAGCAATTTCTCCTCTTTTCCACAATATTTTCAATATATCTCTAACTTCAAGAGTCCAATTACACATATATTTGTTAAATGTGGTTAATTGAATTAATTTTTCCTCAATTCTGCAAATATGATATATCGAAGTACAGATTATCTTGAAGTATTTCAGAGAGTCCCTTGGAATTCGAGATAACGAGAGTTGACTGTACATGTCAAACTTTCTTGTCACAAAAGTGAATTAATATAATAATAAGCACTTGGCACATTTTGTAATATTAAATTATTTTAAACAACGAAATAGCACACAAACTCAATTTGATTTTAGGATTATTTTATATAAATCCCTGCCATTGCAACAATGCCATCTTTTTCATTTCTTTTTCAGACTGAGAAAATAAGTTTTATATCTGATCCACTATCCACATCCTTTTTTAATCCAATTTGGCTCTAATCACTTTCTTTTGCAGTTCAACATCTCAACACATTCAAATGGACCCACTACATTTGTGCATAAATATTCTATGTCCTTGTTCATTTTTGTAACCTTCAGCTTGCCTCAGGTGCAGACAAAAAAGTTTTAAGTAACAATTATCATTTTCCCTGAAAATAGACTTTGTGTTTCATTTTTAGTGTAATGAAATATGGAGTCCTACTTTCATAAGAAAATAAAGTATTTTACAATGATGTCTGCTAATATCTAAAGGTTAACTGAACTCAAATGCAGCCACTTAAAATCTCTCCTTTTTTTCATCATCTCTGTCCACCATCTTTCAAGAAGAAACACCTATCTGCATCTTTTCCTTCCTCTCCTCTGCCTTGGGCTACAATGCAGCACACCCAAACAACAGCCCCAACATAGCTCAAACATCTGGGCCCTGTAGTTCAAAACTTTACGAAGTTGTTAGCTAAGGTGAGTTAAAATATCTATCTTGAAATATGGCAAATACATTGATATTTTTTGCTGAAAAAATGATTGCAAAAGCTACTCATAATTTTGCAGCAAAAATATCAATGTACATGTATTTGAAAATATCTTAGCTACAACATTTAACAAGTTTGTAAATAATGAGCTTGTTAAGTTGACAATACTTTGAACAACTGGGCCCTGCAGTCTAGAAAAAGACATTCACCTTTAATGCTTAGTATGCTATGGATAAAACTTTCAGCATATGACATTTTGAAATATTCTTTTTTTTTTTTCAGAAAATAGGGCTTGACATTTCATGCAAATTATCCCCTAAGGGACAAGTTACATGACATGTCAAACCCTACTTTCTGAAAAAAAAATATGTAAAATAGCAATTTGTCATCCGCTGAATTTGCCCAGAGAGTGCTAAAGCAATGACCACACCAGACTGCACAGATTAAAAGGCTATGCCATTACTGTGGGAGTTTGTACATCTTACAAAGACACACCTCTTCAGATTAGCCTCCCTCTAAAATAACTAAATGCCAATCTATTCACTTTAAAATCAGATTCTTTCCTATTCTTCAAGTCTTCAAGGAAAATTTCCATCCAATTACTTTTCTCCATTCTGAGGTCCAAACACATCAAGCCTTCAACTACCATTTACTATTCTTCACTTCAATCTAAACACCAAAATCTACATTTTCCCAATCCTTCTGCCACTTCAACTCTTTCAGCCCTGAAGACCAAGACAGATATTTTTGCAAAGTGTAGATCTAGATTAGGTGGCTCATCAGGAGCTATGCTGTTTGCCATTCTTTTCTTGATTTACAACTGTTGCCTTTTTGGCAGCAATGGATGTGTCCAAATACACAGATGGCAGTGTCTATTTCAGAAACTCAGAGTAGAAAGGCTTAATCTTCATCCTTCAACAGATGACAAATCTTTTTTCCCTGAAATAAGGATTTACTATTTTATTCTTATAAAACACCCATACCTATTTCCAGGTAATCTGCCAACCATCTTCAACTTGAAGATGAAGTGGAAGCAAAGCCAAGCACCAGAGCTCCATCTCCATAGACTTGATCAATGAAGCACTTAATGCTTTTGAAACGGTAATCTCTCAAAGGAATTGTTAAGGAGGAGTGTTTTTATGTGATAATTATGGTATAATTTTTTCCAGTTCTCCATAAAAACATATGTTGTGGATACTCATTAGAAGTGCCTCAACAAGGCACTTCTAATGAGTACACGCACGTTTTTATGGAGAAATAAGAAAATTAATCCCAAAATTATCACCAAATACTCCTGGTTATCAATTCCTCTGATCTCTGTCCGAACATCTCCCAATCATCAGTACATGTATTAATCTCACTACATATTAACCCTTAGTTCACTGACGATACTAATTAAATTTAACTGGTTAAGGGTTAGGAAATTTCTTTTTCTTCTTTCTTGTCTGTTTCAGTATAATTATTTTATTCACATTTCAAAGCACATATGCTAGTAACTTGTATCTCCATGCCCCTAAGGTTGAGCAGTTCTACTCACAAAATATTTTGCATAATTTTTGTTTGACGTATTTTTACAAAATATCTAACTAAATATTTATCAGAAAAACAAGATAAATGCAAATAAAAATCAGGGCCCAGTTGTTCAAAGCTAACGACATCGTTAGTTAACGATTTGTTAAAATTTACATCGAGTGATACACAAATATGCTGAAATTTTTTGCTGAAAAAATGTGAGTAGCTTTTGCAATGCAAAAGCTACTCACATTTTTTCAGCAAAAAATATCAGAATAATGTATATTGAATCTGCTAAAACAATTAACGAAATGACCCTTAACGAGCTTGTTAAGCTAACGCCGCTTTGAACAACTGGGCCCAGATCCATGAATTCCACAATATCCTAAAATTAAGGGTGTTTTTTAGGTATGTACCTATCACTCCATTCTCTCAATGTGATTTGCTTATCGAAAGGAGCTGAAAAAAATTCAACTGCAAATTAAACGTTTTGGACATTATATTAGGACTACCACTGTAATGAAACAACCAATATTTGTAATTCTTATGGACATTATTGTAGTTTGAGATTTTTTTGGGTAAACCCATACAAATTAAGTACTTTGTGACAAAAAATCATTTCTCATGCATGAAATTTTGAGTAGGGAATTATTTTGTTCAAAACTAGTTCTTGTAAAATTTATTTTTCATTAATTTCAATGTGGCAAAATTTTTTGAAAGTTGTGTGCTGAGATTATCCCAACTGGAAGGGGCACGCAGATACAAGAAAGAATGGAAATATAAGAAGTGGCCATATATCCACTTCTTTTGCAAAATTTGATCAATTAAGCAATTTATGCTTTTGAAACAGTTACCTTTGTACAAACATCTTCCAATCATGACTATTTCTCTTGTCCATAGTCACTCTTAGTTCACATGATATGATCGGCAACCTAAATTGAGTCATATTTTTCTCATTTCTCAGAAAAGGGAGCTTATTCACATTTCATGTAAATCATGTCATATCAAGCCTATTTTCTGGAGAAAAAAGACAAAAATATTTTTAAGTGGAGTCAGCTAATAATTCATTTAGCAGATTATGGGTTAGGAAATCTCCTTTTTTCTTTCTTTCCAATTTTAGTAAAACTATTTCATTCACATTTTTAAGCATATTCATCCACTTCTTTTGCACACACACAGTTAATGAGAAATCTCACTTCTTCTCTCCTGAGTTTTTAGTGACCCTATATTATTCACTCGCTGAATTTGAGAATTATTTCTCTATTTAGCCTTTTTCCTTTTTCTATTTCTAGTCTTTCCAGCATCTTCTACTTCGTAACAACACATAAGTAACAACCCTTCTTTTGAAAGCTTATACTTATAAACATTCTCGTTTAACAGTTTCACTACATTATGTTCTAACAATCTCCTTCAATATATATTAGTATTTCTTCTTTTCTTTATAATTAACTTTCCATTTTCAGCTTATTCCACCCTTTTCTTTCACATTTGTCTCCAATTCACCCAAAAGACATACCGTATTCGACCTAATTACTGCACAGTGTGCTTAGGTTTTTCAAAATTACTGGGAAAACTTGGGGTAAAATATGTATCTACCTACAAAGGATACACTTTTAAAAGGATCAGCAAATGACTTATTTTGATGATGTTTATGAGATTTTTTTTTTCTTCTGATTTTCTTTATAAAAGCATATATTCTGGGTACTCATTTGTTGATGCAATTCAATTGGGTACCCACAACATATGTCTCTATACAGAGGTAGACAAAAAGTACTCTGGTAGTAATCTGAAAACTACGGAATTGCTTGAATGTGTGCTTATAGGGGTATGTGCAGTAATTAGGTCAAATACGGTAACAATTTTTCTCCAGACAGTGTATCACAGTCTAAAAATTTTCGAATCTCACTCAAATCCTTCCGGAATAATTTCCTCACTTTTGATCCATCTATATACATTATTATAAGAATCAGCACTGTAGATCATAGCTCCAATAAAGGTGCTTTTTCCACACCCAATCCCCTCCCCCCACACCTCCAAAAAAAGCGATATTTTTCTAATGTCTACGAAAACATATGTTGTGGTACTCATTACATATTTTTCATAGAGAAATAAGAAAAACCCATATTTTTGGCTGAAAAAAGCATCTTATCTCAAACTATGATATTCATATGAATCCAGAAAAGTGCATGTACTTTTGCACCAAATCATACCTGTGAGGCCATTCTAATGAGTACTCCAAACATATTTTAATGCAAAAGTTTTTTGAACCAGCACACAACAAAACCTACAATAAGACGTGTGACCAGCGAAGACTCCATCAGCCTGCACATCCGCGCAGACTGATCAGTCTTGCTGATCGCATTGTGCCTTCTACAGCCTCTGGGCTATCCAAAGAGGGATAAACAAGAACCCTTGCCATACTGGGTGGATGTACAGGCTGATCTGAGTCTTTGCAGGTCACACATCTTAATTGTAGACTTTGTCGTGCGCAGGCTCAATTAAGTGAATTATCACCGTATCTGAAGCTGTGGTATACTTTTCTTTTTTCTCCTCAAAACATATATTGTAGGAACTCACTGGATTGATTCGGGATTCAGCAAGATCATCCAGATGAGATCACACAAGTATGTTTAATGGAAAAATAAAACAAAAAAATAAATAAAATATGCCCTTAAAGCACTAGTCGCAACAGCAGCAGATGACATTCATTTTTTTTTCTGAGAAAACAAGGCTTGACATTTGATGTGCATTGGCTGCCTTGCAGAAGACTCACATGAAATGTCAAGGCCATCCTTCTTTTATCGGAAGAAAAATTAGACTGTTGTCTGCTTCAATTCTCAAAGGCGTTTAAGGGCTTATATTACATTTCTAAAATAATAAATACAGCGGAGAAATTTGTTCAAATCTCTCTGTCAGTTGACTTTCTGACACTTTTCCATCTATATACATATTATCACTTCACATATAATTGTACTGTAAAACTCTAAGAACGGGAATACATATTGTTTACTTACATGTGCTAAAACACAAAAGTCCAGTTTGAATGGTTGAATACAGTAAACCCTCGTTACAACGACAGCATTTGTTCCCAAAGATGTTGCCATTAAAATGTATTTGCTGTTGTAAGGAATCCTATATGGACAGAATAGTCTTTAAGAAAGACCTTGTTTTATTCTTGTTTCCTCACAGAACATAATATGATGCTTGACGTTTTAATGCAATATTCTTCCATAATTTCTCATTAACTGTCTCCTCTTAAGCGAAGGTTTTGTGATATTCAAATTGTCATTATAACGAATTTTGTCGTTCTAACGAGTGTTGTGTAACGAGGGTAGAATGTACTAAGTATGGGTTATTTTTACAATTATTCTCATTTAACTAAGGAGTTTACCTTGGCTGAATATGACAAAAAACAAAAAGAAAAAAAGAACAGCTTGCCCAAAAAGACTGTGTAGCAACTATCCAGCTGTTAAATTGATATATGCTGTATACGACAAATTTAACATACAGGGTGTAAATTTCTGTTATGATAAAACATTGAAGAACTGCACCGAGTGCTACTGACTTTGACCTTGCTCAGGTAAAGAATGTTTGTTTCAAAATATGAGACTGTTAGATTATGTGATCCAGCCCATGACAAAACCAACAAATGGCATGTGTGCCCAGCAAAGACAGATCAGTCTGGGCATCTGCCAAGTCTGATCAGTCTTTGCTGTGTGCTCAATGGGTAGCTAAGGACCCAAGTTTCTTCATGCAGACAGCGAAGACTCTGACCAGACTGCATGGATGCCCAGGCTGATCTGAGTCTTTGCTGGTCCCACAAGTCTTATTGTAGGTTTTGTCATGATTACTTACTGTCTGGATATACTTTAATGGGCTTTTTGAATGATGATCCATGTGTTCATTTTTATCACAAATTGATCATTAAAGTAATCAAGTTTCATCTAACAAGGATGTTTGTTTTGTAATTTGAGCAACTTTCACATTAATTAAGAATGATTATAAATTAGACAAGCAGGGCCCGGCAGGCACATGACGTAAATATAACATCACCTCAACGTCGATGCAACGTCATGACGTTGCATCGACGTTGAGGCCATGTTATATTTACGTCATGTGCCCGCTGGGGGTAATCAGAAAAATATATGTATTTGATTATACTTCTTCATGAAAACATATCTTAAAAGGAAGGAGTACCACTTCAAGGGAAGTAACTCTAGCATCCCTTCTCATTGGGGCTACTCTTAAAGGGAAGAAATTGCTTCCTCTGGAAACAAATTCTTTCTTTTTAGAGTAGCTCTATTTTAGTATGGAAGACATTGCCTGTCTGCAAGAGTTCTCTCCCTCTGAAATATGATTGCAAAGTCTCCAAGTAAATTGATTCACTATAACTGCATTTTTAAGAATTCTCTCACTGACATAACTGTCATGAAATATCAAAATATCACTTCATGAATAAGAAAAACAACAGGGCCCAGTTGGTTAAAACTTAATGAAGTTGTTAGCTAATGTGACGTTAAAATTTCTATCTTGAAATGTGGCAAAAATTGACTTACTTATTTGCAGCTAAAGCATCAATGTATTTGAAAATAACTTACAACTAGGCCCAGGTATTTTTTATCTAGTACAGCACCTTAGTTTTAATGTATCAACTAACAGAATATATAGCTCCAGACAGGGGTTTTATTCCTACCAAAATTAGTTAATTCTTAATGAAAAATCTTGTGGGTACTCATTTGAATTGTTTTGCTGAGTACCCATGTTTTTGCAAAGAAATTAGGAAAGTATTTATCTTCACACCCTTCTTATCTACTGCTATGAATATTCACAATTATTATATAACCTAAAAATAGACTGTCTTTCATTGAGTGAGAGTTGTTTTCAGCCCAGTGAATATTTCTGATGTTCACCAGCTCGGGGATTTCCCCACTGAATATGGAATTCATTGAAAATGAACTAGGAAATTCTTTATTAGTCTTTTCATCGGTTATATAATAAACCAATTGTTGAATACTGAGACATTAAATATGATACGATATCCACTAGAGAATACCAATGTTGACCTCGTCTGTGGCCTTGGTCAACACTGGTATTCTCCAGTGGATATCACATCTTATTACCCAACTTTATGAGAAGTTATAGAGCATTTCTGACTATTTAACGCATTTTCACCTGTGACGAAAGCTAGCCAGATTTAACCAGTTAGGAGAGAACTATCAACTCGGATAATATTTGCGACTATCTCCCTGCCACATGAATTATCTAGCAACTTCTTGATAGTTCCTTTAAAATACGAGTTTGGTAATAAAACATCTTTAAAATCATACCTTCCTCAGACAACTATCACCCAGGCTCATATTTTGGACTATGCCCCAGTCTTCTGAATTACCTAGCAACTTCTTGAACAGCTCCTTTAAAATATGAGTTGGGTAATAAAACATCTATATCATACCTTTCT
Organism: Anodontia alba; assembly: GCA_964016985.1. Classification (NCBI taxonomy): domain Eukaryota; kingdom Metazoa; phylum Mollusca; class Bivalvia; order Lucinida; family Lucinidae; genus Anodontia; species Anodontia alba. The sequence continues at coordinate 77,905,378 of OZ024828.1, forward strand.
GGGCGAGTCAAAACTATCAGCCCCTATGTACTGTGGACTACCTGATAAACTATCACCCGAGGTCATAGGCCTCAGGCCATAGTTCATCAGGTGGTCCACTGCATCTCGGGGCTGATAGTTTTGACTGTCGCCCAGAAAGGTATGAAATATTGTATAATATTAAATGACTCTATAGTCAATAATTTGATTAAGGTTATTTTTCAAATAATTAGGGTGTCCCTATATTTACAGTGTTCCAATACACAAAGTATTTAAGCTGCCATATTCACCCTAAATATTGGGATTACCATACTTGTCCTAAAGTTTGAACAAGTTCATTTTACTACCTGTTAATGTGTCTTAAAACACTGATGGATAAGCAGCAAACAGTTTAGACCCTGATCAGATGCTGCATTCTGCAGCATCTGATCTGGGTCTAAACTGTTTGCTCAGCCTGTCTGTCCCAATATTTAGGGTAAATACAGTATTCACTAATACTACAATCCTATTTATCATTCTAATAATTACAAATATCCTACAGAAATATTGCAAAATCAGAGACTTTCACAAGTGATTTTACTATTAAATACAATCATGACTAAATATCATCTAAAAATAAAATGGTGTTGTATAATGGGATAACATGGTGCTACATCATGGGACAAGTGGTCTGAAATGAACAGCAAAGACCAAGCAACCATTAAAGAGTCATTCAAAATTATTGCAAATAACATTGCCTCTTTTTTTTTTTTTAATTTGTAAGAAAATCAAGTTGATATTTCACATAAGTTATCTGCAAAGCAGATGATTCACATGAAATATCAAGCCTCATTTTCTCTGAAAAAACAAAACTAGAGTGTAGTCTGCTGCTGTTGTGACTGGCCTTTTAAGAGTTAAGATTGCATGCTCTTGTGACAGGTCCTTTAAGAGTTAAGATTGCAAGCTCTTGTGACTGGTCCTTTAAGAGTTAAGATTGCAAGCTCTTGTGACTGGTCCTTTAAGAGTTAAGATTGCAAGCTCTTGTGACTGTCCCTTTAAGAGTTAAGATTGCAAGCTCTTGTGACTGGTCCTTTAAGAGTTAAGATTGCAAGCTCTTGTGACTGGTCCTTTAAGAGTTAAGATTGCAAGCTCTTGTGACTGGTCCTTTAAGAGTTAAGATTGCAAGCTCTTGTGACTGGTCCTTTAAGAGTTAAGATTGCATGCTCTTGTGACTGGTCCTTTAAGAGTTAAGATTGCAAGCTCTTGTGACTGTCCCTTTAAGAGTTAAGATTGCATGCTCCTGTGACTGGCCCTTTAAGGGTTGATTGCATGCTCTTGTGACTGGCCCTTTAAGAGTTAAGACTGCATATCAAAACAGCCTGATTGTGGCCACTGTTGTTGGCTCACACAAGTTCAAACACCATGTATTTAACAACAATGACCCCAGGTGGACTGCAATGTCCCGGACTCTGAAATTAACATGACATGAGGCAGGCTTTTAATGACAAGATTCAAATATGGTTACAAGCTAACGCTTTGCATGCTGAGTAAAAATTTCAGAAGACGACATTTTGAAATACTTTCCTTATTTTTCCTAGAAAATAGGATCTGACACTTCATGCAAACTGTCTCCTTGGGAGACAAAAAAAAAAAAAAAAAATTGCATGAAGTGTCAAGATACTCCTAGAATATAGGATTTGACACTTCATGCAAATTGTCCCCTTAGGAGACAATTTGCACGAAATGTCAGATCCTATTTTCTAGGAAAAATAAGAAAAATATCATCAGTTTGTTGTCTGCTGAATTTGCCCATAAACAGTAAGTGTTAAGATATCCCAATACATAAGAGTAAATATGGTATTATTGCCCCTCATGAAATAACTGTTGAGGGTACTCATCAGAACTGCCTCTTCAATGCACTTCTAATGAGTATCTTCTGTATATCCACAACTACATGAAAAAAACAAGAAAAATATTGCAAAAGCCAAGTACTTTAAAAGTGGAGAAAAATGCATATAAATTAACCCTTGAAGTACCAAGCAAAAATCATAGCAGACGACATTGTATTTATTTTTTTTTTATTTTTCAGAGAAAATATGGCTTGACATTTCATGCAAACACATGTAGTCTGCTAGGTAGACAATCCACATTAAATATCAAGCTTTATTTTGTCTGAAAAAAAAAATCAAAATGTTGTCTGCTGCAGTTGTGATTGACAACTAAGTTAACAACATGAAAATATCTGATTGTGCAATAATCATTTCTGCTCTATCAACTTTAACTTACAGATAACCTGAACATCAGATGTTCATAATCATTTACAACAATACCTGACATAGTGAAAATACAAAATACATTTTAACACTGCATGCTGGGTAAATGAAATATTATTCTTATCTTTCCCAGAAAAAAAAAAAAGCTTTGACATTTTATGCAAATTGTCTCCTTTGCATGAAATATCAAAACCAATTTTCTGGGAAGAAATTAAGAAAAATATTGTCAATATGTCATCCGCTGAATTACCCAGAAAGTGGTAAATGTTTAACAATACTGAACGAATTCTTCATACAGAGTATTTCTGCGAACATGAACACAATACTATCTAGCTGCACAGGACACTAGACTAGGGAGACTAAACTCCATTAGCACTAGACCAGGGGACTCAACTCTGCACTCCACCAGAGGAGTCAACTCTGGTGGAATTTAAACTGGACCAAAGGACTAAACTCCCATGTATTTTCCACTTCTTGATGCTAGGATTTCTGTCCACTGGAAAGTTCTTGTAAACTTTTCAAGTATGCTTCATGCAGAGTGGAAATAAAGCTAGGATCATTCTGAAATAAAAAAAAACATTTGACAGTGTCAAATAAAAAAGCCCATTACGTACATAAGCCTGCTCAGGTACAAGTCCGATTTTAGTTGAGATAACAGGGTTCAAATTTAACTTTTTTGACAGCTTGCTAAAATTAGCAGGTGGCGTTATTTTTTACTTGCTAAACCTTTTAGCCAACTTGCTTTTTCACACTTATAAACGCTGTTAAATGTGGCTTAAACACTTAGAACTCTAGGTAAGTTTCAGCAGATGACATTTTAAAATATTTTCCTTATTTTTTCTAGAAAACAGGTTTGACATTTTATGCAAATAGTCTCCATCGGAACCTGTTTTCTGGGAAAAGTAAGAAAATTTCATCTATTTGTCGTCTGCTGAATGAGCCCAATGAGTGGTAAAAGTTGAAAATCACTCAGTTCCCTGACTTCCTCATAAGTAAAGCAGCAGTAGTTAGGAATGACAGATTTATAAAGCTACTCACAAAACAATTAATTTTGATAATTTCGAAATCCTTCGACGTAAGCATTGCCTTAGGAAAAGAAATTGCAAAACTTTAGCAACAGTGCCACAGGTTCAGCCAGCTAAAGAGAATTTTTTCAACATGATAGAGTTAGCAAGTGATGAAAATTGCAGCTTGCTTTTTGAAGAAATTAACCAGCATTTAGCAAGTTGGCAGGTGCTAAAAATGATTCCTGAGATAATTAAAAAAATATCGAACGGAAACCATTTTTAAAAAGTTGAAAAAGGGCCATAACTCTCATAGTAATTGATGGATTTTACTCTAAATCGAACTTGACCTATATTTTATGATTATATACCTGTGTATAAAATTTGAATCCAATACACTAATCTTTTCAAAAGATATCGAATGGAACCATTTTTCAAAGCTGAAAAAAGGCCATAACTCCCATATTAATTGATGCATTTTACTCTAAATCGAACTTGACCTACATTATATGATTATATACCTGTGTATAAAATTTGAATCCAATACACTAATCTTTTCAGTATGTATGGACAGTGGTGATACTATATGCCCTCCACTAAAAATGGCAGAGGCATAAAAAAAATATTTTTCAAATTTTGCCTGCTGATATTTTTACCCAGCATTCTTAACATAAAATGGCTAACCATCATCTGCAGCACACTAGAGGTTCTTACATGTTGTTCCATTAGTGTGATGGAAATTTACAACATCGACGGACAATTATTTTGCTTTTCCATAAAAATCTTACAGAAGTATTTCCATTGAACTAATTTTCTTACAGGCTTTAATAGATTTTCAAGTCTGAAAGCAAATTAACACTTTAGCACTCTGGGTAAAATTTTCAGCAGATGACATTTTTAAATATTTTTTTCTTATTTTTTGCCCAAAACAAGATTTGACATTTCATGCAAATTGTCTCCAATGGAGACAATTTGCATGGAAAGTCAAATCCTGTTTTCTGGGAAAAATAAGAAAAATATCACCAATTTGTTGTCTGCTGAATTTGCCCAAAGAGTGGTAAAGGTTTATCTGTAACATGCAAAAATGGGCCTTAGAACATGGCCTAGATCAGCCTGCTGATCCACACCATCTGATCAGAGTGCATACTGTTATATAAAGCTAAGGCCATGATCAGAATACACAAACCCACAGGTTGATCTGGGTCCTAGCTTGTTGCATATGCAGATGACACTTTGAAATATCATTCTTATTTTTCCTAAAAAACAGGATTTGACATTTATTGCAAGTTGTCTCCTCAGCAATAAATGTCAAATTCTATTTTCTAGGAAAAATATTTCAAAGTGTCATCTGCTGAAATTTTTACCCAGCACGCAATGTGTTAATTAATTTTGACACTTCAGTCCAATTTCAATAATTCTGCTTTAGTTAGAAAGCTATTAAGTGCAAGCAAGTGAAAGGGTTCTAGAAAAATCAGAGTTCTAGGTAAAGAAAGAATCCAGTTATGAAATATTTTTTTCTTATTTTTCCATGAAAACATATTTTGGGTTTTCATTAGAAGGGCCTCGATGAGGCACTGCTCTAGTTAGAGCAGTTTTGATGGTGAAGTCAGATGAGCGTCTGACTGGTGATTGGGAAGTCCCGGGTTTGATCCAAGCAGGGTCTGGTAACATTCTTTCTTGGAGACTGATCATGGAATATTTTCTACTGTCATCCTCTTCCCTCTACTGATTCAAAAAAGGCAGTTCACTCTTTTTTTTTGTGGCAACAGAATACACACAAGTACTCGTTAGCTGTTTAGCGAACTAAGCATGCCCAGGAAAAAAGTCTGGGCCCAGGTGTTCAAAGCTAATGATGTCGTTAGTTAACGATTCGTTAAAATTTAAATCAAGTGGTACACAAATATGCTGAAATTTTTTGCTGAAAAAATGTGAGTAGCTTTCGCAGTGCAAAAGCTACTCACATTTTTTCAGCAAAAAATTTCAGAATATTGTATATTGAATCTGCTAAAACAGTTAACGAAATGACCCTTAACGGGCTCGTTAAGCTAACAACACTTTGAACAACCGGGCCCTGGTTAGGTAAACTGATGGTGCTCAACATGACCCCAATAGGTTGACTGTGCTGTAAAACCTCAACACAAACAAAGAAATAAAGCTCTAGTTAGTACATACAATGAACCCTCGTTACAACAACAGCATTTGTTATTAAAGATGTTGCCATTATAATGAATTTGCTGTTGTAAAGAATCCTTAATGGACAGAATGATATGTAAGAAAGGCCTTGTTTTTTCTTATTTCCTCATAGAACATAGGTTTTGGATATGTTAGAATCACCTCTCGAAGGGGATTCTAACAAATATAAAAAACATATGTTCAAAGTATTATATACAATATTCTTGCATAATTTGTGACTAATTATTATGCATAAGCAACGGTTTTGTGACAGTCAAATTGTCATTATAACGAATTTTGTCCTTATATTGAGTGTCGGTGTAAAGAGTGTTGTCTGTACAACAACTTTTGTGGAGAAATTATTTAAACATTCTAGATACGAGGGGATATCAGGTCAATATATTTCTTATTTCTTCATGACAACATATGTTGTGGGTACTCATTAGAAGTGCCTTGGTGAGGCATTTCTTATGAGTACCACAAATTCTGTTTTTGTGGAGAAATAAGAAAACTATCACTATTTTATTGTTGAAAAAAAAAAAGCACTTTATCTGGAGCAATGGAAATAAGAAATATATCATTACCATATTCGACCTAACTACTGCACTGTTCCCTTAGGTTTTTCAAAAATACTGGAAAAACTTGTGGTAAAATATGTACCTACCTATATGAAGGTACACTTTAAAAAAAAAATCAGTGAAGGACTTTATTTATCATTTAATATCAAATGATGCTTATGCGATGTTTTTGTGTTTTTTTTGTTTTTTTTTTTTTCCTGATTTTCTTTATAAAAGCATATGTTGCATCAAATTCAAATGGATACCCACAACATATGCCTTTATAAAGAAGCAGTCAAAAAGTACACTGGCTGTAAATCTGAAGACTACGGAATCGCTTGACTGTGAGCTTATAGGGGAGCTTATAGGGGTATGTGTAGTAATTAGGTCCCATATGATATTTCAAGTTGAAAAAATAAACTGCCTTGTCTAGAGCTATGGACTATAGGAAGTTGTTTTTGTGGACGGGAGAATATAGTGAACCCTCGTTACATTCACAGTATTTGTTCCCAAAGACGTTGCCATTAAAATGAATTTGCTGTTGTACAGAATACTTAATGAGCAGATTGATATGTAAGGAAAGTCTTGTTTTGTTCTTATTTCCTCAATGATTGATTGCGTTGGGGTTTAACGATACGTTAACCCTTGTGGGTCATTTTGTGTCGTCTCCCAGAGAGAGGGAGAGAAGAAATAGAAGAGATAGTAGAGGAGATAACAGACAGGGACAGGGAAGAAAGAGGAACAGGAATGAAAGTAAAGAAACAGAAGAAATAAAAACATTCCCCAAATACCCTTACCTGCTACAAGGATAGCAGGCCTTGTACAAATGTAAGCCAATATCAGTTGGACATCCTGGTGACGTAAGATACACGACACATTCGCCACACCCGACCACCCCCATCCTCATAGAACAAAAGTTTTGGATATTTGTTAAAATCACCTCACTGAGGTGATTGTAACAAACATCCAAAACTTATGTTTCTTTTAATTATTAAATACAATATTCTTGCATAATCTGTGATTAGTTGTTACCTCTCAAGTGGTTTAGCGACAGTCAAATGGTCAATTATAACGAATTTTGTCGTTGTATCGAGTGTCGGTATAAAGAGGTTTGTCTGTAATGTTTTAACTCTAAATGTTTCGACTCCTTATCTGCTTACTATAATTGTTTTAAAATTTGAAAAAATTCCATTTGCCTATGTATTGATGTGTCTAAAAATTGCTGGATGAGTGAAAAATACGTGGACTCTGATCAAATGCAGTGTCTGATCTGGATCTACACTTTAAATACTTAAATAGTGAAAAACAGTAATCTTGTAACTCTCTCCTTCAAGGGGAATGGATACACTGAGCTCTATCAAATTGTTTTTGCTTCCCTTCTAAAAAAAGGGGTTATTCTAAATTAGAATAGAGTCCTTTTCAGAAGGGGTATGGCAAGCAAGACTGCAAACAGGAAATAACTGGATCTGCCCTTTCCTCATTAATGCTTTGCATGCAGGGTAAAAATTTCAGCAGACGACAATTTGAAATATTTTTCTTATTTTCCCTAGAAACTGGATTTGACACTTCATTCAAATTGTCTCCTAGGGAGACAATTTGTACAAAATGCCAGATCCTATTTTCTTGGAAAAATAAGAAAAGTATCATGAGTGTCGCCTGCCCATAGTGTGGTAAATGCTAAAAGTGAAGTGACATTCCAAAAACTTATACAGTCGACTCTCGTTATCTCGAACTCGCTTATCTCGAATAAACGCTTATCTCGAAGTGAAAATCTGGTCCCTGTTTTAATACAGAGATCTACCAACAAACAACAAAATATTGTGGAAAAGAGGAGAAATTGCTCCTTAGGAGCAATTTCTCCTCTTTTCCACAATATTTTCAATATATCTCTAACTTAAGAGTCAAATTACATATTCATTCTGTTAAAGGTGGTTGTTTGATTAATTGTTTTCCTCGGTTCCGCAAATCTGATATGTCGAAGTACGGATATCTCGAAGTATTTCATAGAGTCCCTTGGAGTTCGAGATAACGAGAGTCGACTGTATTAGATTTACGCTCTCAAGCTTTCTGCAGCCACAGAATATAGAGTAATTTATTTACGTGTCACTTTTCATTTGAGTCAGTCTGAGCAGTAACAATATTATTAACGCTTAGCACTCTTGGTAAAAATTTCAGCAGACGACATTTTAAAATATTCTTATTTCTCCCAGAAAACAGGTTTGACATTTCATGCAAATGCATACATGCCATATCTCACACTGTGAGACAAAATCTCACAGAATTTTGGCCCTTCTGGACCCCGTTTCCCACAAGATTTTCAAATCTCACAGAATTTTCATACCATTTAATAAGCTATTTTTTGAAGAACTAGAAATAAATCACACATTAGCATGGCTATCCCAAGCTGAATTCATTAAAATAATGGCTTTTAACTTACTTATGTAAGCTTGAAGGTGATTTTCATAAAAATCTCACAGAATTTCATCAAATCTCCCCTAAAGATTTGCAAAACCTCACAGATTTCTGTCAACAGCTAATGGCATGTATGCAAATGTCAAATCCTGTTTTCTTGGAAAAATAAGAAAAACATCACCAATTTGTCGTCTGCTGATTTAGCCCAGAGAGAGGTAAAGGTTAAACATGCATATGGTGTTCTCCAATTATTGTCCACCTAAATTTGTTTGAATGCCTCTCCATTTTCAGAGATTTATTTCAAAGCTAAGAGTACAGAAGAGTAATCAATTCTTTACCATACAAATCCATAAAACTTGGGGTTAAATTTCAAGATTCAATTTTACAAGAGCTCTGAAAACTATTGTAATTTTTTTGGCAGTTCTCATATTACTGTCTCCTCCCAGTTAAATTTAATATTTTGCAAGTTGTAGTGAAGTTACTAGAAAATCATTTAAAGAAAGTCATTACTGAGTTTATTTTCATTCAAGAACAGCCCTTCTTTGGAAATAAAAAACATGGATATTTTTTGTTACAATAGTATTTCGAAAGTACCCCACCTGAATTTTAGCATTTTGGCAGTTTTTCCTTTTTTATTAATTAAAACACAAATAAACCAGGGCCCAGTTGTTCAAAGCTAACGATGTCGTTAGTTAACGATTCGTTAAAATTTACATTGAGTGATACGCAAATATGCTGAAATTTTTTGCTGAAAAAATGTGAGTAGCTTTTGCAGTGCAAAAGCTACTCACATTTTTTCAGCAAAAAATATCAGAATATTGTGTATTGAATCTGCTAAAATAGTTAACGAAATGACCCTTAATGAGCTTGTTAAGCTAACGACGCTTTGAACAACCGGGCCCAGATTTTGATGAAAATCACATTTAGAATATGTTAACTGTACTTAATTCCAAGTATGAAAGTGTAATATATCCAGTACTCTCTGTAGTTTTGAAAATTGAAGGGTGTACAATAACATGAGAAGTGGCCATAATATGACGTGTTTGTGAGACATGTTTAGTTTTTCTTTTCTGAAATCCCTTGTAAACATAAGAGTAAATCTTCATGAATGACACTAGTTTATAAAAGAAAGCATTCACAAATAAAAGGCTGGTTTTCTGTACTGATATTTTATGAGTGCTGTTTTATCTTTACTGATTCATTCTGCATTGAGACACTTCTAATGAGTACCCACAACATATGTTTTCGTGGAGAAATAAGAAAAATATCAATATTTGGATACCCTCTAATTCTGAGAGCTATAGTCATTTCATACTGTAATAATCCTAAGTATCAGAACAAATTATCAACTTACCATACACTACCTCTTGATGTGTCTAAAATATTGGTGTATGTATGGCAAACAGTGTAGACTCTGATCAGATGCCACATACTGCAGCGTCTAATCTGGGTCTACACTGTTTGCAAAAGCCTATCTGTCCCAATACTTAGGGTTATATCGGTACCTTTATTAAATATAACATGGCCTGCTGTAGTTGTTCCTTTGTAAGGGCTGCCACCGGTAGATTGTCGCCATCTCTTGATCTCACTTCAGACTTCTCACCTAAAATAAACGAATAGTTTCAGACATAAGAAGCCTCAGCAAAAACTGTATTTACCCTAAATATTCTGACACCTTGACTCCTCACCATACTTGTCGAATATTTGAACAATTTCATTAAACTTCTTGCCATGTGTCTAAAAGCTGCTGAATAAGTGGCTCATAAGGCGCAAGGAGGATTCTAATGTGGAAAGCATACTGCAAATTTGTTTGTGTTGAGGTTTTACGGCCCAGTCAACCCTTTGGGGTCATGTCAAGCGTGGTCAGTTTACCTAACCACACTTTTACTGGGCACGCATAGTATTTAAGTGGTTAACCAGCTTAGAGGACAATGCGTGCACATTCTTTCGCCAGAAACTGACAACTGCCCTTCTTGAATCAGAGGAAAGGAGAGAATGATCATAGAAAATATTTCATAATTAATCTCCACGAAAGAATGTTGCCGACCCGGCAGGGGATGAACTCACAACAGCCTGATCACCAGTCGGACTGAGCCACCCAGGCCGGCTATACTACAAGTAGTCAGAATGGTGGAGACATGTTTTATGACACCAGTGAACCACTATGGTCAGCTAACACTTATACTTTTTAGGTACAAGCTAATCAAAATGGGCAGGATTCTGCCTGTGAGATGAGAAAAATGATGCAGGGTGTTGATGAAGCTGAAATTTGCAGCTGTTTGTCATGTTTATTATAGAGGAAATACAATTTTTATTGTTGTTTTAATATAAAATGTGCTTACCATCTTGTGTAGTGATGATGTTTTCCATGTATTTGCAAGATATGAGGTGGTTATTGCCAAAACAGATCAGATCATTCAATGAAAACCGACAAGAGAACAGCCTGTTCCAGTTGTTACATTGCATATGGTAAACTGGTGACCAGTTAAACCTAGTTCTGCTGAACCCGGATATACCCTGCCTTTGCAAACAGTGTAGATCCAGATCAGTTGGCTTTTGTTTGCCATTAGGTATGAGAATTTATAGCAATAATCCGGATCAAGTAATCTGATTGGCTGAAAATTAGAAGTGGGCATGGCATCTTAATTTATTCAGCAGGACAAGGGTTAATTATATTTCTATTGATACTGATATTGTTTTACAGTGACAAATAGTACGCACTTTGCCTCATGGTGAGAGGGTGGTGAGGAGTCATTTTTTCATGATAAATGATGGGTCAAGAATCATGTTCTCACTTACACTTCTATACACATACTCACCTTGTGTTGTGGTGACAGGTGGTGTTTTCCTTGTTGTTGACAGGAATGCCATTGGAGACAGCAGCTCTGTTGACAGGGATGCAGCTGCCGTAGCTAGGTTAGGATTCTGTGGCTGGAGACATAAATACTGTTTTATTATTTTTTAGTAAACACACTTTGAATGTAAGTAGTCTCTATTTTAAAATATTGTTCTTATTTTCCTGAAACTAGGGCCTGACATTTCATTCAAATTAATTCGAAATTAGCCCACACAAATTAGGACACAAATGTTGACAGATGGATGGACAAAAACAACAACAAAGAAGAGGTCCATGGACCACTACGCTCACCTCAGAGCTCAAGAGGGCGAACAAGTCCGCTTCTGCAACCTTAACAATTTATGCAATTTTAATACAGGGGCATAAGAGGAACATTTGTGTGAAATTATTTTGAAATTGAAATTGTTGACGACTAATGACAGACCACAAATGACTAACAACAGACACAGGGCTATCACAATAGCTAACCTTGAGCACCTTGTGCTCAGGTGAGCTAAAAAACAGACCCATGTTGCATGTTTACTAAAGCAAGTGCAAAAAAAACCCCAAACAAACCTGGGTTTGACATGCCATGCTAATGTCTCTTGGAGGAGTCAAGTAACATGAAATGTCAAGCATTTTTCAAAGCAATGATGAAACATTTTATAGTGATTTCTGCTGATATTTTAATTTGGCAGTCACCCAGTCTGCTACTATCACTGCATTTCATGTTTTATCTTATAGCTCCTACCTCCATATTCAGTACTCTTTTGGGGCAGATACAAAACTAACTTCTACAAAACTGCCTAATTCACATGAATAAAAATGTTCATAGCTTCAGATAGGAGGGGGTATCCCCATATTATTTTTCTTAGTTCTCCATGAAAATGTATGTTGTGGGTACTCATTAGAAGTGCCTCGCAGTGGCACTTCTAATGAGTACCACAATATGGAGAAAGAAAAATATCAGTACTTTTTGACTGAAAAAGTTGCCTTATCTGGGGCTATGAATATTTACTTTTTTATTAAAAAAAAAAAAAAAAAAAAAAGTGCATTATCTGGAGATATGAATAAGAGTTGTCTTACCTTGTCCATTAATGCTGTATACCCAGTGGCACCGCCTGATGATTGTAACAATTCCCCCGGTGTGAGTAATGAGGCAGTCTTCGTACTCACAGGCTCTTTTGCCATAGCACTACTCCTGCTATCAGCGTCCCTGTGAGGAGATATTCTTCTCGAGTCCGCATCTCCACGAGGAGATATTTTACTTACAAGCTCTGCTTCTGATGACACTGATTTTGACCTTGACTTTTTACTATCCTTCTGACTAGAACTGAATGATGTGAGATTTCCAGATATCATTTGGGGTTGGGTACCTTTTACGGCAAATGGGCCTCCTTCTGTAGCCGGTGCCTTGGGGACACTGTCTTTGGGTATGGGCTTAGGTATGTTTGGGGATGGTCCCCTGTAGGCGGGATGGGTGGGTGGGGGCTGAGTTAAGTCTGGAAGGACAGTGTCCATTGCACCAGGATGATTAGCAGCATGTGGTTGAATTTGATGTTTCTCGATTTCAGACACCATTGAACCGGACGACATGATGTGTTTGAGTAAGGGTGGATACTCTTCGCTGTCTGGAGGTTTCTGTGGCTCTGGGGCTCTTGTTGTGCTTGCTGACATAGAGACAGACCTGTGAAGAGACACAGAGACCATAGTTCTAAGTATTTTACACTTAGCATGCTGGATAAAAATTTAGAAATACTTTTCTTATTTTTCCCAGAAGGAAATAAGGAGAAAATTTGCATGAAATGTTAATGCCATTTTTTCAGGGAAAATAAAAAAACTATCATCAATTTTTGCACACTGAGTAGTTAAGCTTAAACCAAAAAAAAATTTACCCCAAGTATTCGGACACCTTATTGACTTCTAAAATTTGAACAAGTCCATTTGACTATCTGTTCATTTGTCTAAACTACTGTTGGATGAGTGGCAAAAAGTGTAGACCCTGATCAGATGCCATATTCTGCAGCCACTGATCTGGGTTGACACTTGTTTCCCCAGGCCTGTCTGTCTGAATGCTCAGGGTAATTACAGTACTTTTTTCTTAAAAAAAAAAACCAACAAAAAAAAAAACCTTACCATTATTCATTATTACCTTTCTTCTTGAATTTTTAGCATATTTACCGTATGTCCTCACTGTCTGAAATATACATCTAGGCTTCTCTTTGTATGCTATGGCATATTTACCTATCAGATCTGCAGTTGCAAATCAGCCGTACAAGTGGAGCAATTATTTATTCATTATTTCTTGATTATAAAGATGCCTGAGACACTGTCATGGAAAAACATTTTAATAAGCTTACTATCTGCTTTTATTTCAATATTAACATTGGTTTACCATATTTAGCCATAGTATTTGAACAGACAGGCCTGAGCACACAGAGCAGATCCAGATCAGATGCCACAGAATGCGGCATCTGATCAGGGACTACACTGTTTGCTACAGGAGCAGGTTTTACACACATCACCAGGTAGTAAAAAAGGCAATTATTATCATAAAGAATTTCAGATAAAACAAGAATTCTGCAGAAGGCCAAGTCACAACTACTGGGGCCTGTTAGGATTATAATAGACCTACAGGTAATCACCATAATTCATGTAAAGACTGATAAAATCAACAGACTGTGAAATTCAAGTTGTATGAATATGGTTTTTGATTGACTGATTGTTTTGGGTTTAACAACATGCCAACCCCTGTGGGTCATTTTGTGTTGTCTCCCAGAGAAAGGGAGAAAAGAGATAGAAGAGATAGTAGAGGAGTAGAAAGACAGGGACAGGGAAGAAAGAGGAAAAAGAATGAAAGTAAAGAAACAGAATAAAACATTCCCCTTCTACCCTCACCTGCTACAAGGAAAACAAGCCTTGCCCAGCTACAAGCCAATATCAGCTGGATGCCTCGGTGATGTAAGATAGAAGAATTTCAGATAAAACTAGAGCTGGTGTTTGTAAAACACTATGCCCCCAACTGCCTGACTCTAACACTGCTTGACTCCAACACTGCTTGCCCATGACGGTAACAACAGTACAAATATACGAGATTTCAATTTTATTTTATCAAAGGGAAATAACTCTAAAATAGGAGATAATTGGGATAAGAAAAAAATACGGGTCACCTATTTTTTCATGAGGAATCAAAATATGAAATTTCAAAACATTAGCATACAATGGTTCTAAACTTATGCTATACACAATAAAGCAACAACATTAAATGGCCAGAAATCGCGAAGGGCCATAACTCCCAACATTTCATTTAATTTGTTCAAAATTTAATCAGGTGATCTCCTCCTCCATCCCAATCAGTATACCAAATATCATGGATCTGGATTAAATACTTTTTCAGATATCTTGCTGACAAGGTCAAAATGCCTAGAACTACAAAGCGCAATAACTACGTTGATTTTTCAGGGAATTCCCTAAAAAACAAATCAGGTAATCTCCACATCATCCCCAATCAGCACATAATATTTCAAGACCCTAGCTTAAGTTCTTTTCAAGACATCTTGCTGACAAAGTCAAAAGGCGCAGAACCGCAAAGGGCCGTAACTTCATCAATATTTTCATGGAATTCTCTCAAAATATAATCAGGTAATTTACACATCATTCCCACTCACTATATCGAATTTCAAGAACCCAGCTTAAATACTTTTCAAGATATCTTGCTCACAAGATTTAATTCCAATTTTTTTTTCAAAGGGGCATAGCTCTAAACAAACATGCAGGACAAGGAAAAAAATATGGGTCAGCTATTTTTTCATTGGGAACCCAAATATAAAATTTCAAAACCCTAGCATGCAGAGTTCTTAAGATATGGCAAGCACAAAAAAAGCTTGACAAACGGACAGACGGACAAACGAAGGCAAAATAATATGCCCCATTAATTTCATTCGATACTGGGGGCATAATCAGGTCATCTACTCATCGCTACCAATCTATTCATCAAGTTTCAAGGCTCCAGCTTCAACAGTTTTTTAGATATTTTGCTGACAAGGGAAACATGCCCAAATTTACAAAGGGTCATTACTTACGAAATATTTTTCAGAATTTACACAAAAGTTAATCAGGTCATCTACTCATCATTACCAATCAATTCACCAAGTTTCAAGTCTAGCTCTAACAGTTTTTGAGATATTTTGCTGACAAGATAAAAATGTAAAAAATTACAAAGGGCTTCAAAAACTAATCAGGTCATCTACTCATCACTATAAATTCATTTATTAAGTTTCAAGGCTCTAGCTCTAATAGTTTTTGAGATATTTTGCTGACAAGGTAAAAATGCACAAAATTACAAAGGGCCATAACTCAAGAAGTAGTTTTCAAAATTTATTCAAAAGTTAATCAGGTTGTCTACTCATCACTACCAGTCTATTCATCAAGCTTCAAAGCTCTAGCTCCAATGGTTTTTGAGATATTTTGCTGACAAGGTAAAATTGCACAAAATTACAAAGGGCCTAACTCATGAAGTATTTTTCAGAATTTCTTCAAAAGTTAATCGGGTTTCATCTACTGATCACTACAAATCCATTTACTAAGTTGCAAGGCACTAGCTCAAACAGTTTTTGAGATATTTTGCTGTCCAGGTGAAAATTCCCAAAATTACAAAAGGGCATAACTCAAGAAGTATTTTTCAAAATTTCTTCAAAAGTTAATCAGGTTGGCTCCTCATCACTACCAGTCTATTCATCAAGCTTCAAGGCTCTAGCTTTAATAGTTTTTGAGATATTTTGCTGACAAGGTAAAAATGCCCAAAATTACAAAGGGCCATAACTCATGAAGTATTTTTCAGATTTTCTTCAAAAGTTAATCAGGTCATCTACTCATCACTACAAATCCATTTAGTAAGTTTCAAAGCTCTAGCTCTAACAATTTTTGAGATATTTTGCTGACAAGGTAAAAATGCCCAAAATTACAAAGGCCATAACTCCAGAAGTGTTTTTCAAAATTTCTTCAAAAGTTAATCAGATTGTCTACTTATCACTACCAGTTTATTCATCAAGTTTCAAGCCTCTAGCTCCAATGGTTTTTGAGATATTTTGCTGACAAGGTAAAAATGTCCAAAAATTCAAAGGACCATAACTCATTAAGTGATTTTCAGAATTTCTTCAAAAGTTAATCAGGTCATCTACTCATCACTATAAATCCATTTACTAAGTTTCAAGACTCTAGCTCAAACAGTTTTTGAGATATTTTGCTGACAAGGTATAAATGCCCAAAATTACAAAGGGCCATAACTCAAGAAGTATTTTTCAAAATTTCTCCAAAAGTTATATAGGTTGTCTACTCATCACTACCAGTCTATTCATCAAGTTTCAAGGCTCTAGCTTCAATAGTTTTTGAGATATTTTGCTGACAAGATTGCATCCATATTTTTTCAAAAGGCCATAACTCAGAAAAGGGGCATAATCCTGTCAAGAAAAAAAAATACCTGTCAGCTATTTTTTCATGAGGAATCCATATAAGAAATTTCAAAACAGTAGCATTCAACGTTCTGAAGTTATGCTATGCATCAAAAAGCGTGACGAATGGACGGACGGATGAACAACCCACAAGCAATATGCCCCTCCAACTTCTTTGAAGTTGGGGGCATAACAAGAATTCTGCAGAAGGCCAAGTCACAACTACTGGGGCCTGTTAGTATTATAATAGACCTAATCACAATAATTCATGAAAAAAGAATGACAAAAGCAACAGACTGTGAAAGATTGGTCATTGGCAAAATACCACAGTGTTTGAGTCCCCGATTAAAGAGGATGTGTATCCCAGGTTGGATGATTGTAAGTCATATGATTGCTGTAAATGTCCTGAATTTTTGTACATCAAAGTGTATGACATAATGACATATGCAAACAATGCAGAGCCTGATAGACTGCTCCTGAAGGAGCAGTCTATCAGGGTCTACACTGTTAGCCATTCCACTAAGTATTTTTAAAACAAACTGCATAAAAAGCAAAATTTTGACAAAAACTAGAGCTGGTGTTTGTAAAACACTATGCCCCCAACTGCCTGACTCTAACACTGTTTGACTCCAACACTGCTTAGCCATGACGGTAACAACAGTACAAATATATGATTTCAATGTTATTTTATCAAAGGGAAATAACTCTAAAATAGGAGATGATTGGGATAATAAAAAAATACGGATCACCTATTTTTTCATGAGGAATCAAAACATGAAATTTCAAAACATTAGCATACATGGTTCTAAACTTATGCTATACACAATAAAGCAACAACATTAAATGGCCCGAAATTGCGAAGGGCCATAACTCCAACATTTCATTTAATTGGTTCAAAATTTATTCAGGTGATCTCCTCCTCAATCCCAATCAGTATACCAAATATCATGGCTCTAGCTTAAATACTTTTTGAGATATCTTGCTGAAAAAGTCAAAATGCCTAGAACTACAAAGGGCCATAACTACATCAATTTTTCATGGAATTCCCTAAAAAACAAACCAGGTAATCTCCACATCATCCCCAATCAGCATATAATATTTCAAGACCCTAGCTTAAGTGCTTTTCGAGAAATCTTGCTGACAAGGTCAAAATGAGCAGAACTGCAAAGGGCCGTAACTTTATCAATATTTTCATGGAATTCTCTCAAAATATGATCGGGTAATGTACACATCATTCCCACTCACTGTATCGAATTTCAAGAACCCAGCTTAAATACTTTTCAAGATATCTTGCTCACAAGATTTAATTCTGATTTTTTTCAAAGGGGCATAACTTTAAATAAACATGCTAGACAAGAAAAAAAAATACGGGTTGGCTATTTTTTCATTGGGAACCCAAATATAAAATTTCAAAACCCTAGCGTGCAGGGTTCTTAAGATATGGCATGCACAAAAAAAGCTTGATGAACGGACAAACAGTCGGATGGACAAATGAAGGCAAAATAATATGCCCCATCAATTTCATTCGAAACTGGGGGCATAATCAGGTCATCTACTCATCGCTACCAATCTATTCATCAAGTTTCAAGGCTCCAGCTTCAATAGTTTTTGAGATATTTTGTTCACAAGGGAAACATGCCCAAATTTACAAAGGGCCATTATTTATGAAATATTTTTCAGAATTTACAAAAAAAATAATCAGGTCATCTACTCATCACTACCAATCAATTCACCAAGTTTCAAGTCTCTAGCTCTAATAGTTTTTGAGATATTTTGCTGACAAGATAAAAATGCCCAAAATAACAAAGGGGCATAACTCAAGAAGTATATTTCAAAATTTCTTCAAAAGTTTATCAGGTTGTCTACTCATCACTACCAGTCTGTTCATCAAGTGTCAAGGCTCTAGTTCCAACAGTTTTTGAGATATTTTGCTGACAAGGTAAAAATGCCCAAAATTACAAAGGGCCATAACTCATGAAGTATTTTTCAGAATTTCTTCAAAAATTAATCAGGTCATCTACTCATCACTACAAATCCATTTACTAAGTTTCAAGGCTCTAGCTCTAACAGTTTTTGAGATATTTTGCTGACAAGATAAAAATGCCTAAAATTACAAAGGGGCATAACTCAAGAAGTATATTTCAAAATTTCTTCAAACGTTTATCAGGTTGTCTACTCATCACTACCAGTCTATTCATCAAGTTTCAAGGCTCTAGCTTCAATAGTTTTTGAGATATTTTGCTGACAAGTTAAAAATGCCCTAAATTACAAAGGGCCATAACTCATGAAGTGTTTTTCAGAATTTCTTCAAAAGTTAATCAGGTCATCTACACATCACTACAAATCCATTTACTAAGTTTCAAGGCTCAAAATCTAACAGATTTTTAGATATTTTGCTGACAAGGTAAAAATGCCCAAAATTACAAAGGGCCATAACTCAAAAGGTATTTTTTAAAATTTCTTCAAAAGTTAATCAGGTTGTCTACTCATCACTACCAGTCTATCCATTAAGTTTCAAGGCTCTAGCTCCAACGGTTTTTGAGATATTTTGCTGACAAGATAAAAATGCCCAAAATTACAAAGGGCCATAACTCATGAAGTATTTTTCAGAATTTCTTCAAAAGTTAATCAGGTCATCTACTCATCACTACAAATCCATTTACTAAGTTTCAAGGCTCTAGCTCTAACAGTTTTTGAGATATTTTGCTGACAAGGTAAAATTGCCCAAAATTACAAAGGGCCACAACTCAAGAAGTATTTTTCAAAATTTCTTCAAAAGTTAATCAGGTTGTCTACTCATCACTTCCAGTCTATTCATCAAGTTTCAAGGCTCTAGCTTTAATAGTTTTTGAGATATTTTGCTGACAAGATTGCATCCATATTTTTTCAAAGGGCCATAACTCAGAAAAGGGGCATAATTCTGTCAAGAAAAAAAATACGTGTCAGCTATTTTTTCATGAGGAATCCATATATGAAATTTCAAAACAGTAGCATTCACGGTTTTAAAGTTATGCTATGCATCAAAAAGCGTGACGAACGGACGGACGGACGGACGGACGGACGGATGGAAGGACGGACAGACGGACGGACGGACGGACGAACAACCCAGAAGCAATATGCCCCTCCAACTTCTTTGAAGTTGGGGGCATAAAAAAGTATGGAATAAAGTATTCGAAATTTAAGGATATTTAGCGTAATCAGAAATGGAGCTAAATGCTAGATATATGCAAAAAATGACAGTTATTAGACCTAGTAATATAGGTCAAGGTCATAAAATGATGTCAGTTCCTGACTGCCTACCCGAGTCCCAAACATGTAAGGTTTGACGACTGTAAGTCATGAGTTTATCAGCACTGGAACTAAATGTCAAGGTTGATGTAAAATATATGAAGTCAATGAGTTTAAGTTGGAGTTTTAAGGCTAAGACACCACTGTTAAGGTCATGTTGAGCTGGTAAGTTGACATACTCAAACTTTTACTGGGCAGGTTTAATCCTCTAAGCAGTTAACCAGTACTTGTGCACATACTTTTGCCAGAAACTAACAATTGCCCTTCTTGAATCTGCGGATGGGTGAAAACAATGGTGGAAATGATTTTATGATCTTCACAAAAGCCTTGTGGCTGAGCTGGGATTCACAGTCATCTAACCATGAAATGTAGATCAGGATGAGACTAACAATGAATTTCTGTTTCATGTGATTTGTAGGTTATTGTGTTAAACATAATATCACAGTTTATTCACTCCCAGACTCTGAGGGATCCTCCAATCCTTACTTACCTCTGTACTGCCGGGGGCTTGCTCGGAGCACTTGGGTTCAGGGTGGTTCCCTGCTGTTGTAGACTAGCTGTTCTGAAGAGGGCATCTAGACTAATTGGAGCAGTTCCTGGCGTGGTCCCCGCACCTGGATCTTCTTGACCTTTGAATAAATGCGACTTTAACCTTTAGAACTCTCTGGCCAAATTCAGCAGAAAATAAACTGATAATATTTTAATTTTTCCCAGGAAATAGGCTCCGATATTTCATGCAAATTGTCTCCTGACAATCTGCATGAAATGTCAGAGCCTATTTTCTGGGAAAAATAAGAAAAAATATTTAAAAAATGTCATCTGCTGAAATTTTTCCCTGCATGCTAAGTGTTACCTTTTAGGTGTCAAAATTTGTTACCTAGCTTTATAAACTTTTCCTCTGATGTGCCAAGACACACATTACAAAAATAAAGTACATTGTCTTAAAATCATCCTGCAGTGTTGTCGTCCATCTTAAGAAATAACTACAAGTCTTACAGTTTCTGATGAAAACATATTAGGGTTAATTTAATGAAAAATAAGTGCTACCTGAATTTGCACAATTTTAAGGTTCACATTAGGATCTTTAGGGACATTGGTTATCAAACAAATAGAAAGATATTTGTTGAAGTTTGTGTGGCACCTGTGTACTAAAGTATTAAAATAAGCACCAGAAAAGAAAGAGTAGTCATCCTTGTTTAGCTCAGTAAGATTAAACAATCAGTGAAGAAAAATAACTGTAAAATTTTACAGTATGTAGACTTTAATCTGGGTGAATGCTTGGGAAAAAATTCCAACAGACAAAATTTTGAAATACAGTCGACTCCCGTTATCTCGAATTCCAAGGGACTGTCTGAAATACTTCGAGATATCTGTACCTCGATGTATCAGGTTTGCAGAATTGAAGAAAAATAAATCGAACAACCACATTTCACAAATGTATACGTAATTTGACTCCTGGAGTTAGAGATATATTGAAAATATTGTAGAAAAGAGGAGAAATTGCTCCTTAGGAGCAATTTCTCCTCTTTTCCACAATATTTTGTAACCTGTTGTTAGATTTTCATGTTTAATCAGGGACCAGATTTTCACTTCGAGATAAGAGGTAATTCGAGATAAGGGAGGTCGAGATAACGAGAGTCGACTGTATCTTCTTAATTTTCCAAGAAAATAGGCTCTGACATTCCATGCCATTGTCTCCTTTGCATCATTACGAAACATGCCTATCCAAATACATTGAAAATTTCACCACCAAAACTGAAAGTTTTCAGATAAAAATTCTGATATTTTTCATATTCCTGCTCAAAACATAGTTTGTGGGTACTCGTTAGAACTGCCTCACCAAGGTGGTTCTAACAAGTACCCACAATCTATAATTTTGAGCAGAAATAAGAAAAATAATGCATACTCCTGTAAACCCCAGTTTTATAATATAGAAGTGGGGTTTAAGGTGGGTAAAAATTATGTAGGTATGTTTTCGTGATGTGAAATGTCAGAGCCTGTTTTCTGGGAAAAATCAGAAAAAAATATTTCAAAATGTTGTCTGCTGATTTTTTCCCCAGCATGCTAACTGTTAACTTTCAGGTGTCAGAATTTGTTACCCAAAACTTCATTTTTTTCCTCTGGTGTACCAAGACAGACATAGTAAAAAATAAAGAGCAAAGTCTTAAAATCACCCTGTAGTGTTTAAGTTCAGATTAAGACAGAATTACATAGCTTCAGATAAGACACTTTTTTTGAAATAAAAAAGTTCTGATACCCACAACATATGTTTTCAAATTATATTACCGTATTCGACCTAATAACCGTGTGCTTGGGTTTTTCAAAATTACTGTGAAAACTTGTATTAAATTATGTATCCACCTACTATAAGTAAAACAAGATCAGCAATTGACTTATTTAATGGTGCTTACGCGATGTTTCTTTTTTTTTTTTTTTATTCCTTTTTTCTGATATTCTTTCTAAAAGCATATGTTGTGGGTACTCATTTGAATTGCATCGACAAGTCGATGCAATTCAAATGGGTACCCACAACATATGCCTTTATAAAGAAGTAGACAAAAAGTACACTGGCTGTAATCTGAAGACTACAGAATTACTTGATTGTGCGCTTATAGGGGTATGTGCAGTAATTAGGTCGAATACGGTAGATTAAATTAGATCAATAAATTAGATCAATCAAATTTGATCAAATTAATTAGAGAAAATATTATCTGGATACCCCCTCTTATATGGCGCTATAGAGCTTTATGCAAGCTTTCCAGCACTACCTGAAAAAATTAGGTCTAAACTGAGAGCTAATTTAATGAAAAAATTAGGGCTATTTGGCTATTTGTATATTTTAGGCTAAAATTAGATTTTCAGGGAAATAGGTTACAAAAAAAAAATTGATATATTTGTAGCATGCGTCTTTTTTTCATTCTTTTTTTTTTTTTTTTCAAACATTTGGCTTCTCTCCCTTCCTTCAATTCTCTCCAAAGTCACTAGCTTATTTTTATCCAGCATTATACCTTGGTTTCTTAAAGGCCAGACACACAAAAGGAAATTTTTCATAATAAAGATGATGATGGAGGATCAAGGAGTGGTGATGAGTACACTCAACATACTATTATTGTGTAGATCAAAAAGATATCTCTAAATTATCACCATTTGCTTCCTGATCTCGTGCCATGATTAACCCTCAAGTGGCTCAAACTACCCATATCGCGAACAAATTTCCATGGTCCCAAAGATGTTCGAGCCATTGAGGTTCAACTGTACTGTGGTATAAACATATATTGTGGTGTACACATATGTTGTGGAAAAATTTGCTTACCGTATTCGATCTAATTACCACACATACCCCTGTAAGCGCACAGTCAAGAAATTCCGTAGACTTCAGATTACAGCCTGTGTACTTTTTCTTTACATCCTTATAAAGGCATATGTTGTGGGTACTCATTTGAATTGAATCTACTTGTTGATGCAATTCAAATGAGTACCCACAACATATGCCTTTATAAAGAAAATCAGAAAAAATCGCATAATCATCATCGAATAAGTCCTTTTCTGATCTTTTTTATAGTGTATCCTTAGTAGGTAGATACATATTTTACCCACAACTGAGTGTTCCCAGTTATTTTGAAAAACCTTAGCGCACAGTGCGGTAATAAGGTCGAATACGGTATTTGGTTTATAGCCCTTTAATGTGGAACTGTGAACATTTTATTCTTAAGCCTTAAACTGCCAATCACAACAACTGTCGTCTGCTTTGTCATCTGCTTGTGATTTTAAAAGTCATTTTTGCAAACAGTGTGGACCCTGATCAAACTGCTCCTCTAAGAGCAGTCTGATCAGGGTCCACACTGTTTGCCTGTATGCAAAAATAGGTTTGAAAAGTTTGTAAGAATATTCAGCAGACGACATAAACAGACATTTTCAGATGCAGGTTTTCCTGGCATTTTAAGGGTTAAGCACCCTATGGTAAATGCATTTGATAACAAACTTAGCAGATATTTTCTGGGTTTGAAATTTAATTCAAACTGGCTCCTTTGACAATATTTCACATGAAATGTCAAACCCCCTTTTCTGGAAAAAAGATAAAAGATATTGCAAAATCTCATCTTTTTACCCAATATGTGAAGTGTTAAAACAACTTTCTTTCTGAAAAGGAGGCTTGACATTTCATATAAATCATTCAAATGAAATGCAAACCTTCAGCAGTCTAAATTTTTAACACTTTATAGCATACTCAGTAAGCATTTCAGCAGATACCATTTTGAAATATTGTTTTCTTACTTTTTTCCAGACAACAGAATTTGGCATTTCATGCAAAATGTCTGCTTTTTGCAGAAAATGAATTGCTGATTTTTTTTCCTGAGAGTCCAAAAAGTTAACCCTTAAAGCACTAATTACAACTATAGCAGACATTTTGATAATTTATTTATTTTTTTTCTGAGAAATTAAGGCTTGGCAGTTCATGTGAATCTTCTGCCTAGCAGATGATTTACATGAAATGCCAAGTCGTGATTTTTTTGAAAAAAAAAAAAAAAAAAAAAAAAACATAAAAAAAAAATTTAGAATGTTGTCTGCTAAAATTTTGCTTAGCACTTTAAGGGTTAATACAACAAGAGTTCTTACCAAGAAATGGAAAATTAAATAAGTGCAATTTACCATGGGACGAGGGGAAAAGAAAAGAAAAGTATGATTTACCAGTCAGTCTTTGATCGGACTCTGGCATCTTCAGTGGCATAGGTCGTATAATATTGTTGGCTTTTGTAGCTGCTGCATTGGGGTTGTCTATCATTGGCTTAGGTTCTGTCTTCCGCTGATCATCCCCGGACGTACCCCTTGTCTAGTAGAATAAAACAGCAGACATAACTATAATCATGTGTCTTAACGCTTAACACTCTGTGTAAAATTTTCAGCAGACGACATTTTCAAATATTTTTCTTATTTTTTCCCTGAAAAAAGGATCTGACATCTCCAATGGAAATATTTGCATGAAAAGTCAAATCCTGTCTTCTGGGAAAAATAAGAAAAATATCATGCTTGTCATCTGCTGAATTTGCCCAGAGAGTGGTAAAGGTTAAACTGTCTTGCTTCTAATAACCCTAAGCAAATTTGTAGCAGATGACATTATAAAATTGATTTTAATATTTTTCAGAGAAAATAAGTCTTGACATTACATGTGGATTGTTTGCTAGGCAGTAGGCAGACAATCCACATGAAATGTCAAGCCTTATTTTCCCTGAAAAAATACAAAAAAAAATGTTTTCTGCTGCCGTTGTGTTTGGCACTTTACGGGTTAATCCAAAAATCCTTCCCTCCTAGCTCATTTTCTATCTTAGACCTTTAACCCTTAAAGAGTCATTCATAACAGCACAGATGACATTCTGAGCCCAGTTGTTCAAAGCATCGTTAACTTAACAAGCTTGTTAGTAGTCAAAATGTTAACTGTTCTAGTAAGTACAATATCTAATTCACAGCTGGGTATTTTTGCTGAAAAAATGTGAATGCAAAAGCTACTCACATTTTTTCAGCAAAAATATAAGAGTATACGCCATATTTAATGATCAAAGTTTTAACGATACGTTAACTAATGACATCATCGGTTTTGAACAACTGGGCCCCGTATATTAAATTTTCTGAGAAAATAAGCCTTGATACTTATTACATGTGGTTCATATACAATACAATGCCTTCTTTCCTCTAAAACTGTACACCACAACCTCTTTATAACACTACTGTTGGGGTCCATAGCATAAACTGTGTTAGTTATAATCCAAACAAAAATGTATAGATTATATTGAAAAATCACCATTTATGGTCATTTTTCAATATAATCTATGCATTTTTGGGATCCATCTTTGAACCGCGTTATATCCAAAATCGTGTTATAACGAACCGTGTTATAAAGAGGTTGTAGTGTATTTAGAATGTCGTATGCTACAATTTTGAATGGAACTTTCAGGGTTAAAAGTCAAAATGAACTCGAGCTGTCAGAGAATCTGACTATAGCCCTGCTGCAGCTCTATCAGAGGAGAAAATACATATAGTGTTGAAATATTTTGAATTCATCCTTACCAGATAACACCAATAGGACATGGTAACATGGTATCGTAAAACCTATCAAGGGATTTTAATCAATGAGTTATGAGCCCTTAGCCCTGATTCCTGAATACAAGATCATCAACCAACTGTCCATGCATGTACCACTTTTTCAAAGCCCCCAAGTGTGGTATAAGTTTCAATGAAGCAGGACCACCAACATAAAAGTTATTGAGCAATATGCATTTTCATTTTTTGAAAACCTACCAAGGGACATAACTCCAAGAGTTATGAACCCTTGGCCCCTATTCCGGTATACACGATACTTCCAGTCATTGTCCATGTTTATACGAATTTTTAGCTTTCATAGTTCCTGAGAAATCTGTAACGAAAATTTTCAAGAATGGCAAAATTTGAAAACCTATCAAGGGACATAACTCCAAGTGATATGGGCCCTTGACCACCATTCTGCCAATACATCTTCCTTACCTTAAAGACCAAGTGTGGTATAAATTTCATCGAAGTAGGACCACAAACATAAAGTTATTGAGCAAAATGCATTTTAATTTTTTGAAAACCTACTACGGGACATAACTCTAAGAGTTAGGGACCCTTGGCCCCTATTCCTGTATATACGATACATCCAGTCATTGTCTAAGTTTAAACAAACTTTCAGTTTTCTAGCTTTCATAGTTCCTGAGAAATCTGTTACAAAAATTTTCAAGAATGGCAAAATTTGGAAACCTATGACGGGACATAACTCCAAAAGTTATAGGCCCTGGGCCACCATTCTGCCACTACACCTTCCTTACCTTAAAGACCAAGTGTGGAAAAGTTTCATCGAAGGTAACGTGGTATCATAAAACCTATCAAGGGATTTTAATCCATGAGTTATGGGCCCTTGGCCTTGATTCCTGAAGATCATCAACCCACTGTCCATGCATGTACCACTTTTTCAAAGCCCCCAAGTGAGGTACAAGTTCCATCGAAGTAGGACCACAAACATAAAAAGTTATTGAGCAAAATGCATTTTTTTTAATTTTTTGAAACCTACCAAAGGACATTACTCCAAGAGTTATAGACCCTGGCCCCTATTCCAGTATACATGATACATCCAGTCATTGTCCATATTTATACAAACTTTCAGCTTTCTAGCTTTCATAGTTCCTGAGAAACCCGTTAGGAAAATTTTCAAGAATGGCAAAATTTGAAAACCTATCAAGGGACATAACTCCAACAGTTAAAGGCCCTTGGCCACCATTCTGCCACTACACCTTCCTTACCTTATAGACCAAGTGTGGTTTAAGGTTCATTGAAGTAGGACCACAAACATAAAAGTTATTAAGCAAAATGCATTTTAAATTTTGAAAACCTACCAAGAAACATAACTCCAAGAGGGCCCTTGGCCACTATTCTGCGATTACACCTTACTTACAACATTCCTTCGTGGAGATTGATCATGAAATATTTTCTATGGTCATTCTCTCCCTTCCGCTGATTCAAGAAGGGCAGTTGTCAGTTTCTGGCGAAAGAATGCGCACAATACTGGTTAACCGCTTAGAGGACTAAGCCTGCCCAGTAAACGTGTGGTTAGGTAAACTGACCGCGCTCGACATGACCCCATTGGGTTGACTGGGCCGTAAAACCTCAACACAAACAAAACACCTTACTTACCTTAGAGACCAAGTCTAGTATAAGTTTCAATGAAGTAGGATCACAAACATAGAGTTATTAAGCAAAATGCATTTTAATTTTGCAGTCACAGAATCACGGAAAGACAGAATCACAGAAGGAAATGGCAAATCCAGTATAGCCCCACTTTTTCAAAGCAGGGCTATAATGAGCAAGAAGTGAGTGGTATTTTGCATATTTATTCACTGAAAGAATGGTTCAACTTTTCATTCAAACAGTTTCCCATTTTCCTTTGTTTGTTTGTTTGAGCCGAGGTTTACCATCACCGTCAACAGCCCTTCAGTCACGATCATTTAAAGCATGACGGACGATTTGATTGTGTTGGGGTTTAACGACACGTCAACCCTTGTGGGTCATTTTGTGTCATCTCCCAGAGAAAGGAAGAAAAGAGACAGAAGAGATAGCAGAAGAAATGAAAGAGAGGGACAGGGAAGAAAGAGGAACAGGAATGAAAGTGAAGAAACAGAAGAAATAAAAACATCACCTCCCAACCCTTACCTGCTACAAGGATAGCAGGCCTTGCCCAACTGTAAGCCAATAACAGCTGGACGCCCCGGTGACATAAGATACATGACACCTTCACACCACCCGACAACCCCAGCATGACGGACGACGAACATTGACCGATGACAGTAGCTCTCCATCAGCACTCACCTGAGTAAAGCAGTCATAGCATACCTGCAGATATCATGCCACGTCAGCAAGGACACAAATTTGACCGTGCTGTAAAAAGGTCAAAGGTCATCCTAGGATCATCATTTTAACAAACTTGGTAGACCTAGTCTCTGATGCTATACACAAAGATTCAGCCTCCAAACTTTCTCGGTTTTTCAGAAGGTTTTTAAGTGTTTTTTTTTACCATATATGGGCGTGGCAGAGAAGACATCTAAAGATTACACAATTTTATACATGTGTATAGCCCACTGCAATGTCAGGTAACCCTCAGGGGAAAATTTTTTGATTGTGACTAAAAAGTTTTATTACTTTATTCATACATAGTAAGTTTTAGCCATTAGTCTTTAATACATATTGAGAAAACGATTTTTTAACATTTACTCCATACAAACATTGGGATGCATACAAATGTATGGAGATGTATACAAATACAAATGTATGAGGACACACAAATGTAAGGCAATGCAAATTTGACCTTGCCAAAAAAAGGCAAAAGGTCAACCTACGATCATCATTTGAATAAACTTGGCAGTCCTTGAGTCCCTGATACTATATACAAGGATTCAACCTCAAAGCTAATTTGATTCGGGAGAAGACTTTTAACCCTTAAAGTGCCAAGAAAACCTGCATCTGAAAATGTCGTCTGTTTATGTCGTCTGCTGCATCTTCTTACAAACTTTCCAAACATACTTTTTGCATATAGGCAAACAGTGTGGACCCAGATCAGACTGCTCCTAGAGGAGCAGTCTGATCTGGGTGCACACTGTTTGCAACAATGCCTTTTAAAGTATTCAGCAGAAGACAAAGCAGACAACAATTGTGTGTTTGGCGTCTTATTTGTGTTTTTACGCCATATGGGCATGATGGTCATCTTAATGGACCATTTGTACAAATTTTCAATCCCTCTTCAACAGAAAGTTCTACATGAAGATTGAAGAAAAATGGCCCAAAGATTTTAGAGGAGGAGTCGTTCAAAGGTGTGGATGGACAGACGGATGGGCATTCCCACATGGACAGGAATGTGGCTAATCATCAGCATTAAAAATACAAAAGTGGCAAAATCTGTTATCATCATGAAAACATGCCTATATAATTTTGACCCCTTTAAACCCCACTTTTATACAGTAAAACTGGGGTTTACAGGGGTATACATTATTTTTCTTATTTCTGCTCAAAACACAGATTATGGGTACTCGTTAGAACTGCCTCGCAGAGGCGGTTTTAACGAGTACCAACAATCTATGTTTTGAGCAGAAATATGAAAAATATCAAACATTTTTATCTGAAAATTTTCATTTTTGGGTGGTAAAATTTTCAATATATTTGAATAAGCATGTTTTCGTAATGTGTAGCTAGCGACTTAATACCCGATTTTTGTCACTTAAATACCCCTTTTTCGAAAAAACATTTTTACTTGAATGAACTAGTATGTCAAAATGTCTAAACTTTTAGCCACATATCTACCTCACCATGGACGGGGATGGACAGAAGTGATCAAAATACAGGCGAGCCAAAAAAAGAATGTCATCTACTGAAAATTTCTTTGGCACTTTAAGTGTTATACTGTCTTTGGCTAACATTTATAAACCAAAGGCTCGAATCACAGAGAAAGCCAAATTTTACAATGCCAGAAGTTAACAACCATATTATCTCACCTTGACCTTTGCTTGGAGAAATCCATAGCCCTGTTTGCCACAGACATCATTTGTCATGTCAGGAACAAAGAGCCTTATTCCAAAGGCAGACAATAACCACTCTCTGGGCAAATTCAGAGACAACAAATTGATGATATTTTTCTTTTTTCCCCAGAAAATAGGCTCTTTGGAGACAATTTGCATGAAATATCAAAGCCTATTTTCTGGGGGAAAAAAAGAGTATTTTAAAATATGGTCTGCTGAAATTTTTACCCAGCATGCTAAGTGATAACACTTAGCTCACCTTGTGCAGCTGTGCACTCTGATCAGGGGCTTCATTGCCTCTTGACAGCATTATGAAAACACGCCTATACAAATATATTGGAAATTTCACCACCAAAAAACTCAAGATTTTTCTGATAAAAATTCAGATATTTTTCACATTTCTGCTCAAAACATAGATTGTGGGTACTCGTTAGAACTGCCTCAGTTCTAACGGGTACCAACAATCGTTGTTTTGAGCAGAAATAAGAAAAATAATGTATACCCCTATAAACCCAGTTTTACTATATAAAGGTGGGGTTTAAAGGGGTCAAAATTATATTGGTATGTTTTCGTGATGGAATCAATAGATAGTGAAGAATACATCCAAGAACTGTGAATTGATTGTGTTGGGGTTCAACAACACATCAACCCTTGTGGGTCATTTTGTGTCATCTCCCAGAGAAAGGGAGAAGAGAGATTGTAGAGAAAATGAAAGAGATGGACAGGGGAAAAGAGGAAAATGAACGAAAGGGAAGAGCCAAAGAAATAAAAACATTCCCCCTCTACTCTTACCTGCTGCAAGGATAGCAGGCCTTGCCCAACTGTAAGCCAATATCAGTTGGACGCCCAGGTGACGCAAGATACATGACACCTTTGCCTCACCCAACCACCCCATCAAGAACTGTGAATACTGATTTGACTGTGCAAATAACCTTCTCTTATGGCTTGACTCATAATGATAATTCTAGCAAATGAAAACCTACCGTGTCATATTCTTGCTGTGCTTTTGACAACATCTGCATGATGTCCACTTGGGATACAGGTAGCTTGACCTTAACCCCTTTCCCGTTACCCTGGGAAACATCACTGCCTGATCCAGGCCTCTGCCCTTGGGGCTTGGCACCATGTTCTTCAAGTATAGCCTGAAGGTACCTGAAACAAACAATAAAATTTGAGCCACCTCATGACAAAACCAACAAAATGACATGAGTGCCCAGCAAAGACTCAGATCAGCCTGGGCATCTGTTCAGTCTGATCAGTCTTTGCTTTGCACTCCATGGGTACCTAAGGACCCAAGCTTTCTTTATGCAGACAGCGAAGACTGGTCAGATTGGGTGGATGCCCAAGCTGATCTGAGTCTTCACTGGGTGCATATGACATTTTGTCATAAGGTGGCTCAAATTTAACCCTCGTCCTGCTGAACCTGGATATACCCTGCCTTGGCAAACAGCGTAGATCCAGCTGATCTGGATCTGCACTATTTGTCATTTAGTATATGAAGTTGTAATCAACAATCTGGATCAAGTCATCTGAAAATTAGAAGTGGGTGTGGCCTCTAAAGCTCTTTAGCATGACAAGGGTTAATAAATATTTGTAAAAATAAATAAACAAGAAGGCCAGACTGCATAATTTCACACAGACAATCAGGTCCCAATTCCACCAACATCTTAGCTAACTGTTAGTCACTGCATAGCTCCAGATCAGAGGCTTTTTTTTTCAACCAAAAATTAGATATTTTTTTCTTCACAAAAACACATGTTGAGTACTCATTAGAAGCATCTCGGTAAGGCATGTCTGATGAGTACCCACAACATGTGTTTTCATGGAGAAATAAGATAGATATAGTCCTGGCATTCTCTTCTTAGAGCAATAAAACTGAAAAACTACAACAGTAACTATCTGTTGTCAAAATCAGTGCTAAACTCCCTTTACACAAATGGAGTTAATTAGGTGACCATTGAGCAATTCAAAATTGGTCTGATCTTTCAAATATGTGCAACAGTGCCTTTTTCCATTGCATGGCTCACATATTGTTTGTGCAAACACATCTAACAGTATGCAAAGCTGCCAATATCACACACAGAGCAGAGCCAGTCAGCCTGTGATTATGAATTGTTGAGGATCTACACTTTTGCTAATTTAACAAATCTATTTTCAGGGTACATTCATGAGTAGCTGCAGTTATAACCCCAGACATGTGAGAGTGGCTTCAAAATCTGTATAGGGTAGCTGAACTAAGCCGTACAATTAACCCTTGCCATGCTGAATAAATTAAGATGCCACACCCACATCTAATTGTCAGCCAATCAGATTACTTGATCCAGGTTGTTGATACAAAATCACATACTGAATGAAAAACAGTGCAGATCAAAATCAGTTGGCTTCTTCAGAAGCCAACTGATCTGGATCTACACTGTTTGCAAAGACAGGGCATATCTGGGCTCATCAGGACCCAGGTTAAGAAAAGGAAGCTACCTGAAGGCTGGAAGCTGGGCTAGGGTAGATATATTTTACAGATCAGAATGCACAGATGCAAGGGATGATTTGGACCTACACGTCAATTATATCACATTCATTATATTTTTACTTAGAGAGACAGACTTGACAGCCCTAGAAAAGACTTGAATCCAGACGAATATTTTTCTTTCTAGTCCATAAACATATGTTGTGGGTATTCATTTGAAGAGCCTTGCTGAGGCGCTTCAAATGAATACCCACAACATATGTTTTCATGGACAAATAAGAAAATTATTGACACTTTTTGGTTGAAGTAATGCCTTATCTGGTGCTATGACAGGTACAGCTTTCAGCACCTGTAATAATTATGTCAATATAATTGTCCAAGAAATCTGCCAGTATCATAATCAACTACCATTCATACTGACATACCATTCAGAAGAATATCTGCTTCATCAAGCAAAAAAAGGCCCTTACTGCTAAAGTGCTCAACTGAATAGCAAAGTCCCAGATCAACCTGGCACTTTTGCAATACACCTGAAAAGTTCTCCACAACAAATTGTCATCGCATCCAAAACATAACATTGGAGGAGTCAGAACTTGAAAGGAAGAAATAAGATTTTGTTGTTTTATTTATTTATTTACTTGATTTTTGAAGATTGGTGTCTTATTTGGATTCATGTAATTAACATATGCAAACAATATAGAGACATAATAATATACCTGGCGGACCCACACATACTTATACAGTTCCAGATCAGATCATAATTTGATAATACATGTAATATTGTGTCAGTCTGGCTAGTTTGGCTATATTTTGTTCCAAAAATTATAAATAGGGAACTCATAAAAAGTGCCTCACCAAGGTGATTCTAATAGGTAAACATAGAATATGATTTGGAGCAAAATTACAAGCAGAAACAATTATCCTCTCAATACTCCTCTCATGTGAAACCTTGCCACAGCTCCAGAAAAGTGTGTGTGTGTGTGTGTGTGTGTGTGTGTGTGTGGGGGGGGGGGGGGTTGTCATGTGATTATTTTTCTTATTCTGCACAAAAGCATACATTGTGGGTATTCATTAGAAGTGCCTCCCTAAGGCGGTTCTTATGAGTACCACAACTTAAGTTTTCGTGTAGAAATAAGAAAATATCCATTCTTTTTTGGTTCAAAAAGGCATCTGATCTGGAATTATGCAGCTTACATAACATAAAGACCTCCCAAATAAAAAAAAAAATCTCATACTGTAACATAGCTCCAAATAAGATACGTACAACGAAGGGATAATTATTTTTATTTCTCAATAAAAACATACGTTGTGGGCACTCATTAGAATTGCCTCCTCAAGGAAACATGAACAACAATACCCCGCCAATGTCATTGGCAGATAACTGTCAAAAATTGACAAAATTTGCCCATTAGCAATCCCAAACCAGATCTCCACAATATCAATGCACATATTAAATCTGGTGAAAATCTATTGAGATGTACTCAAGTTATTGTCCCGAAAGTAAATTACGGATGTGTTGTGGGCAGATAACTCTGTAAAAAGATTGATGAAATTTGCCCATTAGTAATCCCAAAGCAGATCTCCACAATATCAATGCACACACCAAGTTTGGTGAAAATCCACTGATATTAACTAAAGTTACTATTTCATCCGGAAATGAGAATACTGACATGTCGCGGGCAGATAACTATGTCAAAAATTGACAAAATTTGCACATTAAGAATTCCAAACCAGATCTCAACAATATCAATGCACACACCATTTGATGAAAATCCATTGATGTTTACTTAAGTTCTCATCCGGAAATGAGAAAACAGTCGGATGGATGTAGACACACAGACAACCAATGTGATACCATAATACCCTGCCACTATCTTGTGGCAAGGTATAAAAATAGAGAAAGGCATCAAACAGATTGGATCAGTGTCAGTTTTATGTGAACGGACAGAATATCATTTCAAGTGTCTGGGGAGTGGTATTTCACTTCATGGGCTGCAGTAAGTGATCTACACTAAGGTCAGGGTCTACATTAATTGCTTTTTCACTAAGTGTTTTAAGAAATAACTGTATAAAAATCAAACTTTAGGCAAAAAATGTATGTAGTTAAGTGTTTGAACTTTTAGGACATTTACCGCAATACCTTTAAAACACGTAATGGACTCTTGTAACATTCAAAATGGAATAGTCCACTGAAGAGATCCAAGCAAAAAAAAGTTTTATGAAAACATTTTTGGCACAGATTGCCATTCTATATAGTGATTCACATGGTTTTCATTATGTTCACTGGGAGTGTCATATAGCTCTAGATAATAGAAAGTTTTCATATTTTTTCACGATACGTGTTGTGGGGCTCTAATGAGTTCCCACAACATATGTTTTCATGGAGAAACAAGTAAAATATAAATTTTATTTGGCTGAAAAACTGCCTTATCTAAAGCTATGGGTGTGAGTGAGCTCACATACTTGATCAAATGAAAAAAAGGACCTTATGGTTTTCCAGTTTGTGGTTCTTCAAATGTGCATGCCCTATTTGGGCTACAGACATGATTGTGATTTTAGCCTGAATCTACTACAGTTGTGAATGGCAAAGGCCCTGGCAAGATTACACTTATGCGCAGGCTTGCCTGAGCCTTTGCTGGTTGCCTATGTGATAAATACCCTTTTCTTGTGTGCTGGCTCAAATTACAGAGGAGTTTGGTATCTCTCTTTTGCATTTGATCACACTTGTATAATAGCTTTCATATGGGTGACAGGTAAAAATCCCACAAGCTCATCATACCTTCGGGTAAAGCATTAATTGTGCCAATAATTAGCCCTTAGAGCGCTAAGCAAATTTGTAGCGGATGACATTCTAAAAATGACTTTTTTATTTTGCAGTAGAAATAAGACATGACATTTCATGTGAATGATCTGCTGGACAGATGATTCACATGAAATGTCCAGTCCTATTTTCTCTGGAAACTCAAAAAGTATTTCAAAGACTTGTCATTTCCTGTAGTTGTGATTAGCACTTTAAGGGATAAGGACATATTTGCATCAGGTTCTTATTTGAATCACTCTGCCGATGCGATTCTAATGATTAAAACCTTGTAAGATTTTTAAGGCAAACTTTATCTGCACCTATGGATAAAATGTTTTAGGCATCTTAACCTTTAAAGCACTGAGTTTTATTATTTTTCAGAGAAATAAGACTTGGCATTTCCTGTGAATCATCTGCTTGGCAGATGATTCACATGAAATGTCAAACCTTGTTTTCCCTGAAATTTTTTTTTTCAAAATTCCATCTGCTGCTGTTGTGATTAGTGCTTTAAAAGAATTAACCATCAGCACTCTGGGCAACATCTGGAAATATTTTTCTTAATCTATTTGACGTCTCATGTGAACTGTCTCTCCTTTGGAGGCAATTTGTATGACATGTCAGCCACATTATCTCTGATAATTTTTTACCCAGCATGCAAAGCATTAAGTGTTATATTTACCCTAAGTATTGCAATAGACAGATCTGAGTAAACAGTGTAGACCTAGGTCAGATGCAACAGAATGTTTACTCTGATCAGGGTCTACACTCATCCAGCAATTTTTAGACACATCAATACGTAGTAAAATGGACTTTTCAAATTTTAGGATGAGTAAGATACTGAGTCGAGGTGTTCCAACATTTTGGGTAAATACAGACCACTAATGCTTCAAGCGCTTATCACAACTGCAGCTGATGATGACACTTTTTTTTTGTTTTTGTACTTTTCATAGAAAATAAAACTTGACATTTCATGTGAATTGTCTGCCCAGCAGACAGTTTACATTAAATGCCAAGTCTTATTTTGTGTCTAGAAGACAATTCAGATGTAATGCAAAGTCTTAATTTCTCTGAAAAATAAATTTATAAAATTAGACTGTCGTTTGCTAAAATTTTGCTAAGCATAAGGGCTAAAATATGATAAAGCATTGATGTTTTTGAATATGCCATTCGATAGGTTTTCTAGCTTTGACACAAAGGAAATCTTGTTTGACATTTGTGACTCACAAAGTGAAGTATTACGCTTTTTTCTTATATACAGTATTAGTAGGAACAATCACACATGTTCAGTAAGGACATTTTACAGACAATTATCAAATGTTATTTAGTGCGCATGCTTTGGTCTTCATAATTGCCCTTCCTAGTACCAGATAGTGCAAAACTGTTTATGAAATGTCAACTGGTTGGTTTGGAGTATAACGGCCCAGCCAACACTATCAAGGTCATGTTGAGCCAGACACTTTACCTAACCACACTTTTCCTCGGCAGGCTTAGTCCTCTATGCAATTAGCCAGTACTTGTACACATTCTTTCACCACAAACTGACAACTGCCCATTCTTGTCACTTTACCTAACCACACTTTTCCTGGGCAGGCTTAGTCCTCTGTGCAATTAGCCAGTACTTGTACACATTCTTTCACCACAAACTGACAACTGCCCATTCTTGTCACTTTACCTAACCACACTTTTCCTCGGCAGGCTTAGTCCTCTATGCAATTAGCCAGTACTTGTACACATTCTTTCACCACAAACTGACAACTGCCCATTCTTGTCACTTTACCTAACCACACTTTTCCTGGGCAGGCTTAGTCCTCTGTGCAATTAGCCAGTACTTGTACACATTCTTTCACCACAAACTGACAACTGCCCATTCTTGTCACTTTACCTAACCACACTTTTCCTGGGCAGGCTTAGTCCTCTATGCAATTAGCCAGTACTTGTACACATTCTTTCACCACAAACTGACAACTGCCCATTCTTGTCACTTTACCTAACCACACTTTTCCTCGGCAGGCTTAGTCCTCTATGCAATTAGCCAGTACTTGTACACATTCTTTCACCACAAACTGACAACTGCCCATTCTTGTCACTTTACCTAACCACACTTTTCCTGGGCAGGCTTAGTCCTCTGTGCAATTAGCCAGTACTTGTACACATTCTTTCACCACAAACTGACAACTGCCCATTCTTGTCACTTTACCTAACCACACTTTTCCTCGGCAGGCTTAGTCCTCTATGCAATTAGCCAGTACTTGTACACATTCTTTCACCACAAACTGACAACTGCCCATTCTTGTCACTTTACCTAACCACACTTTTCCTCGGCTGGCTTAGTCCTCTATGCATTTAGCCAGTACTTGTGCACATTCTTTCACCACAAACTGACAACTGCCCATTCTTGTCACTTTACCTAACCACACTTTTCCTCGGCAGGCTTAGTCCTCTATGCAATTAGCCAGTACTTGTGCACATTCTTTCACCACAAACTGACAACTGCCCATTCTTGTCACTTTACCTAACCACACTTTTCCTCGGCAGGCTTAGTCCTCTATGCAATTAGCCAGTACTTTTACACATTCTTTCACCACAAACTGACAACTGCCCATTCTTGTCACTTTACCTAACCACACTTTTCCTGGGCAGGCTTAGTCCTCTATGCAATTAGCCAGTACTTGTACACATTCTTTCACCACAAACTGACAACTGCCGCTTTCTTGAATCAGCGGAAGGGAGACAATGACCATGGAAAATATTTCATGATCAATCTCCATGAACGAATGGTGCCAGACCAAGCGGGGATCGAACCCCTGACCTCATGATCACCAGTCAGATGTGCACCCAACTAAGCCATGGAGGCTGGCATGAAATGTCAAGCACTACCGTATTTACTCTGTTTGGATAATCTAACTCCCTTCCTCATACTTAACCCTTATCCTGCTGTTCACGACAACCCCTATTTTTGCAAACAGTGTAGATCCAGATCAGATGGCTTCTGAAGAAGCCATCTGATCAGGATCTACACTGTTTGTCATACAGTTTGTGAATTTGAATGAAAACATTATATGATGTAATCTGATAGGCTGACAGTCAGAAATGGGTGTGGCTAGTTAAAATATTCAGCAGGATAAGGGTTAATGATGTTCTCCATACCAATAGTCCGATTCCGAGATTTCTATTTATGCAAAATTTGAGTCTGTTTATGCAAAAACCCATTTAGGCATTCAGGAATATAAAGTTTTGAAAATTTAAGTCCAAACTTTAAAAATGAAAAGCCTTTGTCTGTGATCTTAACTGCTAGGTCTAGGGCATGGTGAGAGTGGTACTGTATAAAGCTGTAGACCAGTATCTACCAAATGTGAACTAAACACTATCAATGGTTTGGATAACATAATTTTCAAAAAAATCGTTATGAGCAGTCTCATTAGGATCTACACTAGTTGCCATTCTATTACTGATTTTTGACTGAAACCCCTATTTGCAACAATGGAAGTGTCCAAATACAGAGATGGAAGAGTCCATGTCAGAAACCCAAGGTTAATGCCTGGGTAATTTTAATTTTATGAGAGAGTTATGCCATTTTTTGAGTTTGACATTTTGCAATGAGGACCATATAGTTATGGGCAAAGCGTTTCACAAATACACACTTCTAGTTATCAATAATAATAAGTGAAACAAGTCGGTGGCAAAAAATACACAACATAATCCATTAAACCACCAACTTTTAAAAGAAACCTGATGTTACCATTATTATGACTCGGTTAATATCCATCAAATCCATACAAAGCCCATTCAAGAGGAAGACTCACCAAATACATTCCTATATGCAAACAGACAAGACCCAGGTCAGACTGTGCATGTGCAGTCTGCCCTGGGTCTTGGCTGTTTGCCTACATAGAATGTATATGGAAAATTACTGAAGATTCAGAACAGGCTTTTCAAATACGCAGGCTCATTTGAATTTTCACTGTTCACTTATAGAAACTGTTTTATTTCCCTAGCAAACCTCAAAGCCCATTATGTCAGCCCATTCCATTTTTTTCTGTATTTATGCTAATGCAATAAAAATCTGAAAGCTTAGTTCTAAGTGCAATTAGTGCACTACAAAACAAGCTATTTGTTTAAGTTCCTGTTTAATGACACAGCCAACACTTGTGGGGTCATTTGTGTCATCTCTCTGAGAAACGAAGAAAAGGGACAGAAGAGTAAGTAGATGAAAAGAAAGAAAGAAACAGGGGAGGATGAGTAAAACAGCAAATGACAGTACAGAAACGAGAGATATTAACCCTTGTCCTGCTGAATAAACTAAAATGCCATACCCACTTCTAATTTTCAGCCAATCAGATTACTAGAGCCAGATTTTTGCTATAAATTCACATACTTAATGGCAAACAGTGCAGATCCAGATCAGTTGGCTTCTTCAGAAGCCAACTGATCTGGATCTACACTGTTTGCAAAGGTAGGGCATATCTGGGTTCACCAGGACAAGGGTTAACATTCCCACTTTCCCCACCTCACCATACTATCCAATCTAACTATGCATAAAACCGAAAATTTAAAATAGTCTATGCTACTACTACTTGGTTAATCATATTTATTTCCAAAATGTTTACATATACAACACATACAAACATACAACAATAGGATTAGAATGAAAGCATAAGAGCTTATTTAGTTCCTTTCCTACTACTACTTGATGTGTCTAAAATACATGTATTGCTGTATGTATGGCAAACATTTTGGACCCTGATCAGACGCTGCAGTCTACGGCATCTGATCTGGGTCTATACTGGCCAAATACTGAGGGTTATTACAGAATATTGTACTAGTAAATAGTTTTAGATTCAATGTAACAATTTACTGCAAACTTTAGCCTAAGTTTTGCTAAATCTTCATTTATTTCAGAGCAGTGTTGCCAATTCTTTCTTTCCTTCTTTTTTTTACAGTCCTTGCTTTTAACCCTTAACCCTTATCTTGCCGTTCGCGACAATAGTCGCGCTGGAGGGGTCTGCCAACTCAAAAGCCTGTCATACTTACAATATACCACATGCAACCATTCAGAGCAAGTGTTCTCATACAGGAGTGAACCTACTTTCATACAAACACGCCACTTTTCATTAGATAGTCAGGTGCTGGATTTTACCCACACTAAAAAAGACAGAGAATACCAAATTTCATGCTGCCATTAATTTCAGCACTCACTTCCAACAAACTGATCAGGCTTTTCTGGAAAAAAAGCCCATAACACCTGAATCATTTCCAGTGAGGAAGAAGTAGGAATAACAGTAGAACCTATGTATGTCACTCGTTTCATTCGCAATAGTACACAGTAGGTGCTGGTCTCTTGTAATTTTTTTTTTTTTTTTTTAAGTGTCTTAAACGGTTCCCTGTTTACACATGACTGTCACGTGACTTTCTAGTCACGTGACCATCCTTTCTCCGGTAAAATGACCACCTAGGATCGGCAAATTATACGTGAAAATTTCATGAAAATCGAGGTAAAATTCAGGGGGTAATGACTTCTC
This sequence comes from Anodontia alba, assembly GCA_964016985.1. Taxonomy (NCBI): domain Eukaryota; kingdom Metazoa; phylum Mollusca; class Bivalvia; order Lucinida; family Lucinidae; genus Anodontia; species Anodontia alba. The sequence continues at coordinate 77,946,184 of OZ024828.1, forward strand.
AAGTAGAGGTACCCCCTCTTACAGGCCTGATTCATTTTTTTTCCGGCAAGAGAAGGGTTAACAGAAAGCCGGACATAAAATTAAAACCCAAAAAGTTAGCCCGAATTTGACGTTTTGGGGTTGTATTCGACACAAAAAATGCAAAACCACATTTTATATTTTTTCTAGTTAACCCTTATCTTGCCGTTCGCGACAATAGTCACGCTGGAGGGGTCTGCCAACTCAAAAGCCTGTCATACTTACAATATACCACGTGCAACCATTCAGAGCAAGTGTTCTCATACAGGAGTGAACCTACTTTCATACAAACACGCCACTTTTCATTAGATAGTCAGGTGCTGGATTTTACCCACACTAAAAAAGACCGAGAATACCAAATTTCAAGCTGCCATTAATTTCAGCACTCACTTCAACAAACTGATCAGGCTTTTCTGGAAAAAAAAGCCCATAACACCTGAATCATTTCCAGTGAGGAAGAAGTAGGAATAACAGTAGAACCTATGTATGTCACTCGTTTCATTCGCAATAGTACAAAGTAGGTGCTGGTCTCTTGTAATTTTTTTTTTTTTTTTTTTTTTTAAGTGTCTTAAACGGTTCCCTGTTTACACATGACAGTCATGTGACTGTCTAGCCACGTGACCATCCTTTCTCCGGTAAAATGGCCACCTAGGATCGGCAAATTATACGTGAAAATTTCATGAAAATCGAGGTAAAATTCAGGGGGTAATGACTTCTCAAGTAGAGGTACCCCCTCCTACAGGCCTGATTCATTTTTTTCCGGCAAGAGAAGGGTTAAACTGCCAATCACAACAAGTGTCGTCTGCTTTGTCATCTGCTTATTTTAAAAGTCATTTTTGCAAACAGATTGGACCCAGATCAGACTCCTTTAGGAGCAGTCTGATTAGGGTCCACACTGTTTGCCTGTATGCAAAAATAGGTTTGAAAAGTTTGCAAGAATATTCAGCAGACGACATAAGCAGACGACATTTTCAGATGCAGGTTTTCTTGGCATTTTAAGGGTTAAATGTCATTTTATTTTGATGATATCTTAGTTATCATATATTATGCTAAGTATGTAGGCACAGAGCAGCATCTGATCAGGGTCTACACTATTTCTCACTCATACAGCAGTCTTTTTAGACACATCAACAGGTAGTAAACTGAAGATGTTCAAATTTTAGAAGTATGATAAGGAGTTTGTTTGTTTATGTTAAGGTTTTACGACCCAGTCAACCCAGTGGGGTCATGTCGAGTGCAGTCAGATTACCTAACCACACTTTTACTGGGCAGACTTAGTCCTCCAAGTGGTTAACCAGTATTGTGCACATTCTTTCGCCAGGAACTGACAACTGCCCTTCTTGAATCAGCGGAAGGGAGAGAATGACCATAGAAAATTTTTCATGATCAATCTCCATGAAAGAATGTTGACGACCCAGCAGGGGTATAACCTGAAACCTCCAAGTGAGGCATTGAGGCTGGCTATGATAAGGAAATTAGGTCCTAATATTTAGGGTAAATATGGTAGTCAGTCAGGTTTTATGTTCTTCTCAACTGTACATGAGGCTAATATCATATTTACCGTATGTGGACAGACAAGCCTAAAAAAAAAAAAACAGTGCAGACCCAGAATGTGGTGTCTCATCAGGGTCCACTATGTTTGCCACTCATCCAGGAATTTTCAGACACAACAATGGGTAGCAACATTGTATCATAATTATCACAGTCATAATCAGATTTTTTATTAACATGCAGGTACAGGGGCAACATCCACATCAGTGGGCCCCCTTCCAGATAGCTGGCTTGCTGCACGCATGGCAGATCTCACACCAGATCTCCAGGTATGTCTATAATGAGGGTTGATAGCGGAGAGCTTCCACTCTCTGCAATCCCTCTCTGTCAGCTGCTTCCATGTCATTTTGGGCCTCCCAGGCCCATGCTTTCCCTGTATGTGAAAGCTGACTTGACTACCATTGGAATGTTCCATATGTCCATACCAGTGGAGCCTTCTCACCTTCAGAATTGTACTTGTTCAAATTTTACAACAATTATGGTAAGGAGTTGAGGTGTCCAAATACTTAGGATAAATAGGGTACTGTGATGTAACACTACCATATGTATTCAAAGTATTCAGGGTCAAGTTGTTCAAAGCATCGTTAGCTTAACAAGCTCATTAGTGGTCAAAATGTTAACTGTTCTAGTAAGTACAATATCTAATTCACAGGTATTTTTGCTGAAAAAATGTGAGTAGCTTATGCAAATGCAAAAGCTACTCACATTTTTTCAGCAAATATGGTAGTGTATATGCCATACATGTGTATTTAATGATCAAAATTTTAATGATACGTTAACTAACGGCATCGTTAGTTTTGAACAACTGGGCCCCGACAGACAAGCCTAAGCAAACAGTTTAGACCTTGTTCAAACTGTGCATTGATCATGATTTACACTGTTTGGCAATGCATCACAAAAACCTAGACACCTAATTAGGTAACTAAACCAACTTTTTTTTTTAACTTTAGGGTTGATATGGTAAGACTTTAAAATACAATTTAAATGCAGTGAGCCCTCTCATTTTTTCACAACGACATTGCTATTAAAGTGTTTTTGTACAGAATACTTAATGAGCAGATTTATATGTAAGAAAGGTCTTGTTTTGTTCTTATTTCCTCACAGAACAAATGTTTTGGATATTTGTTAGAACTGCCTCACTGAGGCAATTCTAACAAATATTCAAAACATATGTTTCTTTGAATTATTAAATACAATATTCTTGCATAATTTGTGACTAATTGTTACCTCTTAAGCGGTTTCCTGACAGTCAAATTGTCATTATAACGAATCTTGTCGTTATATCAAGTGTCGGTATAAAAAGGGTTGTCTGTATTTTGGCATAAATATGGTACTTTTTGAGTTTTCTTGCAGAAATGCAGAGCTTTCATCATAGCTCCAGCAGGTGAAGCCCTTTATTCAACAAAAAAGTACCAATATTTTTCTTATTTTTTCACAAAAACATATGTTGTGGGTACTCATCAGAAGCACCTCAGCAAGGCACTTCTAATGAGTACCCAGAATGTATGCTTTTGTGGAGAAATAAGAAAAATATTTCTGGAGTACCCTCCTCTCATCTGGAGCTATGTTTCCTGCAGTGGATGCAGTGGATAGATGGGCAGGAGACTTAAGTGACAAAGTGGCGGAAGTCTGGTTGTATAAATGTAATAAATGTCATCTTACTAAGATGAAGCTTAGAATCAGGAAGCATAAAACAATGCCATTCTGGAATACGGCAAATGTCTTAACACTAACCACACACTATGGTCAGATTCAGCAGATGACATTTTGAAATACTTTTCTTATTTTTCCTAGAAAATATGATCTGACACTTCATGCAAATTGTCTCCTTAGGAGAAAAATTGCAAGCAGTATCAAATCCTATTTTCTAGGAAAAACAAGAAAAATATTCCTGCTGAAATCTTTTGCCAGCATGCAAAGTGTTAAAATTTCAACATTTTATTCCATACATTTTTTTTTCTAAATTTTGCTTTTTAAGATATTGTTTCTTAAATACTTGGTGGAATTGCAAACAGTACATTAGTGCAGACCATGATCAGACTGCTCCAAGTCTAATCTGGGTCTGCACTGTTTGCATATACCATTTTGTCAGAATTTTTGATGTACAAAATTTTAACCCTTCTCCTGCTGAGCCCGGATATACACTGCCTTTGCAAACAGTGTAGATCCAGATCAGTTGGCTTCTTCTGAAGAAGCCAACTGATCTGGATCTGCATTGTTTGCCATTAAGTATTTGAATTTATAGCAACAATCTGGATCAAGTAATCTGATTGGCTGAACAACAGATGGAGATCTGGTGTGAGATCTGCCATGCTTGCAGCAAGCCAGCTATCTGGAAGGGGGCCCACTGATGTAGATGTTGCCCCTGTACCTGCACATTAATCAACAAATCCAACTATGATATGAATAGAAGTGGGCATGGCATCTTAATTTATTCAGCAGGACAAGTGTTAAGATATTCACTGGACCATGTTCTCCGTAAAATATTTGGACAGCTTAAATCCTTATTGTACTAATTTAAAAATTTGAATACCATATTTACCATAAGTATTTGGACATCTCAACTCCTGACCATCCTGTTCTAAAATTTGAACTACAATTTATTACCAGATGTTGTGTCTATAATTTGCTGGATGAGTGCCAAACAGTGTAGACCCTGATGAGATGCCACATTCTGTGGCATCTCATCTGGGTCTACACTGTTTGCTCAGGCCTGTCTGTCCAAATACTATGGTAAATAGGGTAAGTCCTTTTGTTGTGTCTAAAAACTGCTGGATGAGTGATAAACAGTGTAGACCCTGATCAGATGTTTTGTTCTGCAGATCTGATCTGGCTTTACACTGTTTGCTGACTGTCAGAATACTTAGGGTAACTATGTAAAGAGACAAAACCCAGCCAATCAAATTGTTAGACAAAGTGAACTTGATGCACTACTTGGCATCCTGTGAGAATGAAAATTATAGAGAATGAGGCACCGTATTCAACTTAATTATCACACTATGCATTTAAATTTTCCAAATTTTGGAAAAAAGTGAAGTAAAATATCCACCTACTAAAAGCATGTGAAAGACAAATGGACAGACTGACGGAAACTTGCACGCCTAAGTGGCCCATGCTAAAGCAGGTGCGATAAAAAGCACCTCGGTGAAGCTCTTCTAATGAGTACCCACAGCATATGTTTTCATGGAGAAGTAAGAAAAATAACAAGTTGTGGGTACTCATTAAAATCACCTCAGTAAAGCTCTTCTAGTGAGTACCTACAACATATGTTTTCATGGGGAAATACGAAAATTATCAATACATTTCAGTTGAAAAGCATCTTATCAAGAGCTATGAAAAGAAAAAAATCGCGCATTTATCGTCTATTAATTTTACAGCGAGAGGTCTTAGGTTAAAAGAGTACAGAAACGGATCACACTCATTATGCTATTTGTGTCCTTGGTGCACAGCTGAATAATTTACCACATGCAGTAATCAACAATCAAAGCGCCAAAAATAACTCTTAAAGCACTAAGCAAATTGCAGCAGAAGACATTCTAAACTTTGTTTTTGTTATTTGCCCGAGAAACTAAGACTTGGCATTTCAGACAAAAGATGAATGATTCATATGAAATGTCAAGCCTTATTTACTCTGAAAAATACATTTAAAAAAAATCAAAATGTTGTCTGCTGCCGTTGTGATTAGTGCTTTATTGATTAAATATTAGAAGACAATATAAAATATTTAACTTAGTTCTTGGAGAAAATAGGATTTGACATTTCATCTGAATCACCTCTGTGAAATATCAAATCTTGTTTTCTCCGAAAAATAAGAAATATATCACAAATCTGTCATTCAATCTAATGTCATTTGAGCTAGCACATGATAAAACCTTCAATAATTTCTTTGAGTTGAGGTTTTACGGCCCAGTCAACCCAATGGGGTCATATCAAGCGCGGTCAGTTTACCTAACCACACGTTTACTGGACAGGCTTAGAGCTCTAAGCGGTTAACCAGTATTGTGCACATTCTTTCGCCAGAAACTGACAACTGCCCTTCTTGAATCAGCGGAAGGGAGAGAATGACCGTAGAAAATATTTCAAGACTTGTACAACCAGCAAAGACTCAGATCAACCTGCACATGTTCTCAGTCTGGTCAGAGTTTGCCAATCCCATGTGCCTTCTACAGCCTCCAGGCTATCCAAAGAGAAATGAACATGAACCCTTGCCATACTGGGTGAACGCACACACTGATCTTAGTCTTTGCTGGTCAAACAGGTCTTATTGCACGTTTTGTCCTTCGCTTGATACTTTTATGACGTTATGTACAAACTGAGCACTTTGGTAGAATCAGCATTTCTACAATGTACATGTACATTTCAGTACGCAAGTACATGTGCACTTAGCCATATTGTTTCTACTGAAAACGAGATTGGAATAAAGACATAAGAAAAATCAGCTGACTTTGTTTCTTTGATCGGATCCCCTTCTCTACCTCCATCAGCACTTCATATTTCAGCTCCAAGGACTTGTTGTCTAATTTATGCTTCACACCTTTCCTTGCTGATCCAACTGGAGACATGTCCTTGGCTGGATTGGTCAGCAACAGACGTGAAGTTCACCGATCTAACTATACCCCCAGGATCAACCCTGGGTCCTTCATTAGATTTTTCGGCATTAGACAGCACAGACATTATAACGATTTAATCACGAGTGATATTGAGCAGACGATAAAGGTGCATTAAAATCCTCTGTGTGAGTTACTCATTTATGACACTAATTTTGAGACGGTGGCAACAGAAATTAAAAAATGTTTGTAATTGCTCTCATCAAAAGAAACCGCTTAACAGTGCTCAGTCAATAACAACTGAAAGTCGCCGCTAGTTGCTTGGAGGTTCTAGTGCCTGTGACGTATACACATAAGCAAGGTCAATTAATCTACACAACAGCTGATCGGTAAACAATATGTTGGCATCGTTTACATGCTTGGACATCATTCGCAATAATGGATTAATGTGAGCTCAATTAAAGGCTATTATTCGATGATTTAAAGGTAAATTACTTTGTTTGTCAACCAAATTGTTAGACTTTTGTATCGCAAAAGTAAGGAAATTACGTGGCCGTAAGTGACTGACAAACAAAGCATGGCGCCTCTTTGGCCAACAAATTTTGACTTTGACACAAGCGGGGGTAAAATAATGTAAAAGTGCTTATCAGGAATAGAAAATCACTTCAAAATAGCAGAGTCTTCATGTTAACCGAGTTCGACACAAACGGGGTCGAATTGCAATAAAATATAGGGAAACTGTTTGGGAATGGAAGATCACTTCGACATAAGTGGTGCCTTCGAGATAAGCAAGTTCGAGATAACGGGATGCACCTGTATTGTGTGTAATTGTCATTTGCACCTCCCTAAGGTATTTCTTTCTGGTACCCACAGCACTGTGTTTTGGTGGAGAATTGATTGTGTTGAGGTTTAACGACACAACACGTCAACCTTTGTGGGTTATTTTGTATCATCTCCAAGAGAAAGGGAGAAAAAAGGAGATAGTGGAGGAGATGAAAGAGAGGGACAGGGAAGAACAGGATTGAAAGTGAAGAAACTGAAGAAATAAAAACATTCCCCCTCTACCCTTACCTGCTATAAGGATAGCAGGCTTTGCCCAACTGTAAGCCAGTATCAGCTGGACGCCCCGATGACATACGATACATGGCACCTTTGCCACAGCCGACCACCCCCGTTTTGGTGGAGAAATAAGATCTCTCTTTTCTGGAACTTGGCTGTCTGACTTGCAGACTACTAACCCATGTCATGCTGAATAAATGAAGATGTCACACTCACTTCTAATTGTCAGCCTATCAGATTACTTGATTCAGATTGTTGATCCAAATTCACATACATGTACTTTAAGACAATTAGTGCAGATCTAGATCAGTTGGCTTCTTCAACTGATCTGGATCTACACTGTCTGCACAAGCAGGGCATATTCGGGTTCAGCAGGACCAGGGTTAACATTCCTCTTGATAAAGCACATTTTTCCAACTATTTGTATTTCTCTACTAAAACATACCTGTGGGTACTATATCAAGGTACCTTATGCTTATTTCTCCACAAAAATGTATATGCTGTGGGTACTCAGTGGGATCACCTCAGTGAAGGGATTCAAATGAGTACCCATAACATATATTTTCATGGAAAAATTAAACTATTTCTGTGGAAATCCCTCTTTCTTGTCTAGAGATGAGTGTTATATGCAATCAGGGGCTGTCCATATCAACCTGTACATTTACAGTCATCTGAAAGCCTTTACTGTCAATCCATACATTCTTAACCCTTGTTATGCTGAATAAATTAAGATGCCACGCCCATTTCTAATTTTCAGCTAATCAGACAACTTGATCCAGATTGTTGATATAAATTCACCTACTTAATGGCAAACAGTGAAGATCCAGATCAGTTGGCTTCTTCTACACTGTTTGCAAAGGCAGGACATATCCATGTTCAGCAGGACTAGGGTTGAGGCCCTCCGAGGGGTTTGGGGTGAACAGGGGAGCAAGGCCATTTTTTTCAGGGGAACAAAGGAACGTCTAAAAATTAAAAAAAAAAAAAAAAACGGGAACAAATGCTATTTTGGGGAACAGGGACCATAAATAATCAAGATACTGATTTTGGAGAACAGGGAAAATGCCATTTTTTTTCAGGGGAACAAGGGAACATGTAACACCCCTGGGATGGCCTCTCTGAAGCATCCAATGAATCTGTAGAGACGAGTGATCAGATGGACCTGATATGCAGGCTGATCTGTGTTTTGGCTGTCTCTGCATGTCTCTCACGGTGCTGTTTGAATAACTGATTCTAATAAATGTTTTGTTATGACCCAGTAAGCATTCTGCATAAATCTATAGCAGGCCATTATCGGCCTGTCAGGGTAGCTGACGGGCCGATAACGGCCCGCTATAAATTTATAAAGAATGCTAGGTGGGGAGGTACTGAAATGTGGGAAGAAAATTGAGTCTATTTCATGTGTTTTTTTACCATTCTACATAAGTTCCCTTGATGCTTAGCACTCTGGGTAAGATTTTCAGCATAGGACATACTGAAATATTTTTTTTCTAATTTTTCCCAGAAATCAGGATTTGATATTTCATGCAAATTGTCTCCTTGCATGAAATGTCAAATCCTGTTTTCTGGGAAAAATAAGAAAACATATTAATTTGTTGTCTGCTGAATATACCCATAGAGTGGTAAAGGTTAAACGCAATATGAATTTTGCTGAATTCTAATTACTTGAAATCATTAAGTTTAATCACTTGAATTCTGTTTCCAAATTCAAGATAGCAAGAAAACAAGATGTAGAACAAATCTGTAAGAGTACAGAACTGCATAAAGAAAGAAAAGAAAAAGAAGTACCATATTTACACAAAACGGTCAGACAAACAAGCCTGCACAAGCAGGATACACTCGAGTCAAACTGCTCCTAAATAAGCAGTCTGATCAGAATTTATATTGTGTGCAATTCTATCATTACATATCACACAAACTACAAAACAGTGGCCTGATTGATTGTGTTAGGGTTTAACGACATGGCAACCCTTGTTGGGCATTTTGTGTGGTCTCCCAGAGAAAGGGAGAAAAGAGACCCTTACCTGCTACAAGGATAGCAGACTTGCCCATGTGTAAGCCAATATTAGTTGGACTCCCCAGTGACGTCAGTCGAATCGACTTGTTTAACTCTTCGGGAAAGTTGGGTAAATAGTTTAGGGTGTTCAAATATTTAGGGTTACAATGGTAATTTTGTTCTCCTTTCTCTCTCTGCTCTAAGCATACCTCCAGTTATAGCATTTTTTTTTTCAACCCAAAACTATTAATAATTCTTTTATTTCTCCATGAAAACATATATTGTTGGTACTCATTAGAAGCACCTCAGGTTTTTTTTAATGAGTACCAGCAATATATGTTTTCAGGGAGAAGTAAGAGAAATATTTATGTGATGCCCCGAGCTATGTCTTGGGGTAGTGGGGGGGGGGTGGGGGTTTGGGAAGATAGACATGTAAATTTCCATAACAATCCAGTTTCCCAATATAGACGGAAAAAAATAAGGGAGATAACTAGAAAGTATATTAGACAGTTACACTTTGTATTTGACACAAGCATCTTCACCTAATCTGTAATCCTAATCAATATTATCAAAATATACATGACATTCCAAATGGAATTCAAATTACAGTTGAAACAAGAAAAAAGCTGGTGTTTGCCCTTCCACCCACTGCCATTTGCCAAATTTATAATAACCAGGTTGCCTACATGCAAATATTTAAGATTAGGGTCAGACTGTCCAATCAGCATAATTCTGGGCAAGACTGATGCTCTTTGCGAACTCAGGCTGAACATTTTGACGAATGTCTCAATGTCCTCTAAGCAACTTTGTCAAATGGCAAAATACCTGCACTGCAAAGTTTTCCAGTTTACCTGTTCCTGAATTCTCTCAAGATCCCATAATTAAGCCCTGTAAAAAACTGAAAGATATTTATAGTTGCCAGCGTTTTGTAGTTTAACTGTTCAAGAGCTTCCAATTTCTTCTGATCACCTCTATCAAACAGTACAATACCTGTACTGCAGAGTTTGGCAGTTTACCTGTTCATTAACACATTTATGCCTAGCGTCCTATAAAAGGGACAATGGCAAACAGTGCAGACCCAGATCAGATGCCACAGAATGTGGGATTCTGATCAGGGTCTACATTGTATGCATTAAATACAGGAATTTCTATAAAATATGTTTATAATAAAAACGAACCAGACACCCCTTCTACTGGAAATGGATCTGTCCAAAGAGTTAAGGTAGAAGAGTCCATTTGGCATAAATGGGTTAACTCTCTTAAATCTATCTATTCTTCTGTCAAAGCAAGATACCAGTAACAACCATAATAACCCTAAGTATTGGGACACCTTATCTACTTACCATACTTGTCCTAAAATTTAAAAAAAGTCCATTCTACTACCTCTTGATGTGTTTGTTTGTGTTGAGGTTTTACGGCCCAGTCAACCCAATGGGGTCATGTCGAGCGCGGTCAGTTTACCTAACCACATGTTTACTGGGCAGGGTTAGTCCTCTAAGCGGTTAACCAGTATTGTGCACATTCTTTCGCCAGAAACTGACAACTGCCCTTCTTGAGTCAGCGGAAGGGAGAGAATGACCGTAGAAAATATTTCATGATCAATCTCCACGAAAGAATGTTGCTGACCTCGGCAGGTGTTGAACCCGCGACCTCCTGGTCTCCAGTCGGACGGCGCATCCAACTGAGCCACAGAGGCCTCTTGATGTGTCTAAAATATTACTGTATGTATAGCAAACAGTGTAGAGCATGATCAGATGCTGCATTTTGTGGTGTCTGATCTGGGTCTACATGGTTTGCAAAGGCCTATCTGTCCCAATACTTAGGGTTATTATGGGACTTGATTCCAAAAGTTTACATGTTCATTAGTTCTCTCAGTTCTCTCTATTTGTCTCTGCCAAAATGGGTCCTATAGTTTACCTGTCCATGAATTATCTATGTTTCCTCTATTCCTCTCTGCCAAAAGCAAGATACTTATTACTGCAATTTTGTAGTTTACCTGGCCATGATTTCTCTCTTTTCTCTGTTCAGCTCTGCCAAATAGCTACATGGGTTCTATTGTTTACTTGCTCATGAATTCTTTCTGTTTCCTCTACTCATCTCTTTCAAATAGTAGGATACTCATTAGAACAGAGTTTTACAGTTTACCTGTTCATGAATTCTCTGTTTCCACTATTCATCTCTTTCAAATAGTAGGATACTCATTACAATAGAGATTTACAGTTAACCTGTTCATGAAATCTCTCTGTTTCCTCTATTCATCTCTTTCAAATAGTAGGATACCCATTCCAACAGAGTTTTACAGTTTATCTGTTCATGAATTATTTCTCTTTTCCTCTATTCATCTCTTTCAAATAGTAGGATACTCATTACAAGAGAGTTTTATAGTTTATCTCTTTATGATTTCTCTCAGTTTGATGTTTAATACAAAACAAAAGAAATGCAGGAATGAGACTCAATCTTTACCTCTCTCTGGGCTAATTTAGCTGATGACAAACTGATAATATTTTTCATATTTTACCTACACAACAGGCTTTGGCATTTCATGCAAATTATTTTGAAAAGTCAAAGCCTATTTAGGGGAAATTAAAAAAACATATTTCAAATTTTCGTCTGCTGAAATTTTTACCCAGCACCCCAAGTCTTAAAAATTCTTATACAGTCATTTTGACAGTATATGTTATGTCTGGAGTCCTTTGGCTAAAAATAAACAATAAGAATCAAAACACACAAACACAGGCAATTTGTCTTCAAACAAAAACATAAGCTTTCATTTTCCAATCAACAGCCCTCCTGGGACAATCAAGGCAAGTAACAATGCCAATGTTGATTAGGTATGTTGACTTTTTTTTACCGGAGTGTTAAACTGGAGGGCATAACAATACAATATATGGGCTGGGCCATGAGAAAATGTGTCTTCGGGCATATGCAGACAGCAAAGGCCCAGATCAACTTGCACATCTGTGCAGGTTGATCTGGGCCTTAGTTGTCTGCTAACAAAATCATTGGATACTACAGAATGTATGACTGGAGAGTAAAAGCCCAAATGGTACCGTGTGCATGTGCAGGATGATCTGAATCTGCACATTATACATATGTTTGAAGGCACTTTTTCTCTTCATGCAGCCCATATATAATACAAGGAGCTAAGCTACAAATATTCAGTGGGTAATTATTGTGTTTATGATCTCAGTAGTAAGAGTACAGTAGACCATGGGCTGACAGAGACACAAGAAAATAAGCATGAAATCAATTAGTCATGCAAAATCAATCATTTCAATGGATATAATATTTACCTTAAATAGTCAGACACCCTACCTGTCCATAAGTTCTCTATGTTTCCTAAATTCAGCTCTGTCAAAGAACTAGATACATGTAAGAGTACACAGTTTCATAGTTTACCTGTCATTACCTGTTTCCTTCATTTATCAATGTAAAAGAACCAGATACATGTACAAGCACAATTTCATTGTTTACCTGTCCATAAGCTCTCTGTTTCCTTCATTTATCTCTGTCAAAGAACCAGATACATATAAGAGTATACAATTTCATAGTTTACCTGTCCATAAATTCTCCGAGTTTCCTTCATTTACCTCTGTCAATGAACTCAATACATGTATGAGCACAAAAATATCATAGTTTACCTGTCCATAAGCTCTCTGAGTTTCCTTCATTCAAAGAACCAGATACAGTTTCAAGAGAACACAATTTTATAGTTAAGCTGTTCATCTCAGTTTCCTAAATTCATCTCTGTCAAAGAACCAATTACATGTAAGAGTACACAATTTCATAGTTTACCTGTCCATAAGCTCTCTGAGTTTCCTTCATTTATCTCTGTCAATGAACCAGATACATGTATGAGCACAATATCATTGTTTACCTGTCAAAAAGCTCTCTGAGTTTCCTTCATTCATCTCTGTCATAGAACCAGATACAATTTAAAGAGTATATAATTTCATAGTTTAGCTGTCCATAAGTTCTCTGAGTTTCCTAAATTCATCTATCAAAGAACCAGACACATGTAAGGTAAGAGTATATTTTCATAGTTTACTTGTCCATAAGTTCTCCCAGTTTCCTAAATTCATCTATCAAAGAACCAGATGCACATAAGAGTACATTTTCATAGTTTACCTCTCCGTAAGTTCTCTGCGTTTCCTAGATTCATGTCTATTAAAGAACCGGATACATTAAGAGATCACAATTTCATGGTTTGCCTGTCCATAAGGTCTCTGAATTTTCTTCATTTAAGAAATGGAAGTAATTTTTTCAACAATCACTGAAGTATGAAAAACACTGGGTCACAAGTAAAGTAAGTGAACCCCGAAGTTCTCTGAGTTTCCTTCATTCATCACTGTTATAGAACCAGATATCTGTAAATCCAGTCTAAGTACTTTACCTGTTCTTTCCTATTTTACCTGTCACAGTTAAAAAAAAGACACCTGCAGGTGCCAAGTTCTATAACTGATCAAGTCATTCTTTCTGTCCAACATTTATCCCTGTCAAAGAATTGGACATTTTTTGTGTTGGGTTAACTGTGGTAATTAGTTTATGTATTCATGAGTTCTACAGTTTCCCAAACTTATTCTGTCATGGTCCATCGTATGTAAGTGTTTATCTACTAGTTGACTCGGTTTCCTGTATTCATCTTTGTCATCTAACTGGAGATTTTGTCTTTGCTATCTAACTGGAGAATTAATCTTTGTCACCTAATGGGAGGTTCCAGTTTTTCATTTAACTGGAGGTTCCATCTCTGTCATTTAACTGGGGGTTTTATCTTTGTCATCTTACTGGATGTTTTATCTTTGTCACCTAACTGGATGTTTTTTTGATTGATTGTGTTGGGGTTTAACGACACGTCAACCCTTGAGGGTCATTTTGTGTCGTCTCCCAGAGAAAGGGAGAAAAGAGATAGAAGAGAGAGTAGAGGCGATGAAAGAGAGGGACAGGGAAGAAAGAGGAACAGGAATGAAAGTGAAGAAACAGAAGAAATAAAAACATTCCCCCTCTACCCTTACCCACTACAAGGATAGCAGGCCTTGCCCAACTGTAAGCCAATATCAGTTGGGTGCCCCGGTGATGTAAGATACACAGCACCTTCGCACCACCCGACCACCCCCACCTAACTGGATGTTTCATCTCTGTCATCTAACTGGATGTTTCATCTTTGTCATCTAACTATAGATTTCATCTTTGTTATCTAACTGGAGATTTCATCTTTGTCATTTAACTGGAGGTTTTACCTTTGTCATGTAATTGGAGATTTCATCTTTTCTAGATATCTAAGTGGAGGTTTCATCTTTGTCATCTTAGCGGAGGTTTCATCTTAGTCATCTAAGTGGAGGTTTCATCTTTGTTGTCTAACTGGAGATTTCATTTTTGTCATCTGAGCGGTTTCATCTTTGTCTTCTAAGTAGAGGTTTCATCTTTGTCATCTAACTAGAGGTTTCATCTTTGTCAAATAATTGGAGGTTTAACATCTAGCTGTTCACGAGTTTTCTCAGTTTTTAGCATTCATCTTCATCATTGAAAAAAAAAACAAATTTTGTAGTTTATCTGTTTATAGTTCCTCAGTCTTCTGCATTCATCTTTATCATAAAAGCATTGATCAAATTAGGGTTTTCTAATTTTTAAGGAACTATTATTGCTACTACACTGTGACCTCTTTATAAGACCCCCCCATTATAAGATGCTTTCAGATATAACAGTTTAGGTGGACCTTAAAATTGTTGTATCCAAACAAAATTGTATAGATGGTGTTTTTTCTTCATAATCTATAGTTTTGTTTGGATAAATGATCATTTTTCTATATAATCTATGCATTTTTGTTTGGATACAACATGGTTACTTAGCTAACATAGTTTTTGCTTTGGATCATGACTGAATAAAGAGATCATGGTGTGCATAGCAAAGAACTATACCATCTTCTCAGAAATCACCCTCTTTGGCATGATCACTGGTACAAATCACCAAGAATGACAGTGTTTTATTATTTACCTGTTCATGAGCTCTCCCAGTTTCCTACATTCATCTTTGTCATAGAACCAAATACCATAGATACCTAAAACAGAAAGAAACAAACAAGGTCTTATTTGTGGATAAAAGTGAGAATGGTGGCCAGCATTTTCATATCTGTCATAACAAGCAGCTTTAAATTCATTCTAGCACCTCAGTTAAGCTCCTCAGTTGAACAGTTTTCTTAGATGAACATTTTTTATTTCTTTGAAAAACAAAGAAACAAAATGACTTTACTATTTTCTTCTCTCTTGTCTGAATTCAGGGGCTCCTGAGGTTTATGGGAATTTCTTCATCTGGAAATGTAGATTTACTAAGAAGTGGACACAGCATTCAAGTAAACATACATTGTGTTCTCCAGTTTTCGTCCACCTAAAATTGTTAGCCTGCCTCTCCAATTCCAGAGAGGCAATGTTATTTTGAAGCTAAAAATACAGAAGAATAATCAATTCCTTACCATACAGATCCATAAAACGGGGTTAAATTCAAGATTCAATTCTATAACAGTGTTGAAAATTATTGCCAATTTTTTGGCAGTTCTCATATTATCATCCCCTCCCAGTTAAGTTCAATATTTTGCATGTTGTAGTGAAGTTACAATAAAATAATTTAAAGACTAGAAATGTGTCAGTATGACACCCCCGCCCAGGGCCATCCTCACCCACATGCAGGCATTTTGCAAAAAATGAAGTTGAAAAAAAAGGGCCAAAACTCTCATAATAATTGGCAGATTTTACCCTAAATCAAACTTGACCATATTTTATGATTATATACCTATGTATAAAATATGAATACAATACACAAATCAATCTTTTTTTAAACAAATATTGGAAGGAAAACATCTTTTGAAGGTGAAAAAGGGCCATAACTCCCATAATAATGGGTTGATTTTACCCTAATTGGAACTTGACCTCTGTTTTATGATTATATACCTGTGTGTTTAAATATGAATTCAATACACTAATGTTTTCAAAAGATATCAAACTGGAACTATTTTTCAATGTTGAAAAAGAGCTGTAACTCCAAAATAATTGGTGGATTTTACCCTAAATCAAACTTGGCCTATATTTTATAATTATATGCTTGTGTATAAAATATGAATCCAATTCACTAATCTTTTCAAAAGTTATGGAATAAAACTATTTTTCAAAGTTGAAAAAGGGCCATAACTCCCAAAATGATTTATGGATTTTACCCTAAATCGAACTTGACCTACATTTTATGATTATATACCTGTGTATAAAATTTGAATCCAATACACTGATCTTTTCAAAAGATATCCAACAGAAACCATTTTTCAACAATTTTTCAACATTGTAAAAGGGCTGTAACTCCAAAAATAATTGGTGGATTTTACCCTGAATCGAACTTGACCTATATTTTATAATTATATGCTTGTGTATAAAATATGAATCCAATACACTAATCTTTTCAAAAGTTATGGAACGGAAACCATTTTTCAAAGTTGAAAAAGGGCCATAACTCCCAAAATAATAGGTGGATTTTACTCTAAATCGAATTTGACCTATATTTTATGATTATATACCTGTGTATAAAATTTCAATCCAATATGCCAATCCTTTCAAAAGATATTGCAAGGAAACCATTTTTCAAAGTTGAAAATTTTTTAAAGTTGAAAAAGGGCAATAACTCCCAAAATAATTTGTGGATTTTACCCTAAATCAAACTTGACCTACATTTTATGATCATATACCTGTGTATAAAATTTCGATCCAATACACCAATCCTTTCAAGTGTATAAAATTTCAATCCAATACACCAATCCTTTCAAAAGATATCACACGGAAACCATTTGTGTTATGTACCGGACAGACAGACGGGACGGGATGGACGGACGGACGTACGGACAGCAGTCATACTATATGCACCCCATGGTGGGCGCATAAAAAGTCATTACTAATTTTATTTTCATTTAAGAACAGCCCTTCTTTGGAAATAAAAACATGGACACTTTTTGTTATAATGGTATTTCAAAGAGACCCCACCTGTATTCTACCATTTTGTCATTTTTTTATCCATTTTTTATTCATTAAAGCACAAGTAGACCTGTTTTTGTTAAAAATCACATTTAGAATATGTTAACTTTATTTTAATTGCAAGTATTAAAGCCTAATATATCAAGTACTGTCTGTAAAGGAAACTGATAGATGCATACAATATTCACACAAACAATTTTTTTTTGAATATGTTTTGAATTTCTTTTAACCCTTGTCCTGCTAAACCCGGATATGCCCTGCCTTTACAAACAGTGTAGATCCAGATCAGTTGGCGTCTGAAGAAGCCAACTGATCTGGATCTGCACTGTTTGTCATTCAGTATGTGAATTTATATCAACAATCTGGATCAAGCAATCTGATTGGCTGACAGAAATGGGCGTGCCATCTTAATTTATTCAGCATGACAAGGGTTAAGCATGTGCATTTTACTACTTGTTGATGTGTCTAAAAACTACTGAAAGTCTTGCGGCCCACAAACAGTGTAGATCACATGCCTCATTCTAGATTTACGGTAATAACCCTAAGTATCGGGACTGATTGGCCTTTGCAAACAGTGTAGACCCAGATTAGATGCTGCAGAATGTCCCGTCTGATCAGGGTCTACACTGTCTGCCATATACACAACAATATTTAACCCTTTTCCTGCTGAATAAATTAAGACGCCACACCCTATTCAAATTTTCAGCCAATCAAATTACTTGATCCAGATTGCTGATATAAATTCACATACTGAATGGCAAACGGTGTAGATCCAGATCAGTTGGCTTCTTCAGAAGCCAACTGATCTGGATCAAAAGAAGCCAACTGATCTGGATCTACACTGTTTGTAAAGGAAGGGTAAATCCTGGTTCAGCAGGACAAGGTTTAAGACACATCAAGAGATAGTCAAATGAACTATTTCAAATTTTAAGACAATTAAAGTATGGTAGGTAGGTAAGGTTTCCCAATACTTATGGTTGTTACGGTACACTGTTTCCACAAGCCTTTCTGTCCCAATACTTTGAGCCAATATGGTATAAGGACTCCTTTGAGGAAGGTTCAATGAAGATAAGAACTCTCCTTCACTTTTGAAGTGCCAAACCTATATATAATAATAATTTTGTTAAAGATACCATATTTACCCCAAGTTTTTGTGAAAGATAGGATTGCGCAAACAATGTAGATGGAGATCATATAGGGCAAAATGCAGCATCTCATCAGGGTCTACATTCTTTGCCACTCATTCAGCAGTTTTAGACAAATTAACCCTTGTCCTGCTGAATAAATTAAGATGCCAAGCCCACTTCTAATTTTCAGCCAATCAGATTACTTGATCCAAATTATTGCTATAAATTCACATACTTAATGACAAACAGTGTAGATCCAGATCAGTTGGCTTCTGAAGAAGCCAACTGATCTAGATCTACACTGTTTGCAAAGGCAGGGTATATCTGGGTTCAGCAGGACAAGGGTTAATTAACCTTGGTCCTGCTGAGCCCTATATGCCCTGCCTTTGCAAACAATGTATCTCCAGATCAGTTGGCTGAGGATGCCAATTGATCTGGATCTGCATTGTTTGTCACTCAGTATGTAAATTTATATCAACAATCTGCATTAAGTAATCTGATTGGCTGACAATTAGGAATGGGTGTGGCATCTTAATTTAAGGGTTAATGGGCAGCAAAACGGATGTTCGAAATTTATGGTAGGTATGGTAACATTACGTTGGATAACAGGGGAATCAGGAAAATATTTTTCTTATTTCTCCATGAGAATTCATGTGGGTACACATTAGAAGAGCCAAGGCTCTTCTAAAGAGTATCCACAACATATGTTTTCATGGAAAAGTAAGAAAAATATCAGGGCCCAGTTGTTCAAAGCGTCGTTAGCTTAACAAGCTCGTTAAGGGTAATTTCTTTAACTGTTTTTGCAGATTCAATATACAATATTCTGATTTTTTTTGCTGAAAAATGTGAGTAGCTTTTGCAGTGCAAAAGCTACTCACATTTTTTTCAGCAAAAAATTTCAGCATATTTGCGTATCACTCGATGTAAATTTTAATGAATCATTAACTAACGACGTCCTTTAGCTTTGAACAAGTGGGCCCAGGATTTTTAGTTTTTAGTTGAAAAAGGGCCTTATCTGGAGCTATGTGATAAAAAAAAGTTAGGGGTTCTGAATATTTATGGTAAATATGGTAATATCTTCTGAAGTACCAAACCCCTAACTATAATTTGTGAAGTTCTGAACAATCCAAACTAACAATTACTGTGTAAAAACCTCTGACCTTTAGATCATCAATCCAATAAAACATTTAACAATTAACATCATCTACTGGCAAACGCAGAAGTTTGATTTTTTGCTGCTTTTTTTTTTTTTTGTTTTGTTTTGTTTTCAAATCAGCAGAAAGATTTCAAAGTGGCAAGAAGTTATTAACCCACAATGTGCCATGCAAAATTGTAGCAGACAACATTCTAAATTCATTTTTATTATGTTTCAGAGAAACTAAGGCTTGACATTCTATGTGAATCATCTGCCAATTTGCATGAAGTGTCATGTCTTATTTTCTCTGAAATCAGTAAAATTCCACTATTAAGGACTCCATGTTCCTCAAAAATAGACATTTTTTTTTTATCCAAGAAAGGTTTAATATATTAATATATGATATTAGTACATTAATATATGATATTAATACGATCACAAAATTTGGCATCTGACAGTCTGTGAAATTCCAGTCAGTCTCTACGTTTTGAAGTGGATCAAAACTGAAATGATTTTTTATCTTATCACTGAAATGATGTTGGCAACATTAATTCAGAGATACTATAAAAAAATCATTTCATGTTTGATCCAGTTCAAGAACAAGAGACTAAAAAATCATTTCATGTTTGATCCAGTTCAAGAACAAGAGACTAACTGAATTTTTACAGCCTGTTAGATGCCATATTTTATGATTGTATTAATATTTTTATAAACTTTTCTTGGATAAAAAAATGTCTATTTTTGAGGAATATGGAACCTTTAAGACCACCTTTGGAACTACCTAGAAGTGGTCTTATTAGTGGGATGGCCTTAATATTGAAAATAGAAAAATAAGGAAAAAACCAGTTGGGCCTAGCAAAAGCTGCTCTTAATAGCAGAGTGGTCTTGACCCTTCTCCTGCTGAATAAATTAAGATGCCACACCCACTTCTAATTTCCAGCCAATCACAGTACTTGATCTGGGTTTTTGATAAAAATTCCCATACTTAATGACAAACAGTGCAAATCCAGATCAGTTGGCTTCTTCAGAAGCCATCTGATCTGGATCTACACTGTTTGTTAAGACAGGGCATGACGTGTTTAGCAAGAGAAGGGTTAAATTATAGCAGAATTTTACTATATTTCAAAATGTGTCATCTGCTGCAGTTTTGATTGGTACTTTAACGCTTAGCACTCTGGGAATTTTCAGCAGACGACATATTGAAATATCACCAATTAGTCGTCTGCTGAATTAGCCAAGAAAGTGGTAAAGGTTAAGGCTTACCTTAATGACTAAAATCAAAGATACGAGTAATGAAAACACACCAACACAACCATATTTAAGCCAAAAAACCCATGCTTTAAAAGATGTTTAATAAGTGCGTCCAACCCAAACCACAAAGGGGTTCAGCGTGCAGATGCACTACTATAGACTAACTATGTGACCAGTGATGTGTGTGGGTGGTTTGGTGCTTATCCTGAAAAACAATAAGCATTCCGTGATTTGGCAGAGGCTAGTGACATGGCGGTCGTGCCGATAATAGCAACAAACAGCCAATAACGCCAAGTATTCCAAGTGCAAGAGACATGACGTCAGCCTACAAAATTTGCGATCGCCGCCATTTTGAATTTTGTCTCCACTTCAAATTTATTTCTATCCATTCTCCATCTATTTACAAACTAAGCATGATTCGTTTAGTGCATATGGTACCTTTAGATAACGCATAGACTTAATGCTCTTTTCAAGTGATAATCTGTAAAAACTTCGACATAGTAATGTGTTTGTTCAACCGGTTCATGAGATGTTATTTTTAATGTTGATATTTTTCCCTACTTTTCATAATCTGTAGACTCACAAAAAAAAAAAAAAAAAAAGAAAAGAAAAGAAAGAATAACAAAACCAAAACGAAACAAAGACAAAAATGCACAGTCAAAAATCTTTAGAAAAAATCCTGAAACAGTAAAATGGATTTCAGGTAAGCGCACGAAAGTGTATTGTTGTTGTACCTGCCATCGGCATACACTAGTTTTCAGTATTCTGAAAGCATGGCCCTCGCCCATTGGGGCCCACGAAATAGATGGGCAGCCTAAAGCCTCCATGGCAGAGCTGCTAGTATGTAAACAGGATCCGAATTCATGTGATCGGGTTTGATAAAAGTCCCACAAATTTGGAGGCAATGTCTCTAAACTACTGAAATATTGTTGACTTGGACGTTATATCGCAATTCAGGCAGTGGATTCAGAAGTCAAACATGGTCTAAAATCAAATTCAGTAGATCATGGCCAATCCACCTATGAACCGTGTGATGATAATTGGGACGCACGGATATAGGTAGCACCTATTAAATTCATATTATGAATGTATTGGTTTTAAGTTAAAGTGTTAAGAGCTTTGCCTCTCAATTTAGACACATTTTTATGAGGGGCAGTTGGAAACTATCCAGACTTTTCACACTCCTGTCTCTCCATGTGCAGCTACCTACACATATTTTATATGAGCAAAAAAAAAAAAAAAATACTACATGTACATTCTATCATTTATAAATTGGTCATTTTATTTTCAATGAGAAGTGTGTATACACAAAGTTTTGAGCATTTAAACAAGGTAGGTGTTCTGGCTACCATGGACTCAAGCTGGAGGAACAGAGATCTGTAATAAAATTATTTTTCAAAGGTTGCAGATTTTTTTTTTCTTTTTCTAAAGCCTGAATATCCTGGTCAACCTTTTATAGCTGGGTTTTGCAGTTTAGGAGGGCAGGACAAGCATGAGGGACAAGCCTAGGCCAAGGAGGCCCGGTGAGGCATTGACCCCTACAGTAGTGGCAAATATTGAGGTTTTTGTCCAAAGAGTGACACTGCAGGAGGTAGTTAATCAGTTTAACATCATCAAAGCATCTGCAAATCAGACTTTACATGAAAAAAACTAGGTGGGAGCCGAAAGAGCTGACAGAAGACCAAAAGGCATCCAGGGTAACCATAGAAAAAGAACATTTTGGGCATTTTAACTATGATGAAAAATAAGTTTTGAGATGTATTGTCACTGGGGATGAAATGTGGGTTCATTATGCCAAACCTGAAACAAAAGCTCAGTCAAAGCAGTGGAATGTGCTGGTTCCCCACCTCTCAAGAAGTTTAAGGTTATGCTGGACACTTTTTGTGATTCACATGGAATAATACTGGCTCATTTCATGCCACAAGGTCAAACTGTGGCTGCTAGGTACTATTCAGAAGTAAATTTGAAAAAAATTCTCAAAGAAAAAGTTGCGTTCGGCTAGCCCAGAAAAATGTCCTCTTTTGCGTGACAATGCACCCCCCCTCCACCCCACTTCCATACTGCCTTATTTACAGCAGAGCTTATCAACTCCTTCAAGTGGCAATTCGAGGGTTGAGCGCAAGACTATAGTAACTTAAACATATTTTTGAAACCCTTGTTTAGGGGCAACTTGGACCCCTTTGTAAACAATGCAAATTTAGGTGCCATTGCTCATACGAGCAATGGCACCTAAATTTTCATTGTTTACAGAAAGAAATGTTGTAATCTTCATAACGCCTTCATGGTGAGGAGATTAAGTTTGGGGAAAAACAACCATCTGACTTATGCTAGTTTTGCGCTCAACCCTCGAATTGCTGTCCCAACCTCTGTACAGCCCAGACCTTGCCCCCTGAAACTTTTATGTGTTTCCAGAACTGAAAAAAGGCTTACTGGAACCAAATATGAGAGCAGGGTGGCTTTGATTTCAGCTCTCAAATCCATACCTAAGCAGTAGCTCTACTTCATATTTGCAGAGGGACTACAAAAGCTCCCATGAAGATGGCAAAAGTGTATAGTCATAGGCGGGGAATCCTTTGAAAATGAATAAAAAGAATTTTGGAAAAATATTTAACAGCTTCTGAGAAAAAGCAAAAAAGGTTTGGATATTTTCTGACTACCCCCCATACTGAAATTTTGCCAAAATCCTTAATTAAGTTTAACAAGATGCATATGGGGCCACATTTTGCAGTAAAACAGGCAAAGCATAATTCATAATTACAATGCAACAATTTTCAGCACTGCCATGACAACCAAACAAAAGAGTTTATGGCCTTAGCAGACAATTCGCATGAAATGTCATGTCTTATTTTCTCTGAAAAATAATAAGTATTTAGAATGTTATCTGCTACAAATTTGCTTAGCGCTTTAAGGATCAAGATTTCTTATATTAACCCACTGTATTCTGGAGACGTCCAGATTAGATGCTGCAGAATGTAGCATCTGATCAGGGTCTTCTCTGTTTGCAAATAGTTCAACCATTTTTCTCCCTGAATAAGGCTATGTGCCTGCCATACCTAAAAATTAGAATCTTCCAATATATATATAAAGACATTCTGTGTGTGTGTGTGTGTGTGTGTGTGTGTGTGTGTGTGTGTGTGTGTGTGTGGCGAGGGGCGGGGAAAGGTTCATTCAATATACAATGGATTAAAACCAACAGTTACCACCCATAAAAACACAACACAAGCTTGATAGAGGAGCATCCATAGAGCATTACTGCCAAATATAGTTTGAACAGTTAACAGAGCAGATTTGCTCTAAAACTATGACACCACCAAACTGTTTACCACTCATTCAGCACTTTATACATATCAACAGGTAGTAAATAGGACTGTTCAAAGTTTACCCTGGTCCTGGTGAATCCAGATATGCCCTGCTTTTGCAAACAGTGTAGATCCAGATTAGTTGGTTTCTGAGAGAAGAGGATTAAGTATGTGAATTGGTATCAATAACCTGGATCAAGTAATCTGAATGGCTGAAAATTAGAAGTGGATGGGGCATTTTAATTTATTCAGCATGGCAAGGGTTAAGGCCAGGATAAGGTGTCTTAGGGTACATATGGTAATTCTAATAAGCATCTTATCTGGAGTCCTATAACTGAAAAGCCTCTCTGAATCAGGAGGGTGGGAGTTTGAATCCTAATCCAAAATCACTACACAGCTTTACTGAGTAAAGCAACTGTATCTTCTTTTGTATGTTCATTGCATAATGAATCAACACCAAGGTTGGGCTCCATAGTGGAGTTGGTACAACATCTGACTACAGATCCTGGGTCGAACCCCAGCTGTGCCACATAACTTTCATGGATTTTGCTCCTGAAATCAATGCTACAGTCATTCTCACTCTTCTGCTGATTCAACAAGTGCAATTGTCAGTGACTGGTAAAAGTATGCGCTCAAGTACTGGTTGACTGCTTTATGGACTAAGCCTGCCTTGGAAAATGTGTGAGGGCTCAACATGATCCCTGACAATTTTGACTGGGCCGTAAAACTCAAACTCAAACCATTGACAAGGAGATTCAAATGGGTACCCATAAAATAAGTTTGTTGCAAAAATAATGGAAACTGTTCTCATTTATCACCTCATTAATCACCTTATCTAGAGCAGTGTGACAGACAGAGAGACCTTCCAAACATACTTTGGATGTACCGTAATAACCCTAACTATTGGGACACACAGGCCTGAGCAAACACTGTAGACCCAGAGCAGATGTCGCAGAATGCTGCATCCGATCTGGGCCTACACTGTTTGCTATTCATCCAGCATTATTTTAGACACATCAAAAGTAAAATAGTTTTTTTTTCAAATTTTAGGACAAGTATGGTAAAGAGTTAAGGTGTCCCAATACCTAGGGTAAATACGATACTGTATTTACCTGAAGTATTCAGACAGACAGGCCTGAGTGATGGGTCTAGACCCAGATCAGACATCATAAAAGTGATCAGACTACCACATTTAGGTAACATATGGTAATATTTTTAATGGTTTAGCCTGCAATAGATCCTTCTGAAGTAGATTTGCCAGAAAGTTGAGAGTTGTTACTGTTTTTAATGATGGTTCAGAAGTCTCCAGTACTATGTTAGAAAGTACAAACAAAGCCCTCAAAGAAGAAAATCTCACAAGAAACAAGGTTTACAATTAATGTTGTTTGTTGAGAGCGGTAAAGAATAACTTACTTCTCGTCTTGGCATTCCTGTAGAGCAGGAAGGGATCTTGCAGCTGGAATTCGAGATCCTTGGCAATTGGCTCGATCAGGTTGTTCAAACCAAGTCGGTTCAAAATCATAAAACCATGGAGAGGAGTTGCAGATCTGAAAATAAATAACAACATTAGACAGCAGGGATTCAGATAAATGGGCTATCGTATTTACCATGTGTATTTGGACAGCAGGCCTGAGCAAACAGTGTAGACCTAAATGAGATGCCGCAGAATGGGGCACCTCATCAGGGTCTGCACAATTTGCCACTCAACCAGCAATTTTTAGACACAACATCAGGTAGTAAATTGCACTTGTTCAGATTTTAGAACAAGTATGGTAAGGAGTCCAGGTGTCTGAATACTTAGGGTAAATATGGTACATGTATTCAGAAGTCATAGTTCTAGATTAGAGGTATTGGATGAATATTTTTTTATTTCTCCATGGAAACACTTTGTGTGTACTCATTAGATGCACCTCACAGAGGCACTTCTAAGAGTACTCACAATATATTTTTGTGGAGAAATAAGAAAAAAAAATCATTATTTGAGCCATCTCATGACAAAACCAACATAAAAATGGCATGTGTACCCAGCAAAGACTCAGATCAGCCTGGGCATCAGATCAGCCTGATCAGTTTGCTGTCCGCATAAAGACAGCTTGGGTCCTTAGCTATCCACTCAGCACACAGCAAAGGCTCTGATCAGACTGTGCAGGTGCCCAGGCTGATTTGAGTCTTTGCTGGGTGCATATGCCATAATTGTTGGTTTTGTCATGAGGTAGCTTATTCTTTGTTGAAAAACACTTTACAGAAGTCATAGCTCTAGATAAGAGGGAGAATCCAGATTACCATATTCAACCTAATCACCTCAAAATGATCAACAAGGGTTGAAGTGTAGTAAAACCAACAATCAATCAACCTAATCACCGCACATACCCCTATAAGTGCACAGTCAAGCAATTCTATTTTTTGTCTACTTCCTTATAAAGTACCCACAACATAATTATGCTTTCATAAAGAAAATCAGAAAAAAAAACAAAAAAAAACATGTTTTTTGCCCAGCATGCTAAGCATCAAAAGATTCAATCTAGAATTTTTCAAGTGATAAAACAACATTTTAGAAATGTACACACAAAATTGTTACCAGCTCAACATGCAATACTGCTGAAAGGCCAAAAAAGGACTTATAATATGTGTGATAGACATAGCCAAGAGGAGTTGATAAGGAGGAGTATTCGGCGATAGTTCTGGAGTTATTATTCCTATTTCTCCATTAAAACAAGGCGCTTTTAATGGGTACCAACAACATATGTTTTTTTATGGCAAACTAGAGAAACCGCCACCTTTTGATCTGGAGTCCGATGCTTTACCACTGCACCACAACACTCACTTTTTCTTCTTTTCTGAGAGAAGAGGATTCCATATTTCATGTGAAATGTTAAGCCCTATTTTCTCACAAAACTGTTTAAAAATATTCTAAAAAATGTCTATCCAAGTGAAAAGCCCATGTTCCCTAATAAACCTGCTTGAAATCTTTTCAATGGCACTATAGGCAGAAACACCTACAGCTGACTCTCGTTATCTCGACTTCACTTATCTCAAATAACTGCTTATCTTTAAGTGAAAATCTGGTCCCTGTTTTTAACATGGAAATGTAACAACAGGTAACAAAATATTGTGGAAAAGAGGAGAAATTGCTCCTAAGGAGCAATTTCTCCTCTTTTCCACAATATTTTCAATGCATTTCTAATTTCAGGAGTCAAATTACATATTCATTTGTTAAATGTGGTTGTTTATTTTTTCCTTAATTATACAAATCTGGTATGTCCAGCAACGGATATCTCCAAGTATTACATACAGTCCCTTGGACTTCGAGATAACAAGAGTCGACTGTATTTTTCCTATTTCTCCATGAAAACATACATTGTGGATCTTCACTATAGTATCTTGCTAAGGCAATTCTAATGAGTACCACAACATATCTTTTTGTGGAGAAATAAGAAAAATAACTAGATTAGATTGAAAAAAGTGTCTAATCTGGAGCTATGAAGCTGGTAAGAACCTCTTAGAGATAAAGATAAGCCGATTCCTAGACTATTGTACAAGAACAGCATGCATGAAAAATTTCTACAGTAACAGTATGGCAGCAGACGTGATAGTTTCTGCAGATGTTTTTGTAGTGCTCGGAGAGTATGACGTCAATATCAATGGTTTTATTTGCAATAAAAATTCCTCTCACTATTTTTGTGCATTCTCTAAGGTCCTGCCGAGAGCTGTCTGTAAATCTGATGGGACTGTAAACCCTCATTATCTTATGAGATTAGTAGACAAAAATTTTGTGGGTTATTTTTTCTGTTTGTTTGTTGTTTGTGGTTGTTGTTTTTAGTTTTTGGTCATTATTTTTTGGAGAAAATAAGGCTTGACATTTCATGTGCATCCTCTCCATGGGATATGATTCACATGCAAATGTTAAACCATATTTTCTTATAAGAAAAAAAAAAGAAATTTTAGTCTGGAAACTCCAAAAAGGGTAATTGGCAAACAGTGTAGACCCAGATCAGATGCTGCAGAATGTGGCACCTGATCAGGGTCTACACTGTTGCATTAAATACCAGAATTTCTATAAAACTTAGTAATGATAAAAACTAAGACACCCCGCTATCGGAACTAGACTGGTCAATAGAGTTGTAGTAAAAATAACCAGACACCCTGCTACTGGAAATATACTAGCCCAAACTGCCAAGGCAACAAAGGCTTCAAATTCAAATATTTCATCTATTTTATGATAGAATTTGATGAACTTTGAAACACCTATTTACCAATTATCCTGTAACATACATCAGAAAATTTATGGCTTAATTCATTCAGATAACACCAGAATCAGCACAAATATGTCACTGGGGTGGTTTTCAAAAGTTAACACAATTCAGTTCCTTGTGTAGCCCGCTGCAGATTGAATCACAGCGCGACAACGTCGTCTCATTGAGTGTAAATACCACCGAATCACATTCGTTGGAATGTTGTTCCATTCTTGCACTAAGGCCTGCTGAAATTGACGCAACGTCTATGGCTGGACAGGATGTTGGTGCACATGTCCGTCAAGCAGGTTCCATACCTGCTCTATCGGCTACAAGTCTAGAGATTCCGATGGCCATTCCATAACATTTACATTGTTCGCCTGCAGATACTGCATCGTCAGTCGCGCCGTGTGTGGGCAGGCATTGTCTTGCTGGAAAATGACGTTAGCATTAGCGTTGGTAAACGGAATAACTACTGGTGCCTGGATTTCATCTCCTTAGCGTTGAGATTCCTGTTGATGACTACCAGATTTGTCTTCCTGTCATGGCTAATGCCCACCCACACCATAACCAAACCTCTGCGGAATCTGCCTGCCTCTTTGACGCAAGCATCTGTTTAACGCTTATCGGAACAACGCTAAACAAGTACACTTCATCAGATCTCTCCAGAGTGAATCTGGACTCATCTGAGAACAGAACTTGGTTCCATGTCTTGCATGCCATCAAATATGCCCTCTACACCATTGTAGCCTGGCAGGTCTGTGTCTTGGCAGTAGCTGTGGGCCAATGTATTGGGCAGCGTGGACAAATTCCATGAATTCTCAACCAATTGGTCTGTGCACTGACAGGTCGACTGTGATTACCTATTGTGGTGGCAGCGGTTCTTGTGGCTGGTCGATATCTGAGGTGTTGGGTCCTTAATCGGTTGTCTTGCAGACCTTGGACATGGCCTGAAATGTTAAAATGCTGAGTCACGTGGTATGGGAGAAAATAGGGGAAATAAAATGGCACCAACTTCTCATAAGCGACAAAAACGACTAACACATTGTACAGATAGCCTAAACTAGAAAAGTGTTTCCTGAGGAAAATGTATGCCCCCACCAGTTTGAACAGATCCATCGTTGAAAAAGGTTGTATCTATAATTTATCTTTTTTGTGTGTGTGTGTGTGTGTGGTCAATGGGGGCCATTTTCCAAAATCTTAGTCCTAGTGTGACCTTGAAAATGGGGTCAAGGTCACCAAAATCTAATCAGTTCTTGTCCCTGTCTCAACAATATAGCTGTACCAAGTTTGGTCAAAATCCATCCATTCATTCTGCAGATAGGGTGCAGAAAAACCATTTTCCAACAATCTGAGCCCTCCTGTGACCTTGAAAATCTATTCAGTTCTTTTTCATGTCATAACAATATAGTTGTGCAAGTGGCCGAAATCCATCCATTCCTTCATGAGACAGGGTGCAGAAAAGCCATTTTTCAACAATCTAAGCCCTTGTGTGACCTTTAAAATGGGGTCGAGGTCACCAAAATCTAATCAGTTATTTTCCATGTCACAATAATATAGATGTACAAGTTAAGTCAAAATCCATCCATTTATTCTGGAGATAGGGTGCAGACAAGGCATTTTCCAACAATCTGAGCCCCCCTGTGACCTTGGAAATGGGGTCAAAGTCACAAAAATCTAATCAGTTCTTGTCCCTATCTCAACAATATAGCTGTACAAGTTTGGTTAAAATCCATCCATTCATTCTGGAGATAGGGTTCAGAAAAGCCATTTTCCAACAATCTGAGCCCTCCTGTGACCTTAAAAATGGGGTCAAGGTCACCAAAATCTAATCAGTTCTTTTTCATGTCACAACAATACAGTTGTGCAAGTTTGGTCAAAATCCATTCATTCCTTCATGAGACAGGGTGCAGACAAGCCATTTTCCAACAATCTAAGCCCTTGTTTGACCTTGAAAATGGGGTCAAGGTCACCAAAATCTAATCAGTTCTTTTCCCTGTCACAACAATATAGATGTACAAGTTTAGTCAAAATCTACCCATTCATTCTGGAGATAGGGTGCAGACAAGCCATTTTCCGACAATCTGAGCCCTCCTGTGACCTTGAAAATGGGGTCAAGGTCACCAAAATCTAATCAGTTCTTTTCCATGCCTCAACAATATAGATGTACCAGTTTAGTAAAAAGACATCCATTCATTCAGGAGATAGGGTGCAGACAAGCCATTTTCCAACCATCTAAGCCATCATGTGACCTTGAAAATGGAGTTAAGGTCACCGAAATCTAATCAGTTCTTTTACATGTCCCAGCAATCTAGATGTGCAGGTACAGTCAAAATCCATTTTGTTCCTTTAGGAGATAAGGTGCAGACAAGCAATTTTTCAGCCTTTTCCAACAATCTAAGTCCTCGTTTGACCTTGAAAATGGGGTCAAGGTTATCAAAATCTAATCAGCATTTTTCCCCCACCCAATGATAAATTTATGTAAGTTTGGCCAAAATTCTTCCATTCATTAAGGAGACAGAGTGCAGACAAGAGGCTACGCTGACATCGACCCCGACGCCGACAGGATCTGCACTAAAAACAATATGTCCCCCACTGTGTAGAACCAGACATAATGAAATGACTAAATGTTGTTTACCTGTCTGCTGAAATTTCAACCAGAGTTGGAATATCGAAGACCTCATGCAGTGTAGTATACAGGATACCACCGTCTGGCTACGACCAGCTTGCAAATTCCCGATGGCTTGGCCCCACTGAACTGTGGTCAATCTTGCCATGAAAACAAATTCTTTTACCCTATCTCAATTGCCTATTGTGTAGCTTTAAACTAGTACACACGGTTTAAAACAAAAACAACCAGTACCGCACGTTCAGCAGGAAAATAGGGTTTTGTACCCTGGATTCCGTGCTCAGTGAATCGCGAACAACCATGACAATGGCATGGCGTAAATACATAAAGATAACTGTGTAGAACCAGACAATCCGAAGTTTCGTGTTAGAATCTCTTC
Source organism: Anodontia alba (assembly GCA_964016985.1). Classification (NCBI taxonomy): domain Eukaryota; kingdom Metazoa; phylum Mollusca; class Bivalvia; order Lucinida; family Lucinidae; genus Anodontia; species Anodontia alba. Next base: position 77,977,410 of record OZ024828.1, read on the forward strand.
TGGTTCAAACATTACAGCAGAAAATCCTGTTACGTTGGCAGTTTGGGCTAGTGTAGACTGGTCCAAAGAGTTGTGGTAAAAACTAACCAGACACCGTTATTGGAAATAGACTGGTCCAAAGAGTTGTGGCAGAAGAGTCCATTTGACATACGAGCGTAAATGGGTTAAAATGTTATCTACTACTGTATTTACTGAAGTATTTGGACACCTTGAATCATTACCAAACTTGCCCTAGACTTTGAACAACTACCGTATTTGACCTAATTAACACACATGCTCCTATAAGTGCACAGTCAAGCAATTTAGTAGTCTTTAGATTACAGCCAGTCTACTTTTATCTACTTCTTTATATAAACATATGTTGTTGATACTCATTTGAATGGCTCAGTTGTCAGTTTCTAGCAAAGAAATGTGCACAAGTACTGGTTATCCGCTTAGAGGACTGTGATTAAGTAAACTGACCAGCTCGACATGACTTTAACAGTGTTGACTGGGTCATTAAACTCCAAACCAACCAACCAACCAAAATAAGGAATATCATAGCTCTTTGAAAGACATAGCAATGCTCAAGAAACAACAATTTTTATCAACCAAAAACTGATGACACTTTTCTTATTTCTTCATGAAAACATGTTTCTTCTTGAAACAAGGCAATTTAACCCTTGTCCTGCTGAACCAGGATATACCCTGCCTTTGCAAATGGTGTGGATCCAGATCAGTTGGCTTCTAAGAAGCCAACTGATCTGGATCTACACTGTTTGCCATTCAGTATGTGAATTTGTATCAACAATCTGGATCAAGTAATCTAACTGGTTGAAAATTTGAAAAGGGTATGGCATCTTAATTTATTCAGCAGGACATGGGTAATTGAGTACCTACAATTTGTGTTTTCATGGAGAAACAAGAAAAAATATTTATACCCCTCCTATCAGAAACGAGACATCTGACTCCAGTGAACAATAATATGTAACAATGCTGCAATGAAAGCTTTCATTGCACTAACTATAGCTCCAGATAAGAGAGAGTATCCCAATAATATTTTTCTTATTTCTCAAAAAAAAAAAAAAAACGTTGTGGGTACTCATTAGAAGTGCCTCGGTGAGGAACTTCTAATGAGTACCACAACATGTGTTTTCATGGAGAAACAAGAAAGATATTTATACTTTTCGGCTGATAAAAAGTATCTTATCTGAAGCTATGACTGGAGTTTCTTTGATATTAAATATATAAGGAGTGTATTCATTGTTTTCAGCCAAGTTGCCTTTTGATCATTAGCAATTCATATGCATTTTTGGATCAAGGTTACTTAAATGAAATAGAAAGCAACTGTGCAATGAAAAACAAGCAAGCTAGTTTTCTCCCTTGTTAATGAAATGCTGTTCTTGAAAAGCTAGTTGCCCCCCCCCCCCCCCCCCCCCCCACACACACACACACACACATGAAAATGAAAAATAGTGATCTTTTTGCAATCTGTTTTTACATTTTCATGGTGTATTAATATGTTGTCTCCCTTGTTAATGAAAAGCTGTTCTAAAAGCTAGTTGCCCCCCCTCCCTCCCCCCACACACACCCCACCAACACACACACACACACACACACACACACACACACACACACACACACACACACACACACACATGAAAATGAAAAATGGTGATCTTTTTGCAATCTGTTTTTACATTTTCATGGTGTATTAATATGTGATATTTTTGGCTAGTATACTGTGGTCTTTTTTTATTTAACCATTACCACTCCCTGGGCCAATTCAGTAGAAAACAAACTGATGATATTTTTCTTACCGGTATATTCCCAGAAACAGGATTTGACATTTAATGCCATTCGTATCCATCGGAGACAATTTGCACAAAATTTCAAATCCTTTTTTCTGAGAAAAAAATAAGAAAAATATTTCAATATGTCGTCTGCTGAAAATTTTAACCAGAGTACTAAGTATTGATATCTTATCTGAAACATATGCACTGTAACAAAAAAAAACAACAACAAAAAAAAAAAAACTTTGTGGTGATACACGTTTTTGATGTAATGATTACCTCAATCTATCTCAAATAATTTGGAATATGGGTTTGGTATACGCAGTTTGTATTTTTCAGGTGAACAAATCCCCCATCCAGCTAAATGCAGCCATTTGTATTTATCTGGAAGTAACTCTTCGTTAGAGCAAATTATTACTGCAACTGCACTTCTCAAGAAATTTAAGCCTGCTTGTTATTTGGCCTGTGTACCTCATCTAAAATGAAATATGTATTAACCCTGGTCCTGCTGAATCCGGATATGCTCTGTCTTTGCAAATAGTGTAGATCCAGATCAGTTGGCTTCTGAAGAAGATACTGATCTGGATCTGCACTGTTTGTCATTTAGTATGTTACTTTGTATCAACAACCTAGATCAAGCAATCTGATTGGCTGACAATTAGAAGTGGGAGTGGAATCTTTTTATTCAGCATGGCAAGGGTTATAATGTATCTTATTGATTGTGTTGGGGTTTAACTACACGTCAACCCTTGTGGTTCATTTTGTGTCGTCTCCCAGAGAAAGGGAGAAGAGAGATAGTAGAGGAGATGAAAGAGAGGGATAGGGGAGAAAGGAAAATGAATGACAGTGAAGAAACAGAAGAAATAAAAACATTCCTCCTCTACCCTTACCTGCTGCAAGGATAGCAGGTCTTGCCCAACTGCAAGTCAATATCAGTTGGACGCTCCAGTGATGGAAGATACACAACACCTTTGCCTCACCCAACCACTCCGCTATAGTATATTAACCCTTGCCATGCTGAATAAATCAAGATGCCATGCCTACTTCTAATTTTCTGCCAATCAAATTACTTGATCCAGGTTGTTGATACAAATTCACATACTTAATGCCAAATAGTGTAGAACCAGATCAGTTAGCTTCTGAAGATGCCAACTGATCTTGATCTACACTGCAAAGGCAGGGCATATACGGGTTCAGCAGGATCAGGGTTAAAACATGTTGTTCCTACTCATTAGAAGTGTCTCACCAATAAAAAAAGATCTTAATTTGTGCAGTTTTCAAACCTTCATTCTGGAAATTTGATGTACAACAAGACATCTTTCTGTGTTCAATAATACAGGTGCCTGAATTAGAATATCAACTTAATTGTAGCAGATGACATTATCTGTTTTTTTTTCAAACTTTATTTTTCAGAGAAAAAAAAGACTTGGCATTTCATGTGAACTGTATAGCAGACAATTCACATGAAATTACAAGCCTTATTTTCTCTGAAAAATACAAAAAGAAACAAAAAATAAAAAAAATAAAAAATCTGAATATCAGATGTTGCAGTTGTAATTAGGGTGTGCTTTATTTGGTGGGTGCATTTTTGACAAGTCCCATAGGCAATATAATGGCAGAACAATATCCTTTCTCATCTACAGCCATGAGTAGAACTCCAGATGAGTTGTGGTTTGGGAGACAGAATAATTATTGGCTGTATTTTCTTCTCTGAATTGGCTTTTCCTGACAAAAACTACATTCTGAAATCTTATTAGAAGCATTATAGTTATATGATTCCAATGAGATTCCAGAAATTACCAAGTTGCATTCATAGTGCCAGATAAGGCACCTTTTTCAACCAAAAAGGATAGATATTTTTTCTTATTTCTCCATTAAAACATATGTTGTGGGTACTCATTAGAAGCACCTCAGTGAGGTTCTTCTAATGAGTACCCACAATGTATGTTTTTATGGAGAAATAAGAATAGTAATTACCCAATACTCCATCTTATCCAGAGCTACGTAAGATGCACAATGAAAGAGGAAGGTCTTATGCCATATGCAGGCAGCGAGTATGAAGAGAAAACTTTGACTGGACAGTCAGATCAGGGCCTTCACTGCCTGCTTATTACAGAATCAACAGATACTATAGAATATACTGATGGATAGATAAGGCATTGATCATACTATAGATGCCTGGATCTGGATCTACCCTGTTTACATATAACATAATAGCTTTACATAGTACATAATGTCTTCTGTGGCAGATTAAGAAAACTACTCATTCGAGTTCTTGGCTAACCTGGCACTCCATATGCATGCCGTATTTACCCTAAATCAGGGGCAGATCTAGGATTATCAAAAAGGGGTCAAAATTTCTGAGTGTGTTTGAATTGATCCAGTTAACCTAAATATAAGAAATGAAAGATCTGAGCAAATAATATAGACCCAGATCAGACACAGCAGAATGCAGTGTCTGATCAGGGTCTATACTGTTTGCCACTCATTCAGCAATTTTTGACATGTTCTTGGCTAGTAAAATGATCTTGTCGAAATTTTAGAGTTATAAGGTAAAGAGTAAGGTGAGTGACTATTTTATTAGGGTAAATACTGTATCAAAAAATTATCAAATTCAAAATTTCTGAAAATGAAATTTTGAGGCCAACGGGGGTTCGACTGAACCCTGCAAACCCCCTCTGGATCCTCCCCTGCTAAATGTTCAAACACCTTAAAACCTATTACTATAGTTGTCCTACATTACAAGTGAGTCCATTTCACTACCTGCTGAGTGTATGTCTTAAGCCATTGTAGTCTGGAGACCCCTAAAAGGGTACCTGGCAAACAGTGCAGACCCAGATCAGATGTCTGATCAGGGTCTCTACTGTTTGCAAATAGTTAAACCATTTTTCTCTAAGAATATCTAAATCTAATAGCCTGATGCACCTAAAACTGAAATTGGACTCTTCCAATATATAGTGTGGGGGGGAGTCTATTCAGTCAACAATGGGTTAAAACTGCTGGATGTGAGCCTCTCATCCAGCAGTTTTAACCCATTGCTGACTGAATAGACTCCCCCCACACTATAATATTGGAAGAGTCCAATTTCACTATTTGCTGAAGCCATCTGTTGGAATAATTGGGTAAATACAGACTCCATACCTCCAGATGAGAGCGGGTATCCTCACAATAGTTTTTTTTACTTTTCCACAAAAACATATGTTGTTGGTACTCATTCAAAGCACCTCAGTGTATCGCTTCTAATGAGTACCCACAACATACATTTTCAAGGTGAAATAAGAAAAATATCAACACATTTTGGCTGAAAAAATTGCCTTATCTGGAACTCATAATGAATACAGTATATAAAAAAGTTCTCAGTTGCAGTCAAAATTGGCATCTGCAGCTGCAAAATGTTCTGCAGTTTGGGCTTAGTTTATGGGCACAATTCCAAACTAATTTCAATATTGTTTCATGTAGAGAAATAAGAAGATTATTTAGTAATCTCGTTCTAACGCATCGGTCTTTACATCATCAGAGCAGTGATTTGACATTTCAATGAATATGAGACTAGAAGGCTCCTCTGAAAAGAAAGTAAAGCTTTTCCTGTTAACTCTTGTCCTGCTGAATAGATTCAGATGCCACACCCACTTCTAATTTTTAGCCAATCAGATTACTTGATCCAGACTGTTGATATAAATCCACAAACTTAATGGTAAACAGTGCAGATCCAGATCGGTTGGCTTCTTCAGAAGCCAACCGATCTGGATCTACTCTGTTTATAAAGGCAGGGTATATCCGGGTTCAGCAGGACTAGGGTTAATTAAGAGTCAGAATATATTGTACTGTTTTCTATTACATGTAGTAGGAAGCCATAGGAAAACATATAAGAGCCTTCACAATCATTAAGTTGAAATCTGAATTTGAATCTGAAATACCAGTGGTTACAGTGATTTGCTGAATCCAAAGACTTGTTAAGGAGGAGTAATTGTTGATAATTCTGGGATAATTTTCTCCAGTTCTTCATAAACACATATGTTTTGGGTACTCATCAGAAGTGCCTCATTGTTTTCCCATAACATTCAGTGTTTTATTAAATGTAGCAATAACTGTCTTTTATGATGTGGTAAAGGCCAATTTTCCACTGTATCATTTAGTGTATCAGTAAGTGCAACAATATATGTCTGCTAGTGTCACGTATTTTCGTGGGTCAGAAGAAAACTTACCAGTGAAAAAAATCATATATGTGGGACCTTTTGGACAGATGCGGCTGTGCCTGAGAATCTAATACTGTATTCGATCTAATTACCGTACATACCCCTATAAGCGCACACTCATGAAATTCCGTAGTCTTATTACAGCCAGTGTACTTTTTATTTACTTTTTTTTATAAAGGCATATGTTGTGGGTTCTCATTTGAATTGCATCGACTTGTCGATGCAATTCAAATGAGTACCAACAACATATGCCTTTATAAAGAAAATCAGAAAAAAAAATCGCATAATCATCATCAAATAAGTCCTTTTCTGATCTTTTTATGGTGTATCCTTAATAGGTATAGGTACATATTTTATCACATCTGAGTGTTCCCAGTAATTTTGAAAAACCTAAGCGCACAGTGCGGTAATTAGGTCGAATACGGGACTTTATTTTTTTTTGGCCTAAGTGCCTTTTTATGATGTGATAAACGTTCCACTATATCATTCAGTGTAAGTGTAACAATAAATGTCTGTTATAATGTGGTAAAGGCAAGTGTGTCCCCTACATCATTCAGTGTTTTAATAAGCTTGACAATAAATGTATTTTATGATATGGTAAAGTCCAATGTTCTCCTACATCATTCAGTGCTTTGTTTACTCTAACAACAATTATATATTATAATGTGGTAAAGGTAAATGTTTATCTACATCATTCAGTGTTTTAGCAAGTGTAACAATTTAGTGTCTGTTATAATGTGGTAAAGGCCAATGCTCTTTGTGTCATTCAGTGTTTTATCTAGTGTAACAATTTAGTATCTGTTATAATATGGTAAAGGCCAACTTACCTTGTGTCATTCAGTGTTTTATCAAGTGTAACAATTTAGTGTCTGTTATAATGTGGTAAAGGCCAAGGTTCCTCATGTCGTTCAGTGTTTTATCAAGCGAACCAATTTAGTGTCTGTTATAATGTGGTAAAGGCCAATGTTCCACTTGTCATTCAGTGTTTGATTAAGTGTACCAAAAAATGTCTTTTATAATATGGTAAAGGCCAATGTTCCTCAATATCATTCAGCTAGTGTTACAATAATTGTCTGTTATAATGTGGTAAAGGCCAATGTTTCCCTATATTATTCAGTATTTTATTAAGTGTAACAATAAGCGTCTGTTATAATGTGGTAAAGGCCAATGTTTCCCTACATCATTCAGTGTTTTATTAAGTGTAACAATAAAGGTCTGTTACAATGTGCTAAAGGCCAATGTTTCCCTACATTATTCAGTGTTTTATTAAGTGTAACAATAAAGGTCTGTTACAATGTGCTAAAGGCAAATGTTTCCCTACATCATTCAATGTTTTATTAAATATAACAATAAATATCTTGTATGATGCCCCCCACACCCCCACAGTAGGAGGGGAGTTCAAACACTTTTGCAAATGCACTGATTACTTGACAATCACAGGATTTACCTGTACAAAACCAATACAAAACAAATTACTGATTATTATTTTACATTGTGTATAGATATACTTGAAATCCACAAACCGGTTCTTTTGCAATTTTGATTGCTTTCAGGTGTACTCATAGACACTGCACTGAAAATGGTTAGAAAACATAGAGAAAATATTGCTGAAATCAGGGGTTCTATAAAAGCCCACTGTCAGTTGGGATTGAGTATCAAAAGTATACATGATGCGATATGTGTTGTTTATGTGGAAGAAAATTTTTAAGGTCAAAAAGATAAGTGCTCGCTGGATCCCCCATTTGCTCAAATATGAGCAGAAATGTACGAGGGTGCGAATGGCAACGCAACTGCTGAAGAAGTACCCAAAATATCAGAAAAAGGTGTCTGATAGTCTCATAACTGGTGATAAGACATGGGTCCCTTTTTATGAGCCCAAGGGGAAAGTAACAGGATATGGGCTCTGAAACATGCCAACAGTCCAAGTATTGCTAAACAAACACTGACAGCAAATAAAAGCACCGCAAGCATAATACCCCGCCATAGCAATTATTTGTTCATGTATTAAAGTTATCATTGCAAAAATGTCTGGAAAGAAAATGACGGATGGACAAATAACAATCCTAGACCAGATTTTGATAATATCAATGCATATAGCGTGGTTAAAAGGCCTTGTTATTTACTCAAGTTATCGACTGGAAACAAAAATATGGGCATGTCTCAGGCAGATAACTCCATAAATATTTGACGAAATTTGCCCATTAGCAATTCCAAAACAGATCTCCTTAATGTCAATGCACATTGCAAGTTTGGTTAAAATCCCTTGTTATTTACTCAAGTTATCGTCTGGTAACGAAAATGTGGGCGTGTCTTGGGCAGACAACGTAAAAATTTGACGAAATTTGCTCATTAGCAATTCTTAAACCAGATCTCCTTAATGTTAATATATTTGTTTGTGTTGAGGTTTTACGGCCCAGTCAACCCAATGGGGTCATGTCGAGCGCGGTCAGTTTACCTAACCACACGTTTACTGGGCAGGCTTAGTCCTCTAAGCGGTTAACCAGTATTGTGCACATTCTTTCGCCAGAAACTGACAACTGCCCTTCTTGAATCAGCGGAAGGGAGAGAATGACCGTAGAAAATATTTCATGATCAATCTCCACGAAAGAATGTTGCCGACCTCGGCGGGGGTTGAACCCGCGACCTCCTGGTCTCCAGTCGGACGGCGCATCCAACTGAGCCACCGAGGCCGGCTAATGTTAATATATACAGCAAGTTTGGTTAAAATACCTTGTTATTCACTCAAGTTATTGTCCAGAAACAAAAATATGGGCGTGTCTCGGGCAGAAAACTCTGTAAAAATTTGACGAAATTTGCCCATTAGCAATCCCAAACCAGATCTCCTTAATGTCAATGCATATAGCAAGTTTGGTTAAAATCCCTTGTTATTTACTCAAGCTACATCCAGAAACGAAAATATGGGCGTGTCTTGGGGGAGATAGCTCAGTAAAAATTTGACGAAATTTGCCCATTAGCAATCCCAAACCAGATCTCCACAATATCAATGCACATACCAAGTTTGGTGAAAATCCATTGATGTTTACTCAAGTTTTCTTCCGGAAATGAAAAACGGACGGACGATGGACGGACGGACAGACACACGGACGTCCAACTTGAAACCATAATACCCCGCCCATATTGTGTGGCAGGGTATAAAAAGGTGTTATACACCATTTTCTTCAGAAATTCTGGGCCACTCATGCAAATTGCTGATCCAAAAATAGGGGTGTGTCTGGTAGCTTCTATTAAGAATGTGGTTCTGAAAAAATTGCAAACAAAAATGAGAAAAGGAATTCCGAAAAACCCGTCTCCAGCATGTCCATTTGCTACTGGACAATGCTCCAGCCCACAAATCATCAACTGTTGCACAGCTTTTGAAGTCTGAAACCACTAATGTTTTGTTGCATGCTCCCTACAGCCCAGACCTGGCCCCTACAGTTTTCCTCTTTCCGAAATTGAAAAAACATCTATCTGGTAGGAGATAAAGGTCAAGAAGTGCATTGGGGTCTGCAATTCACCAGTTTTTTATGGGTGTACCCAAAGATGAGCGTGAAAATTGCTTCAACAAGAGCTCCGCCAAGCGGGGCATTATACGCCCATGGCAAGTAATAAGATGCAGCACATTAACTGGCTCCTGTATAATTCAGTGCTCCGGATATAAACTGTAAGTGGAATTACAAAAAAAAAATTTTTTTTTAAAAATTCATTGGGGCATAATCTCTGCTGATATTTGGTGAACTGTAACCTAAGGGTCCAAGCTGGCCAAGAAATTAAGGGAGAAGTTTGCTGCTTCTAGGGAGAAGTGCTTTCTGACGGCGGACACACCACAGAAACATGGCTATATTATAAGCTCATATGAGCCTTTGGCACACTATTACCTCTAAACAATATGCTGTGAAAAGTTTACAAAAATTTTCAAAGGGGCATAAATCTGCAAATATTTGGTGCACTGTAACCTAAAAATAATATGTGCTGCTCCACATCATCATGTAAGTATTTATGATGTTTCAGCTTGATCGGATGTAAACTGTAGGAGGATTTAGCCGGAAACACAAAATTAATAGAAATTTTCAAAGGGGTTTAACTCTGCTAATATTTGGTGGACTGTAACCTTGAAATAATATGCCCTTCTCCACATCATGGTCTTACTACAAATCAAGTTTCAGCTTGATCGGATGTAAACTGTAGGAGGATTTAGCCATAAACTAAAAATTAATCAAAATTTTCAAAGAAGTATAACTCTGCTAATATTTGGTGGACTGTAACCTCGAAATAATATGCGCTGCTCCACATCATGGTCTAACTATACTTGAAGTTTCAGCTTGATCGGATGTAAACTGTAGGAGGAGTTAGCCGGAAATGAAAAGTCTACTGAAATTTTCAAAGAGGCATAACTCTGCTAATTCTTGGTGGACTGTAACCTCGAAACAATATGCGCTGCTCCACATCATGGTCTAACTATACATGAAGTTTCAGCTTGATAGGATGTAAAATGTAGGAGGAGTTAACCGGAAATGAAAAGTTTACAGAAATTTTCTAAGGGGCATAACTCTGCAAAAATTTGGTGGACTGTAACCCCAAAATAATATGTGCTGTGCCACATCATGGTCTAACTATATACCAAGTTTCAGCTTGATCGGATGTAAACTGTAGGAGGAGTTAGCCGGAAATGAAAAGTCTATTGAAATTTTCAAAAGGGCATAACTCTGCTAATATTTGGTGGACTGTAACCTCGAAATAATATGCGCTGCTCCACATCATGATCTAACTTTCTGTGAAGTTTCAGCTTTATCGGATGTAAAATGTAGGAGGAGTTAACCGGAAATGAAAAGTTTACAGAAATTTTCTAAGGGGCATAACTCTGCAAACATTTGGTGGACTGTAACCCCGAAACAATATGCGCTGCCCCACATCATGGTCTAACTATAAACCAAGTTTCAGCTTGATCGGATGTAAACTGTAGGAGGAGTTAGCCAGAAACGAAAAAGTTTACGGACGGACCGACGGACGGACTGACGCCATACCCCGTAACATAATACGTCCCGTTTTTCAAACGGGCGTATAAAAACTGGATTAAAATATTGAAACAATGTTTCTGGCTATAAAGGGGAACATTTCTAAGTAACTGGACAAAAGAATCATCAACTTTTAATTAATATCTTGGAGAAAACTTGTCATTTGCAAAAGTTTTCAACACCCTTCGTATCATTCAGTATATTATTAAGTGGAACCAGAAATGTTACGAGGGCCTGTCAATAAATAACCAGCCTATCCCATTTCCGATGGACCGAGATGGTCACAATTTTCATGCTTTGTTTTAGTGATGCAAAGGCATGCTTTTCATCTAAAGTTGAGTACCGTGCTGTAATTCGGTACTTTCATTTAAAAGGTAAAACAGGCAAGGAAATATACGGCGAGTTAGCCGATGTTTATGGGTCTTCTGCACCATTTTATGCTCAGGTTAAATTCTGGGTAGGGGAATTCAAACGCGGTAGAATGTCTTTAGAAGATGAAGCCAGGTCTGGACACCCACTGGATGCCACCGATGAAGAAATGTGTAAGAAATGTGTAAGAATGTTCGGGACCTGGTATACTCTGATAGGCAAATTCAGGTGGAAGAAATAGCGCAGGCTTTATGCATTTCACATGGTAGCGTTTCAACAATCTTACATGATCGTTTAGTTATGTGCAAGCTAACAGCCCGTTGGGTCCCCAAATCCCTTAGCGATGAGCAAATGGCGACCAGAGCATCAGTATGCAGCGCCTTGATGAAGCCTTTTAGGTCAAAAGATGATTTTCTTTTGCATCTGGTGACTGTAGATGAGACTTGGGTTCATTATTATGAGCCAGTGAAGTCATCAGCGGGTAGGGCCTGGGTCCCCAAGACCAAAGAAGTTCAAGACGCAACAATCTGCTGGCAAGGTGATGGCCACAGTATTTTGGGACACAAAAGGCGTTATTATGTTGGACTTTTTACCCAAGAGAAGTACAATAACTGGAGTGTACTCTGCAAATTTGTTAGACCAGCTGAGAACCGTCATCCATGAAAAACGCCGAGGTAAACTCTCTAAAAGTGTTATGCTGCAACAGGACAATGCGAGAGTCCACACTTGCAAAGTTGCAATGGATGCTGTAGAGAAACGGGTATGAATTAATACCACATCCTGCCTATTCCCCTGACCTAGCTCCTAGCGACTTCTTCCTATTCCCAAACTTGAAAAAGGATATCCCTGGACTTCATTTCCGGGTCTGATGAAGAAGTCATGACGGCAGTTGAGGAGTGGGTCAATGGAAAGGACCCTGACCTTTTCAGTTCTGGGCTGACGGCACTTGAACACCGTTGGTCTAAGTGCATCACACTAGAGGGCAATTACACCTAAAAGAAGGGGTGGATCTCAACCGGAAATAAGTTAGGCTGGTTACTTATTGACTCACCCTCGTAATTATGGTGTGGCAAAGGCAAACTTGTTCCCAGTAGTATTTAGTGCATCAGTAAGTGTAACAATAAATATGTTATAATGTTTACAATGCAGATCTAGTGGAATATTTTTTATCAGGGTCTGCACTATTTGTCAATCAGCCAGAACTTTTAATCCTTGTCCTGCTGAACCTGGATATACCCTGCCTTTGCAAACAGTGTAGATCCAGATCAGTTGGCAGAAGCCAACTGAGTTGGATCTGCACTGTTTGTCATTCAGTATGTGAATTTATATCAACAATATGGATTAAGTAATACGATTGGCTGACAGTTAGAAGTGGGAGTGGCTTCTTAATTTATTCAGCATGACAAGGGTTAAAATTTTAGGATCAGTATGTATATGGTCAAGATTTTGAGTATTTCTGGAAACCATAGAAATAAAGACACCTCTGTTTGCTTGACACAGATGTCTGCCATCAGATAAGTTCTATTATTTCCACTCAAAGATGAAGACATATAGCAGAACAGAAAAAGTGAAATTATTGATTTGTTTCCATTATTTCCTCCAATTCTTTTACCTTATATACCTTAAATATTGGAACACCTTAACTCTTTACTGCTTAGCATGCCGGGTAGAAACTTCAGCTGATGACATTTTGAAACATTATTCTTATTTTTCCCAGAAAATAGACTGACATTTCAGGCTAAGGAGACAATTTGCAAGAAATGTCAAAGTCTGTTTTCTGGGGAAAAAAGAAAAATATCATCAAGCTGTCATCTGGGGAATCATACAGTGAAGCACTTCTTATGAATACCTGCAACATATGTTTTTGTGGAGAAATAAGGGAAAAAAATCTGAATACTCCTCTTATCTGGAGCTATGGCAGGAGACAAGTTTTTTCTTGATGTAGCCAAAATGATACCATAATAAGCATCTGTCAGCCACACTGATATGTTTACAGCAGCAAGCATGAAAGAAGCAATTTATTAGGGATTCTATTTAGTATTTGTTTCTCTCTGCATTGGCATTCCGATCAAAACAACAGAATCGAAAATATCAAATCAAGACATCTACTGGCAACCGTATATGAAAGCTTAATTCCAGTTTAGGACCTAGAGGTTTCAGAAGAAAAGGAGGAAAAAAATCAAATATGGATTTAGACAGTTGAATCTGGTAAGCGAAGTACTGGATATATTACACAATAAATTCAATACAGGTCTAGACAAAGGTTTTTGTGACCGAGTTCTTTGCTCTCAAGGGTCATTGTTTTTAGAATCTATCTTCACTACAGCTGGTGTTAATGCCATTTGACAGTCATAAAACATTTCCCTGTATATCTCTATAGTGTATTTTATATTTTTGGGTTGATTGTTTACACATCACAAAAACATACCTATATAATTTTGACCCCCTTAAACCCCACTTTTATATAGTAAAACTGGGGTTTACAGGGGTATACATTATTTTTGTTATTTCTGCTCAAAAACATAGATTGTGGGTACTCGTTAGAACCGCCTAATCTACGTTTTGAGCAGAAATATGAAAAATATCACAATTTTTTATCTGAAAAATTGCCATTTTTTGGTGGTAAAATTTTCAGTGTATTTGAATTGGCGTGTTTTCGTAATGAGCTGAGCCACAGTATAGAAATGCCAAAATTTCCTCACTGACCATTATAATCAAACCAACAGTCCTGTTTGACGAAATCCAAGTAACGATTATTTATAGCCACGCTTTTCTTGTCGCTGTGACGTCAGAGAACCATTTTCTCAGCCTTCACTCATAGACAATCAACCCATCAGTGCTCTCAGTGCTTTGATTGTCATTTGCCGTTACTGAGCAAAATTTATGAGGGTCACTGATGAGGTCTAATTGGCAGAAACTAGCTAACCTGGCTCAGAAAATTTGACACTTCAAATGTTTTTAGTTTTGTGACTAAGTTCATTGCTCTCAAGGGTCATTCTTAGAATGTATTTGTTTGAGTTGTGGTTTAATTACCCTGTCAACAATATTTTGGTCATGTTGAGCCATCTCTCAGACAAAGAGAAAAGAAGAAGTGGACAGATAAGGAAAAAGTTACTATCCCTGAACTTGCTTTAAAAGAGGACAGCCCCTTCCTACCAAAGGCTAGTAATGGCAGGGCCAATCTTCTGAATGTTTCAGCAAGAGGGTTCTTTTAGACTATTTTTTAACCTATTTCCTGCTTAATAAATTAAGATACCATTTCTAGTTTTCAGCCAATCAAATTACTTGATCCAGATTATTGATATAAATTCACATAATGGCAAACAGTGCAGATCCAGATCAGTAGGCTTCTTTAGAAGCCAACTGATCTGGACCTACACTGTTTGTAAAGGCAGGACATATCTGGGTTCAGCTGGACTAGGGTTAAAACACGTTGTGGGTAGACAATAGAAATGCTCCAAGCAAGGCACTTCTAATGAGTGCCCATAACATGTTTTCATGTCGACCCAAAAACTGACTTAAGGAGACTAGACACTGTTAGATTTTCTGCCACTCTTTAAGCTCATAGAATGGCAAAGATTAAGTGCACAACCCAGCTACAAGGATTTATAGGAATACTGTATTTATTCTAAATATTCAGACACTTTAACAGCTAACCAAACTTGTCCTAAAATTTGAGCAAATCCATTTTATGCTTGTTGGTGTGACTACATGAATGCCTGATGAGTGGCAAACAGTGTAGACCCTGATCAGATGCCGCATAATGCAGCATCTGATCTATGTCCACACTATCTGCTCAGACCTCCTTGTCTGGTTACTTAGGGTAAATATGATAAGCCTAAGTTGTGTTATTTTAATGCTCTGCATGCTGGGTAAAAATTTCAGCAGACATCATATTCATTTTCCTTATTTGTCCCAGAAAATATGACCCGACATTTCATGCAAACTGTCTCCTAAGGAGGCAGTTTGTATAAAATGTCAAATCCTATTTTCTAGAAAAATAAGAAAAATATTTCAAAATGTTGTCTGCTGAAAATTTTACCCAGCATGCAAAGTGTTAACAAAAATCAGAAGAACATCAAAATCTGCTGACAGATGGCTTCAATATTAAGAAATAACAGGTAACAATACACAAACAAACATCTTACAGATTTTCAGAGAAGGAATTTATTTCCACGAATAATCTATTATCTTTCAATAACATGAAGTTGCTCCAAAACGATTACCTCAAAATCAAATGCCAGCATTCTAAGCAATATGTTACATATGTAGCACTGGAGATAAGAAGGTATTTTATATCAACAATTTTTTATCTGATTTCTCCATGAAAGTGTATGCTGTGGGTACTCCTTAGAGTAACAAAGAGGTGAGGTAATTCTAATGGTTCATGGATAAAAGTTTCAGAAATACTGTACACTGAAAATCCCCTTTTCAATATCTGAAAATTGACTTTGACCTATACTATAAAGGACAAATATTTTATCAATACTGAATTAAGTATTAATATTGAACACTTTCACCCATGAATTGGTTACCCAAAACAGCTGCCCACATTTGTTTTTCATGAAGAAATAAGAAAAATATCATTTCTATATTAAAAAAAAACAAGAGGCCCACGGGCCACAACTCGCTCACCTGAGTGAAACCGCCACTGCAGATATGCAGATGGCATGCAACATTTTTCCAATACTCTTATGACAAGGCAATGGCTTAAACAGTTTTTGAAATATCTTGCTTACAAGGTTTAAATGCTGAAATTTTCAAAACGTTACAAGTAAAATAAGTCACCCCCAATGCCTCCTACCAACTTTTGAGTCAACTGGCATTTCGGTGCAGTAGAAGAAGCAAAAAATAGATTTTCAAGATGGCTGCCTTCTTGGATTTTCGATCGGAATGATTATAGCTATTTTCTGATCTACAAGTCACCCTGATGCTTCCTACTAAGTTTCAAGTCAATTGACTTTTAGTTTTAAGAGAAGAAGCGAAAAATAGATTTTCAAGATGGCTGTCATGGAGGCCATCTTGGATTTCTAATTGGCACGATTTGAGCTATTTTTTATGTACAAGTCATCCCGATGCTTCCTAGCAAGTTTGGAGTCAATTGGCCTTTCGGTTCAGGAGAAGAAGGGAAAAATAGCTTTTCAAGATGGCTGCCATGGTGGCCATCTTGGATTTCTAATCAGCACAATTTTAGCTATTTTTGATTTATAAGTCACCCCAATGCTTCCTAACCAGTTTGGAGTCAACTGGCTTTTGGGTTTCGGAGTAGAAGCGAAAAATAGATTTTCAAGATGGCTGCCATGGTGGCCATCTTGGAATTTGGACCGACACGATTTTAGCTATATTTGATCTACAAGCCACCCTGATGCTTCCTAGCAAGTTTGGAGTCAATTGGCCTTTCGGTTCAGGAGAAGAAGCGAAAAAGATTTTCAAGATGGCGGCCATGGCGGCCATCTTGGATTTCCGATCGGAACGATTTTAGCTATTTTTTTTTATCTACATTTCACCCTGATGCTTCCTACCAAGTATCGAGTCAATTGGCCCTGGGGTGTAGGAAGAGTAGGCCTTTAAAGCAATTGCATGCCGCATGACCCATGATGGACGACGGACATTGACTGACCACAATAGCTCACCATGCGCACTTAATGCTCAGGTGAGCTAAAAATCTGAGCAAATCTGGCTCAGTGGCTTCAGAGAAGTCGTCAAATTCTCAACAATTTTCCCATATAAATGCTATGGGGCTCATACAAATGCATAGGGAAGCAAACTTGACCTTGCCGTAAAAAGGTCAAATGTCAACGTACGATAATCTTTTCAGCAATTTTGGTAGATCTCCTGTCCCTGATGATTTGTGCACAGATTTAGCCCCAAGGCATCCTCAGTTCTGAAGAAGAAGATTTTTAAAGGGTCTTACCATATATGGGCATGGTGGCCATCTTGGTCGACCTACCGCGACCATTTTAGCAATCTTTCGTTCCCCTGACTTAAGAAGGCACAATATGAAATGTGAGCAAATTTGGCTCAGTGGCTTCAGAGAAAAAGAAATTTAAAATTCTCAACAATTTTCCTATTCAAATGTATGGGGCTCATACAAATGCATAGGGAAGCAAACTTGATCCTGCCGTAAAAAAGTCAAATGTCAACGTACGACAATTCTTTTGGCAACTTTGGTAGACCTCTCCTTCCCGATGATTTGTGCAAAGATTCAGCCCCAAGGCATTCTCGGTTCTGGAGAAGAAGATTTTTAAAGGTTTTTACCATATATGGGCATGGCGGCCATCTTGGTCAACGGACCGCGACAATTTTAGCAATCTTTTGTTTCCCCACACTAAGGTGGCTCCATATGAAATTTGAACAAAATTAGCTCAGAGGCTTCAGAGGATAAGTCGTTTGAAACTCTTAACAATTTTCCCATTCAAATGTATAGAGCTCATACAAATGCATAGGGAAGCGAACTTGACCTTACCGTAAAAAGGTCAAACGTCAACGTACGACAATTCTTTTAGCACCTTTGGTTGACCTCTCGTCCCCGATGATTCATGCAAAGATTCAGCCCCAAGGCATCCTCGGTTATGGAGAAGAAGATTTTTAAAGGTTTTTACCATATATGGGCATGGGGGCCATCTTGGTCAACGGACCATGACAATTTTAGCAATCTTTTGTTTCCCCACCCTAAGGTGGCTCCATATGAAATTTGAACAAAATTAGCTCAGAGGCTTCAGAGGAGAAGTCGTTTGAAACTCTTAACAATTTTCCCATTCAAATGTATAGAGCTCATACAAATGCATAGGGAAGCGAACTTGACCTTGCCGTAAAAAGGTCAAATGTCAACGTACGACAATTCTTTTAGCAACTTTGGTTGACCTCTTGTCCCCGATGATTCATGCAAAGATTCAGCCCCAAGGCATCCTCGGTTATGGAGAAGAAGATTTTTAAAGGTTTTTACCATATATGGGCATGGCGGCCATCTTGGTCAACGGACCGCGACAATTTTAGCAATCTTTTGTTTCCCAACCCTAAGGTGGCTCCATATGAAATTTGAACAAAATTAGCTCAGAGGCTTCTGAGGAGAAGTCGTTTGAAACTCTTAACAATTTTCCAATTCAAATGTATAGAGCTCATATAAATGCATAGGGAAGCGAACTTGACCTTGCTGTAAAAAGGTCAAACGTCAACGTACGACAATTCTTTTAGCAACTTTGGTTGACCTCCCGTCCCCGATGATTCGTGCAAAGATTCAGCCCCAAGGCATCCTCGGTTATGGAGAAGAAGATTTTTAAAGGTTTTTACCATATATGGGCATGGCGGCCATCTTAGTCGACGGACCACGACCATTTTAGCAATCTTTCGTTCCCCCACCCTAAGGAGGCTCCATATGAAATTTGAGCAAAATTGGCTCAGCGGCTTCAGAGGAGAAGTCGTTTGAAAATGTTAACGGACGGACGGACGGACGCACGGACGGACGCACGGACGGACGGACGGACGGACGACGGACGAAAAGTGATCACAATAGCTCATCCTGAGCAGAGCTCAGGTGAGCTAAAAATCTTAATGTTTGCTGGATAAAAATTTCAGCAGATGACATTTTAACGTATTTTACTTGCAGTATTTATTCTAATATATGGTGTTGCAATTCTTTAGTACTAAAATGAAATTCTTTAGAAAAAAAAAAATGGGTAAAGATAAGATATTTTCATGGTTTAAAGACAATTTTCATTGCATCAGGTTTACATTACAATGTTTTGCTCCTCAAAAAGTGGGAGGGGCGTTTATTAGGGTAGGGGCTTCTATTAGAATAAATACAGTATTTTTCCCAGACAAAAGACTTTGGTATTTCATCCAGTTTGTTGCCTTAGGAGACAATATGGTGATATGCCAAAGCCCATTTTCTGGAAAAAATAAGACAAGAGGCCCACAGAACACGGCTCTCTCACCTGAGTGAAATAGCTACGGCAGATATCAGATGTTATGCAACATTTTTCCAATCCTGTCATTGCAACTAATGGAGACAAGATTTTTAAAGGTTTTTATCATATAGGGACCGTGACCATTTTAGCTATCTTTCATTCCCCCAACCTAAGGACGCTCCATATGGAATTTGAGCAAAATGGCTCAGTGGCTTCAGAGGAGAAGTCGTTTGAATATGTTAACAGACGGATGCAAGGATGGACGGATGAACAGATGGACAAAAAGTGATCACTATAGCTCATCCTGAGCACAGCTCAGGTCAGCCAAAACATACTAAAGCTGTTTTTAACAAAAAGGTATATGTCTACCCCCAGCTGCCACTCACATACAGAATGTCATCTGATGATGTTCTATATTTCTATAAATTTTCATGAACATATCTTGAATGGTTTTCAACTTATACAGTGGAAACAAAACTACCATTGTCAAACTTCAAAAAGGAATAACTCCTAAAAAATATATAGACAAGAAAGACACTTCTTGTGGTTTGCACATCATCTGATGATACTTTATACTTCTGTAAAGTTTCATGAAAATATCTTGAAATGCTTTCTATTTATACAACAACAACAGAACTCCAAAAATAGACAAGAGTTATGGTGCTTATTGTCTGCACATCGTCTGATTATTTTTTATATTTCTATGAAGTTTCATGAAAATATTCAGACCGGTTTTCAATTTATAGAGTGGACAGGCAAGTACTGTGGTAAAATTTCTAAGAGGAATAACTCAAAAAAATTATAAACAAGAGTTATGGTTCTTGTGGTCTGCACGTCGTCTGATGATGCTTTATATTTCTATGAAGTTTTATGAAAATATCTTAAAGGTTTTCAAGATATAGAGCAGACACAATTTTGTGACTGACTGACAGATGGACAGACAAGAGTTATGGTTCTTGTTGTCTGCACCTCATCTAATGATTCTTTATATTTCTATGAAGTTTATTGAAAATGTCTTGATTTGTTTTCAGGTTATAAACCAGACACAAAATGACAGTTGTCAAGTTTCAAAGGGATATAACTCTGTTGTTGTCTGCTAAATTTGCCAAAGTGGTAAAGGTTAAACTAGAACTGTTGTTCAACAAATAAGTATACTGCACCCTTCTTGATAATTTTTAAGTGATAATTCAATCATTTTTTGTCAAAAAAAATAATCTTAACCTAGAGTTATCATTTGCCAATTTCCACAAAGCACAAAAAAAATGTGAAACAATAATATCCTGCCATTTTCGTGTGGTGGGCAGATAACACTGTCAAAAATTGACGCAATTTTCCAATTTGCGATCACAAACCAGATCTTCACAATATCAATGCACATACCAAGTAGGGTGAAAATCCATTAATACGTGTATTTACGAAATTATCGTCTGAAAATAAAAATAAGGATGTATGGCAGATAACTCTGTCAAAATTCATGAAATTTGCTAATCAGCAATCCCAATCCAGACCTTCACAATATCAATGCACGTACCAAGTTTGGTGAAAATCCATTGACATTTACTCGTTATCGTCTGGAAATGAAAAAAATGTATGTTTCGCAGGCAGACAACTCTGACAACAATTGACAAAATTTGTCCATTAGAAATCCCAAGCCTGATCTCCACAATATCAATGCACATACCAAGTTTGGTGAAAATCTATCGACACTTAGTTATCATTTGGAAACGAAATACAAATGAACAGACATATAACAGACTGACAGACAAACACACAGACGTCCAACGTGAAACCATAAAACCCTGCCACTCTCGTGTGGCAGGGTATAAAAAAGCGTTCTAAAATGAAGACCATTCTTATTTTATATCAATACAAACCTTTAAATAAATAATATTTACATACTAAATTAATAAGAATATTATAAACTAATTCTTTTCCTCAATCAAATACCATTTAACTAGAACTCTGTAACGGTCAAAGATACTTTGCTATGGTTGGGATTGGTTCTTACAACTGTGTATGCAAAATCAATTTTCAGTGGGACATGGCTACTTAAATTGTGGGCATGGTACAAGCCTGAAGTCTTGGTACAATGTAACACCAAACATACAATGTCTACTTTATAGTTATTCAATAAAAGGCAAAGAAAACTAGCTAACAGTGTTTTTCAGAGAAAACTGATGTCCCCCCACACACCCCACCCCCAACCACACACACACACAAACTATTCACTGCGAATTTTCAGTTTTTATACTGCTGTGATCTTGAAAATTAAGTCACGGTCATCAAAATCTTATTAGTTCTTTGCTATGTCTCAATTTATATATCCATGAAAATTTAGTAAGAATCCTACCACTGGTTCATAAGATATTGTGCAGACAAGAAAGTGTCATGCCAATGCAAACATCAACACCAATGCCGACACCAATGAGATCTGCACCAAAATCAATATGCCACCCTCCCCTTTTGGAATAGACCCCTTTATGGAAGGGTCCAAAAACAATTTTTAGCAGTCTCCCTTGAAAGAATCTACTCCCCTTAACCCTTGTTCTGCTGAATAAATTAAGAAGCCACACCCATTTCTAATTTTCAGCCAATGAGATTACTTGATCATGGTTGTTGATAGAGATTCACATACTTATAGGCAAACAGAATTCTTCAGAAGACAACTGATCTGGATCTACACTGTTTGCAAAGGCAGGGTATATCCAGGTTCAGCAGGGCAAGGGTTAACATGGCTGGATACACTTTCGAGGGAGACAACTATTTTAAACTGAGGGGGCAAATTCGTTCCTTTTCTTGAAGACTCCTTTTCAGAAGGGGAATGGTGCACACTGGAAGTCCCCAAAGTTATCTCCCTTATCAAAAATGGTGAAAACAAAAAAATCTACCAAGTGCATCCAGTCCTTTTAACCCTTGTCCTGCTGAATAAATTAAGATGCCACTCCCACTTCTAATTTTCAGCCAATCAGATTACTTGATCCGGATAGTTGCTATAAATTCACATACTTAATGGCAAACAGTGCAGATCCAGATCAGCCGGCTTCTTCAGAAGCCAACTGATCTGGATCTACACTGTTTGCACAGACAGAGTAAACCCGGGTTCAGCAGGATAAGGGTTAAGCCTTATCTTTGAAATAAACAAAATTTAATGTAGTTTCATTTTCTCCTAATATCTGGCAAACTATCGCATAAAAGTCATTTTTGTATTATTTTTAAATTATACCCAAGGGAGAAAAGCAGTTTTACAATTGATTTATAGATAAAGATAAATATTTACTTAAGTTTTATCTGAATATAAATCCCAACCGAAAAAGATGAGGCAAGAAAATGATCAAGTTTGATGAGTTATTTCCTGTCAAAATATTTATGTGCTGTTCAATGAGCAAAAAGGTCCCTTAACCCTTATCTTGCTGTTCACGACAACCCCTACCTTTGCAAACAGTGTAGATCCAGATCAGATGGCTTCTGAAGAAGCCATCTGATCGGGAGCTACACTGTTTGTCTTTCAGTTTTTGAATTTGAACAAAAACATTATATGATGTAATCTGATTGGCTGATAGTCAGAAATGGGTGTGGCTAATTAAATTAGTCAGCAGGACAAGGGTTAACACTTTGCACTCTTGGTAAAAATTTCAGCAGACAACATTTTGAAATAGTTTTCTTATTTTTCCCAGAAATCAGAATTTGACATTTCATGCAAATTGTCTCCAATGGAGACAATTTGCATGAAATTTCAAATCCTGCTTCCTGGGAAAAAAAAGAACAGGAGGCCCACGGGCCATGGCTCGCTCACCTAAGTGAAATAGCCACTGCAGATATGCAGATGTTATGCAACATTTTTCTAATCCTGTCATTGCAAATTATGAAAGGATCATTATTTGAGCAGTTCTTGGTTTTAAAGAAGAAGAATGTGTGTTTTTTTTTTTTTTTTAATATCATTATTTTACCATATATGGGCATGACAGTCAATGGAGCATGACCATTGAACAAACTCTCAATCCCGTTTCAACAGTAGGATCGACATAAAACTTGGTGGAAGGCCAACTGATTTCTGACGAGAAAGGTTTTAACAATATCATGATTATATACATATATATAGCATAGGGGCAAGGGAAGATAACTCTTGCAAAATAACATTTTGATTGTAACTTATGTAACCTATGTAAAGCTCAACAGGATCTTCTTTTCCTGCTGACATGCAAGAGGATCTTCTTTCCCTGCTGGTGCTTCACAAATTTCCTACTTTAAAATTTTACCATGGCAACCAAACAAAACAATTTTCAGAGAAGCAGACATTTAAAAACATGATGGCGGCTGTGATGGCCATCTTGGATTCTGATTGGCATAGTCTTAGATACTTTTGACCTAGAGGTCATTCTGTTGCTACAGTGTGTTTCAACTCAAATCGCCCAACGGTGTTGGAGGAGAAGTCAAAAATTGGTTTTTAAGATGGTGGCTATGGCAGCCATTTTGGATTTCCAATCGGCATGATTTGAGCTATTTTTCATCTACACGTCAAGCTGTTGCTTCATTGTAAGTTTCAACTTAATTCCCCATGTGGTTTGCAAGATGTCCAAAACATATTTTCAAGATGGAGGCCATCTTGGATGTTCGATTGATTTAGCTCATTTCCATCCAGAAGTTGTCCTGTTGCTACGGGACAAGTTTCAGCTCAAATCGACCGAACACTTGGGAAGAGATGTCGAAAATTGATTTTCAAGATGGTGGCTGTGGTGGCCATCTTGGATTTTTTATCTGCTCAGTTTTAGCTGTTTTGTGTCTACAAGGCGCCCCGATGCTCCTCATCAAGTTTCAACTAAATTGAACCATACTTTAGAGGAGATGTCCAAAATATGAATTATCCACAATTTTCGCATATGAATGCATAGGACCCATACAAATGCACGGGGAAGCAAATTTGATCTTGCCGTAAAAAGGTCAAACTTCAACGTAGGACCATCATTTTAACAATTTTGGTAGACCTCCTGTCCCTGTTGATTTGTGCAGGCTTATTTGGTTCTGGAGAAGAAGATTTTTACCATGCATGGCAGCCATGTTGGTCAATGGACTACAACCATTTTAGCAATCTTTTGTTCCCCTATCCCAAGGAGGCTCCGCTTGAAATTTGAGCAACACTGGCCCACAGGCTTCAGAGGAGAAATCGTTTAAAATTCTCAACATTTTTTTCCATACAAATGTATGGGACCCATAAAAATGCATAGGGAAGCAAACTTGACCTCGTTGTAAAAAAGTCAAACAGAAATGTATGACCATCATTTCAGCAACTTTGGTAGACCTCCCGTCCCCAATGATTTGTGCAAAGACTAAGCCCCAAGGGATCCTTTGTTCTGGAGAAGAAGATTTTTAAAGGTTTTTATCATATATGGGCATGGTGGCCATCTTAGTCAACGGACTGCGTGCAGTTTAGCAATCTTCGTTCACCCAACTTAAGGAGGCTCCACATGAAATTTGAGTAAAATTGGCTCAGCAGCTTCAGAAAGGAAGTCATTTGAAAATGTTAATTGATGGAGGCACGGATGGATGGACGACAGACAAAAAGTGATCACTATAGCTCATCCCGAGCATAGCTCTCAGGTGCTTAAAATATCACCAATTCGTTGTCTGCTGACTTAGCCCAGAGACTGGTAAAGGTTAAGCTATAAGCAAACAGCAAAGGCCCAGATCAGCCCAAGCAGTCATGCAGGCTGATCAGGGCCTTTTCTGTTAGATGATATATTCAACAGTATCCAGTGACTTTGTGGGTAAAAAACAAAGAGCACATATATGCGCAGGATGATCTGGACCCTACCGGTATACACTTGACATGAGGGCCCATTTCGCATGTTGCTTATCTTATTGAAGCTAGAAAAGAATCCACAAGAGAGAACATATTATGTCAAGAAATATATAGCAAGCATGTATGGGAAGAGTTTCCAATTAACTTAATTTTCTAGCATATTGTCTGTAAAAAATGTAATTTTACTCTAACATAGTGTGCCTATATAGGCGTGTTTTATTCTGTATTAAAAATCACTGGGCAGAAGAGTGCAAAGCAAAGAACCTCCTTTTATGACACTTCATGTCATTTGTTGTTTCCTTTGTGAAAGATGGCATAACGTCATTTTCTTGCATCATTACAAACAAGGTAAAAGTATGTGCTACAGTCAAAAATGTTGGTGAGATTCCTTCACATAATGGGGGAAGGCTGGGTAAACCAGAAAGAAACAGCAGCATTTTCAAACTCTGGGCAAATTCAGCAAATTCAAATTTTCTTCTTTTTTTCCAGATAATAGGCTTCTATGGTTCATGCAAATTGTCTACCAGGAGATCTCCTGGTAGACAATTTGCTTAAAATGTTTGTTTGTTTGTTTGTGTTTGGGTTTAACGACACATCAACCCTTGTGGGTCATTTTGCGTCATCTCACAGCCTCCCAGAAAAAGAGGGAAGAGAGCTAGAAGAGATAGTAGAGGAGATGAAAGAAAGGGACAGATAAGAAAGAGGAAAATGAATGAAAGTGAAGAAATAGAAAAAATCCCCCCCCCCCCCTCACCCACCCACACACACACCCTTACCTGTTGCAAGTACAGCAGGCAGGTTGCCCAACTGTAAGCCAATATCAACTGGACGGCCCAGTGAGGCAAGATACAGGACACCTTGTCTCACCCAACCACCCCGGCTTAAAATGTCAAAACCTATTTTCTGGAAAAAATAATTCCCAGATTTTTTATCAGCAAACTAAGCATTTAGGGTTAAATAACACTTCGCATTCTGGTAATAATTTCAGAGGACAAACTGATTAGATTTTTCTTATTTTTCCCAGAAAATGCCACTTCGAGCAAATTGTGCCGCTTTAATAGCACAGTATTACTAGAGTATAATGTGATCTGATGCTCTGTCTAATGCCTCATGGATGTTCCAAGATCTCCAGATCACATCTGAGAATTTTGTGTGATCTTGTGGAACACCCACTCAGTCAGGTCATGTTACTGCAGTAATAATGGTTATTTATGGTAAAATTTAAAACACTTTATTCTATATTTTTTTGGCCTAAATTTTGCTTTCTAATGCAGTTGTTTCTTAAGACATTTTGCGGAATGGCAAACAGTGCAAGCCCTGATCAGATTGCTCCTTCAGGAGCAGTCTGATCTGGGTCTGCACTGTTTGCATATGCCATTTAGTCAGAAGCGTTGGTGTATGAAATTTTACGATATTTACCATAATTATGGTATTCATTATACTACTGGCTTATGCATCACTAATTCCCCAGGTAACAAAGTTATGAATATTAAGTTAACGGTTCGTTACTTTATATAGTATCAAAGGTGTGGCTTCTAGCTAAAGTCTTTACACTTAAGCGAAACTGCAGAAAGTTATAGGTGATCTCAACAGCTTGCCAAACAACTGCTTATGAGGGCCATCCAATAAATAGTGTCACTTTGGATGACATGATATTTGTTTGTCATGAATAAATCACAACTTCTTGCCAAACAATTGGTTTTGAGGGCCATCCAATAAATACTGTCACTTTAGTTGATATGACATTTTTAAAACAACAAAATAACAACATTTTGTCATGAAATTTATTAGGTTCTGCTGCCATGAAGACCATATCTACATTCGTTCTTGAGATATGGACTTACCACAACGGTGGTCACAGTCAAAGTTAGGCTTACCACAACTGTGGCCACAGTCAAGGCTGACTTACCACAACTCTGGCTACTGTCAAAGTTGATTTATCACAACTGTGGCTACAGTCAAGGTTAAACTTACCATAACTGTGGCCACAGTCAAGGTTGACTTACCACAAATGCTACAGTCAATGTTGACTTACCACAATTGTAGCACAACTGTGGCTACAGTCAAGGTTAAACTTAGCGCAACTGTGGCCAGACACGGTTGATTTACCACAACTGTAGCCACAGTCAGGGTTGACTTACCACAACTATGGCCACAGTCAAGGTTAAAGACTCAAAAGTGTGGACAGTCAAGCTTAGACTTCAAATGTGGCCACAGTCAAGGTTAAACTTACCACTTTTGTGGCCACAGTCAAGGTTGACTGACTATACCCATAATTGTGGTGTCCATAAGAAAGGCTGGGAAAGGATGTAAGGCCAAAGAAAGGATGGGAAAGGTGTTAAGGCCAAAGAAAGGCTGGGAAAGGTGTTAAGGTCAAAGAAAGGCTGGGAAAGGATGTAAGGCCAAAGAAAGGCTGGGAAAGGATGTAAGGCCAAAGAAAGGCTGGGAAAGGTGGTAAGGCCAAAGAAAGGATGGGAAAGGATGTAAAGCCAAAGAAAGGCTGGGAAAGGTGGTAAGGCCAAAGAAAGGCTGGGAAAGGTGGTAAGGCCAAAGAAAAGCTGGGAAAGGCATCTAGCTTTTTTTTTTTGTTTTCTCCAAAATGCTGGATTGTTACTCTAACTGGCTTTCATTGTCTCAAGTGTTGAAAAAACTGTCATCTGTAGCACTTGACATTGTTACAATTTAACCCTTAACCCACTGTAGTCGGGATACCTGTAAAAGGGTAAATGGCAAACAGTGCAGACCCAGATATGACGCCTCAGAATGCGGTGTCTGATCAGGGTCTCCACTGTTTGTAAATTTTTTTTTTTTTTTTTTTTATTTGGGTTTTACGGCCCTTTCAAGAATATTTCACTTATATCGAGCCGATCGTTCATCGAAGGTGGGCGAAAACCGGAGAACCCGGAGAAAAACCACCTGACCATCCGTAAGCAGAACTTGGCTTTCCCACATATGACCCGAGCCAGGCTCGAACCACAGCGGTGAGAAACCTAATGGATTAAGAGTCAACTCTCTTATCCACTAGGCTACGGGGGCCCGTACACTGTTTGTAAATAGTTTAGCCATTTTTCTTTAAGAATATGTAGACCTCATAGCCAGACATACCTAAAATTAAAATTGGACTCTTCCAATATATAGCGTGGGAGAGTCTATTCAGTATACAAAGGGTTAAAGCACCAAGCAAAACTGTAACAGATGATTTTTTTAAAATCATAAGTCTAGATAAGAGTGAGTATCCAGTAAATATTTTTTATTTCTTCATGAAAACATAAGTTGTGAGTACTCATTAGAAGTGCCTCACTGAGGTGCTTCTAATGAGTACCAACAACATATGTTTTCATGGAGAAATAAGAAAAATATAAATACTTTTGGATGGAAAAACGTCTTATCAAGAGCTGTTTAAAATGTATTTATTTTTAATTTTACAGAGAAAATTATGCTTGATGTTAGGTAGACCTCGAACATTTCATGGATGAACATGTGTCTAAACAGGAGAAAGTCTTTGAAAAAGGACTCATGGCTTTAACTTTGGAAACAACTGTGTTTTATTATGTGAAAATAATTATCAAACAACAGAGCATCAGAAAAAAACAATATTTCAATCATGTCAAGATACTGCCCGCCAGACTTGAGAAGTTCTTATATAAACTTTGCCTTATATAGTGCAGAAACAGATCAACCAGCAACAGGCAAAGTTTGTTCACATTGAAATGCTGATCCCTTGTGAATAAATTGCCTATTAGAAATGTAGTAGCCCTACAATTTCAGAGCTCCAAGAATTATAAACAAGACAAAATATATAGACATAAAAGTCCAAGTACCGGCGCAAATTTTGTTCTTGTTTCCTTAGAGATATGGAACAAAGGTATACTAAAGTTTAATGAATTTTCAGTCACAGGTAAAATCAAACAACAATATGATTCTATAACTTTCACTGCCACAGGCGATAATAATAGGCTTTTGCAAACAGCACAGATCCAGATGAGACGGCTCATATGAGCTGTCTCATCTGGATCTATGCTGTTTGACAGTCAGCCTTTCAACTTTACGTATAAACTTCTTTTCAAGCAATAGTTTGTTAAAAAATAGCCATCAGAGGAGATTGCAAATCCCCCCGACCAAACCGCTGTTTCTAAATTTAGTGTATTTCAATCGATATCATGTATATATTGAATGAAAGCAAAGTAAAAAGATGCAAAGATAGTATGAAATGTGACCAAAATAATAGGCTTTTGCAAACAGCACAGATCCAGATGAGACGGCTCATAAAGGTATACTCAAGTTTAATGAATTTTCAGTCACAGGTAAAATCAAACAACAATATGATTCTATACTTTTCACTGCCACAGGCGATAATAATAGGCTTTTGCAAACAGCACAGCTCCAGATGAGATGGCTCATATGAGCTGTCTCATCTGGATCTACGCTGTTTGACAGTCAGCCTTTCAACTTTACGAAAAAACTTCTTTTCAAGCAATAGTTTGTTAAAAAATAGCTATCAGAGGAGATTGCAAATCCCCCCGACCAAACCGCTGTTTCTAAATTTAGTGTATTTTAATCGATATCATGTATATATTGAATGAAAGCAAAGTAAAAAGATGCAAAGATAGTATGAAATGTGACCAAAATAATAAGTAAAAACACAAAAATAAGTGTACATGTACTGTGAATGATTTTATTTTTGCGTATTCTTTCATTTATTTTGTTTAATTTTTGTCAAAATCATCTTATAATTACTTCTGATGTGATAATATGTACAGGATTCACAATATTTGCAAATACTTTGAATTTGTGGGTGTATATATTCAGAAATAATAGCACAAAATAAATGCCTTGTAAAGGTACAGGAACTTGCTGTATGTTTATTGGGGTAAAAAATCAAAAGAGTAAAAGTTGTCCTTCTTGCATGCTACACACCTTCATGACCTGATATATGTCCCTACCAAAAATTATCAAGTTAACTCAAACAGTGTGGTAGTTATGGCCTGCACAGGATTTTGGCATCAGGGGAGATAATAATGGAATATGTGAGAATAATCTTGAACACGACATGCCCACTGGTCCTTATCTGCCTCTACCAAATATTATCAAAATATTTCAAATCACATGCTCAAGGATTCAGCTTAGAAATTCATTCAGGGGAGGTAACTAGAAAACAACCACAGCAGAGGTTGTCTCTCTTGCATGTGACACACCTACTGTTCGATTCCAATGCCTCTACCAAATATTATTATCAAAATATGTCTAAGGGTATCAAAGTTATGGAATGCAAGATTTTGGCTTCAGGGGAGATAACTACATAATGGAGGAGAAAGTGAGAGTTGTCTCTCTTGCATGCATCACACCTGCTGGTCCTCCTCTTCATCTCTACCAAATATTATCATTGTATCTCAAACAGTATGGGAGTTATGGCCTGCACAAGATTTCGGCCTCAGGGGAGATAACTACATCAGGAAGAAATCGAGAGTTGTCTCTCTTGCATGGTACATGCCTCCTCTTCATTTCTACCAAACATTATCAAAATATGATTAAGGGTATTAAAGTTATAGAGCACACAAAATTTTGGCATCAGGGGAGGTAACTACATAATAAAGAAAGTGAGAGTTGTCTCCCTTGCATGTGACATGCCTACTGGTCCTCCTCTTCATTTCTACTAAACGTTATCAAAATATGTCTTAGGGTATCAATGTTATAGAGTGCACAAGATTTTGGCTTCTGGGAAGATAACTACAAAATGAGGAAGAAAGTGAGAGTTGTCTCTCTTGCATGTGACAGGCCTACTGGTCCTCCTCTTAATCTCTACCAAATATTATATTATCTCAAACAGTATGGGAGTTATGGCATGCACAAGATTTCTGCTTCAGGAGAGACAACTACATAAGGAAGAAAGTGAGAGTTGTCTCTCTTGCACACTACACACCTAATGGTCCTCCTCTTCAAGAAGAAAGTGAGAGTTGTCTCTCTTGCATGCTACACACCTAATGGTTATCCTCTTAATCCCTACCAAATATTATCAAATTATCTCAAGCAGATGGGAGTTATGGCCTGCACAAGATTTCAGATTCAGGGGAGATAACTATATAACAAAGACAGTGAGAGTTGTCACTCTTGCATGCAACATACCTACTGGTCCTCTTCTTCATTTCTACCAAGCGTTATCAAAATATGTCTTAGGTATCAAAGTTATGGCCTGCACAAGATTTCCACTTCAGGGGAGATAACTAGACAATGAATAAAGTGAGAGTTGTCTCTTTTACAAGCGACATGCCTACTGGTCCTCCCCTTCATCCCTACCAAATATTATCAAATTAACTCAAACAGTATGGGAGTTATGGCCTGCACAAGATTTCGGCTTCAGGGGAGATAACTGTATAAGGAAGACAGTGAGAGTTGTTTCTAGCACGCAACACACCTACTGGTCCTCCTTTTGATTCCTACCAAATGTTACCAAAATATGTCTAAGGGTATCAAAGTTATGGCGCGCACAAGGATGAGTATAATTTCTGCTTCAGGGGAGATAATAAATAAAGTGAGAGTTGTCTCTCTTGCATGAGACATGCCTACTGGTCCTCCTCTTCATCCCTATCAAATATGATCAAATTATCTCAAACAGTAATGGAGTTATGGCCTGCAGATTTTGGCTTCAGGGGAGGTAACTATATAATGAAGAGAGTGAGAGTTGTCTCTCTTGCACAAGACACGCCTACTGGTCCTCCCCTATATTCCTACCAAATATTATCAAAGTATATCTATGGGTATCAAAGGTATGGAGCGCACAAGGATGAGGCAACAAAATTTCTGCTTCAGGGTCAATAAAACAGAGGTAATATGTAAGAGACCTATCTGTTCAACAAAACATCGAAAACCATATCTGAATACATTAAACAAGTTAAAAGTTGTAACAATTCTAATGGCATGTTTAGTGTCTCAGAACATTATCATATGAAAAACACTGTTATAAACAGATTTCTATCCCACAATGCACTATTCTGTGATGTCATGTGGGACTTAATTGTATATATTGCAGTATATATCTTTTTTAGTGGCACTAACTGAATCATTTTAAGGGGTCTGGAAACATTAAAATGGCAGATTTTCTTTTATGACTGGTCTACTCTAAAAAAAAAAAAAAATCTTTTTTCAGAAATTTTCGGATGGTTGAAGAGCAAGAAAATCAAGGTCTGACATATGCTGCAAGACAGTTTTGCAATGTTCCAGAATATAATATTTGTCCTAAACTGGAACAAATCCATTTTAACCCTAGTAATGCTGAACCTGGATATGCACTGTCTTTGCAAACAGTGTAGATCCAGATCAGTTGGCTTTTGAAGAAGCCAACTAATCTGAATCTTCAGTTTGCCATTCAGTATGTGAATTTGTATCAACAATCTGAATGAAGCTATCTGATTGGCTGAAAATTAGAAATGGGTGTGGCATCTTAACTCATTCAGCATGACAAGGGTTAATACCTGTTGATGCTTCTGAAAAACTGTTGGATGAGTCTTTGACATATAGGCTGATGGAAAGCGTGGGCCTGGGAGGCCCAAGATGACATGGAAGCAGCTGACAGAGAAGGATTGCAGAGAATGGAAGCTCTTGGCTATCGACTCTCATGACAGACATACCTGGAGATCTGATGTGAGATCTGCCATGCATGCAGCAAGCCAGCAACCACTGATGTGGATGTTGCCCCTGTACCTACAGGTTAATCAAAAATCTGATGATGATGATGATGATGAGTAGCAAACAGTGTAACCCTGATCAGACAAGCATTCTGCAGCATTCTACACTGTTTGTCAGGCCCGTCTCTTCCAATACTTTGAGAAAATGTGGTATACAATCCAATTTTAACCCTTTTCAATCTGAAAAGCCTGAAAAGCCTGAAAAGGATAATGGGAAAACAGTGCAGAATGTGGCATCTGATCAGGGTCTACACTGTTTGCATTAAATACAGAAATTTCTATAAAACATCATAGTAGTAACCAAAGGACATGGATGCCCCCGCCTGAAAAACATAAACGCTAATTGCTAACACCTGAAAAACTTAAACGTAAATTGTTAACTCCATCTTGGATGCGGATGGAGACAGATGGACAGACAGATAGAAGTAACACTATATGCCCTTTCCACAATTCTTCAAATGGCAGGGGCATAATAAAAACTAACAGACACCTTGCTATTGGAAACAGACTGGTCCAGAGTTGTGGCAGAAGAGTCCACTCAACATAAATAGGTTATAACATAGGTCTTGATAAGTGGGGGTATCTTGGTAAGTATTTTTCTTATTTCTCCACAAAAACATATGTTGTGGGTACTCATTAGAAGTGCCTTGCTGAGGCCCTTCTAATGAGTATCCACAACATATGTTTTCATTGAGAAATAAGAAAAATATAGATACTTTTTGGTTGAAAAAAAAAAGCGCCTCACCAAGAGCTATGGTTCAACTTAACATTAATGTACATCTTCTAGTTTTTCTTGTTCTACTTTTTTCTGGAAATTAAAGTGACACAAATTTCCCAGCATCGCCCTTGACCTACAAAAAATCCCAGAGTTCCAAGTCATTGCCCTGTCTGGTGCAATGGTGGGCCCTATGTTTTGAAACCTTGGAGACTAAACTCTAAATATATGCTGATATGCATCTTAATGACAACTCCAGACAAATCTAAGAATATATAACTACCATATTTATTCTAGGTATCTGGACAGACAGGCACTAGCACATAGTTTAGACCCAGATCAGAAGCCACAGAACATGGCATCTGATCAGGGTCTACACAGTTAACCACTCTTCCAGCAGTTTTTTAGACACAACAACAGGTAGTAATATGATATGCACACATTTTAGGACAAGAAAATTTAGAATGGTAAGGAGTTATGGGGTCCAAATACAATCAATGTACTAAGAAGTATGGTAAAACCCAATGTAGGACAAACCAACGTTTTTTTCCATATCCAAACAGCAAATATCAAGGCTGACTGGTGCATTTGCCCAGTCCGACCAGAATATGCACCCTCCACTGACTTGTAACATTTGTACAGTGAGCAGTAAAGATCTAGGCTAGCTGACCAGCTGCACAGATTAGCTTCGGTTTTTGCTATTGGTACATGGGAAATAGCTTTTTATCACAGCACAGCCCATATCCCTTAAAGCACCAATCACAATTGCGGCAGATGACAATTTTGAATTTTTTTTTTTATTTTTCAGAGGAAAAATTATTGACATTTCATATAAATTGTCTGCCAATCAGAAAATTCACTTGAAATGTCAATACTTATTTTCTATGAAAAAAAAACCCAAATAAAATAAAACTTCAGAATGTCATCTGCTACAACTTTTGCTTGGCACTTTAAGGGTTAAGATCGCCAAGGGGACATAAACTTATGGAAGAACCAATGATTATGACAGTACCACGAAAAAATGTGTGAAACTAACAGCCTAGTTGTGATTAATTACATCAATAATTAATGTTTGTGTACCTGATCGAGTCAGCTACAGGTATCCAGATACATCACGAAAAAACGGTCTTCTTCCCTATGTGAATGGCAGAAATCCTGACTAAAGCTGACTGAATTCATCAATAGGCGCAGTCTAGTCCAAGGTTTTCCACTTGCACTTGTAACACTTAACCCTAGTCCTGCTGAACCCGGATATACCCTGCCTTTGCAAACAGTGTAGATCCACAT
The DNA here is from genome assembly GCA_964016985.1 of Anodontia alba. NCBI lineage: Eukaryota > Metazoa > Mollusca > Bivalvia > Lucinida > Lucinidae > Anodontia > Anodontia alba. The sequence goes on from OZ024828.1 coordinate 78,012,150, forward strand.
CAGTTGGCTTCTTAAGAAGCCAACTGATCTGAATCTACACTGTCAATAAGTATGTGAATTTGTATCAACAACCTGGATTAAGTAATTTGACTGGCGAAAATTAGAAGTGGGTGTGGCATCTTAATTTATTCAGCAGCACAAGGGTTAATTAATGTGCTAAGCAAAACTGCACCAGGCCATTTTTATTTGTTATCTTACAAAGAAAATAAGACTTGGCATTATAAGTAAATTGTCTGCCTGGTAGCAGATGATTCACATGAAATGACAAATTTTATTTTCTCTGAAAACCTACAAAAAAATATAATAAAATGTCATCTGCTGCATATAATATTGAATTTTACAGAATGTGGATAATTGTCAAAGCATCTGAGCATTGGTTGGTCTGTGCATTTTCTGCTGACATACCATTGCAGAATAAAGCTGATTTTTCAGTGATGTGGTCCATATAGCAGAAAACTATGTTTGGCACCGTTACAATAGAACAAGGCCACCAACTATGTCACTATACGTCTGTAGCAACCATCCTTTTTTCTCTCTTTTTCTTTTCATAATTTTGGCTAGTTTTGGGATCCTTAATATGCTAAGCAAAATTGTAGCAGATGATATTCTTGATTTTTTTTATATTATTTTTCAGAAGAAATAAGATGGCATTTCATGTGAATTGTCTGCTAGGCAGAAGAAAATTCACATGAAATGTCATGCTTTATTTTCTTTGAAAAAGTACAAACAAGAGGCCCATGGGCCATGATTCACTCACCTGAGTAAAACAGCCAATGCATAATCTGCAGATGCCATGCAACGTTCTTCCAGTATTACCACAGCAACCAGGACACAAATTTGACGGAGTTGTGAAAAAAAGTCAAAGGTCATCCCATGATCATCATTTGAACAAACTTGGAAGACCTTCAGTACCTGATGCTATACACCAAGATTCAGGCTCAAAGCTTTCTTGGTTCTGGAGATGACAACGTATAAGTGTTTTTTTTACCACATATGGGAATGTCGACCATTTTGTTCAATGTTGGAGAAACTTTAACAATTTGTCAATATTCCTTCGACAGAAGGTCCCATGCTAAATCTGGTGAAGATTGGTCAAGCAGTTTGAGAGAAGACATTTAAAGATTACACGATTTTATACATGTATATAGCCCAGGGGTAAGTGCAGATAATCCCATGGGGATAATATTTTGATTGTAACTAAATGTTTTACTACTTTAATCATACCGTATTCGACCTAATTACTGCACTGTGCGCTTAGGTTTTTCAAAATTACTGGAAAACACTTGTGGTAAAATATGTATCTGCCTACTAAAAGGTACACTTAAAAAAGATCAGCAAAGAACTTATTAGATGATGTTTATGCCATTTTGTTCTGAATTTCTTTATAAAAGCATATGTTGTGGGTACTCATTTGAATTGCATCGACAAGTCGATGCAATTCAAATGGGTACCCACAGCATATGCCTTTATAAAGAAGTAGCCAAACAGTACACTAGCTGTAATCCGAAGAGTACGGAATTGCTTGACTGTGCACTTATAGGGGTATGTGCGGTAATTAGATCAAATACGGTATATTGTAAGATTCAGCCATTAGTATTTAATATGTTTTGAGAAAATGATTTTTCAACATTTTCCTCATACAAATGTATGAGGACATAAACTTGAATTTGCTGTAAAAAGGTCAATGGTCAACCTATGATCATCATTTGAACAACTTTGGTAGACCTTCTGTCCCCGATGCTACATACCAAGATTCAGTCTCAAAGTTTTTTAGTTCTGGAGATGAAGATTTTGAAGTATTTTTACCATATATGGGTATGGCGGCCATCTTAATTATCGGACCATGACCATTTGAACAAATGTTCAATCCCCCTTTAACAGAAGGAGCCACATGAAATTTGAAAACATTTTGGCCAAAGGGTTTAAGAGATTTCCTTTAAAGGTGTGCACTGACAGACAGACGCACTGATGGACGATGGATGCAAGTGATCACAATAGCTCATCCTGAGCCTTAAATGGCTCAGGTGAGCTAAAAAATGAAAAAAAAAAAATCAAAATGTCATCTGCTGCAGTTGTGTTTAGCACTTAAAGACTAATTATAAGTAACAGTATTTAGCCCTTTTTAATAATCTTTTTTGGTTTTGGTTCAGGAGTCAAATTACATACACATTTGTTAAATGTGGTTTTTCCTAAATTCTGCAAATCTGATATGTCTGAGATACGGATATCTCGAAGTATTTCAGAGAGTCCTTTGGAATTCGAGATAATGAGAGTCGACTGTATTTTATAAACAACCCTGAGCAAACAGTGTAGACCCAGAGAATGTGGTATCTGATTAGGCCCCGAGGTTATAAAACTTTTTTTGTGCTCAACTCAGCTGAGCATAAAATTTTCTCTGCTAATAAATATGAAAATGCCAACAGTTGTTGACATTTTCATATTTATTAGCAGAGAAATTTTCATGTTCAGCTATGTTTAGCTAAAAAGAATTAGCAATTGTTAGTAATCTGAGATTTATAAGCAGGACAAATTTCATATTCAGATGAGTTGAGCATGAAGAAAGTTTTATAACCTCAGGGCCAGGGTCTACACTGTTTGTCACTCATCTAGCACATCAGCAGGCAGTAAAATGAACATGATCAAATTTAATCTAACCCATTTATGCCGAATGGATTCTTCATTCTTACCTCTTTGGACTGTTCCATTTCTAGTAGAAAGGGTGTCAGGTTAAATTTTATTATTGCAATGTTTATATAAATTCCTGTATTTAATGCAAACAGTATAGACCCTGATGAGATACTGCATTCTGCGGCATCTGATCTGGGTCCATACTGTTTGCCAATGTCCATTTTATGGGAGGCTAAGGCATAAATGGGCTAAGAATGGCCAGGAATGAAAGTGTCCAAATGATTAAGGCTAGGCCCTATGGCTGAACCTGGTGAGACAATTCAAATCAGATTTTTTGGTGTGTGTGTGTGTGGAGAAGAATAAAGACATTAGTATCTATATTATTTGTTCTTCAGGATGAGTTAGCCGAAAACAAAAAGTTTACAGAAATTTTCAAAGGGGCATAACTCTGCTAATATTTGGTGGACTATAACCTAGAAACACTATGCACTGCTCCACATCCAGGTCTAACTATAAATCAAGTTTCAGCTTGATTGGATGTAAACTGTAGGAGAAGTTAGCCGAAAAAGAAGTTTACAAAAATTTTCAATGAGGCATAACTCTGTCAATATTTGGTGGACTGTAACCCGGAATCAATATGCACTGCTCCACATCATGGTCTAACTATAAACCAAATGGACTGTAACCTGGAATCAATATGCGCTGCTCCACATCATGGTCTACCAAGTTTCAGCTTGATCTGATGTAAACTGCAGGAGTTAGCCAGAAATGAAAAAGTTAATGGACAGACGGATGGACACCAGACCCTGTAACATCTTATTACTGGAGACAGAAATCATAGCTCCAGATAAGAGGAATATCCAGACAAATATTTTTCCTATTTCTTCTTGAAAACATATGTTGTGGGTACTCATTAGAAGTGCCTCATTGAGGCACTTCTAATGGGTACCACAACATATGTTTTCAAGGAAAAATAAGAAAAATATTTTATACTTTTTCTTTAAAAAAAAACAACAAACTTATCTGGTGTTATGAGAAATATATATATTCTATATTTACCCTAAGTATTAGGACAACCTTGTCTGAACAAACAGTATAGACCCTGATTAGACACCACAGAAGCAGTATCTGATCACGGTTTACACTGTTTGCCACTCATCCAGCAATTTTTGGACACATCAACAGGTAGTAAAATGAGTTTACAATTTTATAAGGAGGGAGTTAAGGTCTCTGAATATCTAGGGTAAATATTATTTGCAACAAACATGCATGCATTCCCAATTACACGTAATACATCACACCTGTGCAATATAACATTCCACCAGCAGAATAAAGCATAGTTACAACAGCATTACGTCTCCAGTGAGACAAGTGACGAAAATTTCGCGTTTAACAACACGTCAATCTCGGCAGGTCATTTGCGTCCGTATGGGTATGTTAATTTGTTCACTAAATGAAAGTCTAATGGGCACATGGTTGGTATCAGGGCAATACAGAAGAATGGACTAGAAAGAAAATGGCTCATGAATGAAGGAATGCTCCCTCTAGAGGGGATAAAAACTGCCCAAGCATCATCCCTGAGGTTGCATTTAGGTGGAAAGGAGTGCCCAGCATCACCAAGGAGACAAGGTTTCATCCATCTAATCTATCTACAACACATAAAAGTGTCTGATATACAGTGGTGGCTACTTTAGAGAGGTCAATCCATTATTCCTACTAGAATCTTCTACATCTCTCTTAGGACAAATCCATTTCCAATATACCCCTTGTCCTGTTGAATATATTAAGATGCCACGCCCTTTTCAAATTTTCAGCCAATCAGATTACTTGATCCAAATTATTGATATAAATTCACATACTGAATTGCAAACAGTGAAGATCCAGATCAGTTGGCTTCTTAGAAGCCAACTGATCTGGATCTACACTGTTTGCAAAGGCAGGGTATATCCGGGTTCAGCAGGACAAGGTTAAGAGTCAGCAGGACAAGGTTAAGAGATGTCTTTATTGTTTTCGTATTACCATTTATTATAGAAGTTCCTGTACTTAATGCAAACAGTGTTGACCCTGATCAGATGCTGCATTCTGGGTTTTCACTGTCTGCCCACTGTCCCTTTTAAGGGACACTACACATAAAATGGGTTAAGTATATAGTTAAACAGCACTTTGGGGGATTGGAAAAGTGGCTGTTACAGCAAAGTGGCTGTTGTTGAGGTGACCATTCACTTGATCAGGTCCCACTTCTGTTATTGGCTCTGGAAACTTTATCCTGGTTTTGCTGAACCCAGATATGCACTGCCTTTGCAAACAGTGTAGATTCAGATCAGTTGGCTTCTGGAGGGAGCCAACTGATCTGGATCTGCACTGTTTATCATGAAGTATGTGAATTTGTATCAATAACCTGGATCACTAACATCGATCATGTAATCTGATTGGCTGAAAATTAGAAGTATGAATTTGTATCAACAACCTGGATCAAATAATCTGATTGGTTGAAAATTGGAAGTGGGTGCGGCATCTTAATTTATTCAGCATGACAAGGTTTAAGAGTACTGGTATTAATTATGTAAGACCTTGCCTAACCTATTTTAAATTTAACTATGCCAAATACTGGAAAATTCATCCCTGTCGAACAGTTCAGCATTAACTGAAAAAAAAAAACACACAAAAAAAAAAACCACCTCACAATCCTCAATGGATCACACCATGCAGTCTTGTTATTAGCAAATATAGTTAATGTCCTAAAATTTCGAACACTTTATTCTATACCTTTTTGGCTAATTTTTGCTTTTTATGAAGTTGTTATCAAAATACTAATTGGAATATTGGCAAACAGTGTAGACCCTGATGAGGAGCAGTCTAATCTGGGTCTGCACTGTTTGCATATGCTATTTTGTCAGATTTAATTTTGGTGTATGAAATTTTAGGGTATTTACCCGTAACCAGAGAAAACCCAGATCAGCCTACAAATCAAAGCTCTCCAGGGCCTTTGCCAGTAGATACCAATGTATCCAGACTTTGTTGAAACGAGTAATAAAGGCCCTGATCAGACTGTGCAGATGCACTTATCTGGGTCTTCAGTTCCATTTGCATATAAGCAATATACAAATAGTGAAAATGGAACCTTAACCCTTGTCATGCTGAATAAATTAAGATGCTGCGCCCACTTCTAATTTTCACAGATTGCTTGATGGCATTCTGCGGCGTCTGATCTGGGTCTGCACTGTTTGCCAATTACCCTTTTACGGGTCTCCCGACTACAATGAGTTAAATTGCTCAATAAAAATCAAAGCACTGACAGCACTGATGAGTCAATTGTCTCTAAGTGTAGGCTGGGAAAATGGTCCTGAAGGGTGACTTCTTTCATTTAACCTATAACTTCCTGTAATTTAGACAAACAGTGCAGACCGTGTGCCTGCAATGTTTGCCAGTGTCCCAAATGTCTTAGTCCAGGTTTTACAGATAACCCTCTATCAACAGCACTCTGGTGTTACAGCAACAAGAATAGAGAGGCTATATATAACAGTTACCTGGATTTCATCTAACACATGGTTTGATTACATTGGTCAGTGATAATCAGGTGGACAATAACCCTAAGAAAATTTGGTGTTTGTATACTATGGCTTAACCCTTAAAATGCCAAGAAAACCTGCATCTGAAAATGTCGTCTGTTTATGTTGTCTGCTGAATATTCTTGCAAACTTTTCAAACCTATTTTTGCATACAGGCAAACAGTGTGGACTCAGATCGGAGCAGTCTGATCTGGGTCCACACTGTTTGCAGATATGACTTTTAAAGTAACCAGCAGAAGACAAAGCAGACGACAATAATTGTGACTGGCGCTTTAAGGGTTAATTGTAAACAAGCGACCCAATTATGAGTTTTACTTTATTAACTCCAATGCAGAGAAGATAACCTATTTGTCTCTTTGTTCATTCCTATCTGTCCCAACACATAGGGAAAATAATGGTACCCGAAATTAGTTCCTTACCTTACTCGTCCTTAAATTTGAACAAGCCCATTTGACTATTTGGTGCTGTATAACAGCACAGAAGAAATGGTAAACATTGTTAACTCTTTGCATGCTGGGTAATTTTGCATGCTTTTTTTGTCGTCTGTGGATTTTTTTAAAAATTAACTTTTTTTCAAAAACATCTTTCAGGAATACCATCAGAGTGTCAAACAGTTTGAATCCAGGTCAGGCTCGACGTCTTGTCGGCCCTGATCTGGGTCCAAACTGTTTGCAAAGGTTATCAGCAGATGACAAAAAGTCGCCACTAGCGGGGAAAGAGTTACCCTAGATCAAACTAGAATAAATTTTTGCAATAAACAATTAAGGTTGTTACATGCAACAAGGTGATTCTGTAACACTTCTATTTCAGTTTCTAGAAAGGTACTTATGACTGAGTATATGTGTTTCTTACCTGTACAATGATGATGTGATCTAGTGTTCTTAGGAATCCAGTCTAATATTCCAGCATCACCTTACACTATAACAACCAGTCTAATGCTTAGCATTCTGGGTAAAAACTTAAGCAGACAACATTTTGAAAAAACTTTTCTTACTTTTCCCAGAGAACAGGTTTTGTATATGGAGACAATCTGCATTAAAGGTGAAATCTTGGAAAAGTATGAAAATAACATCAATCTGTTCTCTGCTGAATTAGCCCAGAGAAAGGCTAGGCTAAAACGTGTCAAATTAATAAAGGACCTTATGACACAGGAGCCCCACTGCATGAGAAGTGCATAGTTCCAGATAAGATGTTTTATTTATTTTAATATTTTTTTTTTTTTTATTAGTTTTGGTTTTACGGCCCTTTCAAGAATATTTTACTTATATCAAGCCGATCGTTCATCAAAGGTGGGCTAAAAAAGCAGAACCCCGGGAAAAACCACATAACTATCCATAAGCAGAACTTAGCTTTCCTACATGTGACATGAGCAAGGTTAGAACCACAGCAGTGAGAAACCTAATGGAGCTACCGGGGGGGTGGGGGGGGGGGTGGGGGGGGGGTGGGGGGGGCACTTAGCTTTCCTACATGTGACATGAGCAAGGCTAGAACCACAGCAGTGAGAAACCTAATGGATTAAGATTCAGCTCTTTTATCCACTAAGCTATGGGGGCCCACCCAGATAAGATGTATTTTTCAACTAAAAAGTATTGATATTTTTCTTATTTTTCCACAAAAACATATGTGGTGGGTACTCATCAGAAGCGCCACTCATCAGAAGCACCTCAGTGAGGTGCTTCTAATGAGTACCCACAACATAAAGTTTTCTTGGAGAAATAACAAAAATACTTGAATGAATACTCTTATCTGGAGCTATGAGAAAAGTATCTTCAGGGCATATAATCATAGCAAAAGCCTAGATCAGCCTGTGCATTTATGCAGGCTGGTCAAAACCTTTGTTATTAGTCAAATATTCTACTTTTTCTAATAATTTTAAATGGCCCAACCAGACTGTCTTTTTGTGCACGCTGATTAAGAATTTTAATTATCGACAATTGATTTGATTGTGTTGGGGTTTAACGACACGTCAACCCTTGAGGGTCATTTTGTGTCGTCTCCCAGAGAAAGGGAGAAAAGAGATAGAAGAGAGAGTAGAGGAGATGAAAGAGAGGGACAGGGAAGAAAGAGGAACAGGAATGAAAGTGAAGAAACAGAAGAAATAAAAACATTCCCCCTCTACCCTTACCCACTACAAGGATAGCAGGCCTTGCCAAACTGTAAGCCAATATCAGTTGGACGCCCCGGTGATCTAAGATACACAGCACCTTCGCACCACCCGACCACCCCCTAATTATCGACAAACACCACAACCTCTTTATAACACTATTGTTGGGGTCCATAGCATAAACCATGTTAGTTAAACAACCGTGTTATATCCAAACAAAAATGTATAGGTTATATTGAAAAATGACCATTTATGGTCATTTTTCAATATAATCTATACATTTTTGGGATCCATCTTTGTCCCATGTTATATCCAAAACTATGTTATAATGAACTGTGTTATAAAGAGGTTGTAGTGTATGTCCCAAAGATGCAATCCTTATTTGGAGAGTTCAGACATGAACACGGAAGATCCTGATCAGACTGACAAAAACTGCAAGTGTACAGGTTGCTCTACAACTGCACTGGCAGTGTATATCATCCAGCACTTTGTAACCCATAAAGTGCCAATCATAACTGCAGCAGATGGCATTTTGAAATACAGTCGACTCTCGTTATCTCAACCTCGCTTATTTCGAATAACCGCTTATCTTGAAGTGAAAATCTGGTCCCTGTTTTAACATGGAAATCTAACAACAGATAACAAAATATTGTGGAAAAGAGGAAAAATTGCTCCTAAGGAGCAATTTCTCTTCTTATCCACAATATTTTCAATATACCTCTTAACTTCAGGAGTTAAATTACGTATTCTTTTTGTTAAATGTGGTAGTTCGATTTAATGTTTTCCTCAGTTCAGCAAATCTGATATGTAGAGGTACGGATATTTCGAAGTATTTTAGAGAGTCCCTTGGACTTCGAGATAACGAGAGTCGACTATATTTGTCTTTTTATTTTTTCAGAGAATATAAGGCTTAATATTTCATGTAAATTGTCTGCTAGACTACTGATTCACAGGAATTGTCAAGCTTTAGTTTCTCTGAAAATTATAAAAAAAAAAAAAAAAGAAAAAGAAACAGAATGTTGTCTGCTACAATTTTGCTTGACGCTTTTTACGGTTTTTACTTTTAACATTTAGCACTCAATGGCCAGGAATTCAGTAGTCAACAAATTGACAACATTTTCCTAAATTTTCTGGAAAAGTAAGTCAAAATGTTTCAAAATGTCATCATCTGAAATTTCCACTCAGCATGCTATTAACTGTTAACCCAACATCAGTCATTCTAATCCCCGATACTAAATATAGTCCCAGAAATTCCACCAAGAAAACAGTTCCACAAATAAATGTTTGTAAATGTAAAGATATTGGTTTAAAGAATGTGTTAGTTTTGTACAAATACAACAAGATATACATACAATCAAATCATTAAGTTCCTTGAAAATAATTTGACTGGTCATATAACTAAACCACGTTTCTACAAATGCCGTTCTTGTCCTCCCTTCTACTCAAGGCCTCAGCAAATGAATATTCATGAAATAGCTCTAGGTAAGACACGTTTTTCAACCAAAAAGTACTGATATTTTTCTTATTTCTCCATGAAAACATATGTTGTGGGTACTCATTAGTAGCGCCTTGTCAAGGCACTTCTAATGAGTACCCATAACATGTTTTTGCAGAGAAATAAGAAAGATATTCACAAATACCCGCTCTTATCTGGAGTATGAAAGCAGTTTGACTTGAAAATCTGCTTTCTTGTCTAGTTTATTTCTGATATCCAAATGCATTTTAGTGTGAATGTGTGTGTGTCTTTTTTTCTCAATATTGGGAATTTCTTCATCTACAATACATCTGAATAGCCTAAACGACATCTACCATCTGACTTGTATAATTTACCTATTTACTGGTGTGATAGATCACCAGTTGGGAGCTACCTATTAACAACAGCAGCAAAAAAAATTCTATAACCAATACCTCCACTAGCAGTTATTCTCTGGCTGTCACAGTGTTATGAACTGGATATATTTCTCTAATATCGGCCCATAACTTCCCCAGGAATAATTACCTTGTATTAAAGTTCCGTTTTTTGGAAAGTTTTGTTTGTACACGTAAAGAATACACTAGTGAATGATTCATTGATTAGAAACTACTGGATTTATATCTGGATACAAAATAACACTTCCAAAATGAGGTAAGTTATTACTGGACATATTTCTCTAATATCAGCCCATAACTTTCCCAGGAATAATTACCTTATATATTCCTTTTTTTTTTTTTTTTTTTTTTGGAAAGTTTTGTTTGTACATGTAAAACTTACACTAGTGAATAATTCACTGAATAGAAATTGCTGGATTTATATCTGGATACAAAAACACTTCCAAAATGAGGTAAGTTATTTTCCAGCACTGTACAGAATTTCTGAATAGAGTGTTCACAATTGTAATTTATGAATGGTTCATGAACAAAATAATATAGTTATATGGTTCATGAACTGTATTTTGTGATTACTGAACTACATGTAACACAAATTCATTCATGAACAGTTCATAATCTTTTCATCGGGATTGTACACTATTATAAGTTCAAACTTCTGAAATCTTATTCTATTTAATCCTTTCATGTCCGCGTTTCTGAAATAGACTGTTCTGACCATTAATTTGGACAACCATTGAGGAAACTAGGGGTGTTAGTCTAAAATCAAAAACAGAATGGCAAACAGTGTAGATCCTGATGAGACAGCTCATTATGAGCTGTCTCATCTGGATCTACACTGTTTGCACAGCAAAAATAAAGCTTGATACTTTATGTTAATCAGCTACAATTTGCAGTAGAAAAAGTCAAGTTCTATTTTCTTAGAAAAAAAAAATTCACTCATTAATTGTGTCATTAAGTGTTTCCATGAACACACTAAGTGATAAGAATAAAACTGGATGCCAATAACTGTGTCACAGTGTAAGTGCCAAATGGCAAATGCTTTCCAAGTCCTCCAAGTCTAAAAATAGCTAAAACACTGGGTATACAGTGAAGCAGCAAAATAATTGTTTAGGTTCTCCAACACTATAGTAAATGTCCTAAAATTTCAAACATTTTATTTCAAATACATTTTTGGCCTAAATTTTGCTTTTTATGCAGTTGTCTCTTCAATTACTTTGTGGAATGCCAAAGAGTGTAGACCCTGATCAGAGGAGCAGTCTGATCTGGGCCTGCACTATTTGCACATGCCATGCAGATATTTTAATACGATTTATTTTCCAGTAATTCTGAAAAACAACAACAACAACAACAAAAAAAAACCATAGTGAACAGTGCAGTAATTAGATCAAATAAGGTATGTGATAAGAGGGTCAATATAGGAATGAATTTCATTTTTGAGGATTTTATTGATGTGTGAATACCAGGAAATCACTCAAAAACTGAATAAAGCCCTCTGGGCTTTACATTTTTTTGCTTTATGTTAATCCACAATCAAAGCACTGACAGTACTGATGGTTCGATTGTCTCTCAGTATAGGCTGGGAAAATGGTCCTAAATGAGGACTTAAGACTGTTTTATTTAATCCTTAACTGCCTCTAATATAAGCAAACAGTGCAGACCCTGATCAGATGCTGCATTCTGCAGTGTCTGATCTGGGTCTGTACTGTTTGCCAATGTCCCAAATGTGCCAGTCCAGGTTTTACAGATAACCCTCTATCAAGTACAACAGTTACTGTCCTTTTAAAGTTGCTGTTGACCAATCACATTGCACAAAATCAGGACAAGAATGCTGAGTTTGACATTTTAACCCTTAAAGTTCTAATCAAAATGCGGCAGATGATATTTTGATTTCTTTTTCAGAGAAATAAGGCTTGACATTTTATATGAATAGTCTGCCTAGGAGACTATTCACATAAAATGACATCTTATTTTTCCCTGAAAAATAATTAAAAAAAAAAAATCATCTGCCATGCTTTAAAAGTCACATAATGCCTCAAAAAAGTTCATATGTCCCATAGTCATGCATTTGTGACCTTCAAAAATGAGAATCATGACTGACAGTGAATATGATAATGTTTTGCCATGGAGACCTTTGAAAAAAGTTGTACCAATTTTAGAAAGTCTCAGATATGACCAGGCTGTGGATCCAAACTGGACATACCGTATTTCACCTAATTACCGCAGTGTGCGCTTAGGATTTTCAAAAGTGCTGGAATAACTTGTAGTAAAATATCCACCTAATAAGGGCAAAGAAGGATCAGCAGAGGACTTCATGTGGAGCCTACTTAATGATGCTTATGCAATATTATTTTCTGATTTTCTCTATAAAAGCATATGTTGTGGGTACTCTTTTGAATTGCCTCGACTTGTTGAGGCAATTCAAATGAATACCCACAACATATGTTTTTTATAAAGAAGTAGATAAAAGTACACTAGCTGTACTGTAAAACCTGCTAAATTGCTTGACTGTGTGCTTATAGGAGCATGTGCGATAATTAAGTGGAATAGGGTACTACAAACTAAGTCATTTTGACTCGCGGGGAAACTGAGTGGAAAGGCTAATCACAACAGCAGCATACAGCATTCTGGATTTTTTTTTTTTTTTTATTATTATTTTTTGGGAGAAAATAAGTCTTGAACAGTTTAAATGAATCATCTGATTGGCAGACCAATACAGACACCTTTGCAAACAGTGCAGATTCGGATAAGATGGCTTGTAATGAGCTGTCTCATCAGGATATACATTGACTGCCATTTTGTTACTATTTGACTGACATACCTATTTGCAACAATGGATATGCCCAAATTCAGACATGGAAGAGTCCATTTCAGAAACTCGAGGGTGAACTGGAGTTTGGTAATCCACATTCTGCTATAGCTACGTTTTTAGCTTTCCACAGACTCGAGCATGTGTTGATTAATGACATGGTTACACAGGAAAACTTTCATTGTAACCGTTGCCAAGATTTTTTAGTTATTCTGATATCAGAAAGTAACAAATATATATTTCAATCTCGAACAATATATGCCCCATCAAACAATTTTCATTGGAGTCTGATACCACTGTCGAGCCTAATAATCAAATGAACTGAGTTGCAACATGAGAAAGTGTACCTTCTGACATGTGCGCCCAACGAAGACTCAGATCAGACTGCGCATTCGCGCAGTCTGATCTGAGTCTTTGTTGTCCTCAAGAAGAAACTTTGCATCCTTGGCAATCCAAAATGCACTGTGAAGATTCTGATCAGACTGCACAAAAGCACAAGCTGAGCTGAATCTTCGCTGGGTACATATGTCTGACAGTACATTTTCTGATGCTGTGACACAAATGAATTTAGTCTCATCAAGTGAAAAGGTGTCTATGAGCCAATATGCGGAGAACAAAGCCTAGATCAGGCTGTACATTCACAATGTCTGTATGAAACAGTGGGTGAAGACACTGATGAGACTGTCTTGTTTCTGGAAGTCCTGAGATGCACCCATAGTGCAAATAGTCTCAGATAGCAGGTTAAGGGATATTAAAATGTATACTAGATAGAATGAAAATTATATTAGATTTGAAAATCTTATGGAAAATTTGCATCCAGAAGAGTAAAGTTATGTGAGCTACATATAATATGATTTTAGCTCATAGGGTGAGACTTTGGTGTGTATGACTGTTTGTTTATTTATCTTATTTTATTTTTTGTTTTATTTATTTATTTTTTTTTTGCTCTCTCAGTCATGTAAAATCACAATGACTTGGCATTCCTCCTCCATTCTATAACTTTTTATGAAGCATTGCAAAACTACAAGCTTAACCATTAAAGCACTTTGCAAAATCGCAGCAGATGAATTCTAATTTCTTTCAACAGTGACCAGCCTGCTGTCCAATCGTAACTGGCCACATATGATACACAGACAAGGAACCACTTTTGCCACCTGGCTACAAATTATATCATTTTAATCTCTGATTTACCTAAATTACTGCAGGCTTAACATATTTAAAATTAAATGTTATTGTATCACCTGACAAAAAATTAGACAGATAACTGTATTTCTATGGCCCAGTTGTTCAAAGCATCGTTAGCTTAACAAGCTTGTTAATGACAAACTCATAACTGTTGCAGCTAAAGTATTTTCAAATACATTGATATTTTTGCAGCTAAAATGTGAGTAAATGCAAAAGCTACTCACATTTTTCAGCAAAAAATATCTATGTATTTGCCATATCTCAAGACAGAAATTTTAACATCACCTTAGCTAACAACTTGATTAAGTTTTAAACAACTGGGCCCTGATTGTAAATAATGGTTAAGAAACTATGTATTTACCCTAATTAGATTACAGAATTTCTCTGTGACATAAAGGCAAGTCAGAACCAATATAATTGATGAGAATCAAGATACATGTATAATCATGCTTCATTAAGAGGCGAGTAATATATAATCAAGATTCTTGTTCATGAACAGGTCTTCACATAAGATTCCAGTTTGACCTAATATTTTGTTTTGTAACTCAAAAAGCTACCAAAATGTTCTGAAAATAAGACTAATTCTTTAAAAGTGCTTTAATTGGTGTCCTTATACTTCAGTGGGACACAGTTCTTATAAGATCTTAACAAGTGTATGTTCAGGACATCTGTTGGTACTCTCTTGATTTTTGTCTCTACCAGTGCCAGAAGCATTGCACTTAGACTGGCTCCAGTCTCCAGTGACTAAATGTTTATTCTTATAAACCTGTTTGATAATCCACTATAATATACAGGCTGGTCATTAGTGACCAGCATTTATAGTCTTGATATTAATTTGGTTTTATTTAGTTGCTTATCAAACAGGATTATAAGAATAAATATTTAGTCACTGGAGACTGGAGCCAGTCTACATTGCATCTTGAAACCACAACCTTTTCTTCACAGAAAAAAAAAAAAACGATAAAAAATAAGATTTAACCAAATATTAATCCATGTATGCTGGGTGGACTATTCTGCCTTAACTCTCTGGACCTGTGCATTTCAAACAGAAGGGGTGATTAGTTAGTTTTTTTTCATATTACGTTTTATGTTTTATAGAAATCCTGTATTTAATGCAAACAATGTAGACCCTGATCAGATGCCATATTGTGTGGCATCTGATCTGGGTCTACACTGTTTGCTAATGTCCCTTTTATGGGAGCTAAGCATAAATGGGTTAAGGTTTGGTGTTTTCTGTCTCTATTAACAGTATTTTAGTCATATTGAGATGATGGAAGAGTTTGAATAATGAAAGGCTCGAGCTCTGTTCAATGAAGTGCTGTAAAGTCAATTCAGTTGATCTGGTGGGTTGAACCCAAACTGTTCAATGCTTAAGTGCTAATCACAGGAGCACCTGATGACATTCTAATTTTTTTTTTTTTTTTTTTTTGAGAATAAAGGCTCAACATTTCATGTGCCTAGCAGACAATTCACATGAAAACCCTTATTTTCTTGAACAAAAAAAAAAAAAAAAAAAAAAATAGAATATCATTTGCTACAATGCTGAATATCATTTAAAGGGTTAGTAATTTACAAATGAAAAACATTTTTTTTTTGTAGTTGTTTTTGCAAACTGTCTCCTAAAAAAATATAATAATTAATATTCATGTAATGCCAAGCTGTACTTTCTGGAAAATATGAAATATATTTTGAAATGCTATCTGCTGTATTTTCATTTAGTGTTCAGAGTTCATTCGAACTTTTCTTACAGAAATACTTCACTTGAACAGAAAAGCATAACAATAAGTTTACTTTGTTCACACAGAATAGTGGAGTATTCTTTAGAAAAACTGTTTTTTTAAACAAAATCAATAATAAACATAAAAAGTTAGACTGACATTACTAGGAACAGACAAGGCAATGAACAACTGTTACAGTTACATGGTACACAGACGCTTCAGCCATACAATCATTTTAAAAAATAAATAAAATACATTTCTACCCAAAATTTTATTGCATTTTTGTTTTATTTTTTTATTAGTTTACACTCTCTGGTCCTTTGGGATCAATAAGCCCATTTGGAATATATCACTCAAGCTAGACTTGCTCCACTTATTCTTATAACCCTGTTTGATAATGCACTAACATAAAACCAAAATACTATCATGACTATATCGGTGGAAAACTATAGGATGAGTTGTGTCTACACGTATTAGTACAGTCTAATATTAATTGAACCTGAAAAACAAAGTCGAAAAAGTGGAAAAATTTGATAAAAAATAATGGGAAGATACCCCAAAAGCATATGCACATCTCAGACCTTGAAAAAAACACCTGCAGTTTCAAAAAGATTGGTATAAAACTGTAAGAGGTGTTGCGCCCACAAGCTTAGACCCACTGCATCATGTCACACCTAGAAAAAACTAAGTTGAAAAAGAGCAAGAAGTTGAAAAAAGATGATGGCAGAATAACCCCAAAAGACCACATGCACATCTTCATACCATGTAGAACAAGTATGCATACTTTCCAAATGATCACTGGAAAAGTCTAGGAGAAGTTGCACACACAAGATATCTATTCTAAAACATATCGAATCTAGAAAAACTAAGTTGAAAAAGTGAAAAAATGTTGATAAACAAGAATTCCGCGGAAGGCGTCATCGCACCTGCTGGCGCAAAAGTCACAGGAGCCTCAATCAGAATGTGGTTATTAAATAAGTTTATTTCATTCTTAGCAGTACTTACTTGGAAAACTGGGTTGAAAAAAATGTAGACAAAGTGCCTAGTGGGGCACATATATTCCAGGCCAGTCCCATTCACTCTAATGGCTACATCTTCAGCACTGACTTTTCGTATCATACAGCCCAATGATAATGGAAAGTTGACGTAAAATGTGTAAAAGTCACTGGAGCATGAAATATAGGTCAAGGTCACAGGTCAAGGTACCTGCTAATTCAGTACATCAAGGAGAAGCACAATGCAAGGTATGGTGGTTGTAGGCCTTATAGTTGAGGAGATCAAACATCAACGTAAAATGTGTCAAATATAGGTCAAGGTCACTGGGTTAAGGTACCTGCCAAGCCAGGGCAATGAGGTGAAGTACTATGCAAGGTTTAGTGGTTGTAGGTCTTATATTTGAGGAGATATCGAACATCAATATAAAATGTGTCAAAGTCACTGGAGTGCACAATATAGGTCAAGGTCACCAGGTCAAGGTACCTGTGGAGTCAGTACATCGAGAAGAAGTGCTATATAAGGTTTGGTGGTTGAAGGCCTTACAGTTGAGGACATATGGAAGGGTGACCTAAAAGGTGTAAAAGTCAATGGAGCGTGAAATATAGGTCAAGGTCACCAAGTCAAGGTACCTGCAGGGTCTGTACATTGAAGAGAGAAGCACTATGCAAGGTTTGATGGTTGAAGGCCTTATAGTTGAGGAGATATTGAACGTTGACGTAAAATGTGTAAAAGGCACTGGAGCTCAAAATATAGGTCAAGGTCACCGGGTCAAGGTACCTGCCAAGTCTGTACATCTAGGAGAAGCACTATGCAAGGTTGGGTAGTTGTACGCCTTATAGTTGAGAAGATCTGGAACGTTGATGTAAATTATGTCAAAGTCACTGCAGCCAAAATATAGGTCAAGGTCACCAGGTCAAGGTATCTGCTAAGTCAGTACATTGAGGAGAAGCACTTTGCAAGGTTTGATGGTTGTAGGCCTTATAGTTGAAGAGATATCGAACGTCGACGCAAAATATGTCAAAGTCACTGGAGCGCAAAATATAGGTCAAGGTCACCGGGTCAAGGTACCTGCCAAGTCTGTACATCTAGAAGAAGCACTATGCAAGGTTTGGTAGTTGTATGCCTTATAGTTGAGAAGATCTGGAATGTCAACGTAAATTGTGTCAAAGTCAATGGAGCGCAAAATATAGGTCAAGGTCACTGGGTCAACATATCTGCCAAGTCAGGAGGTCAGGGAGATGTGTCATGCAAGGAATGATGGTTGTTGTAGAATTGTAGTTGATTAGAATACTAACTTTGACGTAAATGTCGAACTTCGACATAACAGAACTGTTAAGAGACAGACGGACGGATGAACGGACAGACGAATGGAAAAGCAGGCACCTATGTCGCAAAGTCAGGAGGTCAGGGAGATATTTCATACAAGGTTTGATGGTTGTTTAGTCTTGTAGTTGATTAGAATACTAACTTTGACATAAATGTCGAACGTCGACATAAATGTTGACAGACGGACGGACAGACTGACGGACGGACTGATGAACAGACAGACGAATGGAAAAGTGGGCACCTGTGTCGCAAAGTCGGGAGGTCATGGAGATGTTTCATGCAAGGTTTGATGGTTGTTTTGTCTTGTACTTGATTAAAATACTAACTTTGACATAAATGTCAAACGTCGACATAAATGTTGACAGACGGACGGACGAATGGACAGACATACGGAAAAGCGGACGCCTATGTTGCAAAGTCAGGAGGTCAGGGAGATGTTTCATGCAAGGTTTGATGGTTGTTTAGTCTTGTAGTTGATTAGAATACTAACTTTGACATAAATGTCGAACGTCGACATAAATGTTGACAGACGGACGGACGGACTGACGGACGGACTGACGGACGGACTGACGGACGGACGGACGGACGGACAGAAAATCGGACGCCTATATCGCACCCTGCTACAAGCAGGTGCGATAAAAATAATAGGAGGGTAACCCCAAAACCACATGCACATCTTCAGACTATGTAGAACAAGCATGCATAATTTTAAAATGATCTGTGGAAAACTCCAGGAGGAGTGTACTGTTGCGCCCACAAGATTTCTAACAATAATCGGACCTGGAAAAAAACCCAAGTCAAAAAAGTGAAAAAAATTGATGAAAAAATATTTGGAGGATAACCCTAAAACCACATGCACATCTTCACACCTGCAAAGTTTCAAAAAGATTGGTATAAAAACTATAAGAGGAGTCGCATCCACAAGCTACCCATCTCATTATGTCTACGGACTGGGGGAATCTTGGACGGACGGTCTGACCAACCCATTTTGACAGTCCCCGTCGATGTCGGGGGACAAATGAAAGGCTCTGTAAAATGAAATGCCATGCAGTCATGAGCTGAAATCGGCCTACAGTGTGACTTGAACCCGGGACCTCATGATCCCACCTCCCCCACCACCCTTCATCCTGGACAAATCATATCATTTATGATTATTCTATTTAGACATCGAAAAGCATTAGCTTTTCGATGTCTAAATAGAATAATCATAATTTATTTCGTTGGCACACATTAACACAGCATGCTATGCGCAAATTCAGCAGACGACAAAATGACATTTTTCTTATTTGTCCCAGAAAATAGGATTTGACATTTCAATTTGCATGAAATGTCCTATCCTGTTTCTGGGAAGAATAAAAAAATATTAGTCTGCTGAAATTTTACCCAGCATGCTTAGCAATAAATAAGTCTACTAGTATTTCATGGTCACACAGTACTTTTACTTTCCTATTATTTTATAACAGACAAGTCAATGACTGGGCCAAACTAGCAAATTACAATTAACCCTTATCAAACTAAACCTGGATATACCTGCCTTTGCAAACTGATCTGAATCTGCACTGTTTGCAATTTAATATGTGAATTTATATCAACAATCTGGATCAAGGAATATGATTAGCTGACAATTAGAAGTGGGTGTGGCACCTTAATTTATTCAGCAGGACAAGGGTAAAGTAACAAAAATTCATTGCCAATCATAGTGCCTTCGGACAAATTATACGCCCCTGTTAGATAAGATGGCTCATGATAAACTTTTTTTGTTTTTTATTTCTCGGTATAAACATTTTATGCTGTTATACACTGTTGGCTGATGTTAGTTTAGTGGTATGACACACTGTATTTCCTTTGGTATTTTGGTAATTTCCTGGTATCTGCAGATTTTTGTTCAAATCTGTATCAGTGAAAATATGTGAAGCTATGAGGGGTGTAACAATAGATTAAAATATTGATGCATTATGATAGTGACTGCCATGATAGTGCTATCATGAAAGCGTTTTCACCTATCAATATCTATCGCCAAAAGTCTCTTCAGCTATCGATGGTTTTGATAGTTTTTGTTCCAGTACATTTTTTCCTTCCATAATACCATTCTGAAGTTTTTTGTCTATTTTAACAAAGCATGAGAAGAGAAAGGACTTCTGCTTTGCAAAAATGTTTGTTAAAATGATGGCAAAGTTGTTATTTGAGAGGGCAGTAATCTTTACAGGCAGTCCAGGCTTTATAAAATCAACAAAATTCATTTGATTTGTAAATGCTGATAGTATAGTGATGCATCGTAATATTAGACCTTTGATAGTAATAGTATCATGATAGGGGTTTCTCCGATAGTGACAGTATTGTGATAGTCATAATTTGGCATGATAGTCAGCCCGGGATGCTCATGAAATGCCACAATAAGAAGAACAGCCCTCCCGAAGCACCAAAAGAAGGAGAGATGAGGAACAAATAAAGACAGAACATAGGCCTAGATAAGAGTGGGTATCAGGTTACCAGTAATATTTTTTCTTATTTCTTCACATAAACATTTTCGTGGTGAAATAAGAAAAATATCAATACTTCTGGATTGAAAAAAGCGCCTTAACGCTTAGCACTCTGGGTAAAATTTTCAGCAGACGACATTTTGAAATATTTTTCTTATTTTTCTCAGAAAACAGGATATGACATTTCATGCAAATTGTCTCCTATGGAGACAATTTGCATGAAATGTCAAATCCTGTTTTCTGGGAAAAATAAGAAAAATATCATCAATCTGTCGTCTGCTGAAAATGCCCAGAGAGTGGTAAAGGTTAACTAGAGTTATGACAGAACAAATGTCACATATGAAACCACAGAGGCACAAACAAAGAAGAACTGCAACAGAGGAACCGCCTTGTAACCGTCAGTAGGAAAACTAGTGGGGTGCTTAAACCAGTTTTTCTTGAGTGAAACCTCACCTTTACATACCCGGTAGTTCTTGATAATATGCTTTTTTTAATCCAAAAGTATTGATATATTTTTCTAATTTCACCATGAAAACATATGTTGTGGGTACTCATTTGAAGTGCCTCGGCAAAATGCTACCATCGGTCACATTATATTGAAATGGATGCAACCAGTTCTAGCTCTTCTCCCTAATCCTGAGTGCCATGTGAAATAATAATTAGTATCAATTTTATACAGTCTTAGGACACGGCTGGGGATTAAAGTCAAAACCTCACAGTCTAAAGGCAGAGGCTCTACCAACTGAGCCACTCGATCAGGTGGTGGCACATTTGTACCAACTGATATAAAATGTCTTGGCAGAACGCAGTTGCAAGTAAAAATCAATTTTACTAAAATTGTGTGCAACAGAATATGAAGTTGAGCTCCGTTGTGTTTTTTCTTGAGAGTAACAGATGTTTCAAACCCCAACTGTGATGTCAAGGTGAGACATACAACCAGTATTACAGCTTTGGATAAGGCACTTTTTCTACAGAATAGTACTAATATTTTTCTTATTTCTCCACAAAATATAAAAGTACCCACGACAAAGTTATGATTTCATGGAAGAAATAAGAGAAAGTTACCTGATTCCCCTCTTGTCTTGAACTATGATGACAGTGTCTGATGTGTGATACTGCAGTGAGGCAAAACTATAAGAAGGTATACTCGCCGAGGTGCTTCTAATGAGTACCCAAAACATATGTTTTTGTGAAGAAATAAGAAAAATATCAGTACTTTTGGATTGAAAAAGAAAAAAAGCATCTTATCAAGAGCTATGACGTTACTGAGGTGCTTCTAATGATTATCCACAACTGTGTTTTACATGTTTACCATTTCTTGCTCTCTTTTTTTTTTTCTTCGAACTTAACATGTCTATACTGAAAAATCAGTTTTAAACATTATCAAATGGGACTATAACTTGCTATGTTAACCCTTGTCCTGATGAACCTGGATATATCCTGCCTTTGCAAACAGTGTAGATCCAGATCAGTTGGCTTCTGAAGAAGCCAACTGATCTGGATCTGCACTGTTTGCCATTAAGTATGTGAATATTTAGCAATAATATTGATCTAGTATTCTGATTGGCTTAAAATCAAAAGTAGGCGTGGCATCTTAATTTATTCAGCAGGACAAGGGTTAACTTAACATTTGCTCTACCACCTTGGCAAAACATCCTGGAGCAATAACTTACATACTTTCCAAATGCACCAATACTGCAGCAAATGCTCAAGAAAAATATTACAATAGCTCCACTAAATATTGGGACACTTCACTCTTTACCATACTTGCCCCAAAGTTTGAACAGTCTATTTTATTACCCGTTTGTGTTCTTAAAAACCACTGGATGAGCGGCAAACAGTGTAGACCCTGATCAGATGCTGTATTTTGCAGCATCTGATCTGGGTCTACACTGTTTGGTCTAGCTGTCTGCCCAAATATTTAGGCTGAATACAGTACCTTTCTAGTATATTGCTAAAAATTGGAAGAGATTAGGAATCTGGCTCCGGAGGGACCACTAAAATTAGATTAGCAGTTCTGGCAGGATTCAAAGCTTAAAATCAACAGTAATAGAGTGCCACAGAAGAGAAATAAGCCAACAATTCAGTTTGTTAGTTCAATAAATATCTAATACATACATCCAATATATGGCACCTCCCTACATCAATATAATGTATACTTCATAAAAAAAAAAAAAAAAAAAAAAAAATGACATTTTTCCATTTTCATAAATTGAAAGAAAATTGTATCAACATCTAAAGTGCTATAATTCCTACTAGCAGACAACTCTATGAAAAATGAAAAAAATAATAATAAAACTTCAGAATGTTGTCTGCTACAATTCTTTAGTGCTTTGAGGGTAAAATAAATTATCCAAGACCAGATTTGTAGGTTTGCAATCATTTGTACAATATTAGTCCTAAATATTCAGATGGAGAGGATTACACAAACAGTGCAGACCTAGATTTAACTGCTCTTAAAGGAGCAGTTTGAGCATTGAGGTCAAAGCAAATATGACAGAGTTGCTGCCCTTGAAAGTGTATCAATTCCTTTTAGCCCTGCAGTGATCAGTTGTAGATCAATATGCTGCAACTGGTATTAAAGACAACTGACTTAAAATCTGCATTTACAGTTATAGAACATTTCTTGTAAATTTATCTGACAGAAGAAATCTGCATATAGTTATTGGATACGTCATTAAAGTATTATTTAACAGAAGAAATCTGCATTTATAGCTATTGAATAATTCTTGTAAGGGTTAGCTGACAGAAGAAATCTGAATTTACAATTAGTAAATATTTAATGTAAGAATAATCTGACACAACTACAGTTACTGAATATTTTCTTGTAAGAGTTATCGAAGAAGAACTCTGAATTAGCAATTAGTGAATGTTTCTGGTAAAAATCATCTGAATAAAGAAATCTGCATTTAAACTACTGAATATTTCTTGAAAGAGTTATTTGACTGAAGAAATCTGCTGTGAAAGCTACTAAATATTACTTATACATGTATATGAATTATCTCATGGAAGAAATCTGCAGTTGCTGTTACTATATATTTCTTGTAAGAGTTACCTGACAGATGATTTCTGCATTTGCAGTTATTGTGTATTTCTGACAGATGCTTTTCTTATTTACAGTTATTGTGTATTTCAGACAGAGAATTTCTGCAGTTATTGCATATATCTGACAGAGACAATATCTGCATTTACAATCATTGCATATTTCAAAGTCAGAATGATCTATTTCTGATAGATGATTTCTGCATTTGAAGTTATTGCAACTTTCAAAGTTGTAGTTATTTATTTCTAATAGACGATTTCTGCATTTACAGCTATTGCATATTTCAAAGTTAGAATCATCTATTTCTTACA
This sequence comes from Anodontia alba, assembly GCA_964016985.1. Lineage (NCBI taxonomy): Eukaryota > Metazoa > Mollusca > Bivalvia > Lucinida > Lucinidae > Anodontia > Anodontia alba. The sequence continues at coordinate 78,036,185 of OZ024828.1, forward strand.
GACCATTTCTGCATTTGCAGTTATTGCATATTTCAAAGTTAGAATGACCTATTTCTGACAGATGCTTTCTGCATTTACAGTCATTGCATCTTTCAAAGTTAAAATGACATATTTCTGACAGATGCTTTCTGCATTTACAGTTATTGCATATTTCACAGTTAGGGTTATTCATTTCATTTCTTACAGACAACTTCTACATTTACATTTATTGCATATTTCAAAGTAAGAGTTATCTATAATTTCTGCATTTACAGTTATTACTATTTCAAAATTGGAGTTATCTATTTCTTAAAGAAAATTACTGCAACATTTTCAAAGTTAGAGTATACTGTATATTATCTAAGTATCAATGTATTTGCCATATTTCAAGATAAAAGTTTTAGCATCATGTTAGTTTTGAACAACTGGGCCCAGAGTATTCCTGTATATAATCTAAATATTAGGACACCTTAACTCCCTACCATACTTATCCTAAAGATATACCTCCATCCTACTGCTTATTGATGTGTATAAAACTGCTGGATGAATGCCAACCACTGCAGACCTGATCAGATGTCATATACTGCCACACACAATTTATCTGGGCCTGCATTTCCCAATATTTGGGGTAAATGTCCTAAAATTTTGTACACTAAAGTTGCTGACAAAATGGCATATGCAAACAGTGCAGACCCAGATCAGACTGCTCCTGAAGGAGCAGTCTGATCAGGGTCTACACTGTTTGCCATTTCACTAAGTATTCTAAGACACAACTGCATATAAAGCAATATTTAGACCAAAATAGTATAGAACAAAGTGTTGGAAATTTTAGGACATTTACTGTACAGTAAAATGATGTCTGAATGAAAAGAATGGTAAACAAAAAGATGTATTCATTCAGAAACTGAATAAATAATTCCAACAATGAATTTGAAATATGTAAAATGAAAGGGATCAATAACCTTACCCTGCTACAGGTGTTAATTAGCAGAATTAGTTTAAGGGGAATGTATACACTTTCAGGGGGGAGGCTGTTCTATCAACATATCAACACACTTCTGAGCAAAGTCTTTCCTTTTAAAGTAGATCCCTTTTCAGAAGGGGCGTAATGGGTGGAAAAGAGAAAATGTGACTTAATTAAATTAAAACCTTAGTCATGCTGGATTTAAGTATTAGCAGAATACTGTAAGGATTATCTTGACCATTTTTTTTTTTTTTTTTTTTAATTTTCCTTGTACAAATCATCTATTTTCTGAAAGAAATGCCATAGTTTCTTGGAAAGTAAGTCGGATATAATTCCTCATAGATGTAGGTAAAAGGGATATCCAGATAGTTGTCTTCTCTACAAAAACATGTTACAGGTTCTCATGGTAAGGCATTCTCAATCAGTACCCACAATATATATTTTTATGGAGAAATAAGAAAACTATCAAACATTTTTGAAAAACAAAGCGGCTTATATAGAGAAATCTGCTTGTTCTGCGCTAATTTTGCCATCAGCAGCATGCTTATTTTTAAATCCCAGAAGTGTTACTGAACTGCACTTTGTGACAATATAATGCACTTTGGTGGCACTGGTATTAGATGAAACATTCATTTTTTGTTGTTAACAAACAATATCCTGAATGGTATCTGAGTGCCAGACAAGAATTAAATTTTAAAACACCATGCAAAACAACATTCTATTTTTTTTTTTTTTATTTTTCATCAAAATATTATAGATGACTCACATGAAATTGATTAACATGAAATGCCAAGATTTAAACTCTATAAAAAATACAAAAAAAAAAAATAAATAAAAGTTTCATCTGCTGCAGTTGTGATTGGTGATTTAAGAGTTAACAGGGTTTTTCCCTGGTGCACATTCTGCATTTGCCAAATTCTCAATATTGTTCCACATTTTTTTGTTCAATGTCAGATTCAGTTAACAGATGCTTAAATCTGCACATTTAACTAGACTTTAATCTTCTATGCGATACTGATTGATTTATTTGGTACCCCACTCTAAATTCCAGCCATTGTGATAATGTTTCACTGAGTGAAACCAAGAGCTGCTGACAAAACATGGTTGCACAGAAACAATGGACATCATGTTTTCTTTCTGTGTGGGGAGATTCAGTGCTTTGCAAAGGAAAGCAAGTGCATCTTCCCCACTTCAACAGAGGAAGAAGCTGGTCAAAACCATTTACAGAATGAGCCTTTCACTAATGCAGAAGCAGTGAAGACAACAGTCAGAATCACACTTTTCTGACATGTTCCCCAAAATTTTCAAACGACTCAAATAAAACCTGCGGGAAAACACTGGAATAATGATTTCATTTGATTGTATGCAGAAAGAACAATTCACTGGCTTCAGTCTCCAGTGATTGAATATTTATTCATATAATCCTGTTTGATAATCCACTAAAATAAAACCAAAGAGTTATATGGGCATGGCAGCCATCTTGATCATGTGACCCAGATGTGGTGAACAAACTTTCATTCCCCTAGCTCCATATGAAATTTGGCTTTGATTGGCCCACTGGTTTCTAAGGACCTTTGAAGAGTTTGGACAATGGTCGGATGGAGGCCTAATGGCTCAGGTGAGCTGAAATGTAGACTGTAGTGATTATTATCCCCTTACATTTTGTGAAAAAAAAAAGTTAAGGATAATGTCATCATGCCCGTGCGTCTGTTCCTGACTACATACATTTTGTTGAAAAATCAGAGATGTCAGTATTTCTTATTATCAAATTTTGACAGAAGTTTAAGAATTTCATTCACAACTTCTCAGCAAGCTTTTTAAGAGATCAATGAAACTGATAATGGTGTAATTGGTCATCAATAAGTTTCATGAGCCTTTTGTAAAGACTGCTTTCTCACTGTAACTGAACATTTTCTCGCAGTTTCCAAAATATGCATTTTTTCCTTTGTTCAACTTTCTCCCTCTCTCAGGTACACTATAACTCTTTTTAAAATGGAGTCCATCTCAGATCAGGATCAAACCATATTAATATTCTTTTGATCCATTAGACATCAAAATGAATATAACTCTAAATCAAATTACAATCTGATCATTTGCCCCCTGGGAGGCCCAAAACTGATAGATACAGCCTAAATGGATACAAACTAGGGCACAGAAAACACTGCCCTATTCCATCAGAAAGACAAAAGTACAGACTATACTAACCCTCTAGACCAGTCCGGTCTTTTCTAATGTGAATGTTCATAAAATTTCTAAGTCTGTGTTCTTGGTCTTAGGTTAGACTGGTTCCAGTCTCTAGTGACTAAATATTTATTCTTATAATCCAGTTTGATAATCCACTAAAATAAAACCAAAATAATATAATGATTATAAAGGTTGGTCACTAGTGACCAATCATAATAGTACTTTGGTTTTATTTTGTTTGTGTTGAGGTTTTACGGCCCAGTCAACCCAATGGGGTCATGTCGAGCGCAGTCAGTTTACCTAACCACACGTTTACTGGGCAGGCTTAGTCTTCTAAGTGGTTAACCAGTATTGTGCACATTCTTTCGCCAGAAACTGACAACTGTCCTTCTTGAATCAGCGGAAGGGAGAGAATGACAGTAGAAAATATTTCATGATCAATCTCCACTAAAGAATGTTGCCGACCTCGGCGGGGGTTGAACCCGCGACCTCCTGGTCTCCAGTCGGATGGCGCATCCAAATGAGCCACCGAGGCTGGCTGGTTAGGATTATAAGAATAAATATTTAGTCACTGGCTCCAGTCTCCAGTGACTAAATATTTATTCTTATAATCCTGTTTGATAATGCACTAACATAAAAATCAAAATAATATCATGACTATATAAAGGCTGGTCACTGGTGCCTTTATAGTCATGACACTATTTTGTTGTTGTTTTTTTTATTTTAGTAGATCAAACAGGATTATAAGAATAAATATTTAGACACTGGAGACCGGAGCCAGTCTAGGTTTTAGCAAGATGATGACAACTGACCTGTATTCGTCAAGTAGTATTATTAACCCATATAGACCTTTTTAATGTTATTGTTTTCATACGGGCTAATGACCATGTGATAACAATATTATGTCACATGACCAATAATTGTGGATGGCAAAAACATTTCCGGTTCCATTGATACTAATTGATTCTAGCCAAATTTTACTTCGATGATACATTCCTTTTGGTCAATAATCACTTGTAAATTTTATCTAGCCTTTAAAAATACTGCTTTAGGAAGCAATCTGACTGCTTTTCCTAAGACAAATACAACTGTTTCAATGATATTTATCTGATATCAGAAGCACTCACGCAACTGTAATTTTGCTTTATGGTGACCATTTTAACGCCTAGTTTTAGCTAGTATTTAATCAAAATGTGTGTTAATATTTGTGGTTAGGACATTTGAATGATCACTCGATGAGAATCTTTTCTGAAAAGAAATCTTTGACATGTGAAAATGCTTTATTTTTCCGAAAAGAAATCAGCAATTTTACTGTCCGATAAAGGTTAACAACAACTATCTGCCATCCAATAGGTATGAGCCTAGAATGTACTCTGCCGAGAGGTTCCGGATGATTTTTATCATGTGACTTAGTGTTTAAAAAGGTCTATATGCCTAGTGCTCTTCCACCTTAATTCTTTGGACAGATTCATTTCCTATATAGGGGGTATCTGGTTAGTTTTTATTATTACCATGTTTTGTAGGAATTTCAGAACTTAATGCAAACAGTGCAGACCCTATCAGATGTCACATTCTGCGGTGACTGATTTTGGTCTACACTGTTTGCCAGTGTCACTTTTATGGGACACTAGGCTTAAATGTGTTAAACACACTTCAAGTGCAGACTTTCAGAAACATAAGCAAAAATTTTTTAGCAAAAACTTAACATAAAACTTTGATGGGAATGTTAAACTTGACCTTTAGTCTGCAGTAGCAGCATGAGTAAACTGATGTCAGTTGACCTGTCATCCAGCAGCTACTAGTAACAATATATCAACAAGGGAAGACTTTCACAAACATAAGCAAAGCATGCAAACCAAGTGGCATATAAGATGCCACTTGTGTATACTTAATACCAAACTCTGATGGGTATGTTAGGGAAATTTTAAGTCTGTGACCTTGACCTCTGGTCTACAGTAGCAGCAAGAGGATGTCAACTGAATTGTATCTATCCAGCAGCAATATTGATTACCAAGCAACAATTTCACAACTTTATGCAAAGCATGCATACTTAACGCAAAACTCTGCTGTGTATGTTAGTGAAATTTTAAGTCTGTGACCTTGACCTCTGGTCTACAGTAGCAGCAAGAGGATGTCAACTGAACTGTATCTATCCAGCAGCAATATTGATTACAAAACAACAATTTCATAACTTTAAGCAAAGCATACAACTAATGCAAAACTTTAACCCTCAAAGCGCCAATCACAACTGCAGCAGATGGGATTTTGAAATATTTTTTTTTAATTTTTAAAAGAAAACAAGTCATGATATTTCATGTGAAACATCTGCTTGGCAGAGGATTCACATGAAATATAAAGACTTGTTTTCTTTGAAAAATTAAAAAAATAAAAATAAATGTTGTCTGCTATAAATTTTGCTTGGCACTATATGGGTTAAAGCAATTGTATATTATGGATGGACAGAACAAGGGACTAAAGCACTGACAGACAAAATAGTAAAAATAATATGATACACCAGTATAACTAACACTTACCACCCTATGGCCAGATTCAGCAGATGACAAAGGTGATATTTTTCTTATTTTTTCCTAGAAAATAGGATCTGACACTTCATGCAAATCAAGTGTCAGATCCTATTTTCTAGGAAAAAATAAGAAAAAAAAAATCAAAATGTCGACTGCTGAAATTTTTACTCAGCATGCAAAGTGATACTTACTTATCTGCAGCCAGAGCTAGATGAGGTATCTTCTTTCTTTTTTTTTTTTCAATGTATATGCTTTTTCTTTTCTTTTCTTTTCTATCTGGACAACTGCTCTGGCAGCTTTTTGAAAGTTATATATGTACTTAGTTTCTTGTTTGGGGTTATAAGGACAGGATGTCTGCACCAGAAGAATTTAATAAAATGTCGCCAAGTAACCTTTAGTTGGCAAAGAATATAACTGACAATTCTAATTACTGCAGAAAATGTTTGACATTGCCAACTGTGTATTGATTCTGCCAAATAGAGTTGAATTGAGAGAATTTTGATAAATTATTTATAAGAGTTTCCCAATCTCCTTGTGCTGTTGTTTTGTTTTCACTTTCACACACTCTTAACCCTGGTCCTGCTGAACACGGATATGTTCTGACTTTGCAAACAGTGTAGATCCAGATCAGTTGGATTCTGAAGAAGCCAATTGATCTGGATCTGCACTGTTTGTCATTCAGTATGTGGATTTATATCAACAATCTGGATCCAGTATTCTGACAGGCTGGCAATTAGGAGTGGATGTGGCATCTTAATTTATTCAGCATGACAAGGATTAACCCTTAAAACGCCAAGAAAATCTGCATCTGAAAATTTTGTCTGTTTATGGCGTCTGCTGAATATTTTTGCAAACTTTTCAAACCTATTTTTGCATACAAGCAAACAGTGTGGACCCAGATCAGACTGCTCCTAAAGAAGCAGTTTGATCTGGATCCACACAGTCTGCAGAAAATGACTGCTAAAATCACATGCAGATGACAAAGCAGACGACAATTGTTGTGATTGTTGTTAAAACTTAGCATGCTGGGTAATAATTTCAGCAGAAAACATTTTCAAATACTTTTTGTATTTTTCTTTTCTTCAGAAAATAGACTTTAAAATTTCATGCAGATTATCTCAAAGTTAATTTTTGGGGAAAAAAAAAAAAAAAAATATCATTGATTTGTAGTCTGCTGATCGAATTTGCCCAGCTGGTGGTAAGGGTTAAAAGTAGGTATATTTGATGATAATTCTGGGATCATTTTCTCCAGTTCTCTGTAAAAACATATATTATGGTACTCATTAGGAGCATCTCTCAGAGGCATTTCTAATGAGTACCAACAACATACAAATCTTACAATGTAACCAGAAAACGTTTTTCCATGGCAATGTCTCAGACATTCTGGTAATCAAAAAATAATGAATATTTAATTGTTCCACTTTTACAGCTGATTTGCAACTGCAGGTTTGATAAGTAAAGAAACCAGTTCATCAAAACTAATCTTCTATAATTGATGTTTCAAATCCAATCTAGAAGTCATCACAACAAACATTCTGATAAATTATCATGAAGTTCAGGTAAAAAATGTGGCCTACAGTGTTCCTATCCTTTCACCTAGTAACCTATTTTCTGACCCTATGTGACCCAGTGACCCAATTTCAAAGAAAATCTATAAGTCATAAAGTCACACATTCTGATAAAGTTTCACAAAGATCTGGTCAAAAATGTGACCTTCGATATGTTGTTTTTTGTAAGACCTGACCAAGTGGCCTTGTTATTTTTACTCAATATGACCTAGTTTCAAACTTTAACTAGAATTCATCAAGACAAATAATGTGAGCAATTTTTATCAAGATTATGTAGAAAACATCGTTTTTAACGCGCACAAGATGATTCACATGAAATGTAAAGCCTTTTTTTCTCTGGAAAAAATAATATAATAAAAAGGCTGTCGTCTGCTACAATTCTGCCTGGCACTTCAAAAGTTAAGTTGCCTAGGTATATGTACCTCAAGGAAGACCGCCTTCTAAGATGTAGGTAACATGCCTACCTTTTCAAAGGGAGACCACTACAGCAGAAAAGAACCCTCTAATTCCAAATGGGAAACAAAGTCCTCTTAAGAGGAAAGAATTTTGTCCCAGTAGGAGGAGAGTAGGAGTGGGACAGATGAATCTCTTCCTAGCAGGATAGCAAAACAGACTGGTGCTTAAAACCACATTGCATCTATCAAAAAAACAATTAATGCTTTGCATGCTGGGTTAGAATTTCAGCAGAAGACATTTCAAAATAATTTTCTTATTTTCCCCAGAAAACAGGCTTTCACTTTTTATTCCAATTGTTTCCAGAGACAATTTGTATGAAATATCAAAGCCCATTTTCTGGGAAAAATAAGAAAAACTTCCTCAATTTGTCATCTGCTGAAATCAGCCCAAAGAGCGGTAAACCTTAACTGCAAGTTATAATTGCAGTTAATAAAGCAGGAACAGGTAAAGCCATAAAATTACTCATAAAATAATGTACTTTTAATGGATGTAAAACCCAATTTTATACAAACAGCTGTCGACATAGGTGATGCAAATACCAGATTTGTTTGTTAGATTATTTTGGGCTAAGCATGTGGTTGTTGTCTGCTATGTCATTTCAATTTAACTGTGAATATTGACAATATTATGCCTATTATCTCTTGTATGCTAATCTAACTGTTTTGAGTTTAAATCCTGCTAGAGATGGAATTCTTTTTACTGCGCATTCTTTGTACGCACAATGAACTATATTTTCCCTAATATTTGGACAGACAGGGCAGAATGCAGCAGCTGATGAGGGTCTATACTGCTTACCATTCAACCATCAATTTTTAGATGCATCACCAAGTTGTCTAATGGGCTTGTTTAAATTGTAGAAGTATAGGTTACAAGAGATGGTAGGTCATTATCAGTGAAAAGGTTATAAGAGGAGATGCTAGGTCAATAACAGTGGAATGGTTATAAGAGGAGATGGTAGGTCATTATCAGTGAACAGGTTACAAAAGGTGATGTGAAATGAAAAGGTGATGTGAAATGGTTATAAGAGGAGATGGTAGGTATAAACATCAGTGAAAAGGTTCTAAGAGGAGATTGTTAGTCAATATCAGTGGAAGGTTATATGAGATGGTAGGTCAATATATGGGAAAAGGTTATAAGAGTAGATGGTAGGTCATTATCAGTGGAATGGTTATAAGAGGAGATGGTAGGTCAATATCAGTGGAACAGTTATATGAGGAGATGGTAGTTCAAGATGGGGGGGAATGGTTGTTAGAGGAGAAGGTATGTCAATATCAGTGAAAAGGTTATAAGGAGATCTGAGGTCAATATCAGTGAAAGGTTATAAAAGAAGATGTAAGGTAAATATCAGTGAAAAGTTATAAGAGGAGATGGGTATGTCATTATCAGTGTAAATGTTATAAAAGGAGTCAGTAGGTCAATATCAGTGAAAAAGTTTAATAGGAGATGGCAGGTCAATATCAGTGAAAAGGCTATGAGGAAATGGTAGGTCAATACCAGTGAACCAGTTATAACAGGAGATGTTAGGTCAATATCAGTGAACAGGTTGTAAGAGGAGATGTAAGGTCAATATTAGTGAGAAAATTATTACTGGAGATTACTTTTTTAGTTTTCAGAGAACATAAGGCTTGACAATTCATATGAAACGTCAAGTCTTATCTTCTCTGAAAACTAAAAAAAAATGTTTCTGAATGACAACTGTTACAATTTTGAATAGTAATTTAAGAATTAACCCATTTAAGCCTAGCATCCCATAAAGGGACATTGGCAAACACTGAAGACCCAGATCAGATGCCGCAGAATGTGGTGTCTGATCAGGGTCTACACTGTTTGCATTAAGTTAAGATATTTCTACAAAAACTGATAATAATGAAAACTAACCAGACACGCCTTACATAAGGAAATGGACCTGTCCAAAGACTTAAGGTAGAAGAATCCACTCGGTTTAAATGGGTTAAAAAGGTCTTGTTTGGAGCTACAAACCTTGTAAAAACTTTCAGCATGAAAGCCTATGAATGCTGAAAAACACAATGCAAGACAGGTCATGATAAAAAAAACCTTACAATGTGCACATGAAGAGGGAATGACTTGATCAGAGCCAGCAAATCTGGGCAATGGCCTGGATCTTTGATGATAAAATATTTGCTATGTAATATAAAGATTCTGTGAGTAAACTAAATAGATCCGATCAGACAGCACAGAGAAATTGGCTTATCCAAGTTTATATTTGTATCTATCGTAAGAACTATTTTTTCATGACGATAGTGCCATGTGCTGACATGATGTTGTATTTTTATTTAGCTTACCTCATCTCGTTCTTGGCAACAACAAGGAGAATACATCAGAAAGAAATTAGGCTGTAAAAGAGCATTCTTGTCACTTCTTTAGATAAACACTGGTTTTAAGATCAAAATATTACTAAGAGAAACATGCCAAGACAGCCTCATTGTTTTCTTGCAATGGTTCATTAAAGTTCAGTTTTGCACTTAATCAAACCAACTGTATTTTAACCCTTACAGTGCCATGCAAAACTGTAAAAGGCAAGATTCTAAATTATCTCCTTTTTTTATTTTTTAGAGAAAATAAGGCTGGACATTTCATATGAAATGCCCAGCCTTCTTTTCTCTGACAGTTTAATTGCACTGGTAGTTTGGGCATTGATTAATGCCCTTCCCCCCTCCCCACTACTCCACAGGGGCTAGATTACAAATGACTGATGCATTACACACTGGTATTTTCAAAAGCTCCTATCATACAAATGACTGATGCATTACACACTGGTATTTTCAAAAGCTCCTATCATACAAATGACTGATGCATTACACACTGGTATTTTCAAAAGCTCCTATCATACAAATGACTGATGCATTACACACTGGTATTTTTCAAAAGCTCCTATCACAATGTAAGGGTGCATAAGCTAAAATGCCTGTATATTTTTTCTTATTTCTCCATGGAAACATATGTTGTGAGTACTCCTTGGAAGCACCTTGAGGCACTTCTAATGAGTACCCACAGCATAATTATGTTTATATCAAGAAATAAGAAAAATAATTTTCTGAATACCAGTACTTCTCTTATATACAGACATACCCAGCATAATATGCTTTTTGTTGCATGTTACTTCGGTTTAATTTTGGTAGAAGCCTAAGAGGATTGAGCTCCAAGCAACCATATTAAAAATCATATAAAAACTATTTTGACTAGAAGAAGCCAACAGAAAAAGGGTCTGTCAGATGATGCAGACAAAGAAAGACCTTGATCAGCCTCACAGCTCTTTCAATATAGTGTTTAACTTAACCACTCTCGGGGCATAACCAGCAAACAAGAGCTCCGCCAAGCGGGGCATTATACGCCCGTGGCAAGTAAAAAGATGTAGCACAAAAACTGGCTCCTGTATAATTCAGTGCTGTAAACTGTAAGTGGAATTACAAAAAAAAAAAAATTAAAAAAAATTTCATTGGGGCATATCTCTGCTGATATTTGGTGAACTGTAACCTAAGCGACCAAGCTGGCCGAGGAATCAAGGAAGAAGTGACTTCTCCCTCCTGGGAAAATAGGGAGAAGTTTGCTGCTTCTAAGGAATCTTGCCCATATAACCAAAACTTTAGTTATTTGCAAAAAAATATACATATTATAAAATAAAATTTGCACACTATTACCTCTAAACAATATGCTGCGAAAAATTTACAAAAACTTTCAAAGGGGCATAAATCTGCAAATATTTGGTGCACTGTAACCTCGAAATAGTATGTGCTGCTCCACATCATCATGTAACTATTTATGAAGTTTCAGCTTGATCGGATGTAAACTATAGAAGGATTTAGCCGGAAACAAAAAATTAATAGAAATTAATAGAAATTTTCAACGGGGTTTAACTCTGCTAATATTTGGTGGACTGTAACCTTGAAACAATATGCGCTACTCCACATCATGGTCTAACTACAAATAAAATTTCCGCTTGATAAGATGTAAACTGTAGGAAGATTTAGCCGGAAAGGAAAAGTTTACTGAAATTTTCAACGGGGCATAACTCTGCAAATATTTGGTGGACTGTAACCGATAAACAATATGCGCTGCACCACATCATGATCTAACTGTACATGAAATTTCAGCTTGATTGGATGTAAACTGTAGGAGGATTTAGCCAGAAACGAAAAATTAATAGAATCTTCAAAGGGACATAACTCTGCTAATATTTGGTGGACTGTAACCTTGAAACAATATGCACTGCTCCACATCATGGTCTAACTACAAATCAAGTTTCAGCTTGATCCGATGTAAACTGTAGGAGGAGTTAGCCAGAAACAAAAAGTGAACTGAATTTTTCAAAGGGGCATAACTCTGCTAATATTTGGTGGACTGTAACCTCGAAACAATATGCGCTGCTCCACATCATGGTCTAACTATATATGAAGTTTCAGCTTGATTGGATGTAAAATGTAGGAGGAGTTAACCGGAAATGAAAAGTTTACAGAAACTTTCTAAGGGACATAACTCTGCAAACATTTGGCAGACTGTAACCCCGAAACAGTGCGCTGCGCCACATCATGGTCTAACTATATACCAAGTTTCAACTTGATCGGATGTAAACTGTAGGAGGAGTTAGCCGGAAACGAAAAAGTTTACGGACGGACAGACGCCACACCCTGTAACATAATACGTCCCGTTTTTCAAATGGGCATATAAAAACAAACTGATGATATTTTTTCTTATTTTTCTCCAGAAAATAGGCATTGATATTTCATGCAAATTGTCTCCTACGGAGACAATTTGCATAAAATGTCAAATCCTGTTTCCTGGGAAAATAGGAAAATATATTTCAATTTGTTGTATGCTGAAAATTTTAATCAAGCATGCTGGGCATTAAAAATCATACAAACTATTTGGACCAAAAAATGCCAAAAGAAAAAGACAAAAAAAAAGCCAAAAGAAAAAGGATGATGGTAGAACAGCCTGCACAGATATGCCAATGTACTGGTTAGGTGAAGCCCATTCAGTTAGGTTACCTTTTGAAAGGACAATGTAGGAAAAGAAAGAGGAAGCATAAACTTGCCATAAAGTCCTGGGCCCGGTTGTTCAAAGCTAACGACGTTGTTAGTTAACGATTCGTTAAAATTTACATCAAGTGATATGCAAATACGCTGAAATTTTTTGCTGAAAAAATGTGTGTAGCTTTTGCAGTGCAAAAGCTACTCACATTTTTTCAGCAAAAAATATCAGAATATTGTATATTGAATCCGCTAAAACAGTTAACGAAACGACCCTTAATGAGCTCGTTAAGCTAACGATGCTTTGAACAACTGGGTTCTGCTGTATATGCAGTCTGATCACTGTTTTCAGTCCACAGCTCTAGATAATAAGGGTTTTAGAGCACTATTCTTCTTATTTGCCCATAAAAACTAATGTTTTTCAGAGACTTGTAAAGACTGATTGTGTTGGGGTTTAATGACACGTCAACCCTTGTAGGTCATTTTTGTGTCATCTCCCAGAGAAAGGGAGAAAAGAGATAGAAGAGATAGTAGAGGAGATGAAAGAGAGGAACAGGGAAGAAAGAGAAACAGGAATGAAAGTGAACAAACAGAAGAAATAAAAACATCCCCCCTCTACCCTTACCTGCTTCAAGGATAGCAGGCTTGCCCGACTGTAAGCCAATAATAGTTGGATGCCCCGGACTGACGTAAGATACTTGACACCTTCGCACCACCCAACCACCCCTAGAGACTTGTTATGTATTTGGTAATAATTCTGGGATAATTTGCTTCAGTTCTCCATAAAAACATATGTTAGGGTATTCATTAACAGTGCCTCTGCCAGCCACTTCTAATGAGTACCCATGTGTTTTTAAGGAGAAATAAGAAAAACATATCCTAGAATTATCATCAAATACTCCTCTTTAACAAGTTCTATATTTATTTTTCAAGAAAACACCGAAATATTTTTTTTCTTTTTTTCCCCAGTAAACAAGATTTGATATTTCATGCAAATTGTCAATTTGCATGAAATAACAAATCCTATTTTCTGGTAAATAAGAAAAATATCACCAATTTGTCATCATCTGCTGAATTAACCCAGAGAGACTGGTAAAGGTTAAAATGGACTGACAGCTATGTCTGGTGTAGAAGTTAGAAATAGAAAAGTCACAATTTCTTCCGTCCAAACAATATTACAATTTGGTGTGGACAGCCAAGTTGCCCTGGCTGGATTTCACTCATACGAAAGCTACAAAATGAGAGCATCTGGATTGACCCTTCAAAATAAAGAAAATTATGAAGTAATCAATTAAAAATCATAGCAGGCCCATTTGAAACTCAAACCATGTTGTCATCTATATATCAATTTTAGTCTAGAGATCAACTCCTCTCACTCAGGAAATGACTTGATAAAATCAAAATCTCAAAACGGGGCTCTGCAACACTTTGCATGCTACATAAAAATTTCAGATGACATTTTGAATCATTTCTTTTATTTTTCCCAGAAAACAGGGTTGGCATTTAATACAAATTGTCACCTTAAGAGGTGAAATTGCAACCCTGCTTTCTTTCTGTGAAAATATGCCCGAAGATACAGTTTCATTTTCGCATGGCCTGGCCCATGTAATCTGCTTTTTTTCATCTTCCATATACAAAGAGAACATTCAGCCGTAAATCTTTTTTCATGGAACAGACCACTTGCATCCACCAGTTGTTGCCAGCCATAATTCAAGTGTAACATTAAAACAAGCAGATGTTACAATGATTCTGAACTTGCTTTCCCATTCCATTCATGTCTTTCATTGATTTACATATCATACCATATTTCCCCTGGGCACTGGGAAAGGCCTGAGCAAACAGTGTAGACCCAGATCCGATGCCATATTCGGTGGTGTCAGATCTAGGTCTTCACTGTTAACTACACACATGCAGTAGTTTTTAGACACATCATTTGCTAGTCAAATGGATGTCAATATTTTAGGACAAGTATGTTAAGAAATTAAGATGTCCCAATATTATATATGTATGTGGTAATAGCCAGTCCTATTGATATTTTTTTCTAAATAGGATATCTAAACAGAGAGCAGATGACTTTTTTGACCAAACAATATTGCCATTTTTCTTACTTCTTCATAAGAAACATCTGCTTTGGGTACCCATTATAACAGCCTCAATGAAGCAATCCTAATGAGTACCTACAACAGATTTTTTGAGGCAAACTAAGAAAAAAATAAATTCTGAAAAACTTTCTTATCTAGACCACAGTTTACTGTTTGCATAAATTTTATTCTTAAATATTACTGCTAACTAGATGACAAATAAATCAATGAAAAGGACATTCTTTGGTCAGCCAGTGATGGTCACATACCAACCAATCAATAGTTAGAGTTTTACGGATTAAAAAATGAATTTGGCAAACAACAAGAGCTTCTGCAACAGTCTACTGACAATTTTCTCCATTACCCTGGAAACTTCATTAACATCTTCTTAGTGGCCACTTTATGTAATTGTTCTCCTCATTATGCATGTACAGTCTGAGAACTCAAAAAAAAAAAAAAAAAAAATAGTCTTAACCTTTACAAATCTCTCAGCAAATTCAGCAGACAACAAATTGATGGTTTTTTAATTTTTTTCTCAGAAAACAGAATCTGACGTTTCATGCAAATTGTCTCCACTGGAAATAATTTACATGAAATGTCAAATCCTGTTTTCTGGGAAAAAATAAGAAAAATATTTCAATACGTTGTCTGCTGAAAATTTTACCCAGCATGCTAAGTATTAAGACAAGTGGCATTACACCTCCCTTAAAGGCGTTACAATGCACTTTTACAGTCCACCTTAACTCTAGTCCTGCTGAACCTGGATATACCCTGCTTTTACAAACAGTGTAGATCCAGATCAGTTGGCTTCTTTATGTGAATTTATATCAACAACCTGGATCAAGTAATCTGATTGGCTGCAATTTAGAAGTGGGCATGGCATCTTAATTTATTCAGCATGACTAGGGTTAATAGGACCACTGTGCTAGATGTCCTCATTCAAAGTAATGGCAACATCAGCAATGCCAAGGTCACTGTATTAAGTCTCTTTTACATGAGCAAGATCCCTTGCCATATTAAAAATAGCATTAAAACAGTAACACATATATTGTGTTACCCTTGTATCATTTAATTACTAAGGCTTCATAGGTCCTTTAAATAATATGGTCTATTATACAATATAATAATTAAATTATATAGTGTTCCACTTTTATATTTTTTATTTTATCTAAAGAAATTAAACAATATAATTTAAGAGACCAAAGGGAGTGCAAAATTATGTTGTTTAATTTCTACAGGTAAACACTAATTTACGCAAAGTTTAACCAGAAAATGCATCAAAATTCCTGTTGGTTGCATTGTTTCTTAGGCTAGATATTTTTCTGAACAATCTAAATTATCTGACAGAATTAATACAGGTGGTACAGCAAAATTTTTACACAGTTATAAGTTTATGAGAATGCTGAGAAAAATAGGCATCTAATTGGTGGAAAAAGTAGAATGAGCTGTAATGCAGGATACTCAAGTCTTGCAGTCCACATCATCTTAGTCCTTAAAAGACACAACACACTATGCACTCTGACATCACATTGTACACCTACCAAGGCCATTTTAAAGTAACCAAATAACATAAAGCCATTTTACAGTGCCACCTGATAAATATTATGGCAAAGTACAATATCTGTTTTTGGTTCATCACCCAGATTTATTAATATTTCTTGGTTAAATGGAATGACATTTTTTATGCTTTATCAGATTAACTTCCTTCAATAGTATTTCAATCACTTCAGGACAATACTAAGTTGATAAAATTGTTAAAGCTCTTGAAGGCAATACATTGGCTGGAATTCTAAGTAAACATGTACCATAAGGCTAGATATGGACCATAACATGGACCACAACACTAGATGTGGACCATAGCATGGACCACAACACTAGATATGGCTCATAACACTAGATATGAACCATAGCATGGACCATAATGATAGATATGTACATAGCATGGACCATAATACTAGATATGGACCATAACATAGATCATGATACTAAATATGTACCCAATACTAGATATGGACCATAACACTTTATATGGACCATAGCATGGACCATAATGCTAGACATGAACCATATCATGGACCATGACACTAGATATGGATTATAGCACTAGATATTGACCATTACACTAGATATTAACCATAGCATGGACCATAATGCTAGATATGAACATAGCATGGATCATAACACTAGATATGGACCATAACATGAATCATAATACTAAATATGGACCCAACATTAGATATGGACCATAACACTTTACATGGACCATAGCATGACTATAATGCCAGATATGAACCATAGCATGGACCATGACAATAGATATGGATCATAGCACGATATTGACCATTACACTAGATATGAACCATAGCATGGACCATAATGCTAGATACAAACCTTAGCATGGGCCATAACACTAGATATGGACCATAGCATGAACCACAACACTAGATATAGACCATAACACTAGATATGGACCATAGTAAGGATCATAATGCTAATTTGAACCATAGAATAGACCATACCACAATTTATGGACCTTAACACTGAGATACAGACTATACCATGGATCATAACACTAGATATGAACCACAGCATGGACCATAACACTAGATATAGACCATCACATGGATCATAACACTAGATATGAACCAAAGCATGGACCATAACACTAAACCATAACATGGATCACAATATTAGATAAACCGTAGCATGGAGCATAACACTAGATATGGACCATAACATGGATCATAACACTAGATATGAACCATAGCATGGACCATAACACTAAACACAGACCATAGCATAGACTATTTAACTAGATGTGGATCATCACACTAGAAATAAACCATAACATGGACAATAACTCTAGACATGGACCATAACATTAGATATGAATCATAGCATGGACCATCACTTGATATGGACCCTAACATGGATCATAACACAAGATATAGACCATAGCATGGACCATAACACTAGATATAGACCATAGCATGGATCATAACACTAGATATATCCTGATAAATATTTTTCTTGTAAGCCATATGATGTGGGTACTCATCAGAAGTGTCTGGGTGAGGAGCTTCTAATGACTGACCACATAATTTTTGTGGAGAAAAAAAAAAAGATTTTTTTTTTATTGAAAAAAGTACTTAATCCAGATCTAAGAATTAAATGGGACTGCATGAACAGAGGCCAAGTGCTCAACTTGCTTCACAATCTATGGCTTGGTCATTGATTATCAATGGGCCATGATGTGGCTGGAATTAAAAGCAGCAGTTTTGTCTGATGGCCAAGACAGCGAAGGATCTTTCCACAGAAATCTTTGGAAAAACAATTATATATCTCACCAAGCACACAATACCATCTTTATTTTCAAGCTGTTATTTATGACAGTCCAAGCATACAGAAGGGAATTCTAACACTTTGCATGCTGGGTAAAAGATTCAGCTGAAGACATTTTGAAATATTTTTCTTATTTTTTCTAGAAACTGGGATCTGACACTTCATGCAAACTGTCTCCTGAGGACAGTTTGCATTAAGTGTCAAATCCTATTTTCTGGGGAAAACAAGAAAAATATTATTAATTTGTGGTCTGCTGAATTTGTCCATAGCATGGTAAATGCTAGATGATGATAATATGGAAGATTTTGTTAGTTTTGCATCAGAACAAATATTTTAGGAACTCGAATCGCTTAAGTGAAACAATTCCAGTGAGTACCAAGTCAAGTCTAATGAGTACCTATGGTATATGTTTTGGTGCAGAAATAATAAAAAGTATTTTCTGAAGTAAATTTCTTTATCTGGAGCCTTGAAAAGGTAGTTTACAAACTGATGATTTACTGAGTTCTGGATATGTTTTGATTCTGGGTATATACTGAACTAGAAATAGGAATATCATGATAAATGTTTTTCTTATTTCTCACCAAAAACATATTTGTAAGTGCTAATTATAAGGGCCTCAGTGAGGTACTTTCAATCCCACAATGTATGTTTTGGGTAACCTATTTTTCTGGATATATACTGGTCTCTATATCTACAGCTATGTGTAACACATATCTGTCTTACCACTTAGCATGCTGGGTAAGAATTTCAGCAGAGGACATTTTGAAATATTTTTCTTATTTCACCTAGAAAATAAGATTTGACCTTTCATGCAAACCGACACAATTTGCATGAAATGTCAAAGCGTGTTTTCTGGGAAAAATAAGGAAAATATCAATTTGTTTTCTGCCAAATCTGCCCAGAGAACGGTAAACAGTTAACAGGTTTTGGAAATGGCTTTGGCATACCAACCATGATTGGATATGTAGGCATGCATGCTTGTGCATGATTTATCATTAAAATGCATATTCAACATTTTTTTTCTTTCTTTTGTTCTGACATTTATGATTTTAAACTGGTTATAGCATATTATTTGACGGCTGACCACTGTCCAATCCATGGACAGTTGGTATTGACCGTATAACAATAATTTACAGCTAACAGTCTGGGCCCAGTTGTTCAAAGCTAACGATGTCGTTAGTTAACGATTCGTTAAAATTTTAATCGAGTGATACGCAAATATGCTGAAATTTTTTGCTGAAAAAATGTGAGTAGCTTTTGCAGTGCAAAAGCTACTCACATTTTTTCAGCAAAAAATATCAGAATACTGTGTATTAAATCCGCTAGAACAGTTAACGAAATGACCCTTAACGAGCTCGTTAAGCTAACGACGCTTTGAACAACTGAGCCCTGTACAAGCAGTTGTTGATGAAAATTTTGTGTTTTACGTCACTATCAAGAGTATTCTAGATGATTTGAACTAAGGACCTTACAATCCAAAGGTCAGAAGCCCCTAATGCTTGGATACCAAAACGTTTCCCAAATATAAGTCTGGTATGTGAAACCATGCCGAGATTTTTTTTGTTCACTTTGCTACTCAACTGTAGTTTTGCTACACATAAACTTATAACATATGTAGGCGATCGGCATAGGAGCTAAAAGTCATCAGAATTTTGAGTTTAATGCGAGGTTTCTACACAAAAGGTTGTTATATATCGTTTTAAATCTTGATGTCTCTAGAGTTGAATGAGACATGATGTAGGCTTCCCAGGTGGTGCAGTTACCATAGAAATGACTCAGAAGTAGGTCACTGTGAGCCATATTACCAAATTTGGTAATTTCTACCCTACAAAATTTTCCATACCGTTTTCACTCATAATGAAGCTTATGCATAATAACAAGCTGTCTAAAGTGTAGTTTATGACATAATTACCATGTTCAATAAAAAACTTGATTTAATTATATATTTAATTAAACAAATATATTTTTAATTACATGCATTAGAAAATAATGTTGTTGAAGTCGTGCAGAATTTTATCTTTCAGTGTAATATCTGAAAATGTATTCGAAATCAAATGGTAAAAGTATACACTCTTGTTTTTTAACAGAGAATTACATCCATTTATCAATTAAGCTGCAGCAGAAACTCTTGAGAATGTAAACAATCTAATTTGCATTTCTTTTTCGATTTGGCTCTGGACGCTGTTTCAGAGTCTCAAAAGGCAATGACTTTGTTAATTTGACACATTCTGTTTCAGTTGATTTCAGAGACAGGAATATGAACACTATCTGAAAAAAAAGGTAAGAGAAAGGTCCAGGGAGTGCCATAATCACAAACTGCAGCCCTTCCCAGACCCCAAGAGGAAGAGGAAACCGACAAATCTAAACAAGCACAAACCGAAAAAAACGTACAGAAAGCACTAAGATTAGCTCTCTCTTCCCCAAGCGAGGTAATCGCAATACTAAAAGGACTGAAAAACACAAGAACAAAATGACACACGGAAAGACATACAAAAAATCGCCTCGTAGAATAAACCACAAAGCAACAAAGAGTAAGACTAACACGGGGACCACCGCCTTAGAACGGTCGGTAGAGCAAACCACCGGGCAAGTTTGTTCATTTATTTTGAAGAAACACTCTAGCCATAGAATGAAATGTGTTTTTCCCGTCAGTTGTTTCGGCATTAATGTCAACGTTGTCATCCCCCTCGTGTATCAACTGTCCGCCATCACTGATATGAATGATTCTGTCAGGCACATATATCCCATCTTCTGATCTGGCAATTTCATGTTTCAACTTTGGTTAGCAACATTTGTCCATTGGTACCAAATGCAAATATCAAAAGGATGTGTTGAAGTGGAAATCCCTGAAAGTTTTTGGCAACAACTGAATGATACATATGAGGCTTGGCAGTCAGATGTGCAAACCAGACAGAGGACAGCACATGATTTAGATAAATCATTCAGTCAACATCTAGCACCATTGTTCGGAAAGTTTAATGAATAGGGATGCTGTTTCACCAGCCTTCAAATACTAGTGTATGTTCCTGGAAGCTGCAGAGTTCTCCTGCTAACAAATAGTGCAGAGATGCGTTATGGAATATCAGTCTTCATACTACTGCCAAGATGTTGCCATATTTTTGTGGCCAACAGGAATAACTATTCCCGATGGACCCCACTATACCTCTTAGATATGTTGTAGCATCCCGACTATATTCAAGAGGCATTTAGGAAAGGGAACTTCTCTGTTTGACGTTCTCCAGGCAAATACAATGGCATATGGAGTGACATGGGGACAGAAACAACTGTTATCAGCGATTCCATGGGTGACAGTGGTATCACAGGACTGATATGAAAGCAGCCTGCTCTGGTACGATGCTCTGTGACACATCATATCCTTGGAAATTATGCATCCCATATACGGATTAGAAATGGACAAACTGTAAAACACATGGAAATACATCAGCAGGCACAACCAGCCGCCATTAAAAGAGATTAAAAGCATGTCCAAAATAAACATCAAAGAGATTGCCTTTAGAAACAAAGAACACACTACGAATTAGAACATGGGATTCTGAGTATTATTGAGACTCTTCATAAGCAGTAATGAAGTTTGCAACACTGTTTATGCCCTCTAGCATATAAAATGAGCAGAACTCCATTTTTCAAATATACCACAATAAACCAAATGATCCCAAAGGAAATGAAATACAATCTGCACTGTGGTGATGTACGGGGGAGTACGGGTGATGTACGGGGAGACGTTCTACTGCCGCCACATGGCACTAACACCAGCTGCAGTTTAGTAAAATAAATGTCAAAAAGATTGCCTTTGGAAACAAAGAATACACTATGGATTAGAAAATAGGAGTCTCGATTTTATTGAGACTCTTCATAAGCAGTAATAAAGTTTGCAACACTGCTTACCCGTTTGATGCTGATTCACACCCAGAAGGAATTTTACTGAACATTTCATCAGGACTACATGCTCCACAAGAATCTCTTCTATCAGCAGTCAAAACTGGAGAAAAGAAGTTTGGTGCTTTTGTGAAAGAAACACTATCAACAGAAGGGAAAACAAGTTTCTAGGCTGCTATTACAAGATCCGGCCTGAATACATTCTCTGATGTGAAGAAGAAAACACCAGTCATCATACAGGGAAAGGCAAGTGGTATGACAATAAGCTCAGAACTTGTTTTTTGAAGATTTCTTACACTATCAAAGACCAGAGAGGAAGTTTCGATAAAGAGTGAGCCCACACAGCCTGTCACATCTGTTCTAACTTCCCTTTTCCACAAAGATGGTTCTATGAGGAAAATCACAAAGGCTGAATTGCTACACAAGTTGGAAGAAAATGGACCTGGTGTAAAGTTGCTTCCTACACATGTAGGAACATCCACTATCTATATACGTGATGCAATGGCCATTTTGCAAATGATGCCAGGTGATATCAGGCCTCATTTCAGCAACTAGCAAATGTTTACATAGATACACTTCTTCACTGCTTCAGAGATGCGGACAGTGTTGTTGATATGTTTGATAGATATGACAATAAAGACTCTGTAAAATCTGCAGGAGAGGAAAGACATGAAAGTGCAGGTCCAACGGGAAGACAGTATCAAGTGATAGCAGGAAGATCAATACTGCCTTGGAAAAAAAATTATGTCATTACCCGAAAATAAGGCAGCACTCAACCAGTTCATCTCTCAGTATATCAAAGAAAGAGCATGTGAATCACAAGCCCTACAATCACACCATGAGAGAAAGCTGGTGATAGTAGGTGGTTTTGTGGATGATAAAACTGTTGTATGTCTATCTTCAGAAGGAAAGACCAAGTCAGAATCCTTAGCATCCACACGTAAAGAGGCCGATACCCGAATGAACTTGCATGCAGTGGATGCAGACTCAAACGGGTGATAATGCTAGAATAGTCATCAAAACACCAGATACAGATGTTGTTGTGCTGGATTTCTATTATTTTCCCCAAATGAAACATGTTTCAGGATTTTGGATTGAGACAGGAAGAGTCACAAAGACAGCTGATCAGAGACGTTTTATTCTCATTTACAATATTTCCAAGTTTCTAGGGCTGTTGTTCTGTTTGGTCTTCCTGGGATACATGCCCTTACAGGTTGTGATTCTACCTCAGCATTGTTTGGAATAGGAAAGAAGCCAGTGTTGAAAATGATTCAAGAAATAGGAATAGATAAGTTTACAGATCTCTCAGAGTTGTATGGCAGTGATGAACAGGGAGCTCTCCGTGCTGGACGAAAGTTAATTGCAAGTCTATATGACCCCGGGATATGGCCAACACACAAAGCAGGAAAATATCATAGTAGTCTAAATTATCAGCGTTTCAGATTAGCTACTACAATAGAAACAACACTTTCAAAACTGCCCCCTTCAGAAGCTAGTTTTGAACAACATCTTCTCGGAGCATCTTGGCTAGCTAAAATGTGGATACATGCCCATCAGTCGGTGCCAAACATTCCCGCTCCAGTTGGTCATGGATGGAAGGTAGAAAACGATACCATTTTAACTGTTTTTTTTTTTGTTTTTTTTTTTTGATGGTTCGGTCAGTGCTGAGGTACTGAGAGAACTTGTTTGTTCTTGCAGAGGTTGTAACATCTGCGCCAGCAAGTGTGTATCAGGAACTAATAGTTTAACGTGTACTGAAATTTGTCCTTGCCAAAGCGATGACAAATGCCAAAATGAACTGAATAAGATGTTGGTTGAAGATATTGAAGTATCTGAAGAAGTTTTTTTATTGAAGATATTATTTTATCAAGAGAACTTAATTTTGCATATGTCAGTCAGATGAACTAACGTGCACCATTATATGCCCTTGTGAAGGAAAAGACAAATGCCATAACCACCTTTCACACATCATATAAGGTGAACGATGGCTAAAAGAATATTGCAGGTTACAAAAGGTTAATTTTAGAACATATTTATGCAGGATTTACAGAGCGGCCCATTTGAAAGATGGCATGCGGTTGCAAGTGACTGGGTATACACATGTTGCAAATGTCAGCTCACAACCTGTTAGAAAAAGCTATTTTAGACCACTGATAGATGTCTTTTGTATCATTGTTCTTTTTGTTGTTTTTATTTTCTTTCAATGAAAGAAGTTAAACCTCTTCAATTGAAACTGGTTTATTATGATAGCTTAATTATTGTATACATATGACATTCTTACTAAAAGAACATCTATATGGTATCTGAAAAGGCACCTTTTTTCCTGACAGTAACTTATCTTATTTCACATATTTAATTGGTTTGATCCTTTTATTTTGATAGTTTTAAGTAAATTTAGTTGTATTTGCTAACTCACTAATCAAGTGTCCTATTTAGATGGTCAGGATTCATACTGAACTAACTGTAATGTTTGTGCAGTGGATATTTTGGATTCTGTGCATAAGGTACTTTTTTTATGGCATTATTATCACCATTGATGCCCACAACATGCCTTATTAATTACCAAATAATAAAAGGTTAATTGTTTTATATTTAACATGTAGAAACTTCTTCAATACAATTAAATGGTAACAAACTTTATACTGCACTGATGAAAAATGCACTTTTTATGTAAAAACGGTACCTTTTTCCGTGCAACGGCATATGTAGTCTTTGTTTTATTGTTTTAAATTTCATTAAAATGGTAAAATTATGTTTGTATACTTTTATATAACTCCATGTAAGAGAAACAAATAACATTATTGTAACAGATGGCTTCAAAGCTCAGGTATAAAATAGCAATATAGAATTCCAGGTACTGTACATAAGGTACCTTTTTCAGGCATCTGCACCACCCCAGAAGCCTACATCATACCTCATCTGAAAGCACACATATAGGGCTTCAATTTAAGGTATGGTGTACATTTGTGTAGAAAGGTCGTATTAAGTCATATTTTTTACTCCATGCACCGATCGCCTAATGGTATTAGATCCAATTACCGCGCATACCCCTATAAGGGCACAGTCAATTGATTTCATATGTTGTTGGTACTCATTTGAATTGCCTCGACAATCCAATGCAATTCAAATGAGTACCAACGACATACGCTAATTCAAATGAGTACCAACAACATATGCCTTTATAAAGAAAGTCAGAAAAGTATTGCATAAGCATCATTAGATATGCCCCTCATGAAGTTCTCTGCTGATCTTTCTTTAAAGTGTACCAG
Source organism: Anodontia alba (assembly GCA_964016985.1). Classification (NCBI taxonomy): domain Eukaryota; kingdom Metazoa; phylum Mollusca; class Bivalvia; order Lucinida; family Lucinidae; genus Anodontia; species Anodontia alba. The sequence goes on from OZ024828.1 coordinate 78,061,438, forward strand.
TCCTGTGTTAAGAGGATATTTTACTACAGGTGTTTCTAGTGATTTTGAAAAAAAAACTTAAGCACAGAGTGCATTAATTAGGGCAAATACTGTATGTACTATCCATCATAGTTTATTTACTCTTCCTCTTGGAGTCATTAGCAGGCTATGTTCTGTGATTGTGGCTCTATTTTTAACCCTTGCCAAACTGAATAAATTAAGATGCCTCTCCAACTTCTAATTTCCAGCCAATCAGATTACTTGATCCAGGTTGTTGATACAAATTCACATACTGAATGCCAAACAATCAAATAGTGCAGATCCAGATCAGCTGGCTTCTTCAGAAGCCAACTGATCTGGATTTACACTGTTTTCAAAAGGCAGGGCATATCCAGATTCAGCAGGACTAGGGTTGAGGTCAAATTAACAAAGTTTAAAAGTTTTAGAGGAACTATGGTAGGGTGGGATATGACACAATATTAAGAATTATTAAACATGATAAACAAACTTGCAGACACTTCTTTCCAAGACAAACTCCAAGCATCGTACATGTCACTGAATTTGCCATTGCATACATGTATGTCAGCCCTAGCACTTTAGCTATTTTCATTTCTGAGTGTGTGTTCATTACTCTCATCACTGCATCTGTGTTAGTGCCACATCACTCTCATCAGTACATCTATGTTAGTGCCATGTCACTCATCACTACATCTGTGTTAGTGCCACATCACTCTCATCACTACATCTGTGTTAGTGCCACATCACTCTCATCACTACACCTGTGTTAGTGCCATATCACACTTATCACTACATCTGTGTTAGTGTCACATCACTCATCACTACACCTGTGTTAGTGCCACATCATTCTCATCACTACATCTGTGTTAGTGCCACATCACTCTCATCACTACATCCGTGTTAGTGCCACATCATTCTCATCATTACATCTGTGGTAGTGCCACATCACTCTCATCACTACACCTGTTTAGTGTCACATCACTCTCATCACTGCTTCTGTGTTAGTGCCACATCACTCTCATCACTACACCTGTGTTAGTGTCACATCACTCATCACTACACCTGTGTTAGTGTCATATTACTCATCACTACACCTGTGTTAGTGTCACATCACTCTCATCACTACACCTGTTTAGTGCCACATCACTCTCATCATGACACCTGTGTTAGTGCCAGATCTTTCTCATCACTACATCTGTGGTAGTGCCACATCACTCTCATCACTACACCTATGTTAGTGCCACATCACTCTCATCACTACACCTGTGTTAGTGTCACATCACTCATCACTACACCTGTGTTAGTGTCACATCACTCATCACTACACCTGTGTTAGTGCCACATCACTCTCATCACTACACCTATGTTAGTGCCACATCACTCATCACTACAACTGTGTTTGTGCCACATCACTCTCATCACTACATCTGTGTTAGTGCCACGTGGTGGCCGTAAAAGACTTCCTTATAAGGCACTATAGTGTACTTTTTATTTTCTGGTATTTCTTGATCACTGAACCCATTCCAGGATTTTTTAAAAAAATATATCATTTGAGTCAATGATAAGGCTTAACCCTTGTGCTGCTGGACCCAGATATACACTACCTTTGCAAACAGTGTAGATCCAGATCAGATGGCTTCTTCAGAAGCCATCTGATCTGGATCTGCACTGTTTGCCATTGAGTATGTGAATTTATAGCAACAATCTGGATCAAGTAATCTGATTGGCTGAAAATTAGAAGTGGGCATGGCATCTTAATTTATTCAGCAAGACAAGGGTTAATTGACCGAATCTAGTTAATCTGGCCCAGAAAAAATCAACTCTTCGGCTACTTTCATTTGTGCATGTGTGTGTTCAGTGCTCTCATGTGTCATTCCTTTTAGACCCTACTGGCATTTATCTTTTTTTTTTTTTCAAGAAAACAAATGTAGGTACTTATTAACCCTTGCTGAATAAATTAAGATGATATGCCCACTTCTAATTTCCAGCCAATCAGATTACTTGATCCGGGTTTTTGACAGAAATTCACATAGTGAATGACAAACAGTGCAGATCCAGATCAGTTGGCTTCTGAAGAAGCCAACTGATCTGGATCTACACTGTTTGCTAAGACAGGGCATGTCGTGTTCAGCAAGTGAAGGGTTAAAAGATCCTCAACACGTGCTTCTAACCTGAGCCCGTAAACACGTTTTTCCATGGAGAAGTAAGAAAAGTAATTATCTGAATACCTTTCTTATCCACAGAGCTTATTATTATTATTATTATTATTATTATTATTATTATTTTCAGAATCAGCTGGCAGTGGCAACATAGCCATCCAGTGGATTTCTTGTATAATGAGTCTTGCAAAATTTACAGTAGGCATATTTTCGAGCTCAACAGAGACTTTCTAAGTTTAATGGACCAAAACTGACATTCATAGTCTCTACTTCACAACCTTTAGAGACAATTACCATCGCTCTACATAAGGTGCTTTCTTCAACAAATTTTTATTGTTATTTTTTTCTTAGTTCTCCATGAAAACATACATTGTGGGTACTCATTAGAAGTGCCTTACTGAGGCACTTCTAATGAGTACCCTCAATATATGTTTTCGTGGAGAAATAAGAAGAATATTATCTTGATACCTTATCTATATCTGAAGCTATGTATTACAGAATCAGAATCTTATCCCATGTTTATTTCATTTGTCTGTTTTGCCCTCTTGAAGAGCCGGTTCTGTTTACAAGAACATCTGTTTTTTAGCTTCCATGATTAACAGCATCTGAACCTGATTAAACCTGGTTAACTAAGAAAATATACACTCTATATATCATTATAAACACATGCACCTTTCATTTTTTAACAAGATTCTATATCAGAGGATTCAATGTTGATGAAGAGTATTTGATGATATTTCTGGATAATTTTCTCACTTTCTCCATGAAAACATACATAGTGGGTACCCATTAGAAGCCCCTAAATAAGGCGTTTCTAATGAGTACCCACAATATATATTTTTATGGAGAAATAAGAACAATTATCCCAGAATTATCACCAAAGTACTCCTTAACAAGTCTTATACTATTTGTTTTTATTATTATAAACCAATGAACACTGCAGGCTCTAATTGTCTTTTTTCAAACTAACCTTTATCTCATGAATACATTCTCAGTTGGTGTGTCTATATTATGACTGAATCTTGATTGTGTTGGGATTTAACGACATGTCAACCCTTGTGGGTCATTATGTGTCGTCTCTCAGAGAAAGGGAGAAAAAAGATAGGAGATGAAAGAGAGGAACAGGGAAGAAGAGAACAAGAATGAAAGTAAAAAAAAAAGACAGAAAAAATAAAAACATCCCCCCTCTACCCTTTAATACCTGCTACAAATATAGCAGGCCTTGCCCAACTGAAAGCCAATATTTGGACGCCCCCGTGACGTAAGATACACAACACCTTTGCCACACCCGACCACCACCCCCTATACTATGATGAGTCTTAGATATGACATCTTCTACTAAACAGATACCACATTTATCCTATGTATTTGGACACCTTAACTCCTTACCAAATGTTCCCTAAAATTTGAATGTCCAATTTGACTACCTTGGATGTATCTAAAAACCACTGGATGAGCAGCAAGTAGCACAGACCCTGATTGATCAGATGCGGCATTCTGCAGCATCCGCTCTGGGTCTTAACTGTACTGGCCTGTCTGTCCGAATACTTTGGGTAAATACAGTAATGTTAGTCGCCAGATGCTGACTTTGCACCTGTATATGCACCTGTATGTTTTATCTACACTTGCAAACAATCAATGAGCTATATTACCAACATCAGGGCCCAGGTTTACAATCATTTCTTAACCCTTATCCTGCTGTTCATTACTATTTATGCCTTCATAAGTGTATCTCAGGGCCTCCTGAAATAACATGATAAGGCTCTCCTTTAGTTCTAGGTTTTCTGGCAGAGGAGTGGACATGCTTTTACGCAAACCTTTGCTTGTTCAGACTTGTCTGTCCCAGTATATATACTTTCAGTAAATATGAAATGTAGCAGTTCAAATAATATGTATGTTTTTTTTTTGTTTCAATTAACAAATTATCCAAACAACAGTCTGAGAAAATCTGTTTGGAATAAAAGTGAAGTTCCTGTGATTTTTGTTGCATCTACATACAGGAGACCAAGCATCATCCTTTAATACTTAGCATTTCAGCTTAAAATTTCAGCAGACGACATTTTGAAATATTGTTTCTTATTTTTTCCAGAAATCAGGTTTTGACAGCTCATGCAAATTATCTCCAATAGAGACAATTTGTATGAAATGTCAAATCCTGCTTTCTGAGAAAAATATGATCAATTTTTCGTCTGCTGAATATGCCCATGGAAAGGTAACATTAAAAAGCAACTAGTGCTTCAGCTTAACTTTTGATGCTGTGAAGAAATAAGAAAATACTTATTTGTACATGCTCTTACCAGTGATGCACTACATACAGAATTCAATTTTGAAAAGTAACTTAATTTTTTTTGACATGGAAGCCCAATCAGAGGAAATTAATCAAATAAATGTAAAATAACCAACCATGTCAGATGAAAAGCAACCTTCAACACAGCCTGATACAATCCAGGCAAATTCAGTAGACAACAAATGATACATTTTTCTTATTTTTCCAAGAAAACAGGGTAATCATGTCATGCAAATTGTCTCCTCTGGATCAATTTGCATAAAATGTCAAGTCCAATTTTCTTGGAAAAATCAGAAAATATATCACATCACAAAATCATACCTATATAATTTTGACCCCCTTAAACCCCACTTTTATATAGTAAAACTAGGGTTTACAGAGGTATACATTAATTTTCTTATTTCTGCTCAAAAACATAGATTGTGGGTACTCATTAGAACTGCCTCATGGCGGTGGTCCTAACGAGTATCCACAATCTATGTTTTGAGCAGAAATATGAAATATCTCAGAATTTTTATCTGAAAACTTTCAGTTTTTGGTGGTGAAATTTTCAATATATTTTAATAGGTTTGATTTCGTGATGACTAATTTGCTGTCTGTTCAGAACAATTTCAAAATGTTGTCTGCTGAAATGTTAACCCAGCATGCTATTAGAGTTAAAGCCTTTGAAATTTGTTAAAAAATTCTGCAGTATCAAATAATACTTTTTCTTTTTTTTTTTAGTATCAGACAGCAAAGAACCTGATTAGACTGTGCAGACGGGCAGGCTGATCTGTGTTCTGAGTCTGCATATGTCCAGAAAACCCATTTCCTCATGGCACAACTCATACTTATGGCCAGACCATAATTATGGCACAAATGTGCAATCAGGGCCCAGATGTTCAGAACTAACGATGTCATTAGTTAAAGTATTGTTAAAACATTGATCATTAAATATGGCATATACCCTAATATTTTTGCTGAAAAAATGTGAGTAGCTTTTGCATTTGCAAAAGCTACACACATTTTTTCAGCAAAATACCTGTGAATTAGATATTGTACTTACTAGAACAGTTAACATTTTGACCACTAACAAGCTTGTTAAGCTAACAACGCTTTGAACAACTGGGCCCAGGTCTTTAAGTGCTAAGGAAAATTATAGCATTCTAATTTTTATTATTTTTCAGAGAAAATGTGATTTGGCATTTTATCTGAATTGTCTGCTAGGCAGATATTTTACATGAAGTATGAGGACTTATTTTTTCCTGAAAAAATATATATATAAAAAACAAAAATTCCGCGGAAGGCGTCATCGCACCTGCTGGCGCAAAAGTCACAGGAGCCTCAATCAGAATGTGGTTATTAAATAAGTTTATTTCATTCTTAGCAGTGCTTACTTGGAAAACTGGGTTGAAAAAAATGTAGACAAAGTGCCTAGTGGGGCACATATATTCCAGGCCAGTCCCATTCCCTCTAATGGCTATATCTTCAGCACTGACTTTTCGTATCATACAGCCCATTGATAATGGAATTTTGACGTAAAATGTGTAAAAGTCACTGGAGCATGAAATATAGGTCAAGGTCATGGGTCAAGGTACCTGCTAATTCAGTACATCAAGGAGAAGCACAATGCAAGGTATGGTGGTTGTAGGCCTTATAGTTGAGGAGTTATCAAACATCAACGTAAAATGTGTCAAATATAGGTCAAGGTCACTGGGTCAAGGTACCTGCCAAGCCAGGGCAATGAGGTGAAGCACTATGCAAGGTTTAGTGGTTGTAGGTCTTATATTTGAGGAGATACCGAACATCAATATAAAATGTGTCAAAGTCACTGGAGTGCACAATATAGGTCAAGGTCACCAGGTCAAGGTACCTGTCGAGTCAGTACATCGAGAAGAAGTGCTATATAAGGTTTGGTGGTTGAAGGCCTTACAGTTGAGGACATATGGAAGGGTGACCTAAAAGGTGTAAAAGTCAATGGAGCGTGAAATATAGGTCAAGGTCACCCAGTCAATGTACCTGCAGAGTCCATACATTGAGGAGAAGCACTATGCAAGGTTTGATGGTTGTAGGCCTTATAGTTGAGGAGATATTGAACGTTGACGTAAAATGTGTAAAAAGCACTGGAGCTCAAAATATAGGTCAAGGTCACCAGGTCAAGATACCTGCCAAGTCAGTACATATAGGAGAAGCACTATGCAAGGTTTGGTGGTTTGTTTGATTTGGGCTTAACGTCGCTTTCAACCTTTTTCAGTCATATCGCGACGGTGTCTGGATGTGGCAGGGAGCTCAATGCTCACTTTTAGAGTGCTGCCTCACTGAAATATCACGCCCCAGACACTTTGACATGATATTCCACCCAGTCACATTATACTGACACTGAGCTGACCAGTTCTAGCTCTACTTTCTTAATGCTGAGCGCCAAGCGAAAGAGCAGCTAGTACCATTTTTAAAGTCTTTGGTATGACCCGGCCGGGGATCGAACCCGCAACCTCCCGGTCACAAAGCGGACGCTCTACCACTGAGCCACTGTGCCGGTTTTCAAGGTTTGGTGGCTAGAGGTCTTACACTTGAGGAAATCTGGAACGTTGATGTAAATTATGTCAGTCACTGCAGCCAAAATATAGGTCAAGGTCACCAGGTCAAGGTATCTGCTAAGTCAGTACATTGAGGAGAAGCACTTTGCAAGGTTTGATGGTTGTAGGCCTTATAGTTGAGGAGATATCGAACGTCGACGCAAAATATGTCAAAGTCACTGGAGCGCAAACTATAGGTCAAGGTCACCGGGTCAAGGTACCTGCCAAGTCTGTACATCTAGAAGAAGCACTATGCAAGGTTTGGTAGTTGTATGCCTTATAGTTAAGAAGATCTGGAATTTCAACGTAAATTGTGTCAAAGTCAATGGAGCGCAAAATATAGGTCAAGGTCACTGGGTCAACATATCTGCCAAGTCAGGAGGTCAGGGAGATGTGTCATGCAAGGAATGATGGTTGTTGTAGAATTGTAGTTGATTAGAATATTAACTTTGACGTAAATGTCGAACTTTGACATAACAGAACTGTTAAGAGACAGACAGACGGACGAACGGACAGACGAATGGAAAAGCGGGCACCTATGTCGCAAGGTCAGGAGGTCAGGGAGATATTTCATACAAGGTTTGATGGTTGTTTAGTGTTGTAGTTGATTTGAATACTTACTTTGACATAAATGTCGAACTTCGACATAACAGAACTGTTAAGAGACGGACAGACGGACAGACGAACAGACAGATGAATGGAAAAATGGGCACCTGTGTCGCAAAGTCGGGAGGTCAGGGAGATGTTTCATGCAAGGTTTGATGGTTGTTTAGTCTTGTAGTTGATTAAAATACTAACTTTGACATAAATGTCGAACTTCGACATAAATGTTGACAGACGGACGGACGAATGGACAGACATACGGAAAAGCAGACGCCTATGTTGCAAAGTCAGGAGGTCAGGGAGATGTTTCATGCAAGGTTTGATGGTTGTTTAGTCTTGTAGTTGATTAGAATACTAACTTTGACATAAATGTCGAACGTCGACATAAATGTTGACAGACGGACGGACGGACTGACGGACGGACTGACGGACGGACAGACAGACGGACGGACGGACGGACGGACAGAAAATCGGACGCCTATATCGCACCCTGCTACAAGCAGGTGCGATAACAAGCAGGTGCGATAACAAGCAGGTGCGATAAAAATAATAATAAAAAAAATATTTGAAACTGTTGTCAGCTGTAAATGTGACTGTTGCTTTGAGGTTTAGTGAAATCTCCCAACAAATTGCCCATGTCTATTGTCTTTCTGATAATGTGTCTGAAATGAGAATTCTGGCTGAATGGTAGACAATGCAGAATGATCAGAATGCTGTTTGATCAGGGTTTAGACTGTTTGCTGTCCAAATATTTAGGGTTAGTACAGTTTGCCTTTGCCGATTAGGATTTATGCTGCCAGCAGCCCCAAAAAATTTGGACCGCCTATGCAAAACTTCTGTTTTCCCATGGCATGCCTCAAATCTCAAAAGCATAAAGTTTACAGGCATTGTATTAGAGAAATGCAGACAGTTTAAATGTAATATAGTGAAATTTTATTCACCAAGACGAGCTCATAATGAACTTACTGGCATAGATTTGGAAATGATCCTGAAAACATATGATGTGAATGTGAAAAGTGACAGTTTATCTAATAGGTAGGACAAATGTGATGAAGCAAGGAACTCAGTGAACTGATCAGAGGATTTGTTAACCCTTGTCCTGCTGAACCAGGATATGCCCTGCCTTTGCAAACAGTGTAGATCCAGATCAGTTGGCTTCTGAAGAAGCCAACTGATCTGGATATACACTGTTTGTCATTAAGCATTTGAATTTGTATCAACAACCTGGATCAAGTAACCTGATTGGCAGAAAATTAGAAGTGGGTGATCTTAATTTATTCAGCAGGACAAGGGTTAAGGAGGAGTATTTGGTGATAATTCTTGGATAATTTTCTCCAGTCCTGCATAAAAACATATGTTGTGGGTACTCATTAGAAGTGCCTCAGTGAGATGCTTCTGAGTGCCCACAACATATGTTTTTATGCAGAAATAAGAAAAATTATCCCAGAATTATCACCAAATACTCTTCCTTAACAATTCCTCTGACTGATTCACACAGAGGGAAGGACTTTTGATGATGCTTTGCTGGCTTTTCTTGCATATTTTTAAATCAATTAAAGTCTTAAAGGGACAGCCACAACAGCAGATTACATCATATTTCTTTCAAAGAAAATAAAGGTTTGACAATTCAAGTATATAATAACTATGCCTAGCAAACAATATTTCAGTCATGTACAGACAAATTGCAGCCACATTTATGGGAATTTTAACCAATCTGATGGAATAAATGGAATAAATAACTCAAGTTCTTCCTTAAGTTACTTGCAGCTCTGCCACAGAGGAACCAGGCAGCCCATGTATTTTGTAGGCCCCAATAGGCAGAGGCCAAATTTCTTAGAATGTGACAATGAAGTATTGCAGTACTAATAAGTGCGCCTAACCCTAACCACAAAGCGGTTCAGCGTGCAAACACACTACTATTGATTAACTATGTGACCAGTGATGTGTGTGACCAAAACTGTGATAGTCCAACAAACGCTTGAGTGGTTCGATGCTTATCCTGAAAAACAATAAGCATTCCGTGATTTGGCTGAGGCTATTGACATGGTGGCCATGCCGATAATAGCAACAAAACAGCCAATAATGCCAAGTATTCCAATTGCAAGGGGTTGAATCATGAGACATGGCGTCAGCCTACAAAATTTGCGATCGGAGCCATTTTGAATCGTGTCTCCACTTCGATTTTTATTTCTATCCATTCTCCGTCTGTTTACAAACTAAGCATGATTCCTTTAGTGCATAAGGTACACTTCGATGAAGATTTTTAGATAACACACAGACTTAAAGCTCTTTTCACATGATAATCTGTAAAAACTTCGACACAATAATGTGTTTGTTCAACCGGTTCATAAATTGTTATTTTTAATGTTTTTTTGTTTTTTTTTCCCCCTGCTTTTCACAATATGTAGACTTGCAAAAAAAAGAAAAACAAGACTAAAAAGAGACAAAGACAAAAACGCACAAACAGTTAAAAATCTTTAGAAAAAATCCTGAAGCAGTAAAATGGATTTCAGGTAAGCGCACGAAAGTGTTTTGTCGTTGTACCTGCCATTGGCATACATTATCGGTATTCGAAATGCATGGCCCACGTCCATTGGGGCCCGCAAGATAGATGGGCTGCCTAAAGCCTGCATGGCAGAGCTGCTAGTAACTAAGCAGGACCCAGTCATGTGATCGGGTCGGGTAAAAGTCCCACAAATTTGGAGGCAATGTCTCTAAACTACTGAAATATTGTTGACAGACGTTATATCGCAATTCATGCAATGGATTCAGAAGTCAAGTGTGCTCTGAAATCAAATTCAGTAAGATCTGGCGAACCCACCTATGAAGCATGTGGTGATAATTTGGACGCTCGGATACAGGTAGCACCTATTAAATTCATATTAGTGCCTTAACGCCTTTTTACCTTCCCAACCTCACAAATAAAATGACTGAAATAGTTTATTGGGACATAAAACAACAAAAACACTGACATTTCTCTTCAGTTTACAGAAACTTTTTGCCCCTTCTTGACAAACAAACACCCAAAAAAGTGTTAACTAAATTAACCACTGTACCGAGTTAATCTACTTTTTTGTGTTTTTTGGTGCTAATAAATATTCATCATTAATGTACCGAGAAAATGAAGTCAAGAAATGTCAAATATAAACTATGGTAGAAAAATCACATATAATCTGACCTTTTCATGCAAATTCTCATAGCTCTAGATAAGATACCTTTTTTTTTTTAAACGTAAAATTTTTGGTATTCTTCTTGTCCTCCAGAAAAATACGTATTGTGGGTACTCATTAGAATTGCCTCAATGAAGCAATTCTACTGAGTACCCACAATATATGTTATTGTAAAGAAATAAGAAAGATATTTATCTGGGCCCAGTTGTTCAAAACTAACAATGTCATTAGTTAATGTATTGTTAAAACTTTGATCATTAAATATGGCATATACGCTAATATTTTTGCTGAAAAAATGTGAGTAGCAAAAGCTACTCACATTCTTTCAGCAAAAAATACCAGTGAATTAGATATTGTACTTACTAGAATAGTTAACATTTTGACCACTAACAAGCTCGTTAAGCTAACGTTGCTTTGAATAACTAGGCCCAGGATGATTCTCATCTACAGCTAATAGTACTAATATCTATGGCATAACTTTGGGATGAACACATTCAAACGCATTCCATCATTGGAACACATTCCATTGTCACAAATAAACAGTCAGAACACCAGCTAAGAAGAGTATTCAGACAATATTTTTCATATTTCGCCAATAAAACTCGGAGAACTTCCAGGACAAATCTGCAAAGATTCCAAAACTTTTTTTTCGGAGAAACAAGTATACTAGGCTCAAGGTAATAGATATAAATATTTTTTCTTATTTCTCCACGAAAATACATGTTGTTGGTACTCATTAAAAGCACTTCTAGTGAGTACTACAATATATGTTTATGTGGAGAAATAAGAAAGACAGCAATACTTTTAGGATAAACAAGAGAGCCACGATGGCCCTGTATCTCTCGGCTGAGTAATGGCTGATATGCCCCACTCTCTGGCAGCCACGTTTTTTGACCACTCAACATTGTTTGAAGCAGTTTATATGCAGTACCTCTGGAAAAATTTTCACATCCCATATGAGCAGCATATGCATTAGTGCTCACTGGTCAGTTTCTTTACAGTTCACTGCACAGAGTAACATCATCTCTACAACAGCCATCCTTAGGAAGCCATAAAACTCACTGTTGTAGAGAGGTGGCTGGTCTAGAAACGTTATACAGTCGACTCTCGTTATCTCGGTCCAAGGGACTCTCTGAACACTTCGAGATATCCTTATCTCGAAATATCAGAGTTGCAGAAGTGAGGAAAACAGTAAATTGTACAACCACATTTAACAAATGAATATGCTATTTGACTCCTGAAGTTAGAGACATATTGAAAATATTGCCTATTTTCCACAGTATTTTGTTACCTGTTTTTTACCTAAATTTCCATGTTAAAACAATGACCAGAATTTCACTTCGAGATAAGCGGTTATTCAAGATAATGAGAGTCGACTGTATATATAGTAAAACAGTACTTTTGGGAATCAGTAAAGTGGCTATTATTAAAGGGAGGTGGCCGTTGTTGAGAGGTGACTGTTCCTGGAGGTTCCAATGGACTTTGTATTGTTTGGGCAATCATCAAAACCCCTGGCCAAACTGCAGATATATGTGTATAGGCAATGGGGTCTTCACAGTTTAGTCATGTGTGCTTACCACAGGGTGTCACTTGGTAAAAATTTCAGCAGATAACATAAAATTTTGAAATATTTTTTTCATATTTTTCCCCAGAAAAATCAGTTTGAAATTTCATGCAACGTCTTCTTAGGAGATGAATTATAAGATAAGCAAATCCCCATTTTCATAGAAAAAATATGATAGCTATTTCAAAATGTTGTCTATTCATTTACTTCTGGAGCAGGGTAAAGTTAAATAACTAAACAAACCTACTTTAAGTAGAAACCTTAAGCAGAAAACATACTGAAATATTTTTCTTATATTTCCCAGAAAACAGGTTGACATTTCATGAAATGTCAAATCCTTTTTTTTTTCTGAAAAATAAGAAAAAAACAATCAATTTGCCATCTGCTCAATTAGCTCAGAGAATGGTAAACATTATTTCTTGTTCCTATGCAGAAACACATCAGAGACATACTTTGGATGCTTGAAGCCAATATCCCTGCATGAAGTATATGTAGAGTTAATTTTCTTATGAAAATTTCATGAACCCACGATGTTTCCATAACTATAAATTATAAATGCATAACAAGTGCATCAAAGCTCTAGTCTGATGGTTGATTGCAATAGCACTGATTATGCATTAATTCCCACTTTAATTCAGCAGACAACAAACTGATGATATCTCCGATTTGTATGGAATGTCAATGCCAATTTTCTTGAAAAAATAAGAAAAGTATTTTAAAATGTCGTCTGCTGAAATTATTATCCAATATGCTAAGCATTAAATATATTATCAGAGGCATCAAATATATTATCAGATTGGAGATTATATAGTGTCAAAGTTATTCTCGCAGCGGTAAATCAGCGAAACTGGCACGACAATAGTAGTTTAGAGCAAAAATTGTAGCAGAAGACACTATAAAAATAATAATAATAATAATATAAAAAAAAAAAAAATCAGAGAAAATAAGACTTGGCATTTCATGTGAATTGTCTGATGATTATAAGAAATGTCAAACCTTACTTTCTCTGAAAAATACAAAAAAAAAAAAAAAAATCAAATGCCATCTGCTGCAGTTATGAATGGTACCTTAACCCTTAAAGCGCCAAGAAAAACTGCATCTGAAAATGTCGTCTGTATATGTCGTCTGCTGAATATTCTTGCAAACTTCTTGCAAAGCTATTTTTTGCATACCGGCAAACAGTGTGGACCCAGATCAGACTGCTCCTAAAGGAGCAGTCTGATCTGGGTCCACATGTTTGCAGAAATAACTTTTAAAATCACAAGCAGAAGACAAAGCAGATGACAATTGTTTTGACTGGCGCTTTAAGAGTTAAGGGTTAAAAACAGACTTGCCTGCAAAAAGTCTTATACTTTGCCAGCTGTCCTTGAAAATGCAATGTGCAGGATGATCTGAGCCTTCACTGTCAGGGTTCAAATTTAACTTTTTTGACAGCTTGCTAAAATTAGCAAGTAGCATTATTTTTTACTTGCCAAACCTTTCAGCCAACTTGCTTTTTCACACTTATAAACACTGTTAAATGTGGCTTTAAACCTTAGCTCTCTGGGTAAAAATTTCAGCAGACATTTTAAAATATTTTTCTTATTTTTCCCAGAAAAGGTTTTGACATTACATGCAAATTGTCTCCTATGGAGACAATTTGCATGTAATGTCAAAACCTGTTTTCTGGAAGAAAAATATCGTCATTGCTTTTGGAAAAGAAATTGCAAAACTTCAGCAACAATGCCTCAGGTTCCGTCAATTAAAGAGAATCTTTCCAACTTGCTAGAATTAGCAAGTGATGGAAATTGCAGCTTGCTTTTTGAGGAAATTAACCAGCATTTAGCAAGTTAGCAAGTGCTAAAATTGATCCATGACTGTCTGCAGGCGCCCGAAGACACATTTTCACAAAGCATGTGGCCCATTTTGTGAAGTTATTATGTTCAGATGAAACACATCAAAATTAAGTTTAATCCATTGTAGTCTGGATACCGCTAAAAGGGTAAATGGCAAACAATGCAGACCCAGATCAAATGCTGCAGAATGCGGCGTCTGATCAGTCTCCATTGTTTGCAAATAGTTCACCAATTTTTCTCTAGGAACTCCTAAATCTCATAGCTGAATGTACCTAAAATTGAAATTGGACTCTTCCAATATATAGTGTGGGAGAATCTATTCAGCCTTAAATGGGTTAATCCCAAGCTCTAGATAATGCACATTTTTTCAAAAAAACTTAAACTTCTTCAGAAGCCAACTGATCTGAATCAACACTGTTTGCAAAGGCAGGGCATATATGGGCTCAGCAGGACAAGGGTTAAATGGGGGCTGACATTAGGAAGTAACATTACATGCTACTGGTGCAAGGACTACCAGGCATGGTATTTAACGCTTAAAGAGCTAATTGCATTTGCAGCAAATGACATTTAGAATTTTTTTTTTTCTGAGAGAAGATAAGACAACAGTTCCTGTGAATCATCTGCCAACAAACAATTCACATGAAATGCCAAGTCTTACTTCCTCTTAAAAATAATAAAAAAATAATTCAGAATGTCACCTGCAACAATTTTGCTTTGTGCTCTGAGGGTGAAATCATCTGGGCCCAGTTGTTCAAAACTAACGATGTCGTTAGTTAACGATTCGTTAAAATTTACATCAAGTGATACGCAAATACGCTGAAATTTTTTGCTGAAAAAATGTGAGTAGCTTTTGCAGTGCAAAAGCTACTCATATTTTTTCAGCAAAAATTATCAGAAAATTGTATATTGAATCCGCTAAAACAGTTAACGAAATGACCCTTAACGAGCTCGTTAAGCTAACGACGCTTTGAACAACTGGGCCCAGAATGGCAGGAGTATTTAGTGATACTTTTTCTTGTTTCTGAATAAAACCATATGGTGTGGGTACTCATTAGAAGTGCCTTAGTGAGTAGGTGCCTCGGTGTGGCACTTCTGAGTACTAACAATATATGTTTTTTATGGAGAACTGGAGAAAATTATCCCAGATTTATTACTTGTCCTCTGTGAATGGGCTGTTTTGAAGACAACTTGAATATAATATCAAAACTGGCATTTGCTTGTTCTATTCTGGCAAATCGTAATCAAACTATTACCGAATTGAAGTGGTACACTGGGAGCTCTGCTTTTCATCTTTTTTTTTATAATTAAATTTTCGAGATAACTTCTAAATATTGATTTGATGACAAAAAACTCTTTCAATTTCTCCGAAGGGATCTGATTTCTGTATTACAAATATTTTACTCTAGCCAGATGAAGGATTGTAGAGATTAACAAACAATCAGATTTCTGTCAGTCATGCCACTTTTGATTGGCTACAGGCATTGCATATCTAGGAACTTGTGCAACAGATTTGGCAGTATCAGAAACATTTTAATTTTCAGTAAAAAAATTCTAATATTCTCTGAGTGTAGGCTGAGAAAACAGTCCTGAAGAGGGACTAATGATTGCATTTAACCTTTAACTTCCTGTAACTTAAGTACACAGTGCAGACCCTGATCAGACATCATATCCTGTGGCATCTGACCTGCGTCTGCACTGTTTACCAATGTCCCAGTTCAGGTTTTACAGATAACCCTTTATCAACAGCACTCTGGCGTCACAGCAACAAGAACAGCACGGCTATAAATAACAGTTACCTGGATTAAGTCTAACGTGCGGTTTGATTGCATTGGTCACTGATAATCACATGGACAACTACCTTAAAGAAATTTTGGCGTTGGTATACTATGGTTCGACTGTAAACAATCGATCCAAAAATATATGGGATTAGGTCCTAGACCTGCTATTAATATTAACTCTAGTCCTGTTGAATCCAGATAGGCCTTGCCTTTGCAAACAGTGTCAATCCAGATTAGATGGCTTCTCTGGATCTGCACTGTTTGCCATTAAGTAAGCGAATTTGTATCAATAACCTGGATCAAGTAATGTGACTGGCTGAAAATTAGAAGTGGGGGTGGCATTTTAATTTATTCAGCAGGGCAAGGGTAAAGTTTGCTGTAAATCTAATGGTAACAAAACATTTAGTAAAAAGGCTTCTTGTGCTGTTCCTATTTTGTGGAACTTTGTGGTTGCTGGCTGAGGGACATTCCTGTGCAATTGAACGGTTTTCTCAGGGAAGCATCTGCATAGCTGCATGGTTTGTACTCCAAAAGGGCAACAATGTCCTGGTTCAAACCCTTCTAGAAACAGAATTCAGTATGGCACTTTATTGCACAAGTATCACCCTTCCAACGTCTCAATATAGCTGAAATTCTTGAGCCATAAATACAAATACCTAGCTGTCAAAAGTTTCTCAAGAACCATGATACCACTAGTGATCAAAATTTAGTACAAACCCACATTTAATTGGCTCAATCAAGCAAACAACAAAAGGTTTGCAGATGGGTTAGGAAATTTAGTGCAGACATGGCGCCTGTTAAAATGCACCTACTCTGGTTGACCTCAGTCTGCAAGCACTCCAAGGATTGTTGAAAAAATCAAACAAATAGTAAAATCTGACGTAAAATATACTTCTCAGCAGATAGCGGACATGGTCGGAATTTCAAAAGCATCTGTATTGTGCATTCTGCAAAATATTTTGAAACTGAAGAAGAAAAGTGCTAGGTTGGTCCACATTTGCTCAGGGAGGACAAAATTGCATGCGTGTTAAGATGGCCAGCAAACTTTTGAAAAGTTTTCAAAGATATGATCAGACAAAAATTATGAATGTAGTGATGATTGATGAGTCTTATATTTCTTCGAACCACTCTAAAAATTAGTAACTGAGTATGACTCACCAAAGATGCCAGAAGGCCTTGCATTGCCAAAAGGATTGCAAGAGAGAAAAAGGTTATGCATGCCATACTTTTCCACTGCTAAAGGACTAGCAATTTGGGTCTCTGTACCCAAAGGCAAGTCAGTGAATGCAAGGTTTTATAAGAAAAAATTCTTAGAAAGCTTGACAAATTCTACCAGAAACCTCTACCAATTATGAGGTCAACCCTTGTCCTGCTGACCCTGGATATACCCTGCCTTTGCAAACAGTGTATGTTCAGATCAGTTGGCTTCTGAAGAAGCCAACTGATCTGGATCTGCACTGTTTGCCATTAAGTATGTGAATTTATAGCATCAATCTGGATCAAGTAATCTGATTGGCTGAAAATTAGAAGTGGGTGTGGCATCTTAATTTATTCAGCAGGTCAAGGGTTAAGTAAAGGAGCAGTCTGATCAGACTCTTCACTGTTTGCCATTCCACTAAGCATTTTATGAGACAAATGCATAAAAAGCAGAATTTCAGCCCAAAAATATGGAATAAAGTGATTGAAATTTTAGGACATTTACCGTTATATACTGAATCAGAAAAGGAGCTAAATGCTAGGGTTGTTGCAAAATATGACAACGTTGTAAGACCATGAAATGTACGTCAAGGTCATAAAATAATACTGCAGTGTTTGAGTCCCTTATAGGGAAGAAATGTATGCCCGGTTTGATGATTGTAGGGCATAAGGTTAATCAAAAATGGAGCTAAACTTTAGGGCAGACATAAAATCTGACAGTTATCAGACTGTGAAATATAGGACAGTGTCAAAAATTGACATTGCAATGTCTGAGTCCATGTTAGAGAGAAATGGCATGCCAGGTTATCTGACTGAGAATTACTATTAATCAGAAATGCAGCAAAGTCCTAGTGGTGTGTTATGTCTCTTTCAAAATTAACCCTTGTCCTGCTGAATAAATTAAGATGCCACGCCCACTTCTAATTTTCAGCCAATCCGGTTACTTGATCTAGATTGTTGATATAAATTCACATACTGAATGGCAAACAGTGCAGATCCAGATCAGTTGGCTCAGAAGCCAACTGATCTGATCTACACTGTTTGCAAAGGCAGGGTATATCCGGGTTCAGCAGGACAAGGGTTAAGTTATTTTGAGTTGATGGGAGGGTAATCATGAAAGTCTCTGTGCAATGAAGCACTATACATTCATGAACCTAATTCCACCTCCAGCGGGATTCAAGGCAGGACTTCATGATCAGGGACCTCGGGATCCCAAGTCAGGAGCATAACCACTCAAACAGCAGACGCTTCTGGCTGACATAAAAAGTGGGTCTATTCTAAAACAAAGGAATGCAAAAACTATTAGAGTTGCCTCCCCTGAAAGTGAATCCATTTTTCTTATCCCTTAAAGATGACATTCTAAAAAGTTTTATTTCTTTTATTTTTTGAGAAAACAAGTCTTGACAGTTCATGTGAATCATCTGCCCAGCAGATGATTTGCAGGAATGTCAAGATTTGTTTTCTCTGAAAGAAATAAAATAAAAAAAAAATGTTGTCTGCTGCAGCTGTGATTGGCGCTTTCAAGGTAAAGTGAATATTCAATGAAAGTTGCTAACAAAGCCCTGAATAGTGAGAATCTATAGTGTCTGGCGAGATCAGACTGTGTCTAGCAAAAGTATCCACACTCTTGGCAACGCCTCAAGCACAGCTCTAGATAAGAGGGTATCCAGATACATAATACTAGTTTTTCTTATTTCTCCATGGAAAACATATGTTGTGGGTACCCATCAGAAGTGCCTCGCTGAAGCGCTTCTAACGAGTACCCACAACATATGTTTTTGTGGAGAAATAAGAAAGATATGGTTACTTTTCAGTTTAAGAAAGCTGCTTATCTGGAGCTATGCTCCAACAATTGCAGACATATAATACTACTATCATTCCACTGGAATAGATAGTAGAAGTGATCATTCAGAGATAGGAGCCACATCCAAAGAAAAGGTGTGAGCCTTATCATGAGAAAAAGGGTCTTTGGGGCATATGCGAACTGCTATCGCTTTGCATGCTGGGTAAAATTTTCAGCAGACGACATTTTGAAATATTTTTTCTATTTTTCCTAGAAAATAGGATTTGACATTTCATGCAAATTGTCTCCTAGACAATTTGCTTGAAATGTCAAATCCTCTTTTCTTGGAAAAATAGACAAAAATATCAGTTTGTCGTCTGCTGAATTTGGCCATAGCACCGTACCTGTTATTTACAATAAAAAGCCAGATCAGCCAGCTAAACTGACAATCTATATGGTAAAAGCTATACATCATTTTTTTCCATAATGATGATTTTGTGTTTAATGTCCCTTTCAACATTATTTAAGTCATACAGAGACATGGAAGAGTGATAATGAAAGGCTCTGTGCAATGAAATGCCATACAGTCATAACATTATTTAACCTTTACCACTCTCTGGGCATTTTCAGCAGACGACAAAATGATGTTATTTTTCTTATTTTTCCCAGAAAACAGGATTTGACATTTCATGCAAATTGTCTCCTTAGGAGACAATTTGCATGAAATGTCAAATCCTGTTTTCTGGGAAAAATAAGAAAAATATTTCAAAATGTCGTCTGCTGAAAATTTTACCCAGAGTGCTAAGCGTTAAGTCATATTAAGAAGATGGAAGGGTGATAATGCAAGCTTTTGTACAATGAAACACCATAGAGTCAGGAGCTGAATTCCACCTTCAGCTGGACTGAACCACACACACACACACGGATGCTTCATTTTTTCTACAGTACCCAATTAATTTTGTAAGATGACAACAAAGGCCCTTAGATCAGACAGTGTGGCTTTGCAGGCTGATCTGGGTTTTTGCTGACCCCATATGCCTCAAAGGTTCCTTTTTTGCATGGTACAAACCTTGTATTTTGAGCATCTATGGACAATGAAAGCAAAGATCAGTCTGCCTATACCTCCTCTACAGTATCATGATTTTAGATGTACCATATTGACCTTAACCCTTGTCCTGCTGAATAAATTAAGATGCCACACCCACTTCTAATTTTCAGCCAATCAGATTACTTGATCTGGATTGTTGCTATAAATTCACACTCTTAATGGCAAACAGTGCAGATCCAGATCAGTTGGCTTCTTCAGAAGCCAACTGATCTGGATCTACACTGTTTGCAAATGCAGGGTATATCCGGGTTCAGCAGGACAAGGGTTAACCCTTATCCTGCTGGATATTTTAATTAGCCACACCTATTTCTGACTATCAGCCAATCAGATTACATCATATAATGTTTTCATTCAAATTCACAAACTGAATGACAAACAGTGTAGATCCTGATCAGATGGCTTCTTCAGAAGCCATCTGATCTGGATCTACACTGTTTGCAAAGGTAGGGGTTGTCGTGAACAGCAGGATAAGGGTTAAGTTATAGGACAGGAGTCTGAGCAAACAATGCAGACCCAGACTGGATGCTGCAGAATAGAGTATCTGATCAGGATCTATACTGTTTGCCCCTCATTCGGCAGTTTCAGATGCATCAGCAGGCAGTGTTCAAATTTTAGGACCAGTATGGTAGGTAAGGAGTATAGAGTGACCCTTATCGTACCGTATGTGCATATATTCTGCTGTATCCAAAAATTGTATAAATGGACAGTAAAAGCCCTGAACAGACTGCAAGGGATACACAGGCAGTTTGAATTCGGGAAATACAGCATCAGCAAATTCAGTCAGCATGTTTCAGACATTACTGTCCTTTCGACATCTCTTGGAAAGACGCTTTTTGCTTGGCGTTTTATTTTAAATAAAAATATTTTGTTCTGGTTGACCATATCTTGTCAGAAACCATTTGTCTTTTATGTTTCTGTGTTTTGTTCTCAAATATTTACACAAAAATTAAAGTTACAGCCAAAAGTTGGTCTGACCTATGCAATTTCTATAGTAAAGTGATTTTTTTCATTTTTTTTCTAAGAAAATAATTTTTACTTTTCTTTGCTGAATTTGAAATATTGACGTTTTACAACAATATTGTGAAAATTTCAAAAAAATTGAACAAGTGGAAGTTGTTGAAAATTTGGCTCCAAGTTACCTACCCTACAGATTTCTGCATGATTTGGCTTCATTTTTACTATGGGAAAAAGTGAAAATATTTGATTTTTTAAAAAACAATAACTAGAATAAATTTTTTTGCACATAGGTAGTTACGACAAATGGTTTTGCATTAAATCATGACAAAAATTTGCAAATTTACTTCTTCTGTGTAAAGCGTCAAGCAAAAAACGACTTTCTGAAAGATGTCGAAAGCACAGTAGCAAGTTGTCAAACGTTCACATGGTAAAGAACTGAGCTGTACCTATGTTTAGAGTAATTAACCCATTAGTATTCGGGAGACTCCTTAAAGGGTAATTGGCAAACAGTGCAAACCCAGATCAGATGCCGCAGAACACAGCATCTGATCAGGGTCTGCACTGTTCGCAAATAGTTCAACCAATTTTCTCTAGGAATATGTAATTTACATAGCCTGACATACCTCAAATTGAAATTAGAATCTTCCATTATATAGTGTGGGGGAGTTCATTCAGTCTACAATGGGTTAAAGAGAAGAGGTAAAGTTGGTGAAGAAAATATCTGAGCTGAAAGATCTTGACAGACCATGCATTTTTGTTACAAATTTGATCAAGATTGGATAAAAACTAAGGAAGTTAATGATGTTTAACAATTTCAAACCTACTGTCAAAGAAGCCACCATTTTGAATATTTAATGAGGTTCTAAACATTTTAAATCATTAAATAAATTCTTCTGTCTGACAGAAAACAATGCAGTTTTCAAGGAAAATCAATACTTATCTAAAGAAGCTATATACAGTATACAGAGGTGAAATATTGCTGCAAATATTATTTATTTAGGACTTGTATATTTAATTATGGCTCTATGACATCACAAAGCCTCATTAAATATTCAAAATGGCAGCTCCGGGCTTAAAAGCAATTTTGAAGTTTTTAAACCTCGGTAACTTTCTTATTTGTCATTAAAATGTATGTTTTATCAGGATCTTTCATTTCAAATACATTCTTGACAAAGGTTGCTATTCCTTTATCCATAAATACCACTCTTCGAGCTAATTCAACAGACAACAAATTGGTGATATTTTTTTCTTATTTTACCCAGAAAATATGCTTGGACATTTCATGCAAAAGAGGAGGGGGAGGCGGGGTGCAGTGCAACAGCTCTTCCTGCTTTTATACAGGTGAACTTAACCCTTGTCCTGCTGAACCCAGATATGCCCTGCCTTTGCAAACAGTGTAGATCCAGATCAGCTGGCTTCTTCTGAAGCCAACTGATCTGGATCTGCACTGTTTGCCAATCAGTATGTGCATTTTTGTATCAACAATCTGGATCAAGGAATCTGGCTGGCTGACAATTAGACGTTGTCGTGGCATCTTAATCTATTCAGCATGACAAGGGTTAAAATCTTTAACTAGAAATTGAATGAGTAGAAACACTTTTTTTTTTAATTCGGCACATTATCTTCAGTGAAAATGCTGTAAGGTACTGTTTTGCCTGCTACAGGCTAAAGTGAATGAATATCTTGCTAATGAACTGTTCGTCAGGTAATGATTATTAGGAAAACCTTCATAAGTCTAGATAAGGCGTTTTTTTTTTTCAACCAAACATCATATTGATATTTTCCTTATTTCTCCATGAATACCTATGTTGTGGATACTCATTAGAAGAGCCTGATCAAGGAGCTTCTAATGAGTACCCATAACATATGTTTCCATGGAGAAGTAAGAAAAAATATTTGTCTGGATTCCTTCTCACCTAGAGCTATGAATCTTGTTTGTGAATTGTTGAAATGGTAATGATTAAACTGTGACTTGTGTGTAGTAATGTTACTGCACCTGAAAACTAGCAACAAATTAACCCTTGTCATGCTGAATAAATTAAGATGCCATGCCTACTTCCAATTTTCAGCCAAACAGATTACTTGATCCAGGTTGTTGATACAAATTCACATACTTAATGGCAAACAATGCAGATCTAGATCAATTAAGCCAACTGATCTGGATCTACACTGTTTGTAAAGACAGGGCATATCCAGGTTCAGCAGGACCAGGGTTGAGATTAATGATGATGATTTGGTGTTTTAAGCACCTTTCAAGATTATTTAGGTCATATCGAGATGATCGAAGGGTGATAATGAAAGGGTCTGAGCAATGAAGCGGCATAGTCTGTCATGAGGTAAAGTCCACCTCCAGGAGGATTCAAACCTCATGATCTGAAGCCGGACACTTCAACAAATTAAACTACCATATTCACCCTAATTCCCGCACATACCCCTGTAAGTGCACAGTCAAGCAATTCTGTAATCTCCAGATTACAACCTGTGTACTTTTTGTCTACTTTATAAAGGCTTATGTTGTGGGTACCCATTTGAATTCCATCAACTTAACGATGCAATTCAGTTGAGTACCCACAACATATGCTTTTATAACGAAAATCAGAAAACATATCGCATAAAAATCATCTAAAAAGTCCTTTACTGACATTTTTAAAAGTGTACCCCTAGAAGGTAGATACATATTTTACCGTATGTTTTTCCCAGTAATTTTGAAAAACCTAGGTGAACCATGGGGTAATTTCATCGAATACGGTAAATACCACATTTGCCCAAAGGTTCCTGACAGACAGGGTAGACCCAGCTGAGGTGTGGCAGAATGAGGCATCTGATGTGGGTCTACACTGTAATATCATGACTATATTACAGTGTAGACCCACACTGTAATATCATGACTATAAAGGCTGGTCACTCTAGTGACCAGCCTTTTTAATCATGATATTTTTTTGGTTTTATTTTAGTGGATTATCAAACAGGATTATGAGAAAAATATGTACTGGTAGTCACTGGAGACTGGAGCCAGTCTATGATGGTGTCTGGATGTGACAGTGGGAACTGATGTCCTTTTATAGTGCTGCCTCAATACAGATATTTTTTTTTGTTTTATTTTAGTGGATTATCAAACAGGATTATGAGAAAAATATTGAGTCACTGGAGACTGGAGCCAGTCTATGATGGTGTCTTGATGTGACAGTGGGAACTGATGTCCTCTTATAGTGCTGCCTCAATACAAAATCAGGCCCACACATTCATATGATACGACCACCCTCTAAATTAGACCGAGCTTTGTACAGCCATAGTGTAGTGGTAGATTTCCACTATATGGTTCTGTAGAATCAACATTCAGACAGAGCATCTTTGATTCCTAGAATCAACATTCAGACAGAGCTTCTTTGATTCCTAGAATCAACATTCAGACAGAGCTTCTTTGATTCCTAGGAATCAAAGAAGCTCTGTCTGAATGTTGATTCTACAAAACCAAGAAATGCAGCTGCAATAAAAGTGGCTTACTTTTGTGATGCACTGACTTTAACAGATACACAAAATTAATCCCACAGCCAGTAATTATACTCAAAGACATGCAAATCACAGTTCTGAGTGAAAAGACATCTGTATACTTTTCTTTGTAAATTATAAATTGTATCCCCAAAGTATTCGAGAATAACTATATTAATCTCTCCCCAGATAGGTATGTTACGAGTGACGTCATCCCCACCAAATTTGATACAAGGTATGCACAGCATGCAGCTGGTATATGTTTTCCATTTTGTATAGCTTCTTCTTCTTGAGTACAGAAGCCTAAGACAAATTGGATCATTAGGCTGAGACAGGAGAAAAGAAGTCTGATAGTTCTGTATTCTACCTAATTACAACATTGTGCATTTTTTTTTTTTTTTTTTTTTTTTTTCAAAATTACTGGAAAAACTTTTAGTAAAATATCAGTAGGGGAGGGCACACGAAAGAAAGATCAGCAGAGGACTTCAGAGAGGATTATTTCATGATCTGTACGTTTTGCCAGAAACGTATCTAGAATTTCAGGACATGTATAGGGACAAGGCTCTAAACAGACTGCTCTGATTTAACACTTATGCTATGGGCAGATTCAGCAGCGACAAACTGATGATATTTTTCTTATTTTATTTTTCCTAGAAAATAGGATCTGACACTTCATGCAAATTGTCTCCTAGGCATTTTTCCTAGAAAATAGGATCTGACACTTCATGAAGTGTCAGATCCTATTTTCTAGGAAAATTAAGAAAAATATTTCAAAATGTTGTCTGCTGAAATTTTTACCCAGCATGCAAAGTGTTAAAGGGATATACCAGATAAATATTTTTCTGATTTTCCAGTGAAACAATAAGAAACTTTGTATCAGCGTTATGAAAGCATCTTATATCTGTGCTATGTTGAGTAGACTGTGACTAACTTTGCATTGTAGTGAGGACGTGGTACCAGTCCAAGTGGCTTGGTAGAGCACCTGCTTACCTTCTGATCACACCTTCATTCTTAAGACTTTCTACAACATTGGTATTAGCAGTTTTTAACCCTTGTCATGCTGAATAAATTAAGATGCCACTCCCACTTCCAATTTTCAGCCAATCAGATTACTTGATCCAGGTTGTTGATATAAATTCACATAATAAGAAACAGTGCTGATCCAGATCAGTTGGAACTAATCTCGATCTACACTGTTTGCTAAGGCAGGGTATATCCGGGTTCAGCAGGACAAGGGTTAAGCTTGGCGCTCAGCATTAGGAAGAAATGAGAGGACTGATCATATCAATGTCAGAAAAATGTGACTTGTTTACCCTTCTCTTGCTGAACACGACATGCTCTGTCTTAGCAGTTAAACAGTTAGATCCAGATTAGTTGGCTTCTTCAGGATCAATTGGCTTCTGAAAAAGCCAACTGATCTGGATCTGCACTGTTTCACACAATTTGTCATTAATTATGTGAATTTCTATAAAAAAACGCAGATCAAGTTATCTGATTGGCTGGAAATTAGAAGTGGGCGTGGCATCTTAATTTTATTTGGCATGACAAGGGTTAAGGGAACTGGATTCACCTTGTAGATGATCTGCCATTTCCTAACAAAACTGAGAAAACTGTTGTGACATGACCTGTTTACTTTTCTGCACACTTAAAGTCCCTTCTGAATTTCTAAAAGGGAATAAATTCTTTCCTTTTAAAGAAGATCCCTTTTCAAAAGGGACACAAGAGTATTTTAACCCTTAACCTGCTGCAAATGTTTCGTCTTGGCAGGGATACCCTTACTTGGGTACTGATACCGTTCGGTGCGTAAATAACAACAAAAATTATCTTCAGAATACTCCCTTTATCTGAACCAATGTAAAAGTCCACAGCTCTAGACAAAGTCCTTTTTTTCATCCAAAAAAATAATATAACTTATTTCTCCAGAAAAGCATATGTTGTGGGTACTCATTAGAAGCGTCCTGTCAAGACGATTCTAAAGAGTACCCATAATGCCTGTTTTCATGGAGAAATAACAAAAATATTTACCTGGATATCTTTCTTATCTAAAGTATGTCAGACTATCACTTTCAGTACCAATATGCAACACTCTACTACCAGTACCAAATGCTGTTAAGGCAGCGTTCTAGTTAAGATGTTTTTTCCCAATCAAAAAGCATTGATATTTTTCTTATTTCTCCACAAAAACATACACTGTGGTACTCATTAGAAGTGCCTCGGCAAGGCGCTTCTAATAAGTACCCACAGCGTATGTTTTCGTGGAGAAATAAGAACAATATTTATCTGTTAGTCCTTATTCTCTAGAGCTATATCTGCGCACTAGTAAACCTTTGAATCACCTGTTACAATTGATGCAATCAGACTACAATCTTTGGCTTCTTTTATCCTACCTGGAGCTGTTGGTGGCCTAAATTAGAAATGTCTGCTTTATTTCATCTTCTTATAACAATAACATACTTTCCACTCAGTGCAACTGCTTCATTATAAACTCAATGATTTCTTCATTAACAACAAGTAACTCAACACCAACATCTTTCCCCTAACCTGTTTATAATGGGTTTAATATGTGAATCGACAAATTAATTACATAGTTTAACTAGTGGTATCATCCGAATTTTCCATTAAATCTCTTATTACCTATATCTAAACTGTCCTAGTTGAAATCACAATACTTTCTGCATAGATAAAATACTGATCATTGATAAGATTTAATTGAAAGCCTCATTTGATTGGTCAAACTGCAAAAATTATTTTGTCAATACACTAATTAACCCTGGTATAAACTGTGATTTCCAGATGGTTTAACCAAATGCCAATTCCTTGCCGTCATGTTTACAAAGGAGTATAAAAACAAGTTATTTCATTGCATACTTTTTCCAGTCTGCGCAGTTGTTAAACTAGAACACCTTGTTTTTGTTTTTACAGTTTCTAAAATTTTGACACAACATATTTTCAAAAGAACAATTAAGAAATGACTATTTGATTTCTTAATACATATACTTGCAATTATCATAAACAGTACACTAGGCATCCAGTACACTGCACCGCATTGTCTGAGCAGGGTCTTTGTCCTATTCCCAAAAGTACTGCTCAGTAACATTCAAATCAGAAGGAGCAGACAGTTTTATTAGGGCAGATATACTTTTTCTATGAGTTGCCTCTTTTAGACACTTATTGTTTGCATTCTTTTCACATATCAAGTTCAATAACATTATTAGTCTGAATGTTTTCATGATGTAAAAATGTTTTATGATTGTTTTTAAGTGGTGTTCTTTACTGAGTTATTGTGAAACTGGTTCAAGAATCCAGTGTAAACTGTTCCAGACCTTGATGACCTGCTTGAGAAAGTTGTTGCTCAGATAAATGTAGCTAGTGAAGATATTGTTGAGACTTATGAATGAGATTGTGGCCATCATTTTAAGTTGTATATTCTGAATTCTGATCAGTCTGGCATTCCTAAATGTCACCGCAATACAATAATGTTAAGAAGTTAATAGTTAACAACCATATTTTTATATCCAAATTAACTTTTCTGGAGGTATACTTCAATTTATGGATGTTTGTACTTTTGCTCCTTTATGCAGTACTGCAAAAACTATAATTCATTTCTTGTCTTCCAAGGTTACAATAATCTCAGTTAATAAATGCATGAAGTTGTGGCTGAGTCACACAGTTGCCATGGTTGAACCCTGGTAGGAGTGGAAATCCAAAAATGATGCATATAAGATAATACAGAGAGCCTCACCTTTTCATCCTACAGTTAACCATCCTGAAAATAAGTGAAAACTTCATGGGCTGTAAAATGTATTAAACTGGCATCATTGATACCTTTGATGGTCTTTCATAGTATACCTGTAGCCTATCAGTAATGGAACTGTATCAGCATAGCAATAGGCTCTATCACCAATTAAATCAGTGCACCAATCACTTTTAATAGCAAGTGCTTGTATCAGAAAAACAGAGGCCTTTGCCTATATCAGAAAACAAAGGCCAATATCAGTACTGGCTTATATCTGTACAGCAATAGTCTACATCAGCAAAGACCTATATCAGAACAGCAATGACCTTCAGCAGCGATGACTTGTATCATTAATGTTTTATATCACAATGCTAGTGAGCTACATTTATACATCAGTACAGAAATAGGTACAGCAAAGACCTATATCAGTACAACAATTGTCTCTTTCAGCACAGCAATGACCTATATATATATATCAGTAGAATAATTGTCTCTTAGCACAGCAATGGCCTATATCAGTATAATAATTGTCTCTTTTAGCACAGCAATGACCTATATCAGTACAACAATAATCTATATCTGTTTAGCAATGACTGACATCAGTAAAACAATGACTTATACCAGTACAACAATAATCTATATGTGTTTAGCAATGACTGACATCAGTAAAGCAATGACCTGTATCAGTACAACAATAATCTATATATGTTTAGCAATGACTGACATCAGTAAAGCAATGACCTGTATCAGTACAACAATAATCTATGTCTGTTTAGCAATCACTGACATCAATAAAACAATGACCTATATTAGTACAACAATAATTTATATCTGTTTAGCAATGGTTATAATAATTGTCTCTTTTAGCACAGCAATGACCTATATCAGTACAACAACAATCAATATCTGTTTAGCAATGACTGACATCAGTAAAGCAATGACATGTATCAGTACTACAATAATCTATATCTTTTTAGCAATGACTGACATCAGTAAAACAATGACTGACATCAGTAAAACAATGACCTATACCAGTACAACAATAATCTATATATGTTTAGCAATGACTGACATCAGTAAAGCAATGACCTGTATCAGTACAGCAATAATCTGTATCTGTTCAGCAATGACTGACATTAGTAAAGCAATAAACCTATATATCGGTACATTTGTACAGTAATGGCCTATATCAGTATAATAATTGTCTCTTTTAGCACAGCAATGACCTATATCAGTACAACAATAATCTATATCTGTTTAGCAATGACTGACATCAGTAAAGCAATGATCTGTATCAGTACAACAATAAACTATATCTATTTAGCAATGACTGACATCAGTAAAGCAATGACCTATATCAGTACAACAATAATCAATATCTGTTTAGACATGAATGACATCAATAAAGTAATGGCCTGTATCAGTACAACAATAATCTATATCTGTTTAAAAATGACTGACATCAGTAAAGCAATGACCTGTATCAGTACAACAATAATCTATATCTGTTTTGCAATGACTGACATCAGTAAAGCAATGACCTATATCAGTATAACAATAATCTGTATCTGTTTAGCAATGACTGACATCAGTAAAGCCACAATCTGTATCAGTACAACAATAATCTATATCTGTTTAGCAACAGCAATGACCTGTATCAGTACAACAATAATCTATCACTGACATCAGTAAAGCAATGACATGTATCAGTACAATAATAATTTATATCTGTTTAGCAGTGGTTGACATCAGTAAAGCAATCACCTATATTAGTATAACAATAATCTATACCTGTTTAGGAATGACTGACATCAGTAAAGCAATGACCTGTATCAGTACAACAATACTCTATATCTGTTTTGCAATGACATCAGTAAAGCAATGACCTATATCAGTTCATTAATAATCTATATCTGTTTAGCAACGACTGACATCAGTAAAGCAATGACCTATATCAGTACAAAAATAATCAATATCTATTTTATAGCAATGGCTGACATCAGTAAAGAATGACCTACATCAGTATAACAATAATCTATTCCTGTTTGGCAATGACTGACATCAGTAAAGTAATGACCTATATCAGTACAACAATGACCTCTATTAGCAGATCAAAGACCTATATCAATAAAGCAATGGCCTGTATCAGTACAGCAATTGCCTACATCAGTATAGCAGCAACAAATAGCTGACATCAGTATACAAAAATGTTATATCAGTACAACAATGGCCTATATTAGAATAATAACTGTCTACATCTGTACAGCTATGTCCAATATCGGTACAGCTATAACATATCAGTATAGCAATGATCTGATCATGGCCTATATCAATACAGCAATGACCTATATCAGCAATGTCCAATATCAGTACACCTATGACCTACATCAGCTATGTCCAATATCAGTACAGGTATGACCTATTTCCACAATGTCCAATACTAGTGCAGTTTGACCTATATCAGTACAGCAATGACCTAAATCAGTATAGCCATGACCTAATTATGGCCTATATCAGTACAATAATGACCAAAATCTGAAAAAAGCCTATACAGTATGGCAACAGCTGATGTCAGTACCAGCAATAGCCTATGCACGTACAGCATTTGCCTACCCCACATCAGTGCATCATGACTGACATTAGTATAGCAAATGACTACAATATTAGTACATCAGTTGCTCCTAAAAGTATTTTGATTGTGTTGGGGTTTAATGACACGTTGACCCTTGTGGGTCATTTTGTGTTGTCTCCCAGAGAAATGGAGAAGAGAGATAGAAGAGATAGTAGAGGAGATGAAAGAGAGGGACAGGGCAGAAAGAGGAAAATAAATGACAGTGAAGAAACAGAAGAAATAAAAACATTCCCCCTCTACCCATACCTGCTGCAATGATAGCAGGCCTTGCCCAAATGTAAGCCAATATCAGCTAGACGCCCTGTGACGCAAGATACCAGACACCTTTGTCTCATCCAACCATCCTCTCTCAGTATAGTAATGGTTGATATTGTTAGGGAAACTATTTTCAACCAGGAATTTTAGAGTAAACAGGTTACCCACAACTTGTATTTTTTTGGAAAATAACATCAGTACTTTTTGCTTTCTTAACTGGACTACACAGCTATGGGGGATACCAAATAAAGTTTCTATGTACTTGGCAAGGCTGGAGAAAATGTAATAAACTTTCTGGCACTAAATTGGCCTTTACCCTCTTTTACAGTTCTTGTCATCTCTAGCATCCAGGGCAGAGCAAACTTTATGAATGAACAAATATTGCCACCAGGGACATAATCCCTGGAATTTATTACAAAACAGCATTTCATGAGGGGAGCCATAATTTGTGTATAATACTGGATAATCAAATAAAACCTTTCTTAACTGACAACAGGTGTAGTGCTGTTTAATCTTCTACATTTCAGGCTCCGCATCTAAAAAGGTACTTTATCATACAGGTAAACAACATGGACTAAAGCTCTAGATATACAAAAAGTGATAAACCAAAAGCAATATTTTTCTTATTTTGTACACGAATGCGTATGTTGTGGGTACTCATTAGAAGTGCCTCAATGAGGCACTTCTAATGAGTACCCACAACATACATTTTTGTGAACAAATAAGAACAAAACTTAAGGCCCGCATAAGGCCATTACTGGACCCTAATCAGGAGCTGTTTGGGGAGCGTCTACATAATTCTATACAGATTACATAAGGCCTCATCATCATCAATACAGAATCTGAACGTTCAGAGCATGAACAGACACTGCGCAGATGTAGCAGCTGATCAGTTGCTGTA
Source organism: Anodontia alba (assembly GCA_964016985.1). Classification (NCBI taxonomy): domain Eukaryota; kingdom Metazoa; phylum Mollusca; class Bivalvia; order Lucinida; family Lucinidae; genus Anodontia; species Anodontia alba. The sequence continues at coordinate 78,093,444 of OZ024828.1, forward strand.
CTGAGTATCACAGCTCTAACTCTTAGATGATGATGAGTAAATCAGATTTAAAACGTGTCAGCCCATGAGGGTCATTTGCATCATAATGGTATATTAATGCTAAATATTTTTCTTATTGGAGACAATTTGCATGGAATGCCAAATCCTGTTTTCTGGGAAAAATGAGAAAAATATCATCAATTTGTTGTCTGGTAAAATTGTCCAGAGAGTGGTAAAGGTTAACCTGGTCTGGTATTGCAAAGGCATCTTATTCTTAGACTAGATAAGATGTTGTTGTTTTTTTTATCATTTTTTTTTTTTTTTCAACTCTTTATTTTGCCATAAAAAAGTCATTTGTGGATACTTGTTAAAATTGCCTCATTAAGGCTATATTAATGAGCACTCACAATGTAAGTTTTGATTGCAAAATAAGAAAAAAATTATCTGGATACCCCTCGTCTGGGGCTTTGATTTGCATCCCTTATAAGGGTCCTTTTTTGCTTGTCAAGGTTCATTTCCATCCCCAATCATTGGCACTCACTGTACATGTGGGGTAAGTAATATGTGGGGCAAGGTGATCTCTGTTTATGCTAAAAGTGCACACCTGGCTCTCAGTTTGGTCTCAGCTCCCTAACTAGGATAAGCTGGGAATGAAAGGACTAACCCTTAACCTGCCAATCACAACAATTGTCATCTGCTTTGTCATCTGCATGTGATTTTAAAAGTCATTTTTGCAAACTGTGTGGAGCAGTCTGATTGTGGTCCACACTGTTTGCCTGTATGCAAAAATAGGTTTGAAAAGTTTGCAAGAATATTCAGCAGACGACATAAACAGACGACATTTTCAGATGCAGGTTTTCTTGGCATTTTAAGGGTAAATTAATGTTATGTAATGTCATGAGAGTTGGAACTATATTCATGCAGGACTTTAGATAATACAATGTTTTTCAAGTCAAATACAGACAAACCCATATTTACCCTGGTCCTGCTGATTTCGGATATGCCTGCCTTATCAAATGGTATAGATCCAGATCAGTTGGAAACCAACTGATCTGGATTTGAAATGTTTGGCATTAAGTATGTGAATTTGTATCAACAACCTGGATCAAGTAATCTGATTGGCTGAAAATTAGAAGTGAGCATGGCATCTTAATTTATTAAGCATGGCAAGGGTTAAGTAAGCACCTAAGGAAAGGCCATTAAGTGGTTACTTAAGACAGATGCTTACTTAATACAGGTAAATTTACACTTATTTGGATTTAAGGGAACCACAAAGAGGCCTCTTAATATGTGATTGCTTTATACAGGTGGCCTTTAACCTTTACCATTCTCTGGGCAAATTCAGCAGACGACAAACTGATGTTTACTTTTTTTCCAGAAAATAGGCTTTGATATTTCTGCAAATTCATTTGCATGAAGTGTCAAAGCCTATTTTCTGGAAAAAATAAGAAAAAAATTTAAAATGTCTTTGTTGAATTTTTTACCCAGAGTGCTAAGCATTAATGTAACGTAATGTCATGAGAGCAGGGAATATGTTCATGCCGGACTTTTGATAATACAATGTTGTTGTTTTTTTTTCAAGTAAACTATACAGACAAACCTGTATTAAGTAAGCACCTAAGGAAAGACCATTAAGAAGATGCTTGCTTAATAAAGATAAATTTACACTTATTTGGATTTAAGGAAACCAAAATGAGGTCTCTTAATATGCTATGCTTAATACACTAGATGGCCATTAAGTCAGGTTCCACCATAGTTTTACCTTAACCCTTAAAGCGCCAAGAAAAACTGCATCTGAAAATGTCGTCTGTTAATGTTGTCTGCTGAATATTCTTTCAGACTTTTCAAACCTATTTTTGCATACAGGCAAACAGTGTTGACCCTGATCAGACTGCTCAGTTTGATCTGGGTCCACACTGTTTGCAAAAATGTCGTCTGTTAATGTCGTCTGCTGAATATTCTTGCAGACTTTTCAAACCTATTTTTGCATACAGGCAAACAGTGTGGTCCCTGATCAGACTGCTCCTAAAGGAGCAGTCTGATCTGGGTCCACACTGTTTGCAAAAATGATTTTTAAAATCACAAGCAGATGACAAAGCAGACGAAAATAGTTGTGACTGGCGCTTTAAGGGTTAAACTTATGTTCTGGCCCCTCAGTAGAATTTATTAGCAATCAGTGATGGCCCTCCCATAAGGGCAAGGAAAATAGAATGAAAGCACTGAAAATAATTTGCTTTTAACAAAGTACTTGGAAAACAGGCCTGAGCAAACAACTGAAGAAGCCAACTGATCTAGATCTGCATTGATTGTCACTCAGTAAATGAATTTATATCAACATTCTGGATTAAGTAATCTGATTAGCTAACAATTAGAAATGGGCATGGCAATTTATTCAGCATGACAATGGTTAAAATGTTGCAATATTTAGGGTAAATATGGCAAATGGATCCTGGTAAGGATCATGAAAAGTCATAAAGATGTTGAGAATCTCTGCAGAACAAACTTCAGTTCAACAACATTGCAAACATTCCAGGGCCCAGTTGTTCAAAACTTAACCAAGCTAATGTAACATTAAAATTTCTATCTCGAAATATGGCAAATACATTGATATTGTTTGCTGAAGAAATGTGAGCAGCTGTTAGCTACTCATATTTTTACAGCAAAAATATCAATGTATTTGAAAATACCTAAGCTACAACAGTTAAAAAGTTTGTCATTAATGAGCTTGTTAAGCCAACAATGCTTTGAACAACTGGGCCCAGAGAAATAGATTATGAAATCCATAGCTCTATGTAAGGCACTTTTTCAACTAAAAAATATTTATACTTTCTTATTTTCCCACAAAAACAAAAGTTGTGGTACTCATTAGAAGTGTATCACTGAAGTACATATACTTCTAAAGAGTATCCATAACATATTTTTTGTGGGGAAATTAGAAAAAGTCAAGCCAAATGTAATGAGAACCCACAATATATGCTATTAAACCTTGTCAAGCTGAATAAATTAAGATGCCACACCTACTTCTAATTTTCAGCCAATCAGATTGCTTGACCCAAATTGTTGCTATAAATTCACATGCTTAATGACTAACAGTGCAGATCCAGATCAGTTGGCTTCTTCAGAAGCCAACTGATCTGGATCTACACTGTTTGCAAAGGCAGGGTCTATCCTGGTCCAGCAAGTTAAGGGTTAAGAAGAAATTATAAAATTACTGAAGCAGAAATCTGAAGATTCAGACAATGCCCAATCATGTGCTTATGGGAATACAGTGGAACCTCAACTATTGGCCACCTCTCATCAGCAGCCACCATACCATAACAACTACTTTTCTGTTTTCCAAAAGTTCCATTTTACTATATATCAAACATCTCTATAACAGTCATCTTCTTACAACAGCCACTTTTATGTGTCCACAACATGGCTGTTGTAAAGAGGGTGCACTGACTGTGCAGTAACTAGGTAAAATATGGTACATTGTTTTGGGAGATTCCCTCATACAAGCTCCAAGATGTATGTTTTCAGGAAGAAATGAAACAATGGTGCTGTCTGATAATTCTGCTTATCTCAAGCCCTGCAGTGGTCAACAAATTGGCTGTTCAGCAAAAGCCTTTTTTAAGGTCCACTGCCTCCTTCTTGTAATGATCTATTTCCCATGTGGCTGAACTGGGAAAGCATTAGGAAGCAAAGAAAACCAACAAATTAACTTCTTTGGAGCTGGATAGCTTTTTGGTACATTCCTTTATACAACTCATCAAATAGGAGAAGGTAGCAGAGATAAGAAATACAAATGATTAATATAAAACTATAGAAAACCTTGACATTTTTTGCATCAATACTTATTACCAATTTCCCAGTCAAAATTGGTTTACCAGAGCCAAAAGTTAAGCTTTTGCTTGTTGCAGACAATTCTTAGCAGCTATTTTAATCCTTATCACTCTCTGGGTAAATTCAGCAGACCACAAACTGATGATATTTTTCTATTTATTTTTTTTTTCCAGAAAATAGTCTTTGACATTTCATGCACGGAACAAATTTGCAAGAAATGCCAAAGCCTATTTTCTGGAGAAAAAAAAAAATATAAAAAATATTTCTGAATATCGTCTGCTAGAATTTTTACCCAGCATGCTAAGTGTTAAAATGATTTCTCACTTTTCTGTAGAAACTGTCCAGCAATTCATTTTAACCCTAGCACTTCCCCAGCTAGTGGTGACTTTTGTCAACTGCTGACAGTTTGGACCAAGATCAGGCCCGACATTTATTTTGTCCGGCCTAATCTGGATCCAAACTGATTGACACTCTGATGGCATTACTGCAAGATATTTTTGAAAAGGTTAATTTAATCCTTGTCCTGCTGAACCCGGCTATACCCTGCCTTTGCAAACAGTGTTGATCCAGATCAAATGGCTTCTGAAGAAGCCAACTGATCTGGATCTGCACTGTTTGCCATTCAGTGTGAATTTAAATCAACAATCTGGATCAAGTAATCAAATTGCAGCAGATGATACTCTCTTTTTTTTCAGGGATGAGTCATGAAATGTCAAGCATTATTTTCTCTAAATAAAAAATGGTAATACCCTGCAACTTTCATGTGGTGGCCAGATAACTGTCAAAAATTGATGAAATTTGCCCAGCAGCAATCCAAAACCAGTTCTCCACAATATTAATGCACATACCAAGTTTGGTGAAAATCCACTGATATTTGCTAAAGTTAGCATCCAGAAACAAAAATATGGACGGATGTACGCATTACAGGCAGGCAGATGAACGGACACTCAGACAATCAATGTGAAACCATAACACCCCGCCACCCCACCAAAATATTTCAAATCGTCATCTGCTGCAGTTATGATTGGAATTTTAATTTTAAGGGTTAACTCCTCTTAGAAGAAAACTGAGTCCTATTTTTAGGAAAAAAATAAGAAAAATTACACTGATGTCATCTATTTGATGACTTTGCCTGCAGATCGTCCAAATGTTAAATATGCAGTTTTCTAGACACTTGATGAAGTAATGTTTCAAGATGATTTTAACAGATTATTGGGATAGTTAGCCCTGGTCCTGCTGAACCCAGATATGTCCTGCCTTTGCAAATAATGTAGGGCCAGATCAGTTGGCTTCTGGATCTGCATTGTTTGTCAAAAAGTATGTATTTTGTATCAACAACCTGGATCAAGTAATCTGACTGGCTGAAAATTAGAGTGGGTGTGGCATCCTAATTTATTCAGCATAGCAAGGATTAATTTAAGATTTTTTGTTGTTAGTTTTGCAACAAATACATTGTAGGTACTCTCTGGAATTGCCTCTTGGCAATTCCAGAGAGTACCTACAAGGTATGTTTTGGTGCAAAATTAACAAAAAATACCTTTGGGTTACTCCATTTGTCTGGATCTATGTGGGATCCTGAAGTGTTGTCTTTTGGATCCACTTGACTCACTATGTTAGTTCTAGTCTCACTACAAGTCAGAGGTGTAAAATTCCCTCAAAACTTACTCGTCCTTATGGTCTAAATTTTTCATTTAGATGCTAAAAATGAAGAAAAAGTGAAGAAGGTTCCGAAAATCACACTCGCCCTGCTTTGAAATTTACTCGCAAATGCGAGTGGGCGAGTGGAATTTTACACCCCTGCAAGTGTGACAATGACCAAGTGTGAGAAAGTTTCTAATTACTTGTAGAAGTTTGATGGATAAGTTCGAACACCCTGGCTTCCTCAGATACAATATTCACTCTGATCTACCAATGCCACTGTAGCCATTATATGGTAAATGTCCTAAAATTTCAAACACTTTATTCCATTCTTTTTTTGCCTAAGTTTTGCTTGTGCAGTTTTAGGCCAGCAAACAACTGCTTGCGCATTTCTTCCCATTCTGAATATGAAGCTGATTATATTCTTTTTAATTAGAATTATTCAATTATGCAAGAAGAAAAAGTAAAATCAATTAGCATTCACCACGCTATGGGCAAATTCTGCAGAGGACAAACAGACAATATTTTCTTATTTTTCCCAGAAAATAGGATCTGATACTTCATGCAAATTGTCTCCTCAGGCATGAAGTGTCAAATCCTAGCTGTCTTCAAGGAAAAATAAGACAAATATGTCAAATGTTGTCTGCTGAAAATTTTACCCAACATGCATATTAGCTTACAGGTTTTGTAATTTACTACAGTAGTATTTTCAGTCTGCTGATAATTAATAACATTAAATAGCCTGTTGTTGCAATAAAAAAAGTTTTAAAAATAATCACAGAAAATGCTATAATAGGTGATGTCATTGTCACATAATTGACCTTTATCATGCTGACTTTAAGAGGAGATATTTTCCTCAATGAGGCAATTCTAATGAATAACCACAAGATAGGTGTTGGTGCAAAAATAATAACATTTAACCCTGGTCCTGCTGAACCTGGATATGCCCTGAAGAAGCCAACTGATCTGGATCTGCACTATTTGTCATTAAGTATGGGAATTTGTATCAATAACCTGAATAAAGTAATCTGATTGGCTGAAAATCATAAATGAGTGTGGTATTTTAACTTATTCAGCACGGCAAGCGTTAACCTGAATAATCTAGGTATATTTCGAATGTTATCATTTTACATGTGGGCTGTGCCATTTGGGCATAATTGTGAACACAGAAGGCCCAGATCAGCCTGCGCATCCATGCATTCTAATCAGGACCTTCACTGTCTGCTAAAAGAATCACTGGCTACTATAGAATGTATCAATGGAGAGCTAAGGCAGGATTGTGGAATTATAAAATTTAATTACTTGTCCACAGACAAGTAAATGGTCAAAATCTACTTGTCCTACTAAAATTTACTTGCCCAAAAATTGACATTTTCCTTATATCTTGAAGAAAACATGTTGTGGGTACTCATTAGAAGTGCCTCACAGAGGCACTTCTAATGAGTACCCACAACATATGTTTCCTTCAAGAAATAATGAAAATATATATCTCACAATCTGGATTCTCTTCTTAGCTAGATCTATGAAGTCCTTGTCCCAGGAAAAGTAAATCAAAATTTCATACTTGTCCTCAGGGAAATGGGACAAGTTGGACAAGTCGGGCATGCTATTTCCACAGCCCTCGCTAAGGCCTCAATGAGAACTTGTACAAGCCCAGGAAGATGTGAATCCACACATTTTGTGCATGCTCGAAGGCACTTTTTCGCTTGAGATGGCCCATGTGATAAAAAGTACCTTTTTTGCTGGTAATTGCTCATAAAGCTTCCTTTCACGGCCCTATCTTCAGTCAAAGCCCGGTTTTCAAATTACTGGTAGTTTTTGTACAAAAGGTGAAGAGTTGAAGATTGGTCCAACAAGTTTTCTCTGAGCAAATTGTTCTGCTAAAGTATTCTAATTGTTTCATTGTTAGAAGGGATATGTTGTAAGTGATCCATACAGTTGACAGATTTTATCATCATCATCATCATCATCATCATCTAAGTATCTCTGTATAAAAGAAGGGGAGCAAATTCTTTCCTAATAGATTAGACCCTTATCAGAAGGGGACAATAATAATTTTGATAGAGTTGTCTCCCCTAAAAGTGTATCATTTACCCATAATGATGCTAATTGCAGTCTCTATTTTCTGGAATTTACTGCTCATTAACAGATCAAATCATCCAGTGCTTTGAGATTAATATAGATGCAAACTGATCTGGGTATGCTCTGAAATTACCGTGTTCAACCTAATTACCACACATACCCCTATAAATGCACAGTAAAGCAATTCTGTAGTCTTCAGTTACAGCCTGTGTACTATATCTACTTCTTTATAAAGGCATATGTTGTGTGTACCCATTTGAATTGCATTGTGGATGCAATTCAAATGGGTATCCACAACATATGCTTTTATAAAGAAAATCAGAAAAAAAAGAAACCCCATAAAAACATCACATTAGCATCATTAGACAAGTCCCTCGCCGATCTTTTTTTTTTTAAAAAGTGTAGCCTTAGTCTAGACCGATGCATATTTTACCACAAGTTTTCCCAGTAATTTTGAAAAACCTAAGTGCACAGTGAAATAATTAGACTGAATATGGTATGATCTTTGAATTTACATGTTTCAAATATGAGATGAGAATGGTTAATGTCCTAAATCTTTGAACACCAAAGTTTCTGCCAAATTGGCATGTGCAAACAGTGCAGACCCAGATCAGACTGCTCCTGAAGGAGCTGCTCTTTTCATGGCCAACACTGTTTTCCATTCCACTAATATTTTAAGAAACAACTTCAAAAAAAGCAAAATTTAGAAGTATGGAGGAAGGGGAATAACAGAACTTTTCACTTATTTTTGGTCACCTAATTCTGACCACATCCACCCCTCGCCCCAACCCAGGTATTTACCCTAAATATTTTGACACCTTCCCTTTGCCATACTTATACTAAAACATGTATAACTGACTACCTGTTGATGAGTCTTAAAATTACTGGATGTGGCAAACAATACAGACCCTGATCAGATGCCGCAGAATGCGGCATCTGATCTGGGTCTACACTGTTAGCTCAGACATGTCTATCCAAATTCCAAAATATGGTAAAATAAATTACAGTGAGAGTTAATTTCATGATATGATCAAATAAACAAGCAAAATAAAGGATCTTATCTCAAATGCAATATGCTCACACCTAAATCAGCCTATTTGATCAGATAGGAGTGAGAACAAAAAACTGAAAAACAGAAAGTGATGAAATTTGACTGTGATTTTGGAGATTTATTTCACTGACTGATTGTAAATGCTGACAAACAAAGATTTGTGATAAAGTACCTTCCCTACCCTGTGGGACAACTTAGAACTAAAGGATAGGCCTTGTTTCTGGAGGTGACCTCAGATGTGCTCAAATAAACCTATCCCCGAAAGCGTGTATATTGACACAATCTGCAGGGTTTAAGGGTTAAATATTTTGACAGACAAACCAAAGCAAATAGTGCAGACTGAGATCAGATGTTGCAGAATGTAAAATAGATTTGTTCAAATTTTAGCACAATTATGGTGGAACTGTAGTTTTTACATAAATATGGTGCTGCCTTTTTGGGTCAATTGTTCACAATCGAGCCATAGTATACAAACGCCAATATTTCCTTAAGGTAGTTGTCTACGTGATTATCATTGACCAATAAAATTCAACCATGGGTTTGTACAAAATCCAGGTAACGGTTATCTATAGCCATGCTATTCTTGTCGCTGTGACATCAGGGCCGCGGTTGTTCAAAGTGTCGTTAGCTTAACGAGCTCGTTAAGGGTCACTTCGTTAACTGTTTTAGCAGATTCAATATACAATATTCTGATATTTTTTGCTGAAAAAATGTGAGTAGCTTTTGCACTGAAAAAGCTACTAACATTTTTTCAGCAAAAAATTTCAGCATATTTGTGTATCGCTGGATTTAAATTTTAACGAATCGTTAACTAACAACATCGTTAGCTTTGAACAACTGGGCCCAGAGTGCAATCTAAAGAGGGTTATCTTAAACCTGGACTGGAACATTGGCAAACGATGCAGACCCAGATCAGACCCCGCAGAATGTGGTGTCGATCTGGGTCTGTACTGTTTGCTTAAATTAAAGGAAGTTAAGGGTTAAATGAAACAGTCTTAAGTCCCGGTTCAGGATCATTTTCTCAGCCTACACTCAATAAACCATCAGTGTTGTCAGTGCTTTGATTTGAAGCAATGTCAGTCTGTAATTTCAGGTATAGAGTCTGTTCATACCACAAAAGAAGAACACCCTATATATTTGAACCACAACCTGAGAAAATGTTCTTTCAGCCATGTGTGCCCTGCCAAGGCAAAGATCAGCTTGCCCATCCTCACAATATGGTCACTCTTTAACCCTTTTCCTGCTGAATAAATTAAAATGCCATGCCCACTTCAAATTTTCAGCCAATCAGATTACTTGATCCAGGTTGCTGATACAAGTTCAAATACTGAATGGCAAACAGTGCAGATCCAGATCAGTTGGCTTCTTCAGAAGCCAACTGATATGGATCTTCACTGTTTGCAAAGGCAGGACATATCCGGGTTCAGCAGGACAAGGGTTAATGTCCATTTTAATATAATTAACCCTTGTCCTGCTGAATAAATTAAGATGCCATGCCCACTTCTAATTTTCAGCCAATCAAATTATTTGATCCAGGTTGTTGATACAAATTCACATACTTAATGACAAACAGTGCAGATCCAAATCAGTTGGCTTCTTCAGAAGCCAACTGATCTGGATCTACACTGTTTGCAAAGGCAGGGTATATCCAGGTTCAGCAGGACAAGGGTTAAAATCTTGGCTATCCAAATCAGCTCCCAGTAAAGATTAATCACACTTCACAGATACAGATGCTGATCTGAGTCTTCATTGAGCTCATGTCCGAGGGTACATTTTCTCCCATTTTGGATAACTTCATACGAGCCATTATCAAATTTGGTAAAATTTCCTGTCCATCAAGTATCCCATAATAATATAGAATAGAATAAAGTTCAAAATGCCATTTCATGATACTTTTGATTGTATTCATCTAACTGAATCACTTAAATGTGTTCATTATATGTACAGATAAGTACATTTCTAGCATCAAATGTATCAATTTAAAGATTTTTGCCTGTCCGTAAACCATGTTTTGAATATTCTCCCTCAAAATTCTCAAATTCCTTCCACTTCTTTCGTAGTTTCTTTTGTATCACACTATGTAGTGCCTATTTAAATAACTGCCTGAATGTCTTTTATATGGAAAGGTTATGCCATTTCTATTGTTTTTCAATATTTACAAGTGTCACAAAGTTTCAAGTCTTTACCGTAACAAGTACCTATATTGCTGAAATAATTGAGGATCCCTGCTGCTTCAGAAGCTGACTTCCTGTCAGACTCTCTTGGCACTTCCTGTTCTAGCAGTACACATGTGTTTTTGTGCAGTGGTGTTAAGAAGTACACCAGAAGTTTCATCTATGTAAGTAAACTACCTATAATAATTATATTTAGTGTCTTTACCATAACAGCAATAATTATTGATAAAATAAAACATGGTTTTTTCTTTTTATGAAACAATAATCTTAATTCCATTCTTTTGGAAATTTGGTTCTTTTTTCCTTTGTTGAGGGAGCCATCATTATTTTAATAGCTTTTCATTTGTAATATCTCCTTACCATAACAGTCTTAACCGTAACAACACAAACTGTTATGGTTAAGACAAATTCTGTTATGGTTAAGACTTTCAGTCAAAAAAAGCCTCTGTCTTTTCTGTTTTCAAAGACAGTAATTATTTTGACATCCTTTGTTTCATACCTATTTGATAATAACTGTAATGTGAACTTTGCAATCTAGTTAAAGGACTGGTAGGGTTACTGGTGATAGATCATTAAATGTTCTGTTACGGTTAAGACAGGCTGTTATGGTAAGGACAAACGTTAGCTAGCATCTTACAAATGTTTGATAGTAACAATTTGGATACCACTATTAAAATTCTTTAATACTGAAAATTTAATGTAAATGACCATAATATGAACTTTTCAATCTAGTTAAAAAGACTAGTATGGTTACTAATGGTAGTTCATGAAATGTTTTGTTATTGTTAAGACAGACTGTTATGGTAAGGACAAATGTTAGTTAACATTTTACAAATTTTCTTTATCAACAATTTAGTTATCACTATATATATTCTTTAACACTGACCATTTAATAATGACTATAATTTACCTAGAACACGCATTTGTATGTACAATTTGGTATGAAAAAATGAAAAAAAAATGCAGACTTTTCTACATAAAGTTACTCATAACTAGTTCTGTATTGGCATCGGAAAAACAATATTATTTTAACTTGCCCATGGATACATTTTCAGTCGATACATCCAGGCTGTACAAATGACGATTTTTGGAAGATTAATTGGCTGTTTTCTCGTACTTTTGGTGTAAATGTAGATTGCAGATACTTGTTAGAATCACATCAATGAGGTGGTTCTAAAAAGTACTGACAATCTGTTTTTGAACAGTAATACCAAAGTTAACGCTTACCCCTGTAAACCCCATTCATCTCCATAAAATGTGGGGTTTACAGGGATATACTCACTGAGACTTACTAACATGATGTTCTTGGAATTTGCAGTACATGTAAACAGTCTACCTTGACCACATACCATTGCTAATTGCTCATGTAGAAGATTTGGGTACTTGGAAGCTTCATGTGGACAATGAAAGCTTAGATCAGATTGTGAGAATGTGCAAGCTGAGTGAGAATGTGCAAGCTGATTGAGCTTTTGCTCACTTACCATGTAATATAGCAGATTTTCTCATGATGGGCCTTCTATATTTTAAACAGATTTAAAGAAAATGGGAATGTCAAATGCAGAAAGACAGAGAAAGTTCAGAGAAAACAGAGACAGGAACCCAGAAAAGAGGGAAGCTTACTTACAGAGAGAAAGAAACAGAAATATGAAGAAAAAAGAAAAAGGGATCTTAAAAAGTGTGCAAGATATGACAGCCAGAGAGAAAAGAGCAGCAAGAAAGCGTTGGCGAAATCAAAAGCGCAAAAAAAGAGAACAAATAAAAGAACAAGCCAAAGTAATGAAAAGCTTGCTCACCCCACCAAACACACCTGCAGGTGTAAATGGACTTCCTGAAGATGTAGTAGTACAACAGAAGAAACAAAGCTCTAAAAAGAAAAAAAGGGAGATAGCAAAGTGCTACAGAGATAATGAACGTTTAAAAAAAGAACTGGCAAAACAAAAATTGGTTTCAGACAAGTACAGAAAAAGATTAGAAAGACAAAGTGAAATGCAAAAGAGACAAGAAAGTAAATTGGACACACCACGCACTAAAACAAGAAAGCTACTCCGCCACTTTCCACAGAAGATAGTGAGAAAAACGTTAGTTTTTCAAACTGCACTTATAGAGCAAATAAAACAGAAATACAGAAATAAGCTTAAAAAGGGGCAGAAAAAAGACATCCTTGATATACTGCATGGTTCAGTACTAAGAAAGTATAAGATAAAAACTGCAGCAATGAGGATATTAGGTATTAACCTTCGAAACAAAAGAGTAACAGAAAGAAAATCATTATCACGGACAATGTATAGCAGAGTGAGAGAATTTTATGAAAGGGATGATGTATCAAGAATGACATCTGGAATAAGAAATACAGTGACAGTAAATAAGCAAAGGAGACAAAGAAGAGTGTTAAATGACACTTTAAGAAATTTGCATGTAAAATTTTTAAGCGAAACAAGTGAGAAATTAAGCTACACAACATTTTGCCGTCTGAGGCCATTTTGGGTGAAACATCCCACAGACAGAGATAGAGATACATGTCTGTGTAGATTATGTGACAACACATATATGATGGCATCTGCTTTAAGACAGGCAAATATCTTGAAAACAGATGATCTAGAAGACATCTGCATAGAAACTGTATGTAGTGCTGAGAAAAAGGAATGCATGTTCAAAACTTGTACAGAATGTAATGAGTTACGAATACACTTCGACAGATCCAATGAAACTGAAGATATACAGTGGGAGGAATGGAGAACAAAAACAGAAAAACGAATGATTAGTACTGGGAAAGAGCTACAGGAGAAAGACGTTACCTTTACTATAAAAGAAACACTTAATAGCACAGTTAATGACTTGTGTGACAAATTTGAAGATCAAGTGGACAGATATAAAAAACATTTATTTACTTACAGGTGGCAGTACAATTATCTTAGAACCAGAAAAGAACACTTAAAAGAAAGTGAATGCATAGTTCATGTGGATTTTTCTGAAAATTATGAGGGTAAAATGTCAAAGCAAGTTCAAGGCATGAATTTTGGAGCATCTAAGAGACAGATTTCACTCCATACTGGAGTATTATACCTAGCAGAGGGAAAACAACAAACATTCTGTACGGTATCAGATAATATCCACCATGGTCCGGCTGCAATATGGGCACATCTTAGTCCAGTCCTTACTGATATAAGAAAAAAATACCAACAAATAAAGAGTGTTGAATTTTTCAACGATGGTCCATCTAGCCAGTACAGACAAAAGTATAACTTTTATTTGCTTGTTTCAGAACCTTATAATTTAGGTTTTCAAAATGTTGAATGGAACTTTTTTGAAGCCGGCCATGGCAAAGGAGTGCCTGATGCCGTTGGTGGATCTATTAAAAGAAAAGCTGATCAAAAAGTGAAATATGGCCAAACAATCATGTCAGCAAACATGTTTGTGAAACATCTGAAGGACAGTAAGACAATATTAATTGAAATTAAGGAAGACAAAATCGAAAAAGCAAGAAATGAGTTGAGAAATACAAATCCAAAGGCAATACCGGGAACTCTACGACTTCATCAGATAAAATCATGTATTCCAGGCAGCCTTTTCTATAGAGACATAAGCTGTGTTTGTACAAAGCCTAAAGAGTGTCAGGGTCACGAATTAAAAAGTCATAAATTTCCAGACATTTATGTTGAGAGACCACTTAATCAGAACAATCAGAGCAATGCAAATGAGTCAGGCAGAGGCAAAAAAGAAACTAAATGCTCTTCATCAAAAACAAGCAGTACAGATTCAGATAAAGGAAACAAAAACACCAGTGAAGAACAAAACAAAGAAGCAACAGGAAAGAGTCACCATGAATTTTATGAAGAACTCAGGAAATGTAAAGGACTCCGACAGCTTAGAAATAAATGTCAAGAAATCACTGATAGCTTCGGTGAACTTGACAACATTCCTCAGTCTGTTACCTTCCTATCTGGTCAGTTTGAAGTTGATACAATTGCCATAGAAGATTATCCTGATGATGTGCCATACTGTAAAGCCCTCTATCCAAGCAAAGTACCAGCAGATGGTAATTGTTTACCCTCCTGTGGTAGTGTGTTTGGATATGGATTTCCTAATTTTAGCAATGAAGTAAGATTAAGAATTCTTTGTGAGCTTGTTCTTCATGAAAATAAATATCTGAACAATGAGTTTTTGCTAGCAGGCTTGTCAGATACAGTCAGAGATAGAAACCTCGTACGGGCATATGCACAATACTCAGATATGTGGGTTCCAGGAATGAGATTGAATGAAGATACAATAAAAAGCATTTATCGCATGGAACTACACAAAATAAAGATTAATCACTCATTCATGGGAATATGGCAAATTCATGCTCTTTCAAGTGTACTGAAAATCCCCATTTTTTCTGTCTATCCAAAGAAAGGTGTTCCTTCAGTTTGCCAGCATCTGAATAGGCTAGTAATGCCACGGCTTGGTAAGCAAATTTCTATTCCAAGGTATATTCTGTGGACGAGTACAAGAACTGATGAGATGGTCCATGAATATTGGAACCCAAATCATTTTGTCCCCTGTCTGCCAACTGAGGAGTATGTAAGTGACAGCAAGTCAATAAGTTCTGAGGTAAGTTTCCTTGCAGAAGGTTTACAAAATAAGAACAGAAGTACTAGTAAGGCAAAGTGCAGTATGTCAAAGAAAAAATGGAGAAAGTTTAGGAAGGGTCTGAGTAACCCCGGCATGGTGTATACCGAGTCCGAAACTCAATCAGAGACAGGCATAAGAAATATTCAGATGGAGCACTCTGAGTTGAGTAGTCAGTCAGGTACTGGTGGTGGTATTATAGAGAAGGAGCAAACTAAGTCAGGAAGTCAGTCAGGAACAGGTGCAAGTAAGACAGAGATGAAGCACACTGAATCAGGTTGTCAGTCAGGATCAGGTGTAAACAGTAGAGAGATTGAAGACACTCGGTCAGGAAATAAGCAAGGAACAGGTAAAAGTAATATAGAGAAGGAACATGTTCAGCCAGCAAGTCAGTTAGAAACAAGTGTAAGCAGTACTGGTATAGAGATGGAACACAGTGAGTTAGAAGCTCAGTCAAAAATAAATAGAAGTAATATAGAGGTGGAGCACACAGAGTCAGGAAGTCAGTCAGGAGTAGGTGTGAGTGAGCATGTGGAGCCAGGAAGCCAGTCAGGAGCAGGTGTAAGTAATACAGAGATGGAGCACATGGCATCAAAAAGTCAGTCAGGAACAGGTGTAAGTAATATAGAGGTGGAGCACATGGAGTCAGAAAGTCAGTCAGAAGCAGGTGTAAGTAATATAGACATGTTGCATATAGCTATGGAGCACATGGAGTCAGGAAGTCAATCAGGAGCAGGAGTAAGTAATATAGAGATGGAGCACATGGAGTCAAGAAGTCAGTCAGAAACTGATGTAAGTAATATAAAGATGGATCACATGGAGTCAGAAAGTCAGTCAGGAGCAGGTGTAAGTAGTATAGAGATAAAGCACATGGAGTCAGAAAGTCAGTTAGAAGCAGATGTAAGTAATATAGAAATGATGCATATAGCTATGGAGCACATGGAGTCAGGAAATCAGTCAGGAGCAGGTGTAAGTAATACAGGGATGGAGTCAGGAAGTTGGTCAAGAGCAGGTGTAAGTCTTATAGAGACAGAGCAGATGGAGTTAGGAAGTCAGTCAGGAGTAGGTGTAAACTATATAGCAATGGAGCACATGGAATCTGGAAGTCAGTCAGGAGCAGGAGTAAGTGATACAGATATGGAGCACATGGAGTCTGGAAGTCAGTCTGAAGCAGGTATAAGTACTACAGAGACTGAACACATGGAGTCAGGAAACACTAAGTCAGGAAGTCAATCAGGAACAGGGATAAGCAATGAAGTAATTGGGACAGCTGAGTCAGGAAGTAAGTCAGGAACCAGTCTAAGTAACCTTGAGATGGAGCAAAAAGACTCATATAATGAAAGAGAGAAAGAAGCAGTAGATTGGAAGAGCATACCACATCCAACAAACTGTGTAGGTAAGTATGTGATCGTGAAATATGGAAAACATGCATACCCTGGCATTGTAGAGGATGCAGGTGAAAATGAT
Organism: Anodontia alba; assembly: GCA_964016985.1. Taxonomy (NCBI): domain Eukaryota; kingdom Metazoa; phylum Mollusca; class Bivalvia; order Lucinida; family Lucinidae; genus Anodontia; species Anodontia alba. The sequence continues at coordinate 78,110,268 of OZ024828.1, forward strand.
GTTTATGTCCAGTGCATGCATGGTGTTGGTAGAAAACAGTGTAACATTTTCTACTGGCCTAAGAAAATTATTGACCGATGCTGGTATGATTTTGAAGATATATTAGCTGTCATTCCTGTACCAACAAGAATACCAGGTTCATATTCTCATTTTAAAGTAAATGATAGTATCTGGAATTCTGTCACTGAGGAGGTAGCGAAAAAATAATGATTCTTGGTCTAAAGTTTAAAGATAATCTTCTGAAGTATATAAATTCTGAAGGATGCTGCAGAATTGGGTTTCATTTAAAGTTCACTTATATTTCTTCATAGTTTAAAATCTTACGTTAGATTTAGTGATTCATAAAAGCACTGGTCAATTTTGTTATTACTTCATAGAACTCTAACCTGTGTGAGTAATAGTATGACAAGATTTATCTTGAGTGGCTAAAGAAATGTGTGCGCTTTATTAGTACTAGTAGTAAACAAAATAAGCCGATGAAATCTTTGAGAAACAATACTATCCAGTGTTTATGTGAGGTCATAGATTCTTAAGTAGTTTTCAATTTACGTAGTTTCCCGACATAATGTTTTGAGAAATTTGAAATTTGTTGTCCCATGAACAGATTGCCTCAATCAATGCCTTCACTATTATAGACTGTCTGCACCGTAACAGTTCAGTGTTGAACCAGACTTCTTAGTCCATGCAAGTCACAAAATAAGTAGCACTTTCCCATCTAAATTAACATATTTTATTTGTACCATTGTTTTGTTTTTATATAGCTGTGTACTTGAGAGTACTATTTCTACAGCATAAATTCAAGAAATGTCTCCACCATAACAATTTATGTACACACCATAACAAAACTGTCTTTACCGTAACAGCTCTTTTTTCGTATTTTAAGTATCAAATTTAAATTGTGTGTATTTATATTCTTAGACAGATTTATTTCTGGCTCATTTTGCTATAACTTCCATAGAAGTTTGAACTGTGTGAGTAATATTATGACATGATTTGTCCTAAGTATTTGTGGATATGTGTGCCCTTTATTGGTACTGCTACTAAACATCTAAAAGCTGATGAAAGTTTTCAGAAACAGTGCTAGCACATCTTTATGTGAGATCATAATGTGTTTACTAGTTTTCCAACTTCAATATTTAGAGAAATTTAAAATATATAATACCATGAACAGTATGCATCAGTTAATGTCTTTACCATAACATCCTGTCCACACCATAACAGTTCAAACAAATGAACCAGATTAGCTGTTAAATTCCAACACCACAAAATGTTGAGCTTGCATGTAGAAATTTAATGAAGACGATAGTGTTATATTACACAATTGCTTTGTTTTCAATTGTGTGCTTAAGTAATATTTTTACAGCATAAATTCAAGAAATGTCTGAACCATAACAGTTTATGTCCTTACCATAACAAAATTGTCAATACCATAACAACTGTTTTTTTTTATGTTTTTACAAAAACAGGTTTAATTTTTGTGACCCTAATTTTTTGCAAATGTTTATCTCTGAAATGGCTTCTTTATATATCAGAACAAATGATCAAAGTTGCACAAGTATTTTGTGAATGTTGCAACCATTTTTCTGCCACAGATGTTAAAATACAAAAATGTAACGAGTTATGAAGAATTCCTGGCTTATAAAAACTTTTTCTTATGGTGATTTTTGTGATATATAGAAATTAAATGTTGATTATCTTATACATTGGAAAGGAAAACTTTCTTTCATTAAATATTCATATCAGCCTGTCTTAAAACTCTGTTATGGTAAGGACATGTTTTCAACCCTATACATGTTCTAAAGAGAATATATTCATGATACTTTGGAGATAAGCGTAACGTTAGCTTGAATTATAAACTTCGGATGTTGTTTGAGTATTCAAGGAAATAAATTTCAAATTTCCACAGACTTGTGTTCTTAGTTTTTCTGTTCCTTAAATTTTGACCAAATTTGATAATGGCTCATACATGGTATATATTTCCATTTAATCCCAATCAAATTGAGGCATGCTGGGATAAGACTACCTATCAGCTGGGCACCAGAAAAACCAACAATGTGGCACATGCACAGAGAAAACTTGGATCAGTCTCTTGATCTAGACAGTTTGATCATTCCCTGATTCATAACAATATACCAATCATGAGAAATCCCTAGTGTGATCAGTAAATCTTCTGATCAGAATGCATGAAAGGACAGGTTATAGATCTAGATATAAAGAATTTTTTGGTTTGTTGTTTTTTCCTACTGAAAATACTGATACTTGTCTTATTTTTCCACAGCAGTGTATGTTGTAGTAACTTAGTAGCATCACCATGGTTCCAATGAGTACCACAACATATGTTTTAACTGAGAAATAAAAGATTCCTTGTATCTAATGCTATGCTTTGCTGTATACACCTACCACACGGTTGGTTTTGCTGTAGCTTAGCTTACATGGAGGGAGGGAGGGAATGAAGGAGGGAGGGATGAAGGGAACGAGGGATGGATGACGGAAAAAGAAATGATCACAACAGCTGATCCAGAGCTTGGCTGTTAACATACAATTATGCGAATCAGTACACAAGCCAGAAAAGCTTGCATATTCCGGAGTATATGTTTTCTAGTTTCCACTGCAAATGTTACAGTATCTAATGCTTCCGGGCCCTGATCACAATCTTCATGCTGACATCGGCCTGTGCCTTTTAAATATAAGTAAACCTTTAAAGAGCTAAACAAAGTTGTAGCAGATGATATTCTAATTTTTTTAGACAAATGATTCAAATGAAATGTCAAGTCTTATTTTCTCTGAAAATATATATATAAAAAAAAAAACAAACAAACAAAAAATGTGAAATGATAATACCCCACCACTACTGTGTGGTGGGCAGATAACTCTGTCAATTCCAAACCAGATATTTGCAATATAAAAATAATGCACATACCAAACTTGTTGAAAACCCATTGATATTTACTTGAATTATTGTTCAGAAATGTGGCAGGCAGGGGGCAGATAACTCTATCAAAAATTGACAAAATTTGCCCATTAGCAATCCCAAACCAACTCCCAAACTTTTTCGTGCTCAACTCAGCTGAGCAAGAAACTTATCCTGCTAATAAATCTCAAAACCTCTGTAATATATCATTAACAGGACATAATAACATCAAAATATGAATCTCTGAAACAAAAACATACCATATCAAACTGATAATTTTTTGGCATCATCCAGAGAGACAAAATACAAGCAATCATAACTAATGATACTGCACATTTTCATTCCGCATGAAAATGCCCTTAGATACACGATCATGTTTCAAGGACAGTTCCTGAAGTGCATCAAGTTCCTGAACTCTGATATTTCAAGAGCATTTCAAGAATGTCTCATTTAGACTTCAGAGCCATTTGGTGAGCTTTTCATGTAAGTACCATGAATACATGTTCATGAATGAGTAATGAACTGCCCATATAATTTTTGTCCATGAATAGTTTTTGAATTCATTCAGTCACAGAATAAGAAGAGTTGTCAATGAACAGTTCATGAAAAATTCTAAATATTTCTTGGACAGTTCATGAACTGCATGCTGTTCATGAACTCATTTTAAGGATGTTTCACAAATTTATCCCAATTAGACTTCAAGCATTTTCATGAATTTTTTTTTAAATCTGGATATTCACGAACATTTCTTTTGAACTAAAACAGTTCATTTCAAAGAGGAATTTTCTCTGAAAAATAAGGAAAAAATGTCGTCTGTTGAAACTTTTACCCAGCATGCTTAGCGTTAAAGAATCGGAAGCCTATTACTGTTGGAGCTCATCAATTTTGGTTGGATCACTGTCTTGTTGTGTTAGCATGAATATTTAATAACACTGTCACAACAGAGGATCTTGTACATTGGCGCTACCAGGCTTTCACTGCTAGCAGGCTCCAGGAAAAAAAAATGAGACATTTTAATGCAAATAGGAATGAAATATTTTTTCTTCTTTTCCCGACAAAACAACTAGAGAATGGTAACCATCACTGTGCACATTCTTTTGCCAGAAACTGATGACTTGACTCATTAGAAGTGCCTCAGCAAAGCACTTCTGCACTTCTAATGAGTACCACAGTGAGATGCTTCTAATGGGTACCACAACATATGTTTTAGCGGAGAAATAAGAAAAATATCAATACCTTTTGGTTGAAAAAAACACCTAAGGAAGAGCTATGATCTCTCAATTTATTGTCAGCCATATTCATCTCCCTTAACCCATAAAGTGCTAAGCAAAATTGTAGCAGATGACAGCCTTTTTATTCAAACAGTAAGAAATTATTTTAGACTGTAATTGTGTATAGCTATGAGTCAAATCAAAAAAGAAAAAAAAGACACCTACAAAAAAAAAAGTATAAATCAATATTTACAAATTCATTTTTGGAAATCCTTGGAGAGTCTTTGAGAAGTTAATTAAGCAAAAAAAACAATCCATTACCTAAAATGAGATGGGGAACTTGGAAAAGATTTTAGATGTTTTAGCATTTTAACATCCGTCAACTGGTATTTCTGTTCTTTGAGGAGGCTGATAATGTGATATCCTTACAAAATGCTCTATCTGTGGAAGAGAATACCATATAAGGAGCCGGCCTCGGTGGCTCAGTTGGATGCGCATTTGACTGAAGATCAGGAGGCTGTGGGTTCAACCCCTGCCAGGTCGGCATTTTTTCGTGGGGATTGATCATGAAATATTTTCTGCGGTCATTCTTTCCCTTCCACAGATTCAAGAAGGGCCCACAATATATGTTTTAGTGGAGAAATAAGGAAGATATTTACCTGATGCCCCCTCATATCTAGAGTTATGGAGATTATTTTTAGAAACAAGCATAGCTCCAGATAAGACTCTGTTTTTTTGTTTTTTTTTCAATCAAAAAGTATTGATATCGTCTTTATTTCTTCATGATAAAGTAGGTTGTGGGTATTCATTAGAAGCACCTCATTAAAGCGCTTCAAATGAATACCCATAACTTCTGTTTTTGTAGAGAAATAAGAAAAAAATCCTTTTTATCTGGAGCCATGAACAAGGCCATGTTAACCATCAAACTGTCTCCAAAGCAGACGACATTTATTTTTATTTTTTTAACTTTTCAAAGAAAATAAGTCTTGATATTTCATGTGAATCATCTGCTTGGCAGACTTTTTTTCTTTGAAAAATTAAAAAAAACAAATTTTCAAAATGTCGTCTGCTGCAGTTGTGATTGGCGCTTTCAGGGTTAAGACATTCTTTGCTAATTTTCAAATGAAGCCTTAGCATTCTGGGTAAAAACTTCAGCAGAAGACACTTTGATATACATTTTAAATTTTTGGCAGTAAATATTTTCTGGAAAAAAATAAGTAAAATATCTTCAATTTGTCTTCTGCAGAATTAGTCCAGAAAGTGGTAAAAGGTTAAACATACTGTTACTTAGATTCTTAGATTCCATTACTCTTTACCGGTAATTGATATCTTGCATGTTGGGTTGATGACAAGTTGATGTCTGCTGATTTTTGCCCACCAAGTGCTAATAATTAAACCAGAAAAAAAAAAAAACAAAAAAAAAAACAAAAAAACAAAAAGCAAAGCTCACGTGCAAAAAGGGCATGTCATTTCGGTATATACAGTAGTACTCACATGGGTGGTATTGGCAGATCACCAAAACCCTGAAAATACCCTTCACCCATACCCCCATCCACAAAAAATAATATATTTCAAATGCTTGAATCATGATAAGAACTTTTTACTTTTCTCAAAAATCACCAAAATGCCTGAATACAGCAGATCTGCTGAAAATTCTCACCCCTGGTTTCAAAAAATCCATTGACTACCAGTGACAATTATCTAAATGTAATGGTTAAATAACAAATGATTGGACCCAGATGTTCAAAACTAACAATGTTGTTAGTTAACTTATTGTTAAAACTTTGATCATTAAATATGGCATATACCTAATATTTAAAGCAAAAGCTACTCACATTTTTTCAGCAAAAATATGTGAATTAGATATTGTACTTACTAGAACAGTCTACATTTTGACCACTAACAAGCTTGTTGAGCTAACAATGCTTTGAACAACTTGGCCCTAATCTGGTTTCAGCAGACACTTTGACCTTTTTCTTATTTTTCCAAGAAAACAGACTGAAAATTCATGAAATTTGCAAAAAATGCCAAAAACTATTTCCTGGGAAAAATAAGAAAATATTCACCAATTTGTCATCAGCTGAATTAGCCTATATGTTGGTAAGCTCTGTACAATGGTAGCATGCTTTTGTTTGCGTTGCGGTTTTACAGCCCAGTCAACCCAATGGGGTCATGTCAAGCGTGGTCAGTTTACCTAACCACACGTTTATTGGGCAGGTTTAGTCCTCTAAGTGGTAAACCAGTATTGTGCACATTCTTTAGCCAGAAACTGACAACTGCCCTTCTTGAATCAGCAGAAGGGAGAATGACCATAGAAAATATTTCATGATCAATCTCCACGAAAGAATGTTGCTAACCTCAGCGGGGGTTGAACCCTCGACCTCCTGGTCTCCAGCCTGACGCGCATCCAACTGAGCCACTGAGACCAGCTCAATGGTAGTATGCAGAATAATTTTTTCGTCACTTGTTTATATCGAGCCATAGAATACAGACACCAAATTTCCTTAGGGCCATGGTACACGTGATTATCACTGACCGATGAAATCCAGGTAATTGTTATTCATAGCCGTGCTGCACTGTTTGCTTAAATTACAGGCAGTTTAGGTTAAATGAAACAGTCTTAACCCTTGTCCTGCTGAATAAATTAAGAGGCCACTCCCACTTCTAATTTTCAGCCAATCAGATTACAGGATCCAGACTGGTCAAATACTGAATGGCAAACAGTGCAGATCCAGATCAGTTGGCTTCTACAGAAGCCAACTGATCTGGATCTCCAACTGATCTGGATCTACACAGTTTGCAAAGACAGAGTTTATCCGGGTTCAGCAGGACTAGGGTTAAATTCCCATTTAGGACCTTTTTCCCAGCCTATACCCAGAGACAATCGACCAACCAGTGCTGTCAGTGCTTTAACTGTCATTTTTGTACCAAGTCCCATCTTTTGGGTATTCATTGGAAAAGTTGTTCCATAGCAACAGTGTTTGTTATTCAAGGTGGAGCCCAATTTTCCCTTTTTTGCTGCTTAACCCTTGTCCTGCTGAGCCCGGATATGCCATGTCTTTACAAACAGTGTAGATCCAGATCTGAAGAAGCCAACTGATATGGATCTGCACTGTTTGCCATTAAGTATGTGAATATGTATCAACAACCTGGATCAAGTAATCTGATTGGCTGAAAATTGATAGTAGTCGTGGCATCTTAATTTATTCAGCAGGACAAGGGTTAAGCATTCATCTGAAGGGCACCCATTCATTGCAAGGTGAACAGGGAGAATTTTTCAGTTGTTTTTAGCACAACACTCAAACATTCCTCGAGCTGAGTTGAGCAGAATTTAGTTGAGCTTTAATGGCCCTATCTACAATATTTCAGTCGTGTTAAGCCATCTCTCAGAGAGAGGGAGATAGGAAAGAATATAGGTAAGAAAATGGCCCTAAACCCCGATCCTTCTTCAAGTGAGAAGAACTTTCTTGCCAAAAAAAAAAGCTAGTTTGTTTGTTTGTGTTGAGGTTTTACGGCCCAGTCAACCCAATGGGGTCATGTCGAGCGCGGTCAGTTTACCTAACCACACATTTACTGGGCAGGCTTAGTCCTCTAAGCGGTTAACCAGTATTGTGCACATTCTTTCGCCAGAAACTGACAACTGCCCTTCTTGAATCAGCGGAAGGGAGAGAATGACCTTAGAAAATATTTCATGATCAATCTCCACGAAAGAATGTTGCCGACCTCGGCGGGGCTTGAACCCGCGACCTCCTGGTCTCCAGTCGGACGGCGCATCCAACTGAGCCACCGAGGCCGGCAAAAAAAAAAAAAAAAAAAGCTAGATATGGCAGGACCAACACACTCCAAAATTTCAGCACCATCCTACCACCCATGTCAAATGCTCTAACTGCTCCAATGCAGCAACTCTTTGATATATTTTGAAGAAAAAAAAAAAACTGAACAAATATCATCTTATTTGGAACTGACTATAATAAGTAAGAAACCACCATTTATCAAACGGCATTGCGCAATGGCATTCCTGGCACTGGAGCTACCTTAATAACCCTAACTATTGGGACAGACCGGCTTGAGTAAACAGTGTCCAGATCAGATGCTGCAGAATGTTGCATCTGATCAGTGTCTTCACTGTTTGCCACTAGTCCAGCTATTTTTAGACACAAAGATAGGTAGTCAAATGAACATGTTGAAATTTTAGGATAAATATGGCAGGAGTTGAGCTGTCCCAATATTTAGGGCTAATACAGTATGGGATAAAAACATAAATAATTAAAGTGAGACTGTATGAGACAGATTCCACTGCTGATAGGTGTTGGAAGTTTCTTCTGTTAACACTTACCATGCTAAGAGCAGATTCAGCTGATGAAAATTAGATTATATTTTTTCTTATTTTTCCCAGAAAATAGGATTTGACATTTTATGCAAATTGTCTCCATTGGAGACAATTTGCATAAAATGTCAAATCTTGTTTTCTGGAAAAAAAATAAGAAAAATATTTCAAAATTATGTCTGCTGAAAATTTTACCCAGAGTGCTGAGTGTTAAAGATTAGCTTGTCACAAGTGAGACAGGCTTCTGTACATCTGCCAGTAATTGTTATTTGTGAGGTAGAAAGTTCAGAACAATTTACCAGGTTTTACTGGGTGTTTCATCTATATGGAACCAAACAAGGAAGTCAACTTTTAAAGCAGCATGCTAAATTGTAGCAGATGACATTTTAAAAATAGATACTTTCTTTTTATTTTTCAGAGAAAATAAGTCTCCATATTTTCATATTTCCTGTGAATCATCTGTCAAAAATTGAAATGTCAAGTCTTATTTTCTCAGAAAAAAATTTCAAATGTTGTCTACTGCTGTTGTGACTCGTGCTTTAATGGCTAACCCATTAAGGCCAGGGCCCAGTTGTTCAAAGCTAACAACAACGTTAGTTAACGATTCGTTAAAATTTACATTGAGTAATATGCAAATATGCTGAAATTTTTTGCTGAAAAAATGTGAGTAGCTTTTGCAGCTACTCACATTTTTTCAGCAAAAATATCAGAATATTGTGTATTGTATCTGCTAAAACAGTTAACGAAATGACCCTTAACTAGCTTGTTAAGCTAACGACGCTTTGAACAACCGGGCCTAGAATATCTTCCATGAACTCTTCCACTGTGAATGTCAGATGGTCCAATATTTGTTGAACCTTTACCATTCTCTGGGCTAATTCAGCAGATGACAAACTGATGCTATTTTTCTTATTTTTCCTAGAAAATAGTGTTTTTTACTCTTTATTCAGGTTGTCCCCTGAGGAAAATAAGAAAAATATTTTAAAATGTTGTCTGCTAAAATTTTTATCCAGCGTGCTAAGCTTTAAAGTGTTACAGAAACTGTTCTTAAATTTCCTACACCAACTTTTTATTAATAGAATGGCATATGCAAACAGTGCAGACCCAGGTATATATGTTTACTTTAGGGTAGAACTGTATTCATCCTAATTACCACACTGTGCTCTTAAGTATTTTTTTTCCAAACATCACTAGAAAAACTTGTAGTAAAATATCCTCCTAATACGGGTACACTTTAAAGAAAGATAAGCAGCGAACTTCATGAGGGGCATATTTAATGATATGTACGCAATATTTTTCAAATTTTATAAAAGCATATATTACTGGCACTCATTTGAATTGCCTTGACATAAATGAGTACCAATAATATATGGTTTTATAAAGAAGTAGATACATGGCCTGTAATCTGAAGACTACAAAATTGCTTGACTGTGCGCTTATAAGGGTATTTGCGGTAATTGGATCGAATTCAGTATATAAGGGTAGTTTCCTTTGGGAGCAGTTTGATCAGGGTCTACACTGTTTGCCACTCTACTAAACATTTTGTAAAGCTAACACATACAAATGAAAGCTGATGAGAAAGTATGGAATATTAGAAGTGTTCAAAGTTTTAGGATATTTCTGTATACAGAAAATGTCTTCATACTTTTTGCATACAGGCAAACAGTATGGACCCAGATCAGACTGCTCCTGATCTGGGTCCACACTGTTTGCAAAAATGACTTTTAAAATCACAAGCAGATGACAAAGCAGACAAGTGTTGTGATTGGCCCTAGCCATGCTGAATGAAGTTAGATGCCACATCCATTTCTAATTTTCAGTCAATCAGATTACTTGATCTAGTTTGTTGATACAAATTCACATACTGAATGGCAAACAGTGCAGATCCAGATCAGTTGGCTTCTGAAGAAGTCAACTACTCTGAATCTATCTATATCTCTGGGTTAATATGTTTTTGCTAATTGCTAAATGTCATGGCAAATATTTATTTCATGACAAGCAGTTAGCTCAAGCAGTTTATACACTATTCAGCTACTAATGGGTATACGTTATTTGCCAATGTCCCTTTTTAGGGGACACTGGAAATTTAATGACAGAATATTTGCAGAACACTGTAATTATATTACCAATAAAACAGGATTACAATTTTTATGATTTTTTTTTTTTTTTTTTTTTTTTATTTCTGACCCAGAAGCTTAATTTGAGTTAAGGTTTGATATTTGATTTTGAGTTTTATAGTGCAGTCAACATTTGTATTTTGAACCTGTCAGTTAACCCATTGTAGTTGGGAGACCCCTAAAAGGGTATCTGGCAAACAGTGCAGACCCAGATCAGACGCAGCAGAATGCGGCATCTGATCAGGGTCTTCATTGTTTGCAAATACTTCAGCCATTTTTCTCTTGGAATATCTAAATCTCATAGCCTCACCTACCTAAAACTGAAATTGGACTCTTCCAATATATAGTGTGGGAGAGTTCATTCAGTCTACAATGGGTTAACCTACTCACACTTTTTCAGGGCAGGCTTACTCCTCTGTGGTAATCCAATACTTTGTGCACATACTTCTGGCAGTAACTGACAACTGCCCTTCTTGAATCAGTGGAAAGGCGAGAATGACTGTAGTCAATTTCAGGTTGCCAAGCTTGGATTTGAATTTGTGATCTGCAATCTTTTGTGGCTTTCTGACAACAATCTTTCAATCACAATGCAATGGTGCCTGGATGTGACATGGAGCTCAAGGCTAGCTTTAAGAGTGTTGTCTCACTGAAATATCATGCTCTGGACTCATGACTTGATATTACACCGAATCATATATTTTATTGACACTTGGCAAACCAGTTTTTATTCCTAGTTCTACTTTCTTAACCCTTGTCCTGCTGAACCTGGACATACCCTGCCTTTGCAAACAGTGTAGATCCAGATCAGTTGGCTTCTGAAGAAGCCAACTGATCTGGATCTGCACTGTTTGCCATTAAGTATGTGAATTTATATCAACAAGCTGGATCAAGTAATCTGATTGGCTGAAAATTAGAAGTAGGCGTGGTATCTTATTTTATTCAGCAGGACAAGGGTTAATGCCAAGAGAAAGAGCAGCATAAGTACCATTTTTTAGGTTTTGGTATGAATCGGCCAGGGATCAAACCTACAGCCTCACTGGTACAAAGTGGACACTCTATCAAATGAGCCACTGTGCTGGTATCTGGCTGAAGTTTGATGTTACTGTCAAAATTAACCAATTGTAGACTAAATAGACTCTCCTAGACTATATATTGAAAGAATCCAATTTCAATTTTAGGTACATCCGGCTACGAGATTTACATATTCCTAGAGAAAACTGGCTAAACTATTTGCAAACAGAAGAGACCCTAATCAGAATCCGCATTCTGCGGCATCTGATCTGGGTCTGCACTGTTTGCCAATTACCCTTTAACGGGTCTCCAGATTACAATGGGTTAATTGTGACAGTGTCTGGGTGTTACCATCTCTGATGCCATTTTATAATGCTATACCACAGACACACTGACCAAATACAAATTTGATTGGCATTAGTGCCACCAGCACTAGCTCTTCTTCTTAACTCTTGTTATGCTGAATAAATTAAGATGCCATGCCCACTTCTAATTTTAAGCCAATCAGATCACTTGATTCAGATTGTGCATACAAATCCACATACTTTACGACAAACAGTGCAGATCCAGATCAGTTGGCTTCTGGATCTACACTGTTTGCAAAGGCAGAGCATATCTGGGTTCAGCATGACTAGGGTTAACGCTGAGCACCAAACATGCTAATTTTAGAACCCTAATGTATGACCAGGTGGGGATCCAGTAGCCACTAGATCTGCAGCCTGGTGCTGCCTCCAGATCAAAAGGTGGACGCTCTACACAAATGAGCAACTAGGACCCGTTGTCTGACTGTAGTTTTACCATTACAAATCAGAAATTCTTTTGAGACCTTGCATGTTACCACCAGTGTATTTGCTTTATTTTAGCAGTAGGGGTCTCAGTCTAGATGATGTTTCAAAACAAATGATGAGGTAATTTTGACAATATTCCTATACAAACAAGAGTGTCTGTGAAGAATCCCGCTGCCAGATTGTGTAAACTCTGATAACAAAAGCCGTGACAAGAGAAACAGTACCTCCAAAATCTAACCCCTAGTTAAAGTACTGTAAATGTCCTAAAATTTTGAACATTTTATACTATACTTTTTTTTTATCTGAACTTTGCTTTTTAAGGAGTTGTTTCATAACCCTTCTCTTGCTGAGCACGACATGCCCCGTCTTAGCAAACAGTGTAGATCCAGATCAGTTGGCTTCTGAAGAAGCCAACTGATCTGGATCTGCACTGTCATTAAATATGTGAATTTCTATCAAAAACCCGGATCAAGTAATCTGATTGGCTGGAAGTTAGAAGTGGGCATGGCCTCTTAATTTATTCAGCATGAGAAGGGTTAAATATTTATTGAAATGGCAAACAGTGTAATCCCTTGGAGCAGTCTGATGTGGGTCTGGATTGTTTACATATGCAATTTTGTCAGAAGCTTTGGTGTATGAAATTTTAGGACATTTACCATACTTTGGAATGGCATTTTTTTTTTATTTTTGTTGCTTTAAAGATAAATGATCACAGCTCAAAGGCATTTTTTAAACAATTTCACTTTTACCTTGTTAATTATGTTAAAAAAATTGTCAAAGTGTAAAGATGTCCAATGACCCAACAGAGAAAAATGAGAAATGTGCAAAAATATTTTGAAACACTTTGTTCTTCATTGTGATTTCCATTTTAATCCTGTACTGTACCTATTTACCATTGACCATGTCTAGACATTGGTGAGTGCAACATTTCAGTGGAATAAAAAATAATCATTTTATTGTTCAATTTCAGCTGGATTTGTATAGAAATATACAGCAAACTTCATCACACATCCAACTTGCTATTTTTTCATCATTTTGTTCACAAATGAGATTATTATCCCTGATCCTGCTGAACCTGGATATGCCCTGCCTTTGCAAGCGTAGATTCAGATCAGTTGGCTTCTGCAGAAGCCAACTGATCTGGATCTGCACCGTTTGTCATTAATTTTTCGTAATTTGTATCAACAACCTGAATCAAGTAATCTGATTGGCTGAAAATTAGAAGTGGGTGTGGCATCCTAATTTATTCGGCATAACAACAGTTAGTAACCCTGAGTAATCAAATTAATGTCATCTATAAAGATACCACTATAGCAATATACTGTTGTAAATGGATTTATTTTTTTTGTTTATCAAATTTTTTTTCACAAAATTTCATTTTTTCCTATTGGATCTTTAAACATCATATAGCACTAGATAAAGCATTTTTTACAACCAAAAACAACTAATAATTTTCTTATTTCTCCATGAAAACACATGTTGTGGGTACTCATTAGAAGCGCCTGGTTGAGGTTCTTCTGATGAGTACCAAAGAAATAAGAATATAATTTTCAGGACACCCTTCTAGATACTCCAGCTACGGTAAATGTCCTTAAAATTTGTACACTTTATTCCAGAATTTTTTGGCTATATTTTGCTTTTTATGCATAAGTTTCTTAAAATAGTAGAATGGCAAACAGTAAAGACCCTGATCAGACTGTTCCTGAAGGAGCAGTCTGATCTGGATCTGCACTGTTTGCATATGTGGCCACTTAGTCAGACACTTTGGTGTATGAAACTTTTGGACATTTACCCTATATCTTGACATTTTGTTATATTTTTTCTGTGATATACATGTATGCAGAAACAGAGAAACAGTTCAAGAAAATGCAGTTCCAAATTAATTTGACTGGAGATACACCTATAAAAGTCTCCTGGGACCAGCCTATCCATCTGTTCTGCATGTTAAGGCCTTCACTGTTCACACTCCTAATATTTGGAATGTACAGAACAGAAAAACTATATGATTAAAAGTGAAAGAAATGACCAGATTCTATGGGTGTTGCTTGCTTTTTTTCTGCTATGGAAAACTGTGACAATTCTTGAGTTGACAAGGAGGAGTACTTGATAATAATTATGGAAGAATTTTCTCTAGTTCTCCATAGAAATATAAATTGTGTGTACTCATAAGAAACGCCTTGGCGAGGTACTTCTAATGAGTACCCACAACATGTTTTTATGGAGAAATAAAAATTATCCCAGAATTATCACTAAATACTCCACTGCAGTCTGAATACCAGTAGCAGGACTTCCTTTTAGCAGAACAATTAGATTTCCAGACAAAAACATACATTTTCAGGGGTCATCCTGGAGCTTTCAGAGAGGGAGAAGTTTTGCGACAATTTCAGGAAGAAGTTTTGGTCCAAATTTTGGATTTCCCTATATATTCTATACATTTTCACTTCTCCCTCAGCTCTAGATAGGGAGAAGTCAGTCAGCTTAGGGAGACTTTTTCTACCAAATCGCCCTCTAGGATGACCCCTGCATTTTGGAATACCATTAGAACCATCTCATTGGGAAAAAAAGTATCATGTTAAACATGAATATTGGAACAGAGAGGCCACAGCAAACAATGTAGACCCAGATGATACTGCTGATCAGTCTGACATTTGATCAGGGTCTATACTGTTTGCTATTCAACCAGCATAAACAGATAGTAAATTGGCTTTGTTCAAATTTTAAGACAAGCATAGTAAGGAATTCAGGTGCCCCGAACTTTAACACTTCGCAATGCTGGGTAAAAATTTCAGCAGGTGACATTTTGGAATATTTATTTTATTTTTTTCCTAGAAAATAGGATTCGTCAGGAGACAATTTGCATGAAATGTCCGATCCTATTTTCTATGAAAAATATGAAAAGTTTCATCAGCTTTTGACGTCTGCAGCATGGTAAGTGGGTGTATAGACTAAGGGGAGTAAGTCAAGGTAAAATCAGCTCCAGCTACTATCAAGATTTGCTTCCCTTGTGCACCAAACTACAGAATGAGCATGCAAAATAACTTTTGCAAATGTACACTCTGTACATGATCAACACTGCATAATAAATTTTAGTACCACTGAAAATTCAGTCATTCAGAATCAGTGGAACAAACCGTATGGCATTATAAAGAAAAACAATCATAATCTTATAATGCCCATCATTCCTCATGGCTCAAGTGAAGTTACTTCTCAGGCTGGGAATAAGACTCATGACCCATGTCAAATAAAATGTACATATGGTTTATGTTCTATAGCAAACATATCATACAGTGCATGTTTAATACACTGATCATTTCTGCTTTGCAAAAGCTACTCATAACTTCATTAATCATAGCTCAAGACAAGATAAATTATCTAACTAAAACATGTTAATCCTTGTCCTGCTGAACCCGGATATGCCCTGCTTTGCAAACAGGGTAGATCCAGATCAGTTGGCTTCTAAGAAGCCAAATGATCTGGATCTGCACTGTTTGCCATTCAGTATGTGAATTAATATCAACAATCTGGATCAAGTAATCTGACTGGCTGAAAATTTGAAGTGGGCATGGCATCTTTATTCAGCCTGGCAAAGTTTAATTTTTTTCTCATTTCTCCTGGAAAATACATGTTGTGATATATGTTGTAGTTACTCATTAAAAGTGCTTTGGCAAGCCCTTCTAATGAGTACCGAAAACATGTTTTTGTGCAGAAATATGAAAAAGGTGTCATGAATATTTGCTTTATATGGAGAGTTATGTCATAAAGTACAGCTCATTTTTTTTAATCCACTGATATTTTTTGCTGCGCAAAAGCTTCTCACAATAATTATTGTTGTTTTAAATAATATCATTAAGCTAGCAATGCTTTGACACAAATGGATAAAAATATTTATCAAAGACTGCAAACAATTTTCAATTCTTCAATTAAACACATTTATCCTAAGTATTCAGATATTTGAATGCCTCACCATACTTGTTTTAACATTTAAATGTCAAGTTTACTTCCTGGTGACATGAAGACAGAAAATTACCAAGATCAGGGCCCAGTTGTTCAAAACTTAACTAGGTTTTTAGCTAACCTGACATTAAAATTTCTATCCTGAAACATATGGCAAATACATTCATATTTTTTACTGAAAAAAGTTACATTTTTGCAGCAAAAATATTAACGTATTTGAAAATATCTTAGCTACAACAATTAATGAGTTTGTCATTAACAATGGGGGGGGCGGTCGGGTGGTGCGATGGTGTCGTGTAGCTTTCGTCACCGGGGCGTCCAACTGATATTGGCTTACAATTGGACAAGGCCTGGTATCCTTGTAACAGGTAAGGTTAGAGGGGGGGATATTTTTATTTCTTCTGTTTCTTCACTTTCATTCCTGTTCCTCTTTCTTCCCTGCCCCTCTCTTTCATTTCTTCTACTATCTCTTTTCTCCCTTTCTCTGGGAGACGACACAAAATGACCCACAAGGGTTGACGTGTCGTTAAACCCCAACACAATCAATCATCATTAACAAGCTCATTTAGCTACCAATGCTTTGAACAACTGGGCCAAGTTTTTTCTCCAAAACATATCTTATCTCTACTGCCCTAGAGGTAGTAAGTAGTTTCACTTACCTTTTGTAGATAAACAAGGACCCTTCTATAGAAGTCTTCTCCTAAAAAGATAGAAACAGACATACACTGTATGAAACTTCAATGATTACTTTACAATTTTGTGATTACGAGTCAGTATATAGGACTCATAGAATTCTAATCCAGTGAGTCCTGATATAAAATTATGAATTCTGAGCATTGTTTTTTACAGAAACTTTGTAATTTTGATGAGTCCTGTGTCTCACACCTCTGAAAATTGTGAGACATTTGAGGAAACACATTGGAAATATGTTGCAGGACTCACAGGTAACTGAAACCCTGAGACATAACCCATTGTAGACTGAATGAATTCACCCACACTATATACTGGAAGAGTCCAATTTCAATTTTAGGTAGGGTAGTTTAGGCTATGATATTTAGATATTCATACAGAAAAATGGTTAAATTATTTGCAAACAGTGAAGACCCTGATCAGATGCCGCATTCTGCAGCATCTGATCTGGGTCTGCACTGTTTGCCAGTTACTCTTTTAGGGGTCTCCCAACTACAATGGACTAATGTATACTAAGTATCCGAAGAGGCTTGTAATAAAATTTAAACATGTTCATTTTACATCTTATTTGATGTGTCTTCTTTTTATTCTGCACAACTCAAAATGTAATCAAAGTTTGTACAAGTAAGAGTTAATTCCCTTAGACTATGGATATGAAGATACTGTAACAACCCTTAGTATTCTGACAGGCCTGAACACATTGTAGATCCAGGTCAGATGCCGCCTTTTCAGGATGTACACTGTTTGCAACTCGTCCAGCAGTATTTAAACACATCATAGTATAGCTTTATACAAATTTCAGGACGTTTGGTAAGGCGTTAAAATGTCCCAATTTTTTAGGCAAAATAAGGTGGCAGATTAGCTGTCTGCTGCTCTGGCATTATACTGTCTTCTCTTTGAAGATAAACGCTTTCTTTTCTATTTTGGATCACTATGCCCATGGGTGTCTATGCCCATGGGTGTAGACAATCTTAGAATTTGCAGTTGCTCTGGAAGCACTTCCTGAAATGTCATGGACTGCTCAACATTGTGTTATAACCAAGTATCAGCTTTAATTATCTGCCATGAAACCTAAAATCTATACTCATGACTGTGTTGTGATTACTCATTGGAAGTGCCTCACCAAGAACCTTCTAATGAGTACCCACAACTGCTTTCATGGAGAAATAAGAAAAATACGTAAATGATACTCCCTCTTATCTGGAGCTATGGAGCTAACCCATTTTATACTGAATAAACTCACCCACACTATACATTGGAAGAGTCCAATTTCAATTTTATGTCTGGCTATGAGATTTAGATATTCCAAGAGAAAAATGGCTAAACTATTTGCAAATAGTGGAGACCCTGATCAGATGCCGCATTTTGCAGCGTCTGATCCCTTTTAAGGGTCTCCAGATCACAATGGGCTAAATGAGTACCAACACTATGTTTTCATGGAGAAAAAAGAAAAAAAATTTATGAATGATACTCCCTCTTACCTGGAGCTATTGAATTACCGTATTCCACCTAATTACCGCACTGTGCACTTAGCTTTTTCAAAAGCACTGGTAGTAAAATATCCACCTAATACCGGCACACTTTAAAGAAAGTTCAACAGAGGACTTCATAAGAAGTGTATTAAATGATGCTTATGTGATATTATTTTCTTTTTTCTTTATAGAAGCATATGTTGTGGGTACTCGTTTGAATTGCCTCGACTTGTCGAGGCAATTCAAATGAGTACTCACAACATATGATTTTTTTTATAAAGAACTAGATAAAAGTACACTGGTTGTAATCTTTTAGATTACCAAATTGCTTGACTGAGCGCTCATAGGAGCATGTGCGGTAATTAGGTCGAATATGGTAACTGTTGGAATACTTATACTGGTAGTCAATATGGTATTGCTTTTAAATTCTCTGGAGCTGTGCAAGCTTTCAGTTTGCATCTTGGATTCCACGGACAATGCTCTTACCCACATATGTATTAACGATAGTTTGCTTTTTTAAGCTATTTTTAGTAAACTGACTTCTTGAGAAGCTGTGAAATCAAGATAACAGCTGAGGCCTACAAGAACAGATACAGCTATTTATGAATTTTCAGTTTGTACCATCTTTTTTTTTTTTTCAGCTTAAACCTAATCATAGCTCCAGATAGGAGTTTTCACAGAATATTTTTCTTATTTCTCCATAAAAATGTATGTTGTGGGTACTCAGTGAGGCGCTTCTAATGAGTACTTTAATTAGAACTTTAAATAGTACTTTTCTGTTTGTTATTGGGCTTTATCTGGGGCTGTGCTAATGAATTTAAATATTAGCAAAGAACATTTTATAAAATATTTTCATTTTTCCTTGAAGATATGGTTTGATGTTTCATTTTTTTTGGTCTCCTCTGAAGAAGTTTTGAATGGAACATTTAGCTCTATTTTCTGGAAATAATCTGAGTAATAGCATTCACTCATTTCATTTCTGCTCATTTTGTATAGAGACCAATAATAGTTGAGCATTATCTGCAGATGCCATGCAACATTCTTCTGGTAATGCCATCTCAACTTGGACAGTGATTTGACTGTTGTAAAAAGGTCAAAGGTCATCATTAGAATAAATTAAGTAGACCTTGCATCCCCAATGCCATATACCAAGATTCAGCCTTAAAGATTTCTTGGTCCTGGAGAAGATTTTTAAGCATTTTTTTCACTGGATGAGCTATTGGGATCACTCCCCATTCATCAGCCATCTGTCCGTTCACACCTTTGAACAACTTCTCTGAAACCACTGCCAAATTTCTTCTAACTTCATGTGGACCCTCCTGTTAAAGGGGGATTGAAATTTCGTACAAATGGTCATGGTCCGTTAATTAATGGTCATGGTCTGTTAATTAAGATGGCTGTCATACCTATATATGGTAAAAACCCTTCAAACTCTTCTTCTCCTAAACCGAGAAAGTTTGAGGTTGAATCTTGGTATATAGCATCGGGGACTCAAGGTCTATCAAGTTTGTTCAAATGATGATCGTAGGTTGACCTTTTATGGCAAGGTCAAATTTGTGTCCCTATAGATTTGTATGGGGAAACTGTTGAAAACTCATTTTCTCAAAATGTATTAAAGACTAATGGCTGAAACTTACCATGTAAAATTAAAGTGGAAAAACTTTTTAGCTACAATCAAAATTTTGTTAGGGAGTTATCAACCCTTGCCTTTGGGCTACATACATGTATAAAATCAAGTATTCTTTATTTGTCTTCTCCTCTGAAACCACTGGACCAATGTTCACCAGATTTCACATTGGGCCTTCAGTCGAAGGGGTACTGACAGTTTGTTCTAATAAATAAGATGGCCACCATGCCCATATATGGTAAACACACTTAAAATCTTCTTCTTCAGAAGCAAGAAAGCTTTGAGACTGAAGCTTGGTATATAGCATAGGGGTTCCATACATTTGTATGGGAAAGATGTTGAAAAATCATTTTCTCAAAATGTATTAGATACTTACTACTTTAACCCTTAATGCGCCAAGAAAACCTGCATCTGAAAATGTCGTCTGTTTATGTCGTCTGCTGAATATTCTTGCAAACTTTTCAAACCTATTTTTGCATACAGGCAAACAGTGTGGACCCAGATCAGACTGCTCCTAAAGGAGCAGTCTGATCTGGGTTCACACTGTTTGCAGAAGTGATTTTTAAAGTAACCAGCAGAAGACAAAGCAGACGACAATAGTTGTGATTGGCGCTTTAAGGGTTAATCATACATTGTAATTTGCAGTCATTAGTCTTGAATACATTTTACGCTTCATGCTAATGTTGCTAATAGCATGACGGATGAACGGCAGAAAAATAATGTTGCTCTCGCACACCCTTACAATGAGGGGAAGTCATATAGTAAGTTTATTTTATTCCTCCCAGTGGTTTAGGAGATAGCATGATGGACAGACAGACGGATGGATGGAAAAATAATGTTGCTCTCGCACCAGGGCTCTGGAAATTTTGAAATCTGAATCGGTCCAGCCGATGACGATGACATCATCAATGAGCCCATTTCCAAAAAAAAAAAATATATATATATATATGTATATATCACCTGTCATGAAATCTAATGACAACTGGCAGTCCTATCGGAAGTCCGGTTATAACGAGCATGATCGAAGCTGGCGTCATCAATAAATAGTCAGGTATGTAAAATGAAAGAAAAAAAAAAAAAAAAAAAAAAAAAAAAAAAAAAACGGTTTTGTTATTTCCACCTCCGCAGGGTTTTCCTAAACTATTTATAAACAACTGATTCCCGTCTTGTATAAGCGCGAAGACGGCGGGAAACAGGAGAGAAGGAACGGAACGACTTTCATGGACCTAACTAGGTCTAATAAAAAAGGCCTGCGCCACGGGCGGTTTTGCAGTTTTCAGTGTTTCAAGATTTGATCAGACTGCTTAAATTTTAAGCACTGACCAATCTTGTCTAGCGCAAGTGGTGCATTACTTATTTTTACCGTAAAATCTACCTTGAATTATACTCGCGTGTTACGGCAATCAACAACAACAACAAAAAAAAAGAAGCAATCAATAATACCCAGATCAGACGCCGTTGTATGCGACATCTGATCAGGACGTATACGGTTTGGGAATTCATTTATCAAATCTAGGACCGACAAACCGTGTTGATCAAAACAAAAAAGAAGAGGGAGAAAACGTGTGCGTTCAAGCGGTGCATTCTTTTATCCCTCTCAGTAAAGCGACCTTTGATCTTTTGGACACGCCGACTGCACCTGGATGTTTTGCAGTCTCAGTGTATTCACACGTGTCACACAAACGGATTGATTATCAGACTACCGTTACGGATGATTCGTGTTAATCGCTTGTTTACCGCACAAAGGTCAGTGAAGTGTTGATTTTTTGACAATGTTTGGATAATGACGTAATTAATTTGTGCTGCGGGTAGGTTGCCGTTATTCAGCTGTCTCTCCAATATACATGTCAAATGACCGTTTAGAGCCTTTTAACTACCATAATATCCCATTTAAAAGGTGCGCGGACGTTGTCAGTTTGGAAAGACTTGACCGTTTGTGATTTTTTAGACATCATTGATTCGTGAAAATTGGTTGGTTTGGGAAAAATGGGGTTCAAGGCATAAACCTGTTGGACCGATTAATTAGCGTTTTAGGGTGTTTGAAATCGGTCCAGAATTCTTAATTTCGGTCCAGACCGGCTATTTTTCCGGTTTTCCCGAGCCCTGTCTCGCACATCCTTACCACAATGGGAAGTCATGCAGCAAGTTAGTTAAATTACACCCAGTGGTTTAGGAGGAGATAGCGTGACGGACAGGCAGACGGACATAGGAGTTCACAATTCCCCATCGCTAAAGCGTGGGGATAAAAAGGAAAACTTTATCCATCTGCTAATTCTCTGCTGCTGGTTAATGGTTAACCTGATGCTGATGATAATGTATTCATAGGTCCAGATAAGGCATTTTTTTCAAGCAAAAAGTATTGATATATTTTTCTTATTTCTCCATGAAAATACATGCTGTGGCCTTCTAAAGAGTACCCACAATAAATGTTTTTTTTAATGGAGAAATAGGAAGATAACATCTGGATGAAAAATTTTATCTGGACATTCCCTCTTATCTGGGCTTGTGATGTATTTACCAGTAAATCCCATAAAACCTAACATAAAACTGACTTTAATAGTCTTTCAAGCACAGTAAAAATGATAAATCAAGAATTTTTAATGAATTATACAAAAAAAAAATATAAAAAAGAATTTACAACCACCAAGTGAAACAAGAAGGCCAAGATGGCCCTGTATCGCTCACCTGATTACCAGACAGGTAATTACCAGTCAAACGGCCTTTCAGTTCACCAGAAAAAGTTCTATATTGATTTTAAAGGTGGCAGCCAGCTTGGATTTCCAATCAGAACAATTTTAGCTACTTTTGATCTACAAGTCACCTCGATACTTCCAATGAAATTTGAGTCAATTGCCCTTTTTGGTTCAGGAGAAAAAGTTCAAAATAGATTTTCAGCATGACTGCAAGGGCGACCATCTTGGATTTTCGATCAGAATGACTTTAGCCATTTTTGATCTACAAGTCACCCCTATACTTCCTTTCAAGTCAATGGGCCTTTCTATTCAGGAGAAGAAGTTCAAAATAGATTTTTATGACGGCAAATGTGGTGGCCATCTTGTATTTCCAATCAGAACAATTTTAGCTATTTTTGATCTACAAGTCACCTCGATGATTCTTACCAAGTTTCAAGTCAATTGGCCTTTTGGTTCAGAAGAAGCGAAAAATAAATTTTCAAGATGGCTGCCATGACGGTCATCTTGGATTTCCGGTAGGAACAATTTTAGCTATTTTTGATCTACCAGTCATGCTTCCTGACAAGTTTCGAGTCAATTGGCCTTTCGGTTCAGGAGAAGAAGCAAAAAATAGATTTTCAAGATGGCTGCCATGGCGGTCATCTTGGATTTCCCATCGGAACAATTTTAGCTATTTTTGATCTACCAGTCACCCCTATGCTTCCTAACAAGTTTTGAGTCAATTGGTCTTTTGGTTCAGGAGAAGAAGTGAAAAATAGATTTTCAAGATGGCCCCATAGCGACCATCTTGGATTTCCCATAGGAACTATTTTACTTTTTTTTTATCTACAAGTCACCCTGATGCTTCCCACCAAAAAGTCAACTGGCCTTTCGGTTCAGGAGAAGAAGTGAAAAATAGATTTTCAAGATGGCAGCCATGGTGTATATAGGATTTCCGATAGAAACTATTTTAGCTATTTTTGACCTAAAAGTCACCCTGATACTTCCTACCATGTTTCGTCCTTTAGCCTTTCAGTTCAGGAGAAGAAGTGAAAAATAGATTTTCAAGATGGTCGCCATTGCCGCCATCTTGGATTTTTGATCAGAACAATTTTAGCTATTTTTGATCTGCAAGTCACCCAGATGCTTCCTACCAAGTTTCGAGTCAACTGGCCTTTCGGTTCAGGGAAAAATAGATTTTCAAGATTGCGGCATGGTTGCCATCTTGGATTTCCAATACTAACAATTTACATTTATAAGTTTCGAGTCAGTTGGCCTTTCGGTTTAGGAGAAGTGAAAAATACATTTTCAAGATGGCGGCCATGGCGTATATTGGATTTCCTATATGAACTATTTTAGCTATTTTTGACGTACAAGTCATCCTGATACTTCCTATCATGGTTCAAGTCCATTAGCCTTTCGGTTCAGAAGAAGCAAAAACTAGATTTTCAAGATGGCTGCCATGGCAGTCATCTTGGATTTCTGACTGGAACAATTTTAGCTATTTTTGATCTTCAAGTCATCCCGATGCTTCCTACCAAGTTTCTAGTCAATTGGCCTTTCGGTTCAGGAAAACAAGCGAAAAATAGATTTTCAAGATCGCTGCCATGGCGGCTATCTTGGGTTTCCTATTGGAATGATTTTAGCTATTTTTGATCTACAAGTCACCCCAATGCTTCCTACCAAGTTTCGAGTCAATTCGCCTTTCAGTTAAGGAGAAGACGGAAAAAATAGATTTTCAAGATGGCCGCCATGTTAGCCATCTTGGATTTCTGATCCTAACTATTTTAGCTTTTTTGGATCTACAACTCACCCTGATGCTTCCTTCCAAATTTAGAGTCAATTCGCCTTTCGGTTCAGGAGAAGAAGCAAAACATAGATTTTCAAGATGGCTCCCATGGCGGCCATCTTGGATTTTCAATCGGAACAATTTAAGCTATTTTTAATCTACAAGTTGTCCCAGTGCTTCCTACCAAGTTTTGAGTCATTTGGCCTTTCAGTTCAGGAGAAGAAGCCAAAAACAGATTTTCAAGATGGTCTCCATCTTGGAATTCTGATCGGAACCATTTTAGCTTTTTTTTATCTACAAGTCACCCCGATGTTTCTTACCAAGTTTCGAGTCAATTGGCCATTCGGTTCAAGACAAGAAGCGAAAACTAGATTGTCAAGATAGCCGCCATGGCAGCCATCTTGGATTTCCAATCAGAAGGATTTTAGCTGTTTGTGTTCTACAAGTCACCCAGATGTTTCCAACCAAGTTTCGAGTCAACTGGCCTTTCAGTTAAGGAGAAAAAGTGAAAATAGATTTTCAAGATGGCCGCCTTGGAGTTCTGATTAGAACAATTTTAGATATTTTTGATCTACAAGTCACCTGGATGCTTCCTACCAAGTTTCGAGCCAAATGGTCCAGGGGTGTAGGAGGAGTAGGCTCTTAAATCAATTGTTGACGCTGCATGCCCCACAATGGACATTGACTGACCACAATGGTGAGCTAAAAAAATTACAAGGTACAAGAAAATGACAACTGTAAAAAAAAAAAAAAAAAAAAAAAAAAAAAAAAATGCAGTCCCCAACCTGTGATCACCTTGAAATCAAGATGGTCATCTAAACCTGATCAACTCTAAGGCATGCCCCAATGAGATACAGCCAGGCAAGTTTGGTAAACCGTCCACTGGTCTGGGAGGTATGTTATATAGACAAGAAATGGTCACACCAACCCCAGGGATGATGTTAAACATTATTCACAAAGAAACCAATATATGCAAGGGCTGAAATAAGATGAAGCCCACTTGCCCCCAGCAAGAGGCAACCTAATTTAAAAAGTTTTTTTACCCCATGGAAAGTTAAGATTTTCGGTCAAAGCCAAAGGGTTATCAAGTTTTTCATTCTGCTTTTTAATACCTAACATGCTGGGTAAAAATTTCAGCAGGCCACATTTTGAAATATTTTTTCTTATTTTTCCCAGAAAATGAGATTTGGCATTTCATGCAAACTGTCTCCGAGTTATTCTAGCATTCTTTTATGGGATGGGAATTTGTTTTTAACAAGTGAATGGTGGGGCTATACAAAACAACAAGAACAATGGCAGAAAGTCTACCTTGTGTAGTATCCAGTCCCTTAGCTCTTTAACCCATTGTAGACTAAATACTCACCCATACTATATATTGGAAGATTCTCATTTCAATTTTAGGTATGTCAGACTATGTGATATAGATATTCCTAGAGAAACATGACTGAACTACTTGTAGTTGCAATCAGTGGAGACCCTGATCAGATGCCATGTTCTGTGGCATCTGATCTGGGTCTGCACTATTTGCCAATTATCCTTTTAAGGGTCTCCAGACTATAATGGGTTAAAGAGCTAATCACAGCTGCAGCAGACAACATTTTGATTTTTTGTATGCAATTTTCAGAGAAAATTAGGCTAGACATTTCATATGAATCATATATCTAGCAGACTGACTTTCTCTGAAACAACAATCAAACAAAATTAAGAAATCTGTCTGCTAGAATTTTGATCATCACTCTAGGATTTAATTTCAAGATTTATACTGGTATGTGTCTGCTTTGTGGAAGATATATAGCAGTTCACTCTTGTCCTGCTGAACCTGGATATATCCTGCCTTTGCAAACAGAGTAGATCCAGATCAGTTGGCTTCTGAAGAAGCCAACTGATCTGGATAGATCTGCACTGTTTGGCATTAAGTATGTGAATTTATATCAACAATCTGAATCAAGTAATCTGACTGGCTGAAAATTAGTAGTGGGTGTGGCACCTTAATTTATTCAGCAGGACTACCCTAAACCTGGCATGTCATAAAGGCCAGAAATTGAACTGGAGACCAGCATACATAGCTTCAGATAAGATGCCTTTTTCAACTGGAAAATATGATAGTTTTCTTACTTCTCCATGAAAACATGTTGTGTGTAAGCTCTAGTTAAGGAGCTTTTTTCAATCCAGAAGTACTGACATTTTTCTTATTTCTCCACAAAAACGTATGTTGTAGTGCTCATTAGAAGCACCTCGCCGAGGCGCTTCTAATGAGTACCCAAAACATGTTTTTGTGGAGAAATCAGAAATCTAGGCCAATGTTATCAGAAGCACCATGGCAAGGCACTTTTCATGACTACCCATAACATATGTTTTCAAGTAAAAGGAAGAAAAATATTACCTAGATATCCATTCTAGATTAAACATATCCTTTGTAGATTAAACATATTTTATTGCATTAACACAATGAGACTGGATACAATTTATGTAACATTAACTAGCCCTTTCCCTTATTATTACCAAATAATACATGTACTAATGGTACAGTGGTGAAAATGTCACTTTTACCTGGGGTTATGAGCTTATCATTAGGGTAAATCCTTTCTAGATTCCTATTTCAATCCATGTACATGTATGCACCCCCTCATATCTGGCTGGGGAGATGTAAAACATCTAAATAAACAACAACGGTTATACAAGACAGTTTGGACGAAACATTAAACCTATTAAATAAAAAAAAAACAAAAAAAAACTAGACATGTATGCCTATATAGCAACAATTATTTTCTAAATGCTATATTTAACCTGCTATACATTCATACCACTAGCCTTACCCAAATGGTATGACCAACCCAGCTAGCATTCTACGTAAATCTACATTGGGCCGTCATCGGCCCGTCAGCTACCCTGACGGGCCGATGACGGCCCGATATAGATTTACGTAGAATGCTGACTGGGAAGCAGCAGCTCTAGCAAAGTTTGAAGGTTTAGGTCTGGGTAAATAGCATACCAAATTTCAACTTCCTAGCATTAAAGGCACCCAAGTTATGACCTCCAAGAGAAATGTGACATATGAACGCAAGCATGCATAGATGTTACATCATGGCGAAACGCTACATGCCCTACTGAGCCTTCAGCAGCTCATAATGGCTCATAATCAGGAAGTATATACATGAAACTCAATATATAAGGCAAAAATCACCAGACTGTAAAATATAGGTAACTGCCATCTACATTTATCTTAAGGTCAAACTTTGAGTGATACTGGCTCATAAACTGGAAGTGTATGACTATGATGTTTATTCACCAAATTTTATATTCTTCAAGATATACTTGGTAAAATCACTCAACTGTGAAATATAGGTCAGTGACCTACATTTATTTTGAGGTCAAACTTCAGCTCAAACTAACTCATAATTGGAGAATATGGTGTTTATTCATGAAATCCTTTCAAGATATAAAGCAAAAATGATGGACTGTGAAATAAAAGTCAATGTTCTTAATTCTTTACTTTGTTCTTAGTTCAAACTAACTCATAATCAGTAAGTATGTTTATACGCCAAATATACTCTTCAGAATCTTGGGCAAAATTGCTGGAGCAAGAAATGTAGGTCACTGTAACGTACATTTAATTTGAGGTCAAACTTACCCTACATTTATTTTTGTGTCAAACTTTGGGTTGTATGACTCATAATCCATAAGTATGATGTTTATATATTAAATACTCTTCGATATAAGGCAAAATTACTGGACTGTGAAATAAATGTAGGTCAATGTAACCTACATTTAATATGAGGTCAAAATTTGGGTCATACTGATAATCCATAAGTATGATTTTTGTACATAAAATATTCGTCAAGATATAAGGCAAAATTACTGGACTGTGACATAAATGTAGGTCAACATAACCTACATTTAATTTGAGGTCGAAATTCGGGTCATACTTACTCGTAATCCAAGTATGATGTTTGTACATAAAATATTTGTCAAGATATAAGGCAAAATTACTGGACCATGAAATGTAGGACTGTGACCTTAATCTATTTTAAGGTCAAACAACAGGTCATAATGACTCATAATACAACGGAACTTCAATGGCTTGAACCCCGATGGCTCGTTACCATGGATGAGTCGAACACTTTCTTGAGTCCGCAGGGACTTCATCCAAATACGATATAGGGATAATTTGGGGAAATTTACTTCTTTTATCTTGCAAATGTATGTTGTGTGCACTCATTAGAATTGCCTCGATGAGGCAATTCTAATAAGTACACACAACATATGTTTATAATCTAGAACACTGAAAAGATATCCCACAATTATCTCCATTATGCCTCCTGGTATGGCACTAAATGTAACCCTCCATGGCTCAAACTACTGCTGTCTCAAACAAATTTTCATGGTCGCAAAGGGGTTTGAGCCATCGAAGTTCGACTGTATATAAGTATGATGTCTATACATCAAATACTCTTCAAGATATAGGCAAACTCCCTGGACCATGATATAAAGGTCAATGTTGCCTAGGTATACTTTGAGGTCATACTGTCTCATAATCAGAAAGTAAAGTGTTTATACATCAAATACTCTTCAAGAAAAAAGACAAATTCATAGAGCTGTGAAAGCTCTTCGGCAGGGCTCTGGAAATTTTGAAATCTGAATCGGTCCAGCCGATGACGATGATGTCATCAATGAGCCCATTTCCAAAAAAAAAATATAATATCACCTGTCACAAAAACTAATGACAACTAGCAGTCCTATAACTCCTTTTAAATAATACACCTCAACTCCGTTATAACTGAAGTCCGGGTATAACGAGCATGAGCAAAGTTGGCGTCATCAATAAATACAGTCAGGTATGTACATTGTAAAAAGAAAGAAAGACAGAAAAAAAAAAGACAATTTTGTTGTTATTTCCACCTCCGCAGGGTTTTCCTAGATAACTATTTATAAACAACTGATTCCCGTCTTGTATAAGCGCGAAGACGGCGGGAAACAGGAGAGACAGAACGAAACGACTTTCATGGACCTTATTAGGTCTAATAAAAAAGGCATGCGCCACGGGCAGTTTTGCAGTTTTGAATGTTTCAAGATTTGACCAGACTGCTTAAATTTTAAGCACTGACCAATCTTGTCTAGCGCAAGTGGTGCATTACTTATGTTTACCGTGAAATCTACCTTGACTTATACTCGCGTGTTACGGCCGTCAACAAAAAAAAAATAATAATAAAATAAAATAAAAGAAGCAAACAATAATATCCAGATCAAACGCCGTTGTATGTGACATCTGATCAGGACCTACATGGTTTGGGAATTAACTAATAAAATCTGGGACCGACAAACCGTGTTGATCAAAACAAAAAAGAAGAGGAAGAAAACGGGTGCGTTCAAGCGATGCATTTTTTTATCACTCTCGGTTAAAGCGACCTTTGATCTTTTGTACACGCCGACTGCATAGTCTCAGTGTATTAACACCTGTCACACAAATGGATTAATTTTCAGACTACCGTTACTGATGATTTGTGTTAATCGCTTGTTTACCGCACAAAGGACAGTGAAGTGTTGATTTTTTGACAAAGTTTGGATAATGACGTAATTAATTTGTGCTGTGGTAGGTTGTCGTTATCCATCTGTCTCTCCAATATACATGTCAAATGACCGTTAAGAGTCTTTTAACTACCATAATATCACATTTAAAAGGTGCACGGACACTGTCAGTTTGGGAAGACTTGACCGTTTGTGATTTTTTAGACATCATTGATACGTGAAAATTGGTTGGTTGGGGAAAAAATGGGGTTCAAGGCACAAACCTGTTGGACCGATTTATTAGCCTTTGGGGGTGTTTGAGACCGGTCCAGAATTCTTAATTTCTGTCCAGACCGGCTATTTTTCCGGTTTTCCGGAGCCCTGCTCTTTGGGATATAAGGCAAAATTACTGGACTGTGAAATAAGGGTGTCGCTGACCTTCATTTCATGACATACAAGCCAATGTAACAAACTTTAACAAGATCTGACCATCTATCTGCCTAAGTTGTTTTCATAATAGAAAAGTGGAAAAAAAAAACCACTTTTTACAGGTGTTCTAGATTTTGACCTTTAGCCCAACCTCAGGGCATAAACCCTGGGTTATATGTCATGGAATGAAAGCTGACATCAAGGGTACCTATAGTCCAAATATGAATGCTTTCTGATAAGCAGTTGTTCATAGGCCTAGATAAGAGTGGGTATCAGGTTTATATATTTCTTATTTCTCCATGAAAACATATGTTGTGGGTACTCATTAGAAGCACCTCGGCAAGGCGCTTCTAATGAGTACCCACAACATATGTTTTTTGTGGAGAAATAAGAAAAATATCTATACTTTTGGATTGAAAAAAGCGCTTTAACTAGAGCTATGGTTGTTGAAATATGAACTTCGAAAAACTTGAGCAGAGTAGACATGTGTCCAAATTACACAAATTAACCCACCCTTTGGACACTTAGCCCACCCAGGGCATGACCCAGGGGCAACTAGCTTAGAGGGGAAGGTTTAGGTCTGGGTAAGTAGCATACAAATTTCAACTTCCTAGCATAAAAGGTAAGGCTGGCCAGGGATCAAGCTGGCTCAGAAATTTAGGGAGAAGTGACTTCTCCCTCCAGACAAAACAGGGAGAAGTTTTATAGGATGAGGGAGAAGTCAAGACTTGGTTCACCTATAGCCTTACTGAAAGCTCGACAATTTAGGGCTCTCGACCCACTTTACTGCATTGTCTTGGGAATTTTTACCATATTGTCTTGGGAATTAACAAAGAAGGAAACAAATTTTACTGTAGACCTGTTCATTCTTACTTCTAAACCAATTAAATGATGCAAAGTAACACAGACATGAGTAGGGCAAATACATTATATCTGGACACATAAGTTCATTCATATCTTTTTGGAAACTGACAATTCTTTTGAGTAGATACAGTCAAAACATCAAGGTCTGTGGCTTGGTAGTAAGCTATAAACATAATGATAATAATAAATTTGTTAAACTAAAGTGTCTGCCAACTTCTAAACTTAGTTTTTTGCACTTTTAATGCTGTTTCTGACCAATTTTCAGCATGTAAATGGTTCATTTATGAAAAAACGCACACCCACGAAAACTAATGACATTGATGAAAACGATCTTTTGGTCACTTAATAGGCGAACAGTTTTCCTCCAAAACTTGTTAAATCACATCAGACTTTCATTCAGTGGCAATTCTGATACATCTAACAACATTTTTCAACAGATTTTTACCTTTGCAGGTTTGCTCATTTTTCACTGGATTTCTCCCAACAAAAAGTTCGTTTTGCACAAGTACTAGCTTTTTCAAAAGTTGCAAAAACGGAGGGCGAAGTTTTTGTCGCCCTCTGGGCTTCCCAGGGCGACTTTGAGCCCTCTAGGGCGACTATTTCGCCCCAGTCGCCCTGTAGCTTGATCCCTGGCTGGCTAATCGGGCTGAAAAGATAATCGATTATCAGTCCTGCCATTGTGATGGATAATCGATTAGTAATCACTGAAGATTTGGTTGTAATTTTACCTGTCTGAGCATGACTCTTACCATTTGTTATACTTTATCGTATGTTTTGGTCAGACAGGTCTGAGCAAACAGTGTAGACCCTGATGAGATGCAGCAAATGCGGCGTCTCATCAGGGTCTCCACTGTTTGGCACTCATCCAGCTATTTTTAGACACAACAGTGGTAGTAAACTGTACTTGTTCAAATTTTAGATTAAGTATGATAAGGAGATGAGGTGTCTGAATACTAAGGGTAAATACGGTAAACACAGAAATCAAACGATCGATTATTAGCAAATCAGTAATGATAATCATTTTTGTGGAATTTATCGATTAATTAATCGATTATCCAATTAATTGTGCCAGCCTTAATAAAAGGTACCCAAATTGCCTCCAAGAGAAAGGCAGACATTAATTAATCGATTATCCAATTAATTGTGCCAGCCTTAATAAAAGGTACCCAAGTTGCCTCCAAGAGAAAGGCAGACATACATGTCAATGGAAAAACTGACCTGTTATACATTTTGACCCCCTAGCCTTACTCTAGGACATGACCCAGGGGTAACTCTAGCACAGAGTTGAAGGCTTAGGTCTGGGTAGTAGCATACAAAATTTCAACTTCCTAGCATAAAAGTTACCCAAGTTTGACCTAGAAATCATCAAGACAAACATTTTTTAGCAAGATTCATGATGATTTACTTCAAAAATGTGACCTCTAGAGTGTTAACAAGGTTTCCTTTGTTTTGGCCTGCTGACACAGCTTTTTACAACAAGTGACCCAGTTTTGAACTTGAACTAGAAATCATCAAGACAAACATTCTGAGCAAGATTACTGAAAAAAGTGACCTCTATAGTTAATAATGTTTTCATTTGAATTGGCCTGGTGACCCAGTTTTTTTACCCCAAGTGACCCTGTTTTGAACTTGACCTAGAAATCATCAAGACAAATATTTTGAGCAAGATTTGTGGTGATTACTTCAAAAATGAGAACTCTAAAGTGTTAACAAGA
The DNA here is from genome assembly GCA_964016985.1 of Anodontia alba. Classification (NCBI taxonomy): domain Eukaryota; kingdom Metazoa; phylum Mollusca; class Bivalvia; order Lucinida; family Lucinidae; genus Anodontia; species Anodontia alba. The sequence continues at coordinate 78,143,350 of OZ024828.1, forward strand.
TTTTCCTTTGATTTTGCCTGGTGACCTAGTTTCTGTACCCAAGTGACCCAGTTTCGAACCTGACCTAGATTTAATAGAGGCTATCATTCTGAACAAGTTTCTTTAACATTGTATGAACACTGTGACATCTTGAGTGTTAAACTAATTGCTGATGACAGACGACAACAGACAGAGGGTAATCACAATAGCTCACTCTGAGAATTTGCTCAAGTGTGCTAAAAATTAACCAGACACCCGATCGGTCTAAAGAGTTGAGGTAGAAAAGTCCACTCAACACAAATGGGTTAAGGTAAATTACAGTACCAGCTTCTTCCTTTGGGTAGATATTAACCCTAAATATTTGGATACCTGAAGTCTTCACTGTTTAAAATGCTTATCATAAAATCTGAACAAGTCATCTGGCTAGCTAAAAACATAGCTCCAGATGAGGTGCTTTTTTCAAAGCAAAATATTGATAGTTTTCTGACTTTTTGACAAAAACATATCATAAGGTGCTTCTAAAGAGTACCTACAACATATGTTTTTTGTCAAGAAATAAGAAAAATGTTATGTAGATAACCCTGTTTATCTATAGCTATGTAATAACAGGTAAAAAAAAATTACTGCCTGAATAGTAAGGAATGCAACTGCAATCAGTTATATTTTTTGTCACTATATAAAGTTGTATTTCATATAACCATATTGTAATTGCAAGACTGCCCTGGTAACTTTTCTTGGTTTCAAAGAACACAACTTGTTCTGGTTATTTTTTCACTTTTATTTTAGTTTTGGAAAAAATTTACAATAAAAATCTAAAAGGTTTCCTACTGTAACTACATGTATAATCAGTTAATCAGTATCCTGCCTACTTTAAATTCCCAGTGAAAACATTTCTAGACTATGAATACCAAGAAACAATGCAAATACTTAATAATGTCTTATAATTCAGGCAAAACTGGTTACAGGTGTGGAAAAATTCCAACAAAGTCAGGATTTAATACAATAGCACTCAATTCTGATTCTTTGGTCTCAGAAAATCACATACAAAAGTCAAAATGTCTCATGATATATTACTCTTAATCATCCTCCATTCTGGAACTAATTAATGTCAGTTATTATTTCTAAGTCATAATATAAAACCTACCAATTTTTTGAAAAAAAAAAACAAGAGCTTATAAATGGAGACATTTTCTCCTAATCTGACATGAAAAAAATGTTGCATAAACATAGATAAAATGATCACAGATTATATCATTCTGTATACACAATTTTAATAGCACATGCCTAACCCATTGGATACTGAAGACCCCTAAACAGGTAACTGGCAAGCAGTGCAGACCCAGAACAGATGCAGCAGAAAGTGGCATCTGATCAGGGCCTCCACTGCTTGCAAATGGTTCAACCATTTTTCTTTAAGAATATCTACATCATAAAGCCTGACATACCTAAAATGGACTCTTCCAATGTATACTTATGGGAGAGTTTATTCAATCTTTAATGAATTAAGACAGGTGTTCTACAAAAATATTTAACAAATAAAGGATTTGATACTGAACATTATCTATTGGCATGAAAATATAAACTCATATAAACAAAAATATCTTAATGTTACACATTGAATAGAAGAGAAAAAATCCTATCCTATAGATTTTAAAGACGGTATTCATAGTCAACAATTACATATTTACACTTCTAGGGTTCAAAAGCAGGTGTATGTAAATTCAGAAAAGCTGGGAGACAGGAAATACTAATTTCTGAGGGGTTTTAAGTTAATGCTCTTCACTGTATACAAAGGTTACCAAATTTTATTTTATCTCCTAATCTCAGCGTTTTTTAGCAGACTTGTGAAAGCATACTCTTTTCCCACTAAAATACCATTTTTTTTTCTATCCTAAATGACACTGCGCAACTGTCCAGTTTGAAAACTCTTTCACATTGTTTTTTTTTTTTTTTTTTTTTTTATTTGTTCACACATTGGTACTAAGCTGACCAGCAAGTGCTCCCTGGGCAATCAAATCTCCTGTTAATGTATATCACTTGAGTTCCATATTCACTGCTGCAGCTTTTAGAAAATAGGCCTGTGGACATGGATAGCAGTCAATATAGTCCTTTTTTGCAGCTCCAGATAAGGCATTTATTTAATCTGGAAAATACTCATTATTTTTTATATTTCTTTCTCCACGAAAATTTATGTTGTGGTTACTCATTACACGCACCTTACTGACATGCTTCTAATCAGTACCCAAAACATATGTTTCTGCAGAGAACTCTATTATGTGGATACCCTCATGCACCTGGGAGCCAAGCTTTTCAGATGAGACCATTCTAACGAGAGAGACACCTGTACCCTTTGTTGTCCAGTACCACCATTCTCAAATTCTGGACTTGCATGCACAGGGACATAACCACAACAGAGATGTGTATATTATACAAGCCCATATCACATGATTTCGACCTCAGTAAGACACAGCTGAATCCGCATCCATAATGAAACCAACAACAGAAATTACCAGATTGTCAAAAATCAGTATAAAATCACTGTTCTACACGTTGTCAACCTATAAACGACCACTAAAATGACCTTACCCATTCATTCGTTTTAGAATTAAATGAATAAAGCGCAACTTGTGATGCAGTATCCACTATTTCGGAAATATAAGGATCTCTTTGCTGCAATGCAGCGAGATTCATTCTGTTCTCCGCCATATTTCCTTGATTCACAGCTACGCGGTGAAAATTGATCCAGTAGGCTTCCGCTAACAATCCGATACGATTGGCAGAAAATAACTAAATGTGTGTAACATAAATTCTAAATACACGTTTTTATTTCACTGAATTCTGTCGTAATGTCTAAAATAATTTTATTATGGTTATTATTGCTTTTACTGCGCCAAAATTATTTTATTTCTAATTTCCCATTCGCTGCAACCCTGTGATGCTGGGAGCTCAATATAAGCTTACCAAGAGACAACACCATCGGTCTAATATAACATCTCAGAACCACGTTAATTGTTGTTTTAATTCAGTCTAAATGGTCATTGAGGATTCAAGTTATTAATTGAGTCTGACAGAATATCGTTTTATGTAGTTTGTATGATATATAGTCATTGTTTCACTTAAATTACCCGGATGCTGTGTTCTTTCACTTGGAATCTGGTAAAGATGAAGTCGATTTTCTGCTTGGAATTTTCTACAGTATTGTGAAAGATTTAAAGATCAAAAGAAAATGGCTTCCACTGAAACAGGTAATAATGGTCAGTGTTCAATCTGGCTGAGCCACTAGTTGCTGCTTTTGTATGTATTAAAACCATTACACCAGTAAAGAGGGGGGACTAATTGGATTTTAATTGGCTATTTGACAGATGTGGAAAAACCTGGAAGGTAAACATCAGGTCAAAGGAAGCTACCCAGATACATAAATGTGGAATGTAGGCATGTTTATTAACAACCAGATTAACACAGAGCACTCAGAGTAAAATTTCAGCAGATGACATTGAAATATTTTTCTCAGAAAATAGGATTTGAGCTCATTTGACATGACATTTCATGCAAACTGTCTCTAATTTGCATGAAATGTTAGATCTTGTTTTCTTGAAAAAAAATAAAAATATCACCAAATTGTCATCTGCTGATAAAGGTTAAATAGCATTTATTGGTAATTACTTGTTATTTGATAAGTAGAATAGCCAAACACTAAATGCATTACATGTACAGATGGCATATTTTCACCGCAGAATGAAAATATTAGCAGCTAACAATTTGATTTTTTTCTTCCTTTCACAGATGGTATGGTTTGACATTTGTCTTTTTTTCTTGGGAAAATTAGGAAATGTCAAATATTAAAATATCATACCCTAGTTTTAAAGATGCTACAAAATGCTTGACATTTCCAGTAATAGCTATGGAAAAAGCACAAAAATAGGCCTTGGCATTTCTTGTGAAAATGTTTTTATGAAAAAAAAAAAAAAAAAGAAGATAATTCCTATTCATAGATGTCATAAAGACAAAAAATAGAGCTTGATGTTTTATTTGACATCTTGACATTTCATATGTCTTGTCTCTAAATCACATGACAGAGTTTTGGCCCTTTTCAGTGTGTGAGAAATGTATTTTAGCCTCTAGTACTTTACCATATTGAAAATTTAGGTGAAACTTCAGAGATACGTAGAGAACATAATATGGCCAAGAACAATTATTCTGAGAATTCCACTTCTTGATTTATCTGCCCTTGATATATTTGAAACGTACACTTTACTTTTCTAAAAAAATGGGTCTTGTTGCATGCTCAGTGTTGTGGTGGGTATCTGGCAGTGTTTGTGATGCTCTTATTTTAACAAAAGACTTATAGAATGTTTTTCCTGGTATCAGTTAGATGCACATTGAATGCCTTCATGGAGAAATAAAACTATTGGTAAGCTTTTCTGGAGAATTGCCCACTACATAGCTCAGATAAGATAGGGTATCAAGAATCATTTTTTTCTTATTTCTCCATGATAATGTATTTAGAGAGTACTCATTAGAAGTGCTTCTGTGAGGCATTAGATTGAGATACTTCTAATGAGTACCCATAACATGTTTTTATGGTGAATAAGAAAACTGCTTCATCTTACCTGGAGCTATGGTCTAGCCTTGACTAGAGATCAGAGATCACTTCTACAGTGTGTCTTGAGATTATATGATACCCAGAGCTATGATGTGTCTGGACACATCACCAAGGGCATTTACATGAGGTCTAGGTCTTCATATTTAGATCACAGTTACAGAGACAGAATCTGATAATATTCATCAGTATTTGACCATGACCAAGTTTTAATGGTTCACTCACTCAGATTATACATGTATGTATTTATGTGTATACATTGGTCAATTTGGGCTCCTCAGTAACCATAAAACTATTGGACCATGGAGAGCAGATTATCCCTACCATCAGCATATGAATATGACCTTGACTTTTCATATTTCAGTGATTTCATTAACATTCTTGTACAGATGACATTTTAATTTTTTTTTTTTGTTTTTTAGAAAAAATAAGGCTTGAATTGTCGGCTAGACATTAGAGTCTGTCCCCATTATTTACTGACCTCAACATGTGAGTGTGCACACCTATCGACTATACAAAAACTGAGGGTTAAAACCCTTGTCATGCTGAATTAATTAAGATGCAACACCCACTTCTAATATTCAGCCAGTCAGATTGCTTGATCTGGATTGATTTATGACTTACCATTATAATCGTTTCACTACAGAACCATGTTAGTTCACCACTTTGACGCAAATGACCCTCATGGGTTGACGCGTCGTTAAACCTGAACTCATGATCATCATCATTGATCTGGATTGTTCATTTAAATTCACATACTGAATCAGAATGGCAAACAGTGCAGATCCAGATCAGTTGGCTTTCTTAGAAGCCAACTGATCTGGATTTACACTGCTTGCAAAAGGGTATATCCGGGTTCAGCAGGACAATGGTTAACTTAGAGCTTGGTCACTGATGGTTAGGGTTAGGTTAGCTAATTGATCATATTTAGCAAACCAGTATCTGGAGTATTTACAGATTGTTAGGGTAAGATTAAGTGGTGGACAGATTCTAAAGGTGTTCTGAATTGTCTGCCTGGCAGATGGTTCATATGAAATGCCAAGTCTTATTTTCTCTCAGTACTTTAATAATCATAAATATTGGGATAGATAGACATTTGCAAACAGTGCAGACCCAGATCAGATACCATGGAATGTGGCATCTGATCAGGGTCTATACTGTTTGCCATATACATGCGTACAGCAATATTTTAGACACATCTAGAGGTAGTAATATTGACTATTTCCAATTTTAGGACAAGTATGGTAAGTAGATAAGGTGCCCCAATACTTAGGGTAAATATGGTACATGTAATAATAATTATAAAAAGAAATTAGAAATGTCACCTGCTACAATTTTGCTTAACGCTTTAAGGGTTAATTTTATGTCAGTGTTCCAGCTAGCCCTATATGGAGGGGCAGTCTGCCCCTCTTGCCCTCTCCTGCTACCCGACTGCCCTTCTTAAGCTGCACTCTGTCTTATGTCAACTCCAGACATAAAACCCTACATTTTGGTGAAAATTTCATGAAAATCAGACTAAAATTTAAAAAGTTATCAATGTTTGAAGGTCAGTTTTATGTGTACTCTATTTTTGAGGTATTGGTTTTGGAGTGGGAGTATATTTTGTAACATCTCTTAACCCTTGTCCTGCTGAACCCGGATATATCCTGCCTTTGCAAACAGTGTAGATCCAGATCAGTTGGCTTCTGAAGAAGCCAACTGATCTGGATCTGCACTGTTTGCCATTTTGTATGTGAATTTATAGCAACAATTCGGATCAAGCAATCTGATTGGCTGAAAATTAGATGTGGGTGTGGCATCATAATTTATTCAGCATGACAAGGGTTAATACTAAGGACATCAAACGACACATGGTGCCCTCATTCTTGTATGACTGCAAAAAAAGTGCCCTACCCCGCACCCCTCTGCCCTCAAATCCTAGCTGGAGCACTGTATGTTTACTCTGTGTATGCAAACCTGTGAGTTTCCTTGAAAATATAAGGGCTAAAGAAGAACATTGCTTCTGGGGTAGACTGGCTCCAGTCTCTAGTGACAAAATATTTTTTTCTTATAATCTGTTTATTATTCCACTGAAATAAAACCAAAGTAATGTCATGACTATAAAGGCTGGTCACTAGTGACCAGCCTTTACAGTCATGATAGTTTTTTTGGTTTTATTTTAGTAGATTATCAAACAGGATTATGAGAAAAATATTAAGTCACTGGAGACTGGAGCCAGTCTACTTCTGGGGTCATAATCTATAAGCTGTAGGATTTTTTTTTTTACAACTTTTTAATTCTTACTTTTAAGTTCCAATTTCTTAGGGGCAATGGTTACAAATGACTGGTGCATAAGCATTTTCATCAGCCTCAAAGAACTGAAATATATTTTTCTTTCTCCACAAAAACTTATGTTGTAAATGGGCATAGCTCTTGATAAGGTGCTTTTTTCAACCAAAAAGTATCTATATTTTTCTTACTCCTCGAGAAAACATATGTTGTGGGTATTCATTGGAAGCGCCTCAAGGAGGCGCTTCTAATAAGTACCCACAACATATGTTTTCGTCGAGAAATAAGAAAACTATTTACCTGATACCCACTCTTATCTAGACCTATGAATGGGTACTCATTAAAGTGCCTCAGCACTTCTATTGGCACTTCATATGAGTACTCACAACTTACATTTTAGAAAGGCATTTCTAATGAGTACCCACATCATATATTTTAGTAAGGCTTTTCTAATGAGTACCTACAACATACATTTCCTATGGAGAAATAGAAAAAAAATATTTATCTAATACCCCTCTTATCCAGAGCTACATGTAAATGAGGACCAATTGTGCTAGGGCCTGATATTTCACAGATGGCAGACCAGTTCTTCTTCTAGCAACCTTTTATTTACACAGTTCTATCCCATTTTCAAGAAATAAAATGTAAGCTTATTTCCAAAATTTTAGAGCAATAGTTAATTTGAGCTAGGATGTTTGAATTTAGACAAAGCACTTTTTTTTTTTCAACCAAACTCTGTTGATTATTCTTCTTAAGGCCTTTTATTTATTTTTAGAAAACATACTTTGTGGCTACTCATTAAAAGCACCTCAGTGAGGCACTTCTAATGAGTACCCACAACATATGTTGGCGAGGTACACCATGGCGCTTCTATTTGAGTACACTTAGCATATGTAGGCAAGGCCCTTCTAACGAGTAACAACAACATATGCTTTTGTGGAGGAATAAGAAAACTACTTGCCTGATACTCCTTATCTAGACATCGACCTCTGTGGCTCAGTGAAATGCGCATCTGACATAGTAGGATGCCTGTTTGACTGGTGATTGGGAGGTCGCTGACTCAATCCCGACTGGATACAGCAACATTCTTTCATAGAGATTGATCATGAAATATTTTCTATGGTCATTCTCTCCCTTCCTCTCATTCAAGGAGAGCCATTGTTAGTTTCTGGCAAAAGAATCAATGTACATGTGTACAGGTTAACTGCTAAGAGGACTAAATCTGCCCAGGAAAAGTGTGATTAAGTAATCTGAGCTGCTCAAGAAGACCTTAATTGTGTTGACATGGCCATTAGGGTATTTTGTACTTGGTATACAATTAGCAAAGTTTCAGATAAATGGAGTATTCATTCAAAAGATAATTTTGGGGTAGATTGTTTACAATCAAGCCATTGTATGCAGACACCAAAATTTCCTTAACCCTTGTCCAGCTGAACCCAGATAAGTCCTGCCTTTGCAAACAGTGTAGATCCAGATCAGTTGGCTTCTGAAGAAGCCAACTGAGCTGGATCTGCACTGTTTGCCATTAAGTATGTGAATTTATATTAACAATCTGGATCAAGTAATCTGATTGGCTGAAAATAAAAAATGGGTGTGGCATTTTAATTTATTCAGCAGGACAAGGGTTAAGGTTGTTGTCCATTATCATTGACCAATGAAATCAAACTGTGGGTTTGTACCAAATCCAGATAACTATAACTTATAGCCACACTGTTCTTGTCACTTTGACGTCAGAGTGCCCTGTAAACAGGTTATCTGTAAAACCTAGACTGGGACATTGTAAAAAAGTGCATCCCAAATCAGATGGTGTAGAATGCGGCATCTGATCATGGTCTGCACTGTTTGACAAATTACAGGAGTTAAGGATTAAATTAAACAGTCTTAAGTCCCCTTTAAGGACCATCTTCCCAGCCTACACTCTGTGACAATCAACCCGCTAAGGCTTTCAGTGCTTTGATTGTTCTGTTAAAACAAAATGTATCATATGGGTACTCCATAGCAACAGATAAGGCGCTTTTTTCATCTGAAAAATCTTATTTCTGAAAGAAAACATATTTTGTGGGTACTCATTAGAAGCGCCTCGACGAGGCACTTCTAATGAGTACCCACAAAGTATGTTTTCGTTCAGAAAAAAGAAAAATATCATGTGGATACCCCCTCTTATCTGTAGTTGTGGTATTCACTGGTCGGCAACATTCTTTCGTGTAGATTGATCATGAAATATTTTCTACGGTCATTCTCTCCTTTCCTCTGATTCAAGAAGGGCAGTTGTCAGTTTCTGGCAAAAGAATGTGCACAATACTGTTTAACCGTTTAGAGGACTAAGCCAGGTGCCCAGTAAACTTGTGGTTAGGTAAACTGACTGTGCTCGGCATGACCCCATTGGGTTGACTGGGCCGTAAAACCTCAACACAAACAAAACTCACTGGATTTTCAGAGTTACTAGCCTTTACTATGACAATTTTGGAAAAAAGGTATTTTCATAATTCAAGAATCTGTAAACCTGGAGAGCTGATTGTTTGGTATACAGTAAGCCATAGCTCTGGATAAAAGGGGGTATCAGGTAAATGTTTTTTTATTTTTCCTTGAAACATATTTTGTGGGTACTCATTAGAAGTGCCACAACATATGTTTTCAGAAAATAAAGTAAGAAAGTAGCAATACTTTTTGGTTGAAAAAAAATATTGTCTAGGGCTATGGTAAGAATTCTGATGTAGACTAGCTGCTAGTCAGAAATCAGTATTATTTTCATCAATGAATTATAATTATTATGAATTACAGACCGTCTATTTGCCTGCTGCTTGCCTCACCTCTTTGATAGCTGCAACTCAGTACTCTTGGAGATATCCTTGATGTCAAAGACCAAATATCAAAGATAGGCTATACTAGATAAATATGAGTCAGTTTATAGTAAGGAGTGATAAACCATGACATCAAGGTCTAGAAGCTAGTCTAGAAATTACAGTCAAACCTCGTTATCTTGAACTGGCTTATTTCGAATTACTGCCTATCTCGAAGTGAAAATTTGGTCCCTGTTTTAACATGAAACTACGACAACAGGTAACAAAATAATGTGGAGCAATTTCTCCTCTTTTCCACAATATCTCTAGTTTCTGGAGTCAAATTACATACTCATTTGTGAAATGTGGTTGTTTGATTTATCTTTTTTCCTCAATTCTGCAAATCTGATATGTTGAGATACGGATATCTCAAAGTATTTCAGATAATCCCTTCGAGATAGCGAGTCGACTCTACTGTGTCAGCCATTTTGGTAATGTTTCGGTTATGCTGCACCTTGGAGTGACAAGCTGCAGTTGGGGTTATATGCAATTTCTTACAAAATGAAAACAGTATAGAAACAGGTCAGACTGCTCTTGAAGGAGCGGACTAATCAGGGTCTGTACTGTTTGCCATTCCACTAAGTAGTATAAGAAACAACTGCATAAAAAGCTAAATTTAGGCTAAAAAAATATGGAAATTAAGTGTTCGAAATTTTAGGACATTTACTTTGAATGTTTAGTATTTAGGGCCTGCATGCAGCTGCTATTAGTCGATATTATCCAATAAATTTTGGTCCAATTATCAGATGCTCTTGCCTGGTCTGAAGTTTATTCCATAAAGTAGAAATAAAAACGTAATGAAACTTTTAAATTGCTTTTCCGTGAATAAAATTGGAATTACGATTTTTCAAGGCCATATTTTTCACATAGTTAGTTGTCCATCTCTTTGACTTAATGTCAAAAAGTTGTCAAAAACCAGGTCACTGGGTCTGTGTAAGAGGAACCATGAGTCCACATTAATTAGAGGCCTTATTTTTGACATGATCTTAATCAGAAATGTTTAGAATATTTGTCTGAAAAAAATGCAGGTCAGGTTTGATCCTGGGTCTCATGGAGTCAAAGATTAGGTCACTAGGTCAAATTCTAGAGAAAAAAAAATCTTGTGTACAATATGTACATGTTATAGGCTGTATTTTTAGCTCACCTGAGCCGATTATAGGCGTGTAGCGATCATTCATCCTTTTCAAACAACTTCTCCTATTAAGCATGATGATGAAACCAATTCTTACCATATTATGCATATAGCATCTGTAGGCAGGGAAAACAAATAATTATGGGGTTTTTTGGGAGTTTTTTTTTTGTTTCTTTTTTCGGTTCAGTCGGATATGAACTTTGGTTGCTATGGTATAGTAATGGGGAAAAGTAGAAATTGTCATGTATTGCTGTCTCATTGCAGATATTTTTATAAAGTTTCACAGAAATGTTCCTTGAGTAGTCCTCTTCATCACACGTGAATTTTCTCCAAACCACTGAGTTTGATTTGTTGTCATGGCAACCAAAAAGTTAAATTTGCAAAAAAAAAAATATTAAAAATCTTCTTTTCAGAAACCAGCTGAAAGTTAACAGAATGGTCCATAAAATTTGCCTCTACAAAAATAGTGTTTTTATTGTGGTTGCTCATGTGCTTTATTGTGGTTGCTCATGGCAACTTAGTTTCCATAGGCTTATATAATGGGAAAAGAGAAAGTTTGTATTTTTTTCTGTTTCATTGGAGATATTTTGACAAAAGTTTTACAGAAATGTTCCTTCAGTAGTCCCTTTTGTAGCAGATGAATTTTGTCCAAACTCTTGAGTTTGATTGGTTTCCATGAGAACCGAAACATTAAATTTATAATAAATATTCAAAACTCTTCTCCTCAGAAGCCATAAGGGGGATGAAGCTGGAACTTTCAAGAAATATTGATAACATTAGCCTCTACAAAAATTATGGGTATGTTTTTTTTGTTGCCATTATTTATGTGCTTTTGTTGCTATAGCAGCATAAATTTTCCACAGATCTAGAATGGGAAATTGGAAAGTAGGCCATTTTTTTCTATCACTGCAGATACTTTAAAAAAAGTAATAATAATAATAAAAAAAATCCTCAAAAGCTAATGTATGAGGAGGGTAAAGCTGAAAGTTCACATAATTGTTCAAAATATTTGCTTTTACAGCAGTTCCCTCAGATGATTCAGATGATCATTGTGGCCCATGGGCTTCTGATTTATATGAGCTTAAATCTTGCTCAGAATGGGTCTCTCTGGTATATGTGAGCTTAAGTCTTGCTCAGAATGGATATTTCAATAAAATCTAGGTCAAGTTTTAAACTGGGTCATATGGGGTCAAGGTCAGATCATTAGATCAGATCTTAGAGACAGTTTATGTACACATCAGAGGCCTTATTTTTTATATGATCATAAAAAGTATTCAGACTGTTTGTCTCAATAGATACTCATTAGAAATGCCTTAGCAGTGAGTATCTACGTTTTCATGGGTGAATGCCCTTCTAATGAGTACCCACAACATATGTTTTCGGAGAAATATGAAAAATATCAACCCATTTTAGCTGAAAAAGTTCCTTATCTTGAAATATAATAATAATGATCACTATGATAAACAGCCATGTCGATTTTAACATGTAAATAAAATGTTCTTAACCTGCACATCTCCTTCTCCGGTGATATGCACAGCATAAGGTCAAACATACTGGACATTGGAGTGATGAACTTTAAGAAGAAGAAGAGATAGTGCTAATAATCCCAATAACTTATTTATTTTTGGTGGAAAAATTAGAAAAAAGATCAGAAAACTCAAGCTTCTTGATTGAAATACTGAAAAATATTTTTTCCTGTGCAATAAATAACAACTTGTCTTGTGCTGTAGGCATGAGAAGTACATGTATGTATATATGGTAGTGATTTTCTTTATTTGTTATGTATAGCTCCAGATAAGGCATTTTTTTTTTTTTCAACTAAACATTATTGATATTTTTCTTATTTTTCCTCAAAAACATATGTTATGGTACTCATTAGAAGTGCCTCATTGAGGCACTTCTAATGAGTACCATAACATATGTTTTTTAGGAAAAATAAGAAAAATAGTTTCCTAATACCCCTCTTTATCTAGAGTAATATACAGTATCTATTGTGGAGGATGTAAGGTAAAGGTGTGAAGATGGCAGCTTGTTCAACCTTGTGGCATTTACTGTAATAGCTTCCATCTCATCACAGGAAAATTGAGTATTGGCTTTGCTTATTTTCAGGTTTTATCTCAGCTGGAAAAAAACTGTATCTGTGAATCTGTAGAGATTTGTTAGTGTAAATTCTGAAAAGATGGATCAAATTTTATGAGTTTTTCATTATTCTTATGGAAATTGTGTCTTAGTAAAGGATAATTTATGGCATTATATTTTCCAGTTTTGTGAGTTTTATGGAATGGATTATTGCTAAAAATGTTGCAAGGTGTGTATTTATGCTTAGCTTTTAATTAATAGATAATTATGAAAGGTTAATGCAGGATGACTATAAACCATTCAAATAAAGGGACTTGGATGGACCATTAAACCCTGTATAATTATGTATTTATTAATTTTTTAACCTTTATTATTTCATAGGCAAATTCAGCAGATGTCAAAATGGACAATATTTTTCTTATTTTTCCCAGAAAGCAGGATTTAACCTTTCAAACAAATTGTCTCACATAAAATGTCAAAATCTTTTATCAAGGAAAAAAAAATAATAATAATATTGTGTGCTGAAAATTTTACCCAAAGTGCTACATGTAAGTGCTAAAGGCTCTATATATTTACTTATTAATTTATTATAAGTAATGTTTTACATGCTGTCTCCCAAAAAAATATTTATGTAGAACTTACTTTCTTTTTTTTTTTTAATGTAAAAGTAAGGACCTGTTGAATTTTTTTCAGGGCCTCACTAATTTTTATTCTGGCAACTAGTTTGTCTGTTGTATTTGTTCATGTGCCAGTGATGTATTCTGAAAATATCCATATTTTTTGTCTGTTACTATCTATCTTTCAATATAGTGAGTCAATCAGTTTCTGATCATTATCTCAGGTACACTAGGAAATCTGAAGAAGAAAAAAAAGAAGAAAATTATGTTCATAGACTAGTACTGTATTTTTGTGACAGGATCGGATATAACGCCTTGGTGTGGAGACCTTTACCAGGGAGTTGATATAAAAACTTTCCCCACAATGCAAGGCATATACCAAAGCTTTGTGGAGTGAAAAGTCAATATCCCTGCTATTTCCCAGCTCCATGGGGGGTATGCTTGCAAATAATTGTGCATTAGTGCTAAAGTAAACTAAGGAGAAAACAGTGAGTCCGGTGCAGGCCTTGAACCCACAACTATGTGCTTGCAAATCCGGTGCTCTACCAACTGAGCTTAGACCGACAGTCCTGCTATTCACCACAGTGCACTGCCAAAAAAAGTATTAGATTATCAGGCATCGCTGCATCTGTCCAAAAGGTCCGGCATATATGATTTTTTTAGTGGTACATAGGTCTAGATAAGAGTGGATATCCGGTAAATTTTATTTTTATTTTTCCATGAAAAGATGTGTTGTGGGTACTCATTAGAAGAGCCTCACTGAGGCGCTTCTTATTATTACCCACACCATATGTTTTTGAGGAGAAATAAGAAAAATATCAATACTTTTTGGTTGAAAAAAGCGTCTTTTCTAAAGCTATGGACTGGTAAGTTTTTTCCGACCCAAGAAAATACAATGTACGTGACACTGGATTTTACTCGCTTATCGGAGAATCATTTCTAAGCAAATTGCAATCTAGACCACAAACATATGGCATTCTTACTTACTTGCATAGAAAATCTGTGAATTACGATCTGTTTGAGACTTTAAACTTGCATTTTAGATACTTCCAGTAAAACCATGGTTGGGGAAAAAAGTCAAGTCCGATCTGATCTGCCAATCATTTTTTGGCCGATCATAAATTTTATTTTTGTCATTATATCTAAACTATGATTCAAGTGTCTTTTATTTCAGTTTCATGTGATCATATAATATAATTATTGTTCCAGTTTTTGATTGATAATGATTTTTTCTCATATCAGGGGTATAAAAGCCAAGCTTGGAAGAAAACTACCCGAGAGAGCATTTCTTGTATTTTGGTCTCTATTATGTCCATTTATAGGAAAACTTTAACTTGTAATGTTGAAATTTGTGTTCATATGCATTATGATGCATCCAGTATATGCATATGTTTCAGTAAAATCAGTCTTTTTTCCCCTTTTGACTCCTCTGTAAAAGGACCTGCAAACAATGATGCTACTAACAAGAACGTCCTGAAATGAGAGGAAAGGCGTAAAATATCTAAACTATGATTCAAATGTCTTTTATTTCAGTTTCATATGATCATATAATATAATTATTGTTCCAGTTTTTGATTGGTAATGATTTTTTCTCATATGAGGGGTATAAAAGCCAAGCTTGGAAGAAAACTACCCGAGAGAGCATTTCTTGTATTTTGGCCTCTATTGTGTCCATTTATAGGAAAACTTAAGCTTGAAGTGTTGAAATTTGTGTTTATATGCATTTTATGATGCATCCAATATATGCATATGTTTCAATAACATCAGTCTTTTTTTCCCCGTTTGACGCATCTATAAAAGGACCTGCAAACAATGATGCTACTTACAACAACGTCCTGAAATGAGAGGAAAGAGGCAAAATATTCTGATGTTTTGAGAATATTTAAATATATATATATAACATATATTATTATGAGTATTATTTCTCCTTTTTTGTCTCCCCAACCCTCACCCCTCTTTTTTTTTTTTTTGTAACAGTAGCGAATTATTAAACATTTTCATCCACTTAGTATCTATTTTTATCCCCCGACAGATAGTTTTGGGGGATATAGCGATCAGCATGGTGTCCGTCTGTCCGTAGATGCATCCTTTTGCGCTCCATAAGTTCGATACCCTTGGACATATTTTGATAATATTTGGTAGGAATGTAGAGGAGGACCAGTAGGTGCATAGCATGCAAGAAAGGCGACTCTCACTGTCTTTATTATGTAATTATCTCCCCTGAAGCCGAAATCTTGTGCAGGCCATAACTCCCATACTGTTTGAGATAATTTGATTATGTTTGGTAGGGATGAAGAGGAGGACCAATAGGCCTGTCCTGTGCAAGAGAGACAACTCTCACTTTATTCGTTGTGTAGCTATCTCCCCTGAAGCAGAAATATTGACGCCTCATCCTTGTGCGTTCCAAAATTTTGATACCCTTAGACATACTTTGATAATATTTAATAGGAATGTAGAGGAGGACCAGTAGGCATGTCATGTGCAAGAGAAAAAACTCTCACTGTCTTCAATATATAGTTATCTCCCTGAAGCTGAAATCTTGTGCAGGCCATAACTCCCATACTGTTTGAGGTAATTTGATCCTATTTGGTAGGGATGAAGAGATGGACCAGTAGGCATGTCTCATGCAAGAGAGACAACTCTTACTTTATTCATTATCTCCCCTGAAGCAGAAATTGAACTCATCCTTGTGCGCTCTATAACTTTGACACCCTTAGACATATTTTGGTAATGTTTGGTAGGAATGAAGAAGAGGACCAGTAGGTATGTTGCGTGCAAGAGAGACAAACTTCACTGTCTTCAATATATAGTTATCTCCCTGAAGCTGAAATCTTGTGCAGGCCATAACTCCCATACTGTTTGAGGTAATTTGATCCTATTTGGTAGGGATGAAGAGATGGACCAGTAGGCATGTCTCATGCAAGAGAGACAACTCTCACTTTATTTGTTATCTCCCCTGAAGCAGAAATTGAACTCATCCTTGTGCGCTCTATAACTTTGATACCCTTAGACATATTTTGGTAATGTTTGGTAGGAATGAAGAAGAGGACCAGTAGATATGTTGCGTGCAAGAGAGACAAACTTCACTGTCTTCCTTATATAGTTACCTCCCCTGAAGCCGAAATCTTGTGCAGGCCATAACTCATACTGTTTGAGATAATTTGATAATATGTGGTAGGGATGAAGAGAAGGACCAGTAGGCATCTTGCCTGTAAGAGAGACAACTCTCACTTTATTCATTGTGTAGTTATCTCCCCTGAAGCAGAAATCTTGTGCAGGCCATAACTTTGATACCTTAAGACAGTTTGATAATGTTTGGTAGAAATGAAGAAGAGGACCAGTAGGTATGTTGCATGCAAGAGTGACAACTCTCCATGTCTTTGTTGTATAGTTATCTCCCCTGAGTCCGAAATCTCATGCAGACCATAACTCCCATATTGTTTGAGATAATTTGATAATATTTGGTAGGGATGTAGAGGAGGACCAGTAGGTGTGTCTTCTGCAAGAGAGACAACTCTCACTTTCTTTGTTATTAGTTGTCTCCCCTGAAGCAGAAATCTTGTGCAGGCCATAACTGTTTGAGATAATATGATAATATTTGGTAGAGATTAAGAAGAGGACCAGTAGGCATGTCACATGCAAGAGAGACAACTCTCACTTTCTTCTTTGTTATGTAGTTATCTCCCCTGAAGCCAAGATCTTGTGCACTCCATAACTTTGATACCCTAAGACATATTTTGATGCTGTTTTGTAGAAATGAAGAGGAGGACCAGTAGGCAGGTCACATGCAAGAGAGACAACTCTCACTGTCTTCCTTATATAGTTATTTCCCCTGAAGCTGAAATCTTGTGCAGGCCATAACACCCATACTGTTTGAGATACTTTGATAATATTTGGTAGGGATGAAGAGGAGGACCAGTAGGCATGTTGCATTCCATACATAACTTTGATACCCTTAGACTATTTTGATAATACTTGGTAGAGGCATAATGGAATCAAACAGTAGGTGTGTCATGCAAGAGAGACAACCTCTGCTGTGGTTGTTTTCTAGTTACTAGAATGAATAGTTACTAGTTTTCTAGAATAAATTTCTAAGCTTAATCCTTGAGTATGTGGTTTGAAATATTTTGATAATATTTGGTAGAGGCATAGATAAGGACCAGAAGGCATGTCATGTTCAAGAGTACTCTCACTTTCTCCATTATTATCTCCCCAGCTGCCAAACTCTTGTGAAGGCCATAACTCCCACACTGTTAGAGATAATTTTGATAATGTTTTGGTAGGGACATATATCAGGCCAAGAAGGTGTGTAGCATGCAAGGACAACTTTTATTCTGTTGATTTTTTTACCCCAATAAACATTCAGCAAGTTCCTTTACCTTTACAAGGCATTTACTTTTGCTATTATTTCTGAATATGTACACTCACAAATTCAAAGTATTTGCAAATATTGTGTATCCTGTACAAATTATCACATCAGAAGTAATTATTAGATGATTTTGACAAAAATAAAAAAAAAAAAAAAAAAAACAAATAAAAGAACATGCAAAAAAAAAATCATTCACAATACACCTATTTTTATTTTCACTTATTATTTTTGTCACATTTCATACTGTCTTTGCATCTTTTTACTTTGGTCTCGTTCAATATATATTTGATATCGATTGAAATACACTAAATTTAGAAATGGCGGTTTGGTCGGAGGATTTGCCATCTCCTCTGATGGCTGTTTTTAGAATAGTATGCATGCAAAACAAAGAGAGACAAAAAAGGAATAAAATGGCTTGTCTTTGACATAATTTTTATATGTAAGAAACTAGTTATGTTTCAGTGATCATTACCTCTCTGAGACAGAGCTGGTCAATATATATTAGCTTCACTACTGCAAAATCAGTCCTCTCTTTTACTACCTGTTGATATGTCTAAAAGATGTTGGATGAGTGAACAGTGTAGAGGCTGATCAGACATGACTGTCATATCTAGGTCTACACTGTTTGCACATGCCTGTCTGTCCAGCTTCCTAGGGCACATATAGATACAGTTGGTCTTGAACTTCTATGCTTTGCATATCGGGTAGAAATTTCAGCAGACAGCATTATAAAACTATGTTTTCTTATTTACCTGTGAATAGGGTTTAACATTCATGCTAGTTGTTTTCTGCATGAATTGTCAAATCCTATTTTTAGGTAGAAAAAAGATAAGACAAAATATCTTCAGTCTGTCTGCTAAACTTGCCCAGGGTGTGCTTTGATAATTGGCCAGAAAAGGAAAGTAATCAAGGCTAAGAATAATGAGGGCTGTATAATTTATCTACAGCCCTGTATTTCTCAGTATAATAACCTTTACCACTCTCTGGCACAAATTCAGCGGACAGCAAATTGATATTTTTTTTTCCTAGAAAACAGGGTTTGGCATTTCCTCTATATTGTCTCCTAAACAGAGTTTAACATTTAATGCAAATTGTTGCAAAAAATATTTCAGATTGACCTCTGCTGAAATTTTTTGCCATTATGGGAACTGTAATGCCATATTACATGTATTTATTTACCATTATTATGTATGCAGACAGACAGGCCTGAGCAAACAGTGTAGACTCAGATGATCGCTGCAGAATGTGGCATCTTATCAGGGTCTACACTGTTTGCCACTCATCCAACAATTTTTAGACAAGACATTGGGTAGTGAATTGTACTTGTTCAAATATTTGAACAGGTATGGTTAGGAGTTGAGGTGTTGGCATGCTTATTAGATAAATGCAGTAAATGGAAGTGAAGCATCACTAAAATGTTGCAACTTGGCATGTTTAAAAACAGAGCTGTAGATAAGACTGAAGAGGTATTCTGACGAGTATTTTTTTTCATATTTCACAACAAAAACTTATGGGTACGGTAAATGTCCTAAAATTTCGAACACTTTATTCCGTACCATTTTGGCCTAGATTGTGCTTTTTATGCAGCTGGTTCTTAAATTACTTAGTGGAATGGCAAATAGTGTAGACCCTGATCAGACTGCTCCTTCAGTAGCAGTCTGATCTGGGTCTGCACTGTTTGCATATGTCATTTTGTCAGGCACATTGGTGTTCGAAATTTTAGGACATTTACCATACTTGTCACAAGTGCCTCAGTGAAACATTACTGATGAGTACCCTCAACGTATCAATATTATTTTATGGGCGAATAAGAAAAATATCAATAATTTTGTGATTGAAAAAAGGGTTTACAAGTCGAGAGCTGTGTAAAAAAATCTGCTGAAACACCTTCCTTAACCCAATGTAGTCGGGAGACCCCTAAACGGGTAATTGGCAAACAGTGAAGACCCAGATCAGACACTGCAGAAAGCAAATACCCACTGTTTGCTAATAGTTCAGCTTTTTTTCTATAAGAATATCTAAATCTCATAGCCAGACATACCTAAAATTGAAATTGGTCTCTTCCAATAATAATTTAATATAGTGTGGGAGATTCTATTTAATATACAATGGATTAATTAATTTTCAACTGGATGGTCTCTTTCAAAATGACTAAATCCTTAATTTTTTAAACCTATTGATTGGTAGACTTACCAGGGCCCTAGATTAGTTGATATGTTTTCATCACTGTACATCTCTTATGGTTTGTTGCCTCCGGGAGGCAATTCAAATAATATATTCCCACATGGAAACATCAGCACAGCTCCAGATAAGTAGGGCATCCAGACAAATATATTTATTTACCCATTGTAGACCGAATAGACTCCCCCGCACTATATATTGGAAGAGTCCAATTTCAATTTTAGGTACGTCTGGTTATGAGATTGAAATATTCCTACAGAAAAAAGGGTAAACTATTTGCAAACAGTGGAGACCCTGATCAGACGCCGCAGAATGTGGCATCTGATCTGGGTCTGCACTGTTCGCCATTTACACTTTTAGGGATCTCCAGACAACAATGGGTTAATTCTGCATGAAAACATGACTGTGTTCTGGGTATTGATGAGAAGCAACTCACTGAGGTGCTTCTGATGAGTACCAGAACATATTCTTTCATGGAGAGAGACTTATTAACCCATTATAGTCGGGAGACCCGTAAAAGGGTAATTGGCAAACAGTGCAGACCCAGATCAGATGCCACAGAATGCGGCGTCTGATCAGGGTCCCCACTGTTTGCAAATAGTTCAGCCATTTTTCTTTAGGAATATGTAAATTTCATAGCCAGCTGTACCTAAAATTGAAATTGGACTCTTCCAATATATAGTGTGGGAAAGTCTATTCAGTCTACAATGGGTTAAATCATAACAAAATATTTGGGGGTGGTTGGGTGGTGCGAAGGTGCTGTGTATCTTACATCACTGGGGCGTCCAACTGATATTGGCTTACAGTTGGGCAAGGCCTGCTATCCTTGTAGTGGGTAAGGGTAGAGGGGGAATGTTTTTATTTCTTCTGTTTCTTCACTTTCATTCCTGTTCCTCTTTCTTCCCTGTCCCTCTCTTTCATCTCCTCTACTCCTCTACTCTCTCTTCTATCTCTTTTCTCCCTTTCTCTGGGAGACGACACAAAATGACCCTCAAGGGTTGACGTGTCGTTAAACCCCAACACAATCATAACAAAATATTTGATATGAAGTGTCTCTGTAAGGCAATCCTTATACATTCCCACATTGAAAAATCAGGAGAAAAAAAAAGTTCAGGGCCCAGTTGTT
This sequence comes from Anodontia alba, assembly GCA_964016985.1. Classification (NCBI taxonomy): domain Eukaryota; kingdom Metazoa; phylum Mollusca; class Bivalvia; order Lucinida; family Lucinidae; genus Anodontia; species Anodontia alba. The sequence goes on from OZ024828.1 coordinate 78,164,541, forward strand.
CAAAGCGTCATTAGCTTAACGAGCTCTTTAAGGGTCATTTCGTTAACTGTTTTAGCGGACTCAATATACAAAATTCTGATATTTTTTGCTGAAAAAATGTGAGTAGCTTTTGCACTGCAAAAGCTACTCACATTTTTTTTCAGCAAAAAATTTCAGAATATTTGCTTATCACTCCATGTTAATTTTAACTAACGACATCGTTAGCTTTGAACCACTGGGCCCAGCTTTATTATCCTATCAGTATGATCAGGGCATTGAAAACTTGTACGTGACATTACGTAAGATCAAGATGTATGCTTTTTCCTTATTTCTCTTTGAAAATGTATTTTGTGGATACTCATTAAAAATGTCTCACTGAAGGTGTTTTTTTTTAAGTAACCAAAACATTCTGTTTTCTTAGAGAAATACAAATAATATCAAAACTTTATTGAGAAAAACTCCTCACCTTGAGCTGTGTAAAAATAAGTAACATTAAATGGTCTAGACAGAGGGAGTATTTAGGAGACAATTTTGTTATATTTTGTCAAGGCGTATCTTGTGAGCACTGGCTGGAATTGCTTAAATGAGGCAGTTTTTGTGTGAGTTTCCACATGTGTTTTAATGCATAAAAGGACAACTTAATTCTAATTTATTATTGCCAGAATTATTACCTTATCTGGAGAGATGGTATTCATGCAAAACACATGTATATATGCTGATGGAGAATGCTCTTATGAATGAGATCTCTCGTATTTACCCTGAATACTTGGGCAACTTTTCTTACTCTACTTGTCATAAAATTTAAACATCTCCATTTGATTACCTTTTGATGTGTCTAAAATGGCTAGAAGATTGCCAAACAGTGTAGACCCAGATCAGATGCCGCATTCTGCGGCATCTGATCTGGGTCTACACTTCTTGCTGAGGCCTGTCTGTCTGTATATTCAGGGTAAACACAGCATGCACAGCTGGTAAGCATTAAATGCTTTTATGTGGATATTAACGATTACTACAGATGAGAACATGTGTTACATATAGAAACATATGTTGCATAGAGTACACATGATATACATATTATATAAATCAGAGTTTTCCCTGACTCGCATTTTGGAAGTTTTTTTATCCCCAAAACCTTATTCTAGACCCTCAAATGTTAGGGTCAAGGGTCCTGAGAGATGAATACATGATCCTCAAGATATGATCAGTCAAAAATTAATTTTATATATTTATGGTTTTGTATATTTTAATGTGTTTGTGGTCTAAAGGGCAAAAAGTATGAATATTTGGCAATAGTTAACCCTTTTAAGCACTGTAAGCAAGCAAATAATAGCTGGCATGATTCTAAAATTCCTTTTATTTTTCAGAGAAAATAAGACATACATGATACTATGTGCCCAATTTATTGTACCTGACAACATTCGTAACAAAAATATTTACCTGATACCCATCTTATGTATCTAGGCTTGGTCATGTTCAAATTTAGGACAAATATGGTAAGGCGTTTAGAGCAAAAAAAGAAAAGAAAAAAAAAACAAAAAAAAAAGTGATTGCAAAACAAGTCCACCGAATCCAGTTAAAACTGAGTACATTAAAACCCTTGCCTTGCTGAACAGGGATATACCCTGCCTTTGCAAACAGTGTAGATCCAGATCAGAAGCCAACTGATCTGGATCTGCACTGTTTGCCATTAAGTATATGAATCTATATCAACAACCTTGATTAAGTAATCTGACTGGCTGAAAATTAGAAAGGCGAGGTGTGGTGAAACTGGTTGTCAGCAGACTTTTTGGTCTGGTGACAACGGGTTGTCAGCAGACCTAAAAGTCTGGTGACAACCATCTATATTTTTTCCAATAAATAGTAGGAGTAATTTATCTGTTTTAAATATCTTACACTTTGAATGTGTTTGAATTATTAAAAAGTATGTCTTTCTACAGTTATCTGAATAAATACCCCGGGTTGTTGCTATTCAAGAATCCTGAAATGACATTTAAGGAAATGATTGTTGTCATGAAATATGATCACATTTTATCGCCATATATACATTTACATGTACCGGTATATATGAATAAAATAAACACCAGTAGTAGCCATAAGACATATTAAAACTACCTTTAAAATGCTGGTTTAACAGTACCAGTATTTCTAAATGACCATAATTAACATTTTAAATAGAAAACCAGTTCCTGAGCAATTTATTGGAAAAATGTTTAGCTGGTTGTCACCAGCTTTTTGGTCTGCTGACAACCGGTTGTCGCCAGACTAAAAAGTCTGCTGACAACCGGTTGTCACCAGACACTTCCAATTAGAAATGGGTGTGGCTTCTTAATTTATTCAGCAGGACTAGGTTTAACTTTTAGAAATATGATTATTATGTATTTGTTACTAACTCTAAAGGTGTCCAAGGTGTAAAAAAACTACCTTTACAACATGTGTAAGTACATTTGGAACAATCTAATACATATTTGGATGTGTTGAGGGCTGCAGAGTATTGTGTGTGTAAAGGGTAAACAGAATCAATGTGATGTGTCCAGTCTGAGGCTGCCTGTATCAGCTACTCATAGAAAACTTCTTTTTACCTGGGGCCTTTCCTATTGTTTTAGGTTTGTTTTCTCTGATCCTGCCTAGTGCTTCAGATTACTGGATGTGTTGCTCATTAGTACTAGGCCCAGAGGACTTTTAACTCATTCATCCCCAAGTTTCTGCGGTGGACTCTTCCATCTTTGAATCTGGACAGAACCATAGTGGTCTCAATCAAAAATCAAAACAGAATGGCAAACAGTGTAGATCCTGATGAGATACCTCATTATAAGCCATTTCATCTGTATGTACAATATTTGCACAGGTATTGGCTTTTGTCTGCCATGCAGGCAGAAAGGGTTTTAAAGGGCAAATACGAAGGTTTTAATTCTAATAAATATTTAAGGGCACTTCAGTAAGGAGGTGACTGCCGAAAACCGCATCAAATTATCTTAAACGGTTTCTGAAATATTGCGATTGGAAATTTGATATTTAACATCCAAGAGGATTGAATTCAGGCTGCCTCATTAATATTCATGAGCCTTTTTATGACATCATAAGGGAACAGTAAAATTTTTAACTTTTTAAAATGGCCAATATTTTTTGCTCTTTAATCTGCATCAATTCAGTTTTCACATTGTTTAACTTATTCAGCTCCTTTAAACTAATATACATAGGAATTTAGCTCTTATTTTTCGTTTAAAGTGTTATATTTCAAATTTAAAAATTTCATTTAAATAATTTAAAATCCAGCTACAATGCTTAATAATTAGCCAAAATTGACTTTTTTGGTATTCATTTATATGATATATACCCAAAATTCACTATTATTAAGAAAACTTACGAAAAATTTAATATTAGTCAAGTTTTAAACATTTTAAAATTTAGCTTTAAATTTAAATAACTGATTAAATTTTGAGGTAAATTCTCTATTCATGGGCTTATTTGTGGACAGAGACCAATTTCAATAATGGTTAAGGAGAAAAACTGTGTAGCATATAAGGAAATGCAGAATATTCCTGTTTAAAATTTCAATTTAAAATTTAAGTTCCACTATGACATCACAGAATATTGCATTGTGGGCCTTAATCAATACACAATCCAAGGGAGGTTACTCTAACAGGAAAAAAGGTAGGTATCGTAAATTAATCACCATAACTTTTGATTGGATTGGAATTTTTTGATGGGATTTTCAACAAAATAATTCTCTTAAAGCATTCTATCAACACCCTGAAAACCAGGAATATTTTAAATTTCTTTGTATTTGCCCTTTAAAGGATTACAAAAATGTATTTGGTGGTAATTCTGGAATTATTTTCTCCAGTTCTCCATTAAAAAATATGTTCTGGGTACTCATTGGAAAAGCAAAGCACTTCTAACGGGTACCTAAAACATTTGTCTTTATGGAGAAATAAGAAACATCCCAGAGCAAGTGGCATATAAGAGGAGGCCCTCTTCTTATATGCCACTTGCCCAGAGTTATTGGCAAGTCTTATGAATTGCATTGACATGATATTTTCAGTGATTATAGAAAAACCTTTGTTTTTGTGGAGAAAAATCTGTAACTCTAGATAAGAATGGTAATAGATAATTATTTCTTATTTTTCCGAGAAAACATACACTGTGGAGACTCGTTACAAGTGCCTTGGTGACAGTGAGGTCCTTCCGATGAGTACACACAACACATTTTTTATTTATTTTATTTTATTTTTTTTTTTATGAACAAAATATTAGAAACATAAACTTAACTCGAGATAAGCAGGATATTTAGATAAATATTTTTCATATCTATATGGTGTGGTTCGCTTTTGAAGTGCCTCATTAACCCTTGTCCTGCTGAACCTGGATATACCTTGCATTTGCAAAAAGTGTAGATCCAAATCAGTTGGTTTCTGAAGAAGCCAACTGATCTGGATCTGCACTGTTTGCCATTAAGTATGTGAATTTATAGCAACAACCTGCATCAAGTAATCTGATTGGCTGAAAATTAGAAATTGGTGTGTCATCTTAATTTATTCAGCATGACAAGGGTTAAGAAAAATGGCAGTGCTTTTTCACTATTGAAATACAGGGTAAGTCTTATCAAGAAATATGGAATATATATGATGTGCAACATGGGGAAAAAGGCCCTTATGCCACATGCAAACATCAGAAGTCCAGATCAGGGTGCGCGTCTGTGCAATCGGGGTATTTTCTGTTCTTTGACATATACTACAGTATCCACTGATTTCGTAAGTGGCATAAAAGGGCTCAGATCAGGCTGATCAGGGTCTGCATTGGATGCAAATTACATAAGGGCCTGAATTGTGCATTACACATCATATGGTGGTCGGGTGGTGCGAAGGTGCTGTGTATCTTACATCACCGGGGTGTCCAACTGATATTGGCTTACAATTGGGCAAGGCCTGCTATCCTTGTAGTGGGTAAGGGTAGAGGGGGAATGTTTTTATTTCTTCTGTTTCTTCACTTTCTTTCCTGTTCCTCTTTCTTCCCTGTCCCTCTCTTTCATCTCCTCTACTCTCGCTTCTATCTCTTTTCTCCCTTTCTCTGGGAGACGACACAAAATGACCCTCAAGGGGTGACGTGTCGTTAAACCCCAACACAATCAACCAACACATCATATTTTAGCCGGCCTCGGTGGCTCATTTGGATGCGCTTCGTCCGACTGGAGACCTGGAGGTCGCGGGTTCAACCCCCGCTGAGGTTGGCAACATTCTTTCGTGGAGATTGATCATGAAATATTTTCTACGGTCATTCTCTCCCTTCCGCTGATTCAAGAAGGGCAGTTGTCAGTTTTTGGCAAAAGAATATGCACAATACTGGTTAACCGCTTAGAGGACAAAGCCTGCCCAGTAAACAAGTGGTTAGGTAAACTGACCGCGCTCGACATCACCCCATTGGGTTGACTGGGCTGTAAAATCTCAACACAAACAAACATCATATTTTATTATCAAATAAAGTCCAAAGCTCCAGAAAGAGCTTCTTTTTTTTTTCAACAGAAAGGTACGGTAAATGTCCTTAAATTTTGTACACCAAAATGCCATATATGCAAACAGCGCAGACCCAGATCAGACTGCTCCTTCAGGAGCAGTCTGATCAGCGACTACACTGTTTGACATTTCACTGTGTATATTGAGAAACAACTGTACAAAAAGCAAATATTAGGCCAGAAAAGTATGCAATAAAGTGTTCGAAATTTTAGGACATTTACCCTACTGATATTTTTCTAATTTGTCCACTAAAACATATGTTGTTATACTCATCGAGGTGCTTCTAATGAGTACCCAAAATATGTTTTTGTGAAAAATAAAAAAAAGATAAGAAAAACATATGGATACCCCCTCTTATCCAGAGCTATAAAAGCCACTTATCAGGAGTTCCCCTGGGCCACATAGTTTGATTCTGCTGATTAAGGTCTCCATCTGATAACACTGATACATCCAGTTGTTCCTCTTGCATAAATCTACATAATCACAGACAGTTTCAGGGCTCCAGATAAGATGATGGGTATCATGATTATCATAGACAAAAGGAAGGATCAAGTAAATGCTAAATATTTTTCTCATTTCTCCATGAAAATATATGTTTTGAGCATTCATAAGAAGTGCCTTGCAGAGGCACTTCTTATGAATGCGCACAACATATGTTTTCATAGAGAAATAAAAAAAAATATTAATACTTTTTGGTTTAAAAACACCAGTATTGTTTGGTTGATAAAAACACAACAAAAAACTCTGTTATCTGGAGCTATGATTATATATGGTGATATTTTAGATGATAAAGGATATTTATATATTTTTGCTTCAGTTACTCACTGGAATTGCCTAGGCATGAAATGATTGGTTTGGCACAAAAAAAAGAAAAAATGTTTAAAAGTACCACCAGATTACAAATTTTATTTGGAGCACAGTCTCTCTCCTCGCTTAATGTCTCTGTCCCTCCATCTCTCTCTCTATCTGTTTTACATACTTACTGGCATTGCCTTGGCATGATATGGGTCGTTTAGCACAAAAAAAAGGGACAAAATTGTCTACTGAATGTTAATGAAATTACTGTTTTTGATCTTGATCTTTGGCCTGCAGAAGTAAGATAATGACAAAACTTGTATCCATCCAGCAACAATACTAACCATATGTCAGCAACCAGGGCCCAGTTGTTCAAAGAGTCGTTAGCTTAACGAGCTCGTTAAGGGTCATTTCTTTAACTGTTTTAGCGGATTCAATATACAATATTTTTAAATTCTTTGCTGAAAAAATGTGAGAAGCTTTTGCACTGCAAAAGCTACTCACATTTTTTCAGCAAAAAAAATTCAGCATATTTGCGTATCACTCAATTAAAATTTTAATGAATCGTTAACTAACGACATCGTTAGCTTTGAACAACTGGGCCCAGGCTTTTTAGCTGGAGTTTTAGAGCCCAGTCAACACTTTTAAGTCCATGTTGAGCCAGTCAGTTTACAAATGTACATAGTACCTAACCACACTTTTACTGGGCAGGCTTAGTCCTCCAAGTGGTTAACCAGTTACATTTGTACTTGTGCATATGTTTTTGCCAGAGATTGACAACTGCCCTTCTTGAGTCAGCGGAAGGGGAGAATATTTCAAGATATCTCCACGTAAGAATGTTGCCAGACCTGGTGGAGATTGAACCTGTGACCTCCAGATCACCAATCATTCGCGCATCAGACTGAGCCCCTGAGGTCGGCAACAACTTAAGGTGAAAGCTTTCATAAATATAAGCAAAGCATACAAACTTAACACAAGACGTTAAGTTCCTATGGATGGATTACAGACAGACTGAATGACAAAAACTATATACAGTCAACTCTCATTATCTCGAAGTCCAAGGAACTCTCTGAAATACTTCGAGATGTCCGTACTTCGACATACCATGTTTGCAGAATTGAGGATAAAATAAATCGTACAACCACATTTCAGAAATGAATATTTAATAAAACTCCTGAAATTAGAGATATATATTGAAAATATTGTGGAAAAGAGGAGAAATTGCTCCTTAGGAGCAATTTCTCCTCTTTTCCTCAATATTTTGCCACCTGTTGTTAGATTTCCATGTTAAAACAGGGACCAGATTTTCACTTCTGGATAAGCGATGATTCGAGATAAGCAAAGTCAAGATAACGGGGGTCAACTGTACTCATGGCATATATACATCATATGCTGGGGTATATAATACTGAAATTCTAAACATTCCCTTTTCTCGAACTGTGGCTTGATAGTATACTGATCAATGGGATCCAATCCTCAAGTGCAACTTGAGTTTTATGGATTTTTCCTTTCCCAGAATTGTGTTTGCATTTTGTTCACAATTGATAATATTTAATATAAAAAGGCGCGGGCATCGAAACTGCCATGATTGTACTTAATATTTACTCTGAGTACACAGACAGACAGACAGATGGATAGTAGTGACAGAATCAGATGAGATGGCACAGAATGAACATTGTAGCTCTAGTTAAGAGGCGGGATATAAGGGAAATATTCTTATTTTTCTTCTAAAGCATATGTTGTGGGTACTCGTTAGAAATACCTCACTGAGGCACTTCTAACGAGTCCCCACAACATACCCGGTATGTTTTCATGGTGATATAACATAAAATATCAAGATAAGAGTAGGAATCTTGTTAACATTTTTCTTAAGTCTCCACAAGTACCCACAACATATGTTTTCATGGAGAAATAAGCAAAATTCACAACAACCTCTTTTTAACACAGTTTGTTTTAACATGGATTTGGATATAACACGGTTCAAAGATGGATCCCAAAGATGTATAGATTATATTGAAAAATGACCATAAATGGTTATTTTTCAATATAATCTATACATTTTTGTTTTGATATAACACGGTTGTTTAACTAACACAGTTTATGCTATGGACCCCAAAAATAGTGGTATAAAGTTGTGGTGTATCAATAGTTTTTTGTTGCAAAAGCAACTTATCTAGAGCAGTGGCAAATGGTCTACACTGTGTGCCACTCATCCAGCAGTTTTTCATGTTGATGTAACAAGTAACAAAATGGATTTGTTTGTTTGAATTTTAGGACAAATATGGCAAGGGGTCATGCAAAGTTAATATTAACAGCAAATTTGGTGCTGATATAGGCCTTGAGACACAGCTCCTAATTGCACCAGAATTTGTCTCATGATATACTGTACTGAAATACTTAGGGTAACTATGGTATTGCATCAAGCGAAAAAACCTTCGAACATGTGCACACTGTGCAAATTGAGATCATCCTGTGCATGCGCACCTATCATCTGGGCAGATTAATCTGTGCATGCGCAAAGTATCATCTGGGCTTTTGCTCTCCTTTCAGACATTCTGTAATATCCAATGATTCTGTTAGTGGACAATGAATGCCCTGATCAGACTGTCAGTGCAGATGCACATTGGTCTGGGTCTTCACTCTCTGCATATGCCCAAAGACACATTTGCGCATGGCACGGTATTTGTGTTTGGAGAAATGGCATGTCTCTAGATAGGACATCTTTTTTAGCTAAAAATATTTGTATTTTTCTCATTTCTCCCAGAAAACTCATATTGTGGATATCATTTGAATTGCTTGGCTATGTGATTCCAATGAGTAACCAAAACATGGGCTTCAATGTTTTATGGAGAAATCAGAAAAATATTTATCTAAATAGCCATCTTATCTGAAGCTGCCGGTAGGAATTGGCAAATTGATGTCGGTGTTTTAAACGTGCAGCGAAATCTAACCATTTCAATAAGTGGTGGTGGTCTTCTGGGGATAACCCTAAAAGTGCCAAACAAAATTGTAGCAGACAACATTCTTAATTTAGCTTTCATTTTTCAGAGACTATAAGGCATGATATTTCATGTGAATTATCTGCTAGGCAGATGATACACATGAAATTTCATGCCCTATTTTCTAGGAAACATAAAAAAAGGATATTTCAAAATGTCATCAATTGCAGTTGTATTTGGCACTTTAAGGGCTAAACAGACTTCGCAATGGAATTTCAGTTATACTAACCCTTAAAGTGCCAAGCAAATTGGCAGACGACACTTTGTTGTTGTTTTTTTGTTTTGTTTTTTTTGTTTTTGTGTTTTTAATTTTCAGAGAAAATAAGACTTGACATTTCATGTGAATTGTCTGCCTCCTCACAGATGATTCACATAAAATGTCATGCCATGTTAACTCTGAAAAATACAAAAGAAAATCAAAATGAAGTCTGCTGCATTTGTGCATGAATGCATCAGATTCGTGTCTGTGTATGCATCGCTAACTATACAGATTTGCTGAATGCACAAATAGTGTTCCTGTCTGTCATAAAGATCCCCTCTATGACATATTTTACTGAAACTTTACACAAATACAAAGCATCAGGGAACAACATGCAGAACACAAGAACCATAACTCTTATACCTACTTTGGAGTTCCAGCCCTTTGAACATTGTAAATAGTGATTTCTGTCAAAGTACTAGTGTCCACTCTTTATCTCTTCGAGATATTTTCATGTTGGCTTACACATATGTTAAACACCATGAGACATGCAGAATTCAAAAACTATAACTTGTTTCCCTATTTTTGGAGTTACAATCCTTTGAACATCGTAAATACTTTACACTATTTTCACTGGTGTGAAGTTGATTCTGCTAGCTTATCAACCATGACCAACTGCACAAAGCAGTACTCAGAAGGGGGAGACATCCACTTTCATCAAGAAAACAAATTCTAGTTAGATTTTGTGAACCTTGACCAAATTTTCCAGGTCAGCATAGGACAAATAGTGTCAAATATAAATTTATGTCTTATTCATGTACATTTTCTGATGTGCACAATACCTCTTAAATGGATTGGTGGATTTTCATCAACTCGCAGGGATACATCATTGGAAAAAGCCTCTGACTAATCAAATTAGTTACCTTCATTTTCAAGGTCATCACATGACCAGCACACTGGAACCTCTTTATAATATGATTCATTATAAGACTGTTCTGGATATAAGATGATTTGATGATGGACCCAAAAAGAGTTGAATCCAAACAAAAATTATAGTACTGGTATATACAGAAAATGGCCATTTATGGTCATTTTTAGCTCATTTAGCTCACCTCAGCAAAGCTCAGGGTGAGCTGTTGTGAATACCCCTCTGTCCGTCGTCCATTGTCCGTCATCAACAACTAGTTTGTTAACATTCTAGAGGTCATAGTTTTTACCCAATCTTGAAACTTGCTCAGAATGTTTGCCCGTATAAAATCTAGGTCAGGTTTGATCTGTTTGAAACTGGATCACTTAGGATCAAAAACTAGGTCACCAGGTCAAATCAAAGAAAAAATATTGTTAACACTCACTGTAGAGGTCACATTTTTCAAGCACTCATCATGAATCTATTTCTAGGTCAAGTTCGAAACTGGGTTACTTGGGGTCAAAAACTAGGTCACCAGGCCAAATCAAAGGAAGACCTTGTTAACATTCCAGAGGTAACATTTTTGAAGAAGAGGTCACATTTTTCAAGCAATCATCATGAGTATTGCTCAAGATGTTTGTCTTGATGATTTCTAGGTCAAGTTTAAAACTGGTCTACTTGGGGTCAAAAACTAGGTTACAGGGCCAAATCAAAGGGAAACCTGGTTAACAATCTAGTGGTCACATTTTTGAAGCAGTCATCATGAATCAGAATGTTTTTGATAAGTACTAGGTCAAGATTGAATCTGGGTCACTTGGGATCAAAAACTAGGTCACCGGGCCAAAGCAAAGGAAGACGTTTTTAACACTCTAGAGGTCACATTTGTTTTAATCAATCATCATGAATCTTGCTCAAAATGTTTGTCTTGATGATTTCTAGATCAAGTTCAAAACTTGGTCACTTGGGATAAAAAACTAGGTCACCAGGCCAAATCAAAGGAAGACCATGTTAACACTCTACAGGTCACATTTTTGAATCACTCATCATGAATCTTGCTCAAAATGTTTGTCTTGATAATTTCTAGGTCAGATTCGAAACTGGGTCACTTGGAATCAGAAACTAGATCACCAGGCCAAATCAAAGGAAGACCTTGTTAACACTCTAGAGGTCACATTTTTGAAGCAATCATCATGAATCTTGCTCAAAATGTTTGTCTTGATAATTTCTAGGTCAAATTCAAAACTGGGTCACTTGGAATCAGAAACTAGATCACCAGGCCAAATCAAAGGAAGACCTTGTTAACACTCTAGAGGTCACATTTTTGAAGCACTCATCATGAATAATGAATCTTGCTCAAAATGTTTGTCTTGATGATTTCTAGGTCAGGTTCAAAACTGGGTCACTTAGAGTCAGAAACTAGGTCACCAGGCCAAATCAAAGGAAAACCTTGTTGACACTATAGAGGTCACATTTTTGAAGTGATCATCATGAATCTTGCTCAAAATGTTTGACTTGTTGATTTCTCGGTGCAGTTTGGAACTAGGTCACTTATGACGTATATTTCACGGTCCAGTGACTTTCTTTAGTTTTTCAGTTTAGGTGAGTTTCTCAGTAACTATTAGTCTTACAGTGATATTTGGCACTTGTGAAATGTTTGCGTTTAGGTCAGTTTCTCAATAACTATTACTCCTAAAGCCAGTGATACTTAGCACATGCATACATCTTAGCATGGCCGCTTGAGTGCAGTCACCCATATTTGACCTTGACCTCTATTTCAACATCCATGAGAACTGCTACATTGTCTTACTTGTAAAAATAATCATTATGAATTTTGGTCAGAATGTTTACCTTGATCAATTCTACATGTAGGTCAGGTTCTCTAAGTGCTATGATACTCAGGTGAGCGTTACAGGGCCATTATGTCCTCTTGTTCTATATAACCTCTTCATTAACGCAGATTTTGCTTTGGACCTCAGTAATAATATGATAAAGAGGTTGTGGTGTAATGTTAAATTTATCTCAGGTATAGTGGCTGGGGGGAGGGGGACATGGTCAGTTTGTTCTTCTAAAAAGCAGGTACCCAGTTATAATGAAATGTTATCTATATGGTTTTTAAACCTTTTGCTTACACTTCAGCCAAACTACTACATGTATATCAAGCATTTTGTCAGATTTCATCAGATTTACCTGTCAAATATTGATGCCAGAATAAGAATAAATGCTTTTCAGATGCAGTCAAGTTTATGCTGTGGGGAATATTACTGCTAGACCTCTGTTAACCCATTGTAGTCGGGAGACGCGAAAAAGGGTAATTAGCAAACAATGCAGACCCAGATCAGATGCCGCAGAACACGGTGTCTGATCAGGGTCTCCACTGTTTGCATATAGTTTAACCATTTTTCTCTAGGAATATGTAAATCTCATAGCCGGACGTACATAAATGTACATAAAATTGAAATTGGACTCTACCGATATATAGTGTGGGAGAGTCTATTCAGTATACAATGAGTTAAGAGTGAATTTTCCACCAGTTTCTCTTCAGTAATCAAAGTGCTAAATAAGAAGCTTTTTTTTCGCCAAAAAATTGTTGATATTTTTCTTATCTCATCATGAAAACATGTTGTGGTTACTCATTAGAAACGCCTTGGCGCGGTGCTTCTAATGAGTACCCACAACATATGTTTTTGTGGAGAAATAAGAAAAAAATGTGCCTTGATATCCCTCTTATCTGGCTCTACCATATTTTCTAATCAATATCATTAACCTTTAACGCTCCCTCGGCATTGTAAGCATTCAACAACTGTGCAATATTTATCTTATTTTTTCCCAGAAAATAGGACTTGCATTTTACCCATATTATGACCTTAACAGTTTCATTGTATGTGTCCTTGTGTTGGTGAAAAGTACATGTACGATAATTACGTTATGGTGTTGTCGGTTAATGCTTAAATTTAACACATGAAAAGTTAACATCAGAGGTTATCCAGTAAATCAGCTCACAGTTAATCTGGTGGTATTAGTTTTAATTTTTAACCTGCAGGATTTAGATAGCTACAGACAGCATTTTAAAATATTTAACTTACATATTCTAGAATGCAGGCTTGACATTTTATGTGAATTGTCTCCAAGACAATTCTCATGAAACATTACACTCAATTTTTAAGGGGAAAATAAGGAACATGTCAATACTTGGTCCGAGACTTGGTCATCTGCTGATTATGCCCAGAGAGTGCTCAGGATTATTTTTTTTTGTTGCAAACAAAACTTTGCAGTTAAATGTAATTTACAAGTAGTCTTTTTTTTTTTTTTCTGAAAATAGGGATTGGTAATAGGGATTGGTATTTGTTCAACATTACATTATTCTGGAGATTATTACTTAACACTCAGGTCCTGAAAGCAATGTAGATCCAGATCAGTTGGCTTCTGAAGAAGCCAGCTGCTTCTAAGAAGCCAACTGATCTGGATCTGCACTGTTTATCATTAAGTATGTGAATTTGTATCAACAATCTGGATCAAATAATCTGATTGGCTGAAAATCGGAAGTGGGCGTGGATCTTGATTTATTCAGCATGACAAGGGTTAAGGGAAATGGAATTGCTTTCAGGGAGGCTATTTTGTCAAAAAATTTATTGAGTCGCTTCTGATCAGTGATCTACACTTAAAGAAAAGAATTTGCTCCTCTTGGAAACAAATTCTTTCCTTTCAGAAGAGACTTGGTGTGCTGGAAAGCAAACAGGAAGTCACAAATGTTATCTCCCTTGTGAAATTGTGAGAATGTGTCAGATTTATATAGCTCCAGATAAAGATATGCAGAATATAATTCTTATTAATGTATTTTACACTAAATATTTGGAATATTTGGACTCCTTAACTGCTTACTATTCTTGTCCTAAAAATTGAACAAGTCTGGGACACTTCAGATATATATATATATATATATATATATATATATATATATATATATATATATATATATATATATATATATATATATATATATATATATATATATGGAACAGTATATGACATCTTATAAAACATTGTATCTGTGACAGATTGACAGTATTTGAACCTGTAGATATGATTGGGTCAGTCACTTCATATACCTGGGACAGTATGTGTCACTTGATTTAAACCACTGTATCTGTGACTGACAGTATGTGACACTGTAGATGTGACTGGGTTGGTCTGGGACAATTCAAATGTATATCTTGGACAGTATGTGACACCTTATATAAACCACTGTATCTGATAGACTGACAGTATGTGGCACTGTAGATATGAATGGGTCAGCCTGGGACACTTCAGATGTATATCTTGGACAGCACGTGACACCTTATATAAACTACTGTATGTGACAGACTAACAGTATGTGACACTGTAGAGTCTGGGACACTTCAGATGTATACCTGGGACAGTATGTGACACCTTATATAAACCACTGTATCTGATAGACTGACAGTATGTGACACTGTTGAGTCTGGGACACTTCAGATGTATATCTGGGGCAGTATGTGACACCTTGTATAAACCACTGTATCTTATAGACTGACTGCATGTGACACTGTAGAGTCTGGGACACTTCAGATGTATATCTGTGACAGTATGTGACACCTTATATAAACCATAGTATCTGACAGACTGTTAGTATGTGACATTGTAGATATGATTGGGTCAGTCTGGGTCACTTCAGATGTATATCTTGGACAATATATGACACCTTATATAAACCACTGTATCTGACAGACTGACAGTATGTGACACTGCAGAGTCTGGGACACTTCAGATGTATATCTGGGGCAGTATGTGACACCTTGTATAAACCACTGTATCTTATAGACTGACTGCATGTGACACTGTAGAGTCTGGGACACTTCAGATGTATATCTGTGACAGTATGTGACACCTTATATAAACCACAGTATCTGACAGACTGTTAGTATGTGACATTGTAGATATGATTGGGTCAGTCTGGGTCACTTCAGATGTATATCTTGGACAATATATGACACGCCGGCCTCGGTGGCTCAGTTGGATGCGCCGTCCGACTGAAGACCAGGAGGTCGGCAACATTCTTTCGTGGAGATTGATCATGAAATATTTTCTATGGTCATTCTCTCCCTTCCGCTGATTCAAGAAGGGCAGTTGTCAGTTTCTGGCGAAAGAATGTGCACAATACTGGTTAACCGCTTAGAGGACTAAGCCTGCCCAGTAAACGTGTGGTTAGGTAAACTGACCGCGCTCGACATGACCCCATTGGGTTGACTGGGCCGTAAAACCTCAACACAAACAAAACAATATATGACACCTTATATAAACCACTGTATCTGACAGACTGACAGTATGTGACAATGCAGAGTCTGGGATACTTCAGATGTGTATATGGGACAGTATATGACACCTTATATAAACCACTGTATCTGATAGACTGACAGTATGTTACACTGTAGAGTCTGGGACACATCAGATGTATATCTGGGACAGTATGTGACACCTCATATAAGCCACTGTATCTGACAGAGTGACAGTATGTGACACTGTAGGTATGATTAGGTCAGTCTGGAATGCTTCAGATGTATATCTGAGACAATATGTGACACCTTATATAAACCAATGAATCTTACAGACTGACAGTATGTGACAATGTAGATATGATTGGGTGAGTCTCGGACACTCCAGATGTATATCTGGGTCAGTATGTGACACCTTATATAAACAACTGTATCTGATAGACTGACAGTATGTGAAACTGTAGATATGATTGGGTTACTTTTCAGACACTTCAGATGTATATCTAGGACAGTAGATGACACCTTATATAAACCACTGTATCTTATAGACTGACAGTATGTGACACTGTAGATATGATTGGGTCAATCTGGGACACTTCAGATGTATATCTTGGACAGTATGTGACACCTTATATAGAAATTGTAAAATTCTGTGACAGACGACAGTATGTAACCCTGAATATGTCTGGGACAGTCTTTGAATCATAAGTTACAGTATTTACCTTGTAGTCATATTAGGACCCTCTTACTCCTAACTTTTTTTGCACAGGCCTGCTTTGCCCAATACTTAGGGTTATTTGGGTATTTCTGAGATATACTTTGACATTGTAGTTTGTCTAGAATAGATTATTCAGTTTACCATAATTATGGACAGACAGAATGCAGCATCTGATGAAGGTCTACACTGTTTGCCATTCATCTTGCAGTTTTTGGACACATCAACATGTAGTAAAATGGAGTTGTTCAAATTTTAGGACAAGCATGGTAAGGAGTTAACCCTTTCAGCCTTGTAGACCAAGACATATACTTTTACAAACAGTGTAGATCCAGATGAGATGGCTCATAATGAATAGTACACTGTTCGCCATTATATTCTTGATTAACAACCTTTTGGCAGCAATGGAAATGTCCAAATGCAGAGAGATTTCAGAAACTCAGGGTTGAAGGGATTAAAGTGACAAAACAGTTAGGGTAAAGTTAGTAGACATTATGTGACACTGGACAGTAAATAATCTAGGACTTTCGGATATCTGAGACAGTCTGTGACACGCAGATATCTGAGAGTCTGTGACAAGCGGGGATAGGTTTACATTAGTCTGTAACATTCCAGATACATAGATCTGGAACAGTCTGTGACCATAGCTCTAGATAGAGATACTGATGCAGAGAACTTGATAATGCCATAGCTCTAGTTAAGGCGCTTTTTTCAATCCAAAAATATTAACCTGATACCCACTCTTATCTAGACCTATGTAAATGCTGAGATAATTTTCACCAGTTTTCCACGAAAACATATTGTGTGGATACTCATTAGAAGCACCTTGGTGAGATGGTTTGAATGATTACCAACAAATTATGTTTTTATGGAGAAATAAAAAAAATTCCCAGAATTATCATCATAAACCTTTACTACTCTCTTGGAAAATTCAGCAGACGACAAATTGGTGATGTTTTTCTTATTTAAAAAAAAAAAAAAAAAAGAAGGATTAATATTTCCTGCAAATTGTCTCCAGACAATTTGCATGAAATGTCAATCCTGTTTTGTGGGAAAAACAAGAAAAATATTACAAAATGTTGTCTGCTGAAAATTTTACTGAGAGTGCTAAGCGGTAACAAGGCCTACATTGTATGTAATGTCTAGATGATAGTGGTGCTAAAATGCTTTCTGTCAGCGATGTCGTGATTTGTCTCCTATGGCTGTCACATACACAGCTGTGTGGAACTTAATAATAGCAGTCATTAGTGTGTCCTCGTATTGATCGATTGTCACAACCTTATTGCTGCCTTCTTCTGTTTACATCGAGAATTTATCACTTGCTATGTAGTTCAGTCTATTAGAGGCATGGCTCCGGATAAGGCATTTTTTTTGTAGCCAATAATTTTGATATTTTATCTTATTTCTTATTTCTTCACAGAAACATACAATTATGTTGTGGCTACTCATTAGAAGCACCTCACTGAGGTGCTTCTAATGAGTACCCGCAACATATGTTTTCATGGAGAAATAAGAAAAATATTGTCTGGATACTGCCTCTTATCTAGTGCTATGATTAGAAGCCAATAGCTATATCGACAGTTGCAGAAAATCACGACCCCATATTTACTAGATAAGAGATGCTGACTGAATAAAATATTTCAATTTCTCCATGAAAACATATGTTTTGTATATCATTAGAATAATGTCACTGAGATAATTCTTATACGATGAGATTGCATATGTTTTATGTGGAAACAAGCAGGATAATTCATGCGCAGAAAGCAAATATGTGTATATCTGGACATACGGAAAATCGCTGCATGTTGTATTGTCATGAAATGTTATTTTGTTTAGAGATAACATTTTCTATATGAGGGCACAGCTCTAGATAAGCAGCTTTTTTTTTCATCATAAAAAGTATTGATAATCTTCTAATGAGTATGCACAACACACTTTTTTTGTGGAGAAATAAGAAAAATCTAATAGTTTTATGGATTGTGTTATGTCCCCCTACTAGAGGTTGAAGGGGCGACAGTTTTGGGTCTGGATCCTGTTAGTACAAGCATTGACATTTGCATTGGAATTGGTGTTGGCGTGACATTTTCTTGTTTTGATAATATCTCTTGAACCAATTGGTAGATTTTCATCAAACTTGCAAGGGGACATTTTTGGGAAAACCTTTAGAGCTGAATAAATTTAAATTTAGTGACCTTTTCATTTTCAAGGCCAACACACATGACAAATACAGTGTAGCTCCAATACATCGCGGTCCGTTATTTCGCGAAATCCAGTATATCGCGAATAGGCCATGGCTCCCAAATTTTCCAAAAGCACAAAAAAAAAAAAAAAATTTTAAAAACATAAAATGTTTGTTGTTTTATTTAACTTCAGAAAAAAAAAGCGTTCCGCCTCCGGTAATTGATTTTTCGCGCCTATCCCGACGCTAAGTCGCGCGTCAGGTATTATATGATAAGCAATCCACTTAATGTCAATCAGCGCACACGTTGATTATAATTGGCAAATAATAAATTATATCGCCGTAATTGTCGTAATCATTAGTACATAGATCTACTCAATGCTCAATGAGTCAATGATGCCCACAAACTAATTTTGCTCAGCAGGGGAAAACGGTCCACCTCCTTTTCAACACCAGCAAATTTTACAAGACAGTAGTCTTACGATGTTTCTGTCCAACATACACAGATTGTAGTCCGCTTATTTTACACTTCTGTAGATATAAATATTTCAGAAGAAAACAACTGCGTCAAAAAAAAAAAAAAAAAAAAAAATAAAAAAAAATAAATAAAAAGAAATTATCGGTAACTGTTTTTTTTTTTTTTTTGCGCCCGCAATATAAGCGAAGGGAAGCAACTCAAGTTATCTTAGCACAATGGAGTAACTTCCCTTCGCCAGAGTATCCAAAATGGCGTCCTAAATTGTCAATCCGATGATTTCTTGTTTTCAAACGTAGTTTATCAGCTGGTTTCGATTGGAATTACTTGTTAGACATAGCGCACCATTGTAAATTATTCCATTGAGCAATTCTAATCCAATTTTAATTAGGAAATATGGTGACAACATAACTGAATGCCATTTATCCGTGATGTCTCGGCAAACTACCACAGCGACAAACCGAGCGAGAGTTATGCACGCCGTTATACATGCATGGTACATGTCGGGACTTATATCGCGCTCCGACCACATCACGGTTTCAGGGTTATGGACCCGCAATACCGCGATATATTGGAGCTACACTGTATTGTCAAATACATACAATTTTTTTTTTTGCTTGATATCTTTTGAACCAGTCAGCGAATATTCATCAAATTTGCAAGGATACATCATTTGGACCAGCTTTAGATCTTTTTGCCTTAAAAAATGAGATTGTACAAAAATACCTGACGTGTATTTTGACATATTAACCGCAAGTATTTTGTTACACAAGCTAGACCAAACCAGACACTGCTTCACCCTGTTATCCTGTTATGATGGGACAAGAATATTATAGTGCAAACACAGTTAAAAGATGGACCCCAAATATATTGTAGATCATTTTTAGCTCACCCGAGCTGAAGGCAGCTCTCAGGGTGAGCTTGTAGTTTTGCAAGGCTCTGGCATCCATTGTTGTCATCGTCCACACTTTCGAACAAATATAACTTCAAGAGCAAGACCAGTTGGCCAATTTTAGTCAGAATGTATCAGCTAGGTGCATCTTTTGGGGAGTTTGGGGTGGCGGGGGGGGGGGGGGGGGGGGCTTTGGGGTGGTGTTGGGAGGAGGTGGGGTGAAGCCTGCATTAGGTTTTGAGGAGATCGGATCAAAACTCTGGTTTCCATGGCAACAGAAAGCCCCCATTAGTCTAAAATGGGGAAAACAATGTCTCCACCTTTTCTCATTTTTTTTATCCAATACTTTTTATACGTGCAGGTAACGAGAACATGCATGAAATCTCCAACAAGTTTGAATTTTGGCCAGATGGGACCACTGGCTATAGAGTTGGCTGCTTGAGCACCTAAAAAATTTTCCATAGACTTATAATGGGAAAATGGTGTCTCCATGCCAACTCGTTCATTTTTGAGTGAATCATCATGAAAGTTGCTGGTAACCAGGACAGGCATAAAAGCTTGAATATGTTTGATTTCAGGCCAGATCAGACTACATGTACACACTTGCCCTTGAATAACGATAATTTTAAACATTCAAATGTATATCTCTTTGGCCAGTTGGCCAGTTTCGATCAAATTATATGTGTAGCATCAATTGGGGTGGGGAAAGGTTACAGAATGTTTTGAGGCAGATTGGATCAAAACTCTGGTGTCAGTGGCAACAAAAAGCCCCCATTAACTTATAATGGGGAAAATAGTGTCTCCATGGGGTAGGGGAAAGGCTGCATATGGTTTTGGGGCAGATTGGATCAAAATACTGGTTTCCATGGCTACAGAAAGCCCCTCCCATTGACTTATAATGGAGAAAATGATGTCTCCACCTTTTCTTGGTTGCTTTTGATCGAATTTTGGCCAGATCGGACCACTGACTACGGAGTTAGCTGCCCTTGACATGAGCATCTAAAAAAAAATTCCCATAGACATTTATGGGAAAATGGTGTCTCCATGCTAGCTCCTTCATTTTTGATTGAATCATCATCAAATTTGCTGGCAATCAGAACAGGCATAAAAGCTCAGGCAAGTTAGATTTTAGGCCTTTGGTTTCCATGGCCTATTAAAGTGTCCAAGCCGATATTTGATGAAATGTGGAGCAGAGAAGCTAATTCTATATTGTCAGTCCGACATTTGTAACCTTTGATTGTCTTTGAAATTCAAGCAGATTAGCCTGTTCGCTTTGACTTACTCTCCTCAGGTGTCTTAGATGACATATTTTTCCAATCAATTAGGGACATTTTAAAAAACTTTAAACAAAGGTTGTGTTTGTGTTAACTATATATGCTTAGGATGAAAACTATGGCAAAAACATCTGATGGTTTCTTTGAGTTTCAAATTAGTTCATAAATATACCTTCAGCAAACTGTTCCTCAGGTGAGCGATTGTTGCCCACTTGGGCGACTTGTTCTATATAATCTATAAATTTTGTTTGAATACAACATGGTTGTTTAACTAACAGAGTTTTTGCATTGGATCCCAGCAATGGTTTATAAAGAGATGGTGTATTTCAAAATGTTGTCTTGATTGTTTTACCTTCATGCTCATCCTAAAGGTTAATGAACAAATTTAGGTCAGTTTGATAATTATATAATAATCATGTGTTTTCTGTTTCCCTTTGATCCTGAGAGTAATGAAACAGAGGTTTGCATTATAGAGTCGTGCTGGTAAATCAGGTATGATGATCATAATAAGATGGTGGGGAGTAACCCAAATAATAAGGAGGGTGTTATAATTACATCAGAGGACTGGTTAAGGAGGCCATTTGGTGATAATTCCGGGATATTTTTTCTTAATTCTTTGTAAAAACATGACGAGGGTATACATAAGAAGTGCCTTACCAAGGCGCTTCTAACAAGGACCCTTCTTATGGAGAACTGGAGAAAAATTATCTCAGGATTGTCATCAGACACGTCTCCTTAACAAATCCTCAGTGTATATTAGGAGACTCTAGACTGGCTTCAGTCTCCATTGACTATATATTTTTCTTATAATCTGTTTGATAATCCGGGGTTGGTCGGGTGGTGCAAAGGTGTCGTGTACATGTATCTTATGTCACCGGGGCATCCATCTGATATTGGCTTACAGTTGGACAAGGCCTGCTATCCTTGTTGCAGGTAAGGGTAGAGGGGGAATGTTCTTATCTCTTCTGTTTCTTCTCTTTCATTCCTGTTCCTCTTTCTTCCCTGTTCCTCTCTTTCATCTCTTCTACTATCTCTACTATCTCTTTTATGTCTTTTCTCCCTTTCTCTGGGCGACGACACAAAATGACCAACAAGGGTTGATGTGTCGTTAAACCCCAACACAATCAATCAATCTGATAAGATTATCAAACAGGATTGTAAGAAAAAAAAATATGTAGTCAATGGAGACTGGAGCCAGTCTACAGGGGACTCCAGATAAGATGGTTTTTTTAGGGGAAGTTTGGAATAGGGGTGGAGAGGAATGCAAGCAAAATATACATAGTATTCTTGGTGTAATTAGTATTCTTCCATGTCCCAAATTCAAGGTCTCACCCTGCCATATTTTCTCTTTTTAATGAGCTGTCATAAAATATTACTGTTTGAGAAAGAACAATATCCATCTGGGCCCAGTTGTTCAAAGCGTCATTAGCTTAACGAGCTCGTTAATGGTCATTTCATAAACTGTTTTAGCAGATTCAATATACAGTATGCTGATATTTTTTGCTGAAAAAATGTGAGTAGCTTTTGCACTGCAAAAGCTACTCACAGTTTTTCAGCAAAGAATTTCAGCATATTTGCCTATCACTCAATGTAAATTTTAACGAATCGTTAACTAACGATGTCGTTAGCTTTGAACAACTGGGCCCTGGATACTGGATAATGATCTGGAAGAAATTGGTGAGTAAGAATGGACCGATTTTTCAGTCTTATACATTGTTCCAGATATTACCTAGCTCAAGATAAGGCTTGCTGGTAACCAAGACAGGCATAAAAGCTCAGTTGAGTTCAGTTTTGGGCCTAATCATATCTCTCATGTTGGAGTTATTTGCCCTTGAGTGATGAAAATTTCAGCCAAACATCTATTGATTTCTCCACAAAATCATATCTTGTTGGTACTCAGGTTCTAATGAGCGATAACCCACAAGAGATGTTTTCAATGGGCTACCATGGCCTCACAAAACCCCCAACCCTGACACTGTATCTCTTTAATATCCGGAGCTTTGCAATAAGATTATAATAATGGTAACAAGTATAAGCTTTCACAAAAAGCTTGGTCTGTGCTTGGCACACAATAAATGTAAAGACCACAGAATAGTCTTGGGTTCTTTAAATGCAAATCTTGTCTAAATTGGCTAAATTCCATAATGCAGAAGGTGAATTCAAGAAGTCTAAATGCGATCTCATTCCATTGGCCTCTACAAGAATGACCCTCACATTAAGAAATAATTACAGTCATTTTCACATTGCTTTTTAGGCTTAACTGTAGTACATGTAGCTAAGAATATCACATTTTTATCTCACAGTCCTGGGATGGCTATTAATTGCACCTAGCAGTACCAATGCATCCATCCACTTTAAAGTGCTGCTATGGTAATCTTTGACCCTTGTCCTGCTGAATAAATGAAGATGCCATGCCCATTTGTAATTTCCAGCCAATCAGATTACATGCTCCAGATTGTTGATGTAAACTCACATACTTAATGGCAAACAGTGCAGATCCAGATCAGTTGGCTTCTTCAGAAGCCAACTGATCTGGATCTACACTGTTTGCAAAGACAGGACATATCTGGGTTCAGCAGGACTAGGATTTTAGAAATCTGTATAAGAATGACGTGCAGAAACTGTGCATGTGAATTGAGAACACCTGTATATGTAAGTGTTCCAATAAATACTATTCTATTCTATTCAGTGCTTCAGCTAGTACTGGGTTTTAGTTGTAGACAACAAGTTTAAGGTAAATGATGCATTGTGGGTCAACAACTGGTTCACTTCCATGTCCCAACCAAACTCTATGTAGTTGTTTCCGCCCATGGGCATAGATAATAATTTTAGATGATTTTTTTTTACTTTTGCTCCAAAACATATCTTATGTATCTTTGGGTACATACCTTACGCATACCTTCTTAATTTTTATACTCACTGAAATCTCCTCAGCAAAATGATTGAACTGAGTATCCACAAGATATATTTTGATGCAAAAATAACAAAAAATAACTTCTGATTATTCTATTTGTCTGGACTTGTCCTATGAACATTCAAGGCCTAGACCAGCCTACACATTTGAATATATGGACAAATAGAAAAGGCCCTGATCCAGCTGTGTGGATAGGCCTTTCTCCAAATAAGCCACTTTTTTTTTTTTCTCAATAAAAAAAAATGATATTATTGGTTGGATCTGCAAGGATTCTTGTTCTGCCACCAATATAAATCAAGAGAGTAAGGGTAGACAACAGAATGAACAAAGGACAACAGTACCTTAGCAGACAATTTGCATGAAATGTCAAGACTTACTTTCTCTTAAAAAGTCTTCAAGTTACTGTCTGCTGATGTTTTGATTGGCTCTTTAATGGTTACGACTTACTTTCTTCAGACTTGGCTCAGTGCAGTACCATTACCGTAATAACCCTATATTAGTATTGGGACAGACAGGTCTGAGCAAACAGTGTAGACACAGATCAGACACCACAGAATACAGCAGTTGATCAGGGTCTACACTGTTTACCACTCATGAAGCAGTTTTAACCCTTAAAACGCCAAGAAAACCTGTATCTGAAAATGTCGACTGTTTATGTCGTCTGCTAAATATTCTTGCAAACATTTCAAATGTAGAGAAGCAATCTGATCTGGGTCCACACTGTTTGCAAAAATGCCTTTTAAATCACAAGCAGATGGCAAAGCAGACGATAATTTTTGTAATTGGCAGTTAAAAGGTTAAGACACACCGAAAAGTAATCAGATAGACTTGCTCGAATTTTAGGCTAAGTATGGCAAGTAGTTATGGTTTTCCAATATTTTAGGTAGATACGGTAAATATATGACCACTATATCTTATATTTTTAAAATGACTTGTTTTTAGATCACCTGTATGAAGTTCAAAGAGAGCTATTGTAGTCAGCCCGATCATCCACATTCCCATTCCTGTTTACATTTAGGTTTAGCTCACAATTGGTTTTGGTAAATGTCCTAAAATTTCGAACACTTTATTCCATACTTCTTTGGCTTAAATTTTTATGTTTTATGCAGTAACTGTTGTTTCTTAAAATGCTTAGTGGAATGGCAAACACTGTAGACCCTGATCAGACTGCTCTTGAGCACTGTCTGCACTGTTTGTATATGGCATTTTGTCAGAAACTAGTGTTTGAAATTTTAGGACATAAAATTACGGTGAGGTTTTATATGCAAGTTTTTCAGATGCTTATGTCTAGGCAATCACTTGTCAAAAAGCATTCATATTTGGAACATCAGTGCCTGGGAGGATCTTCTTTGATACTGACCCCAAGGTTCATGTCCCAGGTGGGGCTTGAGGTCAAACTCTAGGACACTTTTGTAGTGTTCAAATTCATTTCTGTTATGCAAACAACATGACATTGTAAACACAGCCATATGACATTGACTTCAGTGTCATGAGTTGAAGGTCATAATAACCTATATTTCACAGTCCAGCAATAATGCCATATTTATTTAGCATCTCATTCAAAGACAAGATGTGAATCAAGCAAGCTATGCTGTCCTGCATTGGCCGGCCTTGGTGGCTCAGTTGGCTGCGCGTCCGACTGGTGATCAGGAGGATGCAGGTTTATTCCCCGCTGGGTCAGCAACATTCTTTGTGGAGATTGACCATGAAAAATTTTCTCCCTTTTGCTGATTCAAGGAGGGTTCTGGCTAAATGTGCACATTACTGGTTAGCCGTTTAGAGGACTAACCGCTTAGAGGACTAAGCCTGCCCAGTAAAGATGTGGTTAGGTGAACTGACCGTGCTCATTACGACCCCATTTGATTAACTGGGCCGTATAACCTCAACATAAACAAGCAAACTGTCCTGTGACAGCTCTTGTCTGGACTTTTGTACTCAAAAGGCTTTCTTGGAGAATATACTTGTAGCTAGCCCTTACATTGTTTGCTCAAGCTTGTATGATCTTGTCACTGATATATTTCTTTCTTATTTATTGTCTTTATTATTATTGATGCTTATTTGCCCTTCCAGTGAGTAGAGCCAAAATTAAATAATGGCTAGCGGTAATTTATTAGCTCGCCTGTACGAAGTACAAGGAGAGCTATTGTAGTCACCCCGGTCGTCCACGTTTGCGTTTGCGTTTGCGTTTGCGTTTGCGTTTGCGTTTGCGTTTGCGTTTGCGTTCCCGTTCCCGTCACACTGTGTTAAAGTTTTTCAAATGCTTATATCTCAACAGTCACTCCTCACAGAGGCATCAAATTTGGAACTTAGGTACCTTGGAGGGTCTTCTGAGATTCCAAGAGAATAAACCCCTGGGTTCATGCCCCTGGGTGGGGCTAGGGGTCAGAATCTAGGACACCTTTGTAATACTGTGTTAAAGTTTTTCAAATTCTTATATCTTGACTTTCACTCCTCATAGAGCATTCATATTTAGAATTTGGGTACCTGGACGAGTCTTCTGAGATTCCAAAAGAACATACCCCTGGGTTCATACCTCAGGGTGGGCCTTGGGGTGGGGCTAGGGGTCAAAATCTAGGACACATTTGTAAAATCTTATATGCCTACAGGTTATAGACACAACTGGTTATACATCAGCTAACTATGTGACATCAGTTTAAGTGTAAGAGAGTGAAGGTCATGGTGACCTACATTTTACGGTCAAGGTCACCTAGATTTCACAGTCCAGTGATTTTGCCTTATATCTTGAATACTATTTGTTGGATAAATGTCACACCTGGGATATTACTTCCATGTGACCCAATGAATGACCACTTACTATATCTAGGTCATTGTGACCTATATTTCATGGTTCAGTGATTTTGCCTTATATCTTGAATACTTTTTGTTGGTTAAATGTCACACCTGGGATATTACTTCCATGTGACCCAATGAATGATCACTTACTATATCTAGGTCATTGTGACCTATATTTCATGGTTCAGTGATTTTGCCTTATATCTTGAATACTATTTGTTGGATAAATGTCACACCTGGGATATTAGTTCCATGTGACCCAATGAATGACCACTTACTATATCTAGGTCATTGTGACCTATATTTCATGGTTCAGTGATTTTGCCTTATATCTTGAATACTATTTGTTGGATAAATGTCACACCTGGGATATTAGTTCCATGTGACCCAATGAATGACCACTTACTATATCTAGGTCATTGTGACCTATATTTCATGGTTCAGTGATTTTGCCTTATATCTTGAATACTATTTGTTGGATAAATGTCACACCTGGGATATTAGTTCCATGTGACCCAATGAATGACCACTTACTATATCTAGGTCATTGTGACCTATATTTCATGGTTCAGTGATTTTGCCTTATATCTTGAATACTATTTGTTGGATAAATGTCACACTTGGGATATTACTTCCATGTGACCCAATGAATGACCACTTACTATATCTAGGTCATTGTGACCTATATTTCATGGTTCAGTGATTTTGCCTTATAGCTTGAATACTATTTGTTGGATAAATGTCACACCTGGGATATTAGTTCCTTGTGACCCGATTATTGACGTCAAAATATATCTCTGTTGGTGTGACCTATATTTCATGGTTCAGTGATTTTGCCTTATATCTTGAATACTATTTGTTGGATAAATGTCACACCTGGGATATTACTTCCATGTGACCCAATGAATGACCACTTACTATACCTAGGTCATTGTGACCTATATTTCATGGTTCAGTGATTTTGCCTTATATCTTGAATACTATTTGTTGGATAAATGTCACACCTGGGATATTAGTTCCTTGTGACCCGATTATTGACGTCAAAATATATCTCTGTTGGTGTGACCTATATTTCATGGTTCAGTGATTTTGCCTTATATCTTGAATACTATTTGTTGGATAAATGTCACACCTGGGATATTAGTTCCTTGTGACCCGATTATTGACGTCAAAATATATCTCTGTTGGTGTGACCTATATTTCATGGTTCAGTGATTTTGCCTTATATCTTGAATACTATTTGTTGGATAAATGTCACACCTGGGATATTACTTCCATGTGACCAAATGAATGACCACTTACTCTATCTAGGTCATTGTGACCTATATTTCATGGTTCAGTGATTTTGCCTTATATCTTGAATACTATTTGTTGGATAAATGTCACACCTGGGATATTAGTTCCTTGTGACCCGATTATTGACGTCAAAATATATCTCTGTTGGTGTGACCTATATTTCATGGTTCAGTGATTTTGCCTTATATCTTGAATATTTGTTGGATAAATGTCACACCTGGGATATTAGTTCCATGTGACCCAATGAATGACCACTTACTATATCTAGGTCATTGTGACCTATATTTCATGCTTCAGTGATTTTGCCTTTTATTTTTATTACTATTTCATGGAGAATTGTCATACCTGGATTATTATATCTAAGTGACAAAATGATTTACATACAAATACATCTAGGTCAGTGTGACCTATATTATATGGCTTAATGATAAAAATGTTACAATATAAAATGTACCCAGCAGGCGAGCTCGCTGTCCTCCGACAGCTCTTGTTGAGTGCTGTATGGATTGCCATCTTTTTTCTGACATATCGTAATAACCCTAAGTATTGGGACAGATAGGCCTTTGCAAACAGAAGAATGCGGTGTCTGATCAGGGTCTACATGTTTGCCATACATACAGTAATATTTTAGACACATCGAGAGGTAGTAAAATGGACGATTTCAAATTTTAGGAGATGTATGGTAAGTAGGTATGTTGTCCTAATAGGGTTATTACAGTATTCATGGCAACATATAGCCTAATAGACTTTGAATCTGATGAGAGCAATAATGCCCAGTTGTGCCAGACAAGAATCAGTCTTACATATTTCCAGATGAGAGGAGTTCAGAATGAGGACTGACTTCTTAACCCTTGTCCTGCTGAGCCCCGATATATTCTGCCTTTGCAAACAGTGTAGATCCAGATTAGTTGGCTTCTACAGAAGCCAACAGATCTGGATCTGCACTGTTCGCCATTAAGTATACAAATTTATAACAACAATCTGGATCAAGTAATCTGATTGGCTGAAAATCAGAAGTAGGCAAGGCATCTAAATTTATTCAGCAGGACAAGGGTTAAGGAGTATTTAGAGGTAATTATATCCCAACAAAATGTTTGCCTGGGGTATACTGTTTTCATGTTGTCCATCCATCTGTGTTCTTTCCATACACATGGAGGCTCTTCTAATGAGTACCCACAACATATGTTTTTGTGGAGACATAAGAAAAATAGCAATACTTTTGGATTGAAAAAAACATCTTTTCAAGAGCTATGAATACAATCTTAACCCTTGTCCCGCTGAATAAATTAAGATGCCACTCCCATTTCTAATTTTCAGCCAATCATATTACTTGATCCTGATTGTTGCTATAAATTCACATACTTAATGGCAAACAGTGCAGATCCAGATCAGTTCGCTTCTTCAGAAGCCAACTGATCTGGATGCACAGTTTGCAAAGGCAGGTTAAATCCGGTGTTCAGCAGGACAAGGGTTAAATTAAAATGCCATAAATTGTGAAGCCAGAACATGCTAACCCTCAAAAAAACATTCTGATTCAAAAGCATAACAGACTTTTTGTCCCCCGCCTTTTCAAAGAAAAGCGGAGGGACACTGTTTTTGGCTTTGCGTGGCGCGTGGCGAGTGGTTCCAAATTTTCAGTAGGTACCTTGTCCCCTTAACTCCTCCCACAGTTTTTGTCCAATCCTTTTGAAACTTTACAGGTGCTTTAAGGATGGTCTGAAGATATGCATGTGGTTTTTTCAGAAGCCTGAAATTATTTTTTATTACTTTTTTCACATTTTGAACTTAGACATTTTTTGAGTTCTAATATTACAGAAGTCTATAGGGAGTAGGTACCTTGTCCCCTTAACTCCTCCCATAGTTTTCGGCCGATCCTTTTGAAACTTTACATGGGCTTTTAGGGTGGCCTGAAGATATGCATGTGGTTTTTTTCGGAATCCTGAAGTAATTTTTTATCACTTTTTCCGCATTTTTAACTTAGACATATTTTTGAGTTCTAATACTACAGAAGCGTATAGGGAGTAGGTACCTTGTCCCCGTAACTCCTACCACAGTTTTAAGCCAATCCCTTTGAAACTTTACAGGTGCTTTTAGGATGGTCTGAAGATATGCATGTGGTTTTTTCAGAATCCTGAAATTATTTTTTATCACTGGTTTCCTGCTTCAATACTTAGGTCGGTGATACAGGACCAATGGTCTTCTGGTTAACTTACCCATTTTTAACACCTCAAATAAAAATAAGGCGGAGGACATAAATTCCCCATGGAATTTGCTTGTTTTTTCTTCTTCTTCTTTTTTTTTTTTTTTTTTTTTGTTTTTGAGAGGGATAGAAAATAAGACATAACATATCAAATGATTCATCTGCATAGCTAAGGAGTCACATGAAGTGTCAAGTCTTTTTTTCTAAGAAAAAATAAATAAAAATATTTAGAATGTTGTCTACTGCTGTTGTAACTGGCTCTTTAGAGTTAACCCCGGTTAATAGTAAATGTCCTGACCAGGGCCCAGTTGTTCGAAGCATCGTTAGCCTTATGAGCTCATTAATGGCAAATTTGTTAACTGTTGTAACTGAGGTATTTTCAAATACATTGATATTTTTACTAAAAAATGTGAGCTACTCGCATTTTTTCAGCAAAAAATATCAATATATTTGCCATATTTCAAAATAGAAAATGTCATGTTAGATAACAACTTGGTTAAGTTTTGAACAACTGGGCCCAGAACAAAAGAAGGCTGGTTTGTGTCTGTACTGTATATTCACTTGTGCAATATAGGTTTTCCAGTCTCCGCTTAACCCTTAAACTGTTAAAGCATTAAGCAAATCTGTAGCAGATGACAATCTAATTGTTTTTGTTATTATTTTTCAGAAAAAAAAAGACAAGGCAGATGATTCAAATGAAATGACAAGCCTTATTTTTTCTTTTACAAAAAATATGAAAACGTGGTCTGCTGCAGTTGTGATAGGCTTTAAGGGTTAAATATCAAGTTTTATCAACGACAGTTACATATCTCCCACACTGTCTATTACCAGACAAACAAAATTGATCATAGCTCCAGATTAGCAGGGGTATTCACATATCATTTTTTCTTATTTCTCCAGGAAAACATACGTTATCGGTACTTATTAGAAGCGCCTGGCTGAGGCACTTCTAATAAGTACCCAGAACTAATTTTTTCGTGGAGAAATAAGAAAAATATCATTACTTTTCGGGTGGAAAAAGTTCCTCAGGTATGATTGATTATTATGGTAGATAACATTTGATTTTCTGCAGGAAATAGACCACAGAAAGTTAGAGAAATGATGACGGAATTAGTAAATCAGGATGGATGAGTGATTTTTTTTCTGATTTTTTTTTTTCTAAAAAATAATGCATATGACATTTTCTTTTATTTTTCTAAGTAAACAGTGCCTGACATTTCTTGCAGATCATTTTCAAAGGAGACAGTTTGCATGAAATTTCAAGCCCTGTTTTCTGGGAAATGTATAGAGAACTGAAATGAATCACAATTAAAAGAGGTGATAATTGAATGAAAAACAAGACTACTTCAAGACAAGAAGATTTTTTACCAAACTATTGACATTCCTGCAAAATAATGTTGGTTTAACTCTAGCCCTCTGGGTAAAAAATTCAGCAGATCCGACATTTTGAAATATTTACTTATTTTTTTTAGAAAATAAGTTGACATGAAATGTTAAAGCCTATATTTTCTGGGGGGAAAAAAAAAAAAAAAGTATTACTGTATCAATTTGTTGTCTGCTGAATATGCCCAGAGAATGGTATTTCATTTATAATACACCTGCATATTAAATAAATGAGGGTATACAGTTTCCATCATTCTGTCCATGTATTCATCTGTCTGTCCATCTGAATGTCCATCTGTCTGTATGTTAGTTTTGTTTTAAGTTTGTGTCTTGATAGTGTAGACCAAGAGTTGAGGTATCTGATCAGGGTCTACACCTTTTGCCACTCTTCCAGCAAATTTAGACAAAATCAACAGGTAGCATAGCTCTTGATAAGACACTTTTTTCCATCCAAAAGTACACATGTATTTATATTTTTCTTATTTCTCCACAAAAACATATGTTGTGGGTACCCATTAGAAGTGCCTCAGTACCCACAACATGTGGAGAAATAAGAAAAATATTTACCTGATACCCACTCTTATGTAGACCTTTGAGGTACATAGTAAATTGAATTGTTCAAATTTTAGGACAGGCATGGTAAGGACAGTGATTTATTTACAGTTTGGTTCTATTGAGTCCCAAGGACTCGCATAATTGAAATTCATTGAGTCCTAATATAAAATCATGAGTCTGTTATTTCTCCCCAAAAACATATGTTGTGGGTGCTCTTTAGAAGTTACCATATATGTATTTGGACAGGCAGGCCTGAGCAGTGTAGACCCAGATGATGCGGTATCTCATCAAGGTCTACACTGTTTGCCACTCATCCAGCAGTTTTTAGAGAAGATCTGGTAGTAAATTGTACTTGTTCAAATTTTAGAACAAGTATGGTAAAGAGTTTAGGTGTCCAAATACTTAGGATAAATGCAGACAAGCCTGAGCAAACAGTGTAGACCCAGAAGAGACGCCGCAGAATGCGGTGTCTCATCTGGGTCTATACTGTTTGCCACTCATCCAACAATTTTTAGCCACAACATCGGGTAGAAAATTGTACTTGTTCTAATTTTAGAACAAGTATGGTAAGGAGTTGAGGTGTCCGAATACTTAGGAAAAATATGGTACCCACAACATACATTTTCATGGAGAAATAAGAAATTTATTTACCTGATAACCCCTCTTATAAAGAGCTACGGTCTTATACACAACTCTAATAATTATTTTTTTCTTTTCAGCAGAGAATCATGAGCAGGAGCGCAGTTATCCACCATCACCACAAGCACGGAACGTCTCACAGTCTCCAAAACCAGCCGAGCCAGGAGGGCAACGACTTGGTCCTGGGCCCACACAGTTTCCTAGCAACAGTCAGGGGCCTCCTGGGCCAGGTGGCTACCAACTCCATACAACAGCTGCGGATGCCAAACCTCTCAGCTTGGGTTGGAGTACAGCTCTAGCCGCGGCACAAGGGGCAGCAAGCATGACGCGTAAAAGACAAAACCGCAAACAACCAAATCAAAATGTCCGCCCTATGCGGGCACTCTTCTGTCTTAGTCTCAAAAATCCACTACGAAAGTTGTGTATACGAGTAGTAGAATGGAAATATCCTTTTTTAACAAAATAAATAAATAAATAAATAATAATAAGGCTCAAAATAAGGTAGTATTTTGGTGATTTAGGGTCATAAAAGCTGATAAGGCACTTTTTTTCATCTAAATGGTGCTGATATTTTTCTCCATTAAAACGTATGTTGTGGGTACTCATTAGAAATGTCTCAACAAGGCACTTCTGATGTGTTTCCACAATATCTATTTTGTGCAGAAATAAAAAAAAATATTATGTGGATACCCCCTCTTATTAGGTGCTGTGGAAACATCTTTATTTCTCCATGAAAAGCTATATTCTGGGATCTTAGAAAAACTATCTCAGTCACTTGATTCAAATGAGATCCTGAACCCTGTGTTTATTGTTGAGAAATTATATATGAGGCTCTTCTAATGAGTTCGATAAATGATCTAATATTTTCAAACTCTTTATTCTATACTAATTTGCCCAAAATTTTGCTTTTTATGCAATTGTTTGTTAAAATACTTAGTGGAACGGCAAATAGTGAAGACCCTGATCAGACTCTTCCTCCAGGAGCACTCTGATCTGGGTCTGCATTGTTTGCATGTGCCCTTTTGACAACAACTTTGGTGTACGAAATTTTAGGACATTTACCATACCCTAAACTTATGGTTTCATGGAGAAATAGAAACTTAAGTGCTTCAGATGGGCACCCACAATATGTTTAATGGAGAAATAAGCAAAGCTAGGCACATCTGATGAGTGCACGCAACTTACATTTTCATGGAAAAATAAGAAAATTAGTTCTGTTAAAGACTGCCTCTATTAAGAAATGACTGTTAACCTTTGTCATGCTGAATAAATTAAGATGCCACACCCACTTCCAATTTTCAGGCAATCAGATTGATTGATCCAAGCTGTTGATATAAATTCACATACTCAATGACAAACAGTGCAGATCCAGATCAATTGGCTTCTTCAGAAGCCAACTGATCTGGATCTACACTGTTTGCAAAAACAGGGTATATCTGGGTTCAGTAGGACAAGGGTTAAGAGACCACTAAAAAACCTAAATGTTTTCATTCTGACTTGTATAAAGAGTTCCCCTCTCTGACTCCTTGGGTAGTCTCTCAAGACAGCTCTACAGTTTAGATCCGGACCAACTTGCTTATCCATGTTATTAACCCTGGTCCTGCTGAACCCGGATATGCCCTGCTGTTGCAAACAATGTAGATCCAGATCAGTTGGCTGCACAGATCTGGATCTGCACTGTTTGTCATTTGGTATGTGAATTTGTGTCAGCAACCTGGACCAAGTAATCTGATTGGTCGAC
This sequence comes from Anodontia alba, assembly GCA_964016985.1. NCBI lineage: Eukaryota > Metazoa > Mollusca > Bivalvia > Lucinida > Lucinidae > Anodontia > Anodontia alba. The sequence goes on from OZ024828.1 coordinate 78,199,277, forward strand.
AGTTAGAAGTGGGTGTGGCATCTTAATTTATTCAGCATGATAAAGGTTAAGAAGGTCAAGATCAGTCTGTGCATAAGTGCAGTCAAATCATGACCTTACATTTTGCATTCAGGATCAAAAGATTCTATAAATGAACAGCAATGGTCATGATTATACAAGACGTGCAGGCTTGTCAAGGCTGCCACACTTCATATGCATTAATCTGTCTAAAGCTGGATTCAGTTCAACTTTTTATAGAGGAATCAATCTTTTTAATTTTCTAATTTCTACATGAAAACATATGTCTTGGGTACTCATTTAAGTCTTATGTTAACCCCTTGCCATGCTGAATAAATTAAGATGCCATGCCCATTTCCAATTTTCAGCCAATCAGATTACTTGATCCAAGTTGTTGATACATAATCACATACTTAATGGCAAACAGTTCAGATCCAGATCTGCCACTATGTGACTCTGTTGCCTGGTTAAAAATCTGGGCCCAGTTGTTCAAAACTAACGACATCGTTAGTTAACAATTCGTTAAAATTTACATCGAGTGATATGCAAATATGCTGAAATTTTTTGCTGAAAAAATGTGAGTAGCTTTTGCACTGCAAAAGCTACTCACATTTTTTCAGCAAAAAATATCAGAATATTGTATATTGAATCTGCTAAAACAGTTAACGAAATGACCCTTAACAAGCTCTTTAAGCTAACGACACTTTGAACAACCGGGCCCTGATTGCAAGGCAGGGTATGTCCAGGATCAGCAGGAGAAGGGTTAACCCTTGTCCTGCTGAATAAATTAAGATGCCACGGCCATTTTCAATTTTCAGCCAATCAGATTGCTTGATCCAGGCTGTTGATATAAATTTAAATACTGAATGGCAAACAGTGCAGATCCAGATCAGTTGGCTTCTTCAGAAGCCAACTGATCTGGATCTACACTGTTTGCAAAGGCAGGATGTATCCGGGTTCAGCAGGACAAGTGTTAACATTTTTAAAGATCTGTATCATGGATTTACTTTGGTTGATGTTAAAAGTTAATTGTAGCAAGGGATGACAAAGTATGGGTCTGCAAGCGTTATCCTACTTAGTGACCATGAGGTCAAGGTCAATCTCAAGGTCACAGACTTAGTTGTATATCATGCCTGGATGGATGTAGTAGATACTTGGACTAATGTTAGATACTGGTTGAAGAGAATCTTCTGTGCAAGCCCCACTCCCTGCAGTGATGCAGAAGATGAGTGACAGGCTAGAAAAAATTCATATAATGGAAAAGCATAAATTCATGTGAGCTTTCCTGTCCAGTGACAAATCTTGTTATACCCTTGTCCTGCTGAACTCAGATATGCCTTACCTTTGCAAACAGGCCTCGGTGGCTCAGTTGGATGCGCCGTCCGACTGGAGACCAGGAAGTCGTTGGTTCCACCCCCACTGAGGTCGGTAACATTCTTTCTTGGAGATTGATCATGAAATATTTTCTACGGTCATTGTCTCCCTTCAGCTGATTCAAGAAGGGCAGTTGTCAGTTTCTGGCGAAATAATATGCACAATACTGGTTAACCGCTTAGAGGACTAAGCCTGTCCTGTAAACGTGTGATTAAACTGACCACGCTCGACATGACCCTATTGGGTTGACTGGGCAGTAAAACCTCAACACAAACAAAGTGTAGATCTAGATCAGTTGGAAGAAACCAACTGATCTGGATCTGCACTGTTTGCCATTCAGTATTTGAATTCATATCAACAACCTGGATCAAGTAATCTGATTGGCTGAAAATTAAAAGTGGCATCTTAACCCTTGTCCTGCTGAACCAGGATATACCCTGTCTTTGCAAACAGTGTAGATCCAGATCAGTTGGCTTCTGAAGAAGCCAACTGATCTGGATCTGCACTGTTTGTCATTAAGTATGTAAATTTATAGCAAAAATCCAGATTAAGTTATCTGATTGGCTGAAAATTGGAAGTTGGCGTGGCATCTTAATTTATTCAGCATGACAAGGGTAAATGTATGTATGGTATTTAGTGTATGTATACTGGTAAAAGTCAGTGTTGCATTAACCCTTGTCCTGCTGAATATATTAGGATGCCACGCCCACTTCCAATTTTCAGCTAATCAGATCACTTGATCCAAATTGTTGATATAAATTCACATACTTAATGGCAAACAGTGCAGATCCAGATCAGTTGGCTTCTTCAGAAGCCAACTGATCTGGATCTACACTGTTTGCAAAGGCAGGGTATATCCGGGTTCAGCAGGACAAGGGTTAATATATAAATTCACTGAACTCAGGATATATTAAAAATAAAAATTATCGTAAATATCACCAAAATCATCACCTTATCTGAAGCATTGATGTTGTTTTACTTGTCATGACTTTGTGACTTCTGCCATGTTTTCAGTCATTTTCGTACCATAGTTCAGTATTTTCCTTAACCAGTGTTTACGCCTTTTGAATTTCTTATCCTGCTGACGATATTTGCCAATTGTGTGGCCCTAGCTGTTTATATACCTTACCCAAAATCAGACACCAACGAAGTTAACAAATATTTGGTAAGTACATTTTTTTTTTTTTTTTTTTTTTCATTTTAATGCAATTGGATTAAACTTGGAAGAGTTTTTGCCAGTTTTCACAAGGGAGACAACTTTTTGTGACTGTTTATTTTCCTCTATACCAACCCCCTTCAGAAAAGGAGAGGAAATTCTTTCCTTTTAGAGCAGACCTCTTTTCGGAAGGGGTCAAAAACATTTCATGATAGAGTTACTTCCCCTGAAAGTGTATCAGGTCCCCTTAAAAACCGTACAGGCCAAAAGATAAAAATAAAAATTCCAGCATAGGAATGAAATTGGTCTTTTTGTTGATTTTGCTTATGTGTATGTATCTCCTTAACTGATTACTTGCTATTTGTTGCTTTATTTGAAAGGTTAAATGAAAAGAAAACAATTTTATGCTTTTAACCCTGGTCCTGCTGAACCCAGATATGCCCTGACTGATCTGGATCTGCACTGTTTGCCATTCAGTATATGAATTTATATCAACAACCTAGATCAAGTAATCTGATTGGCTTACAGTTAGAAGTGGGAGTGGCATCTTAATTTATTCAGCATGACAAGGATTAATGGAGAGTCTGTTTAGCTTTAGGACACTAGTCTTAAACCTTGCCATGCTGAATAAATTAAGATGCCACGCCCACTTCTAATTTTGAGCCAATCAGATTACTTGATCCAGGTTATTGGTACAAATTCACATACTTAATGACAAACAGTGCTGATCCAGATCAAATGGTTTCTTCAGAAGCCAACTGATCTGGATCTACACTATTTGCGAAAGCAGGGCATATCCATTTTCAGCAGGACCAGGGTTAATTTAAGCAAGTAGAAGCTGCGATATCTACATTTAAAGAAATAATTGTTTTCTTTATTTATTTTGTATTATTGTACTGCTTATTTCCAAGAGGAATGACGCTATTGTCTACATGACGTCATTAGCTTTAGGTTGACACACATGAGTTGACGTAATTCAAAAGTAACAAAATAATGTCCAACTAGACTGACTAGACTACAGCATGAAAAAAAGGTACCAATAAATACTTTGTTTGATGATATGCTCACTGTTACAAAAGGAAAGTATAAAGAAATAAAGGTTATTTCGAGGGTTGAGCGCATGACTGGCGTAGTCAGATGGTTGTTTTTCCCCAAACCTAATCTCCTCACCATGAAGGCGTTATGAAGATTACAACATTTCTTTCTGTAAACAATGAAAATTTAGGTGCCATTGCTCGTATGAGCAATGGCACCTAAATTTGCATTGTTTACAAAGGGGTCCAAGTTGCCCCTAAACAAGGGTTTCAAAAATATGTTTGAGTTACCATAGTCTTGCGCTCAACCCTCGATTTGTTTTCTTTTGTCTCTAAGTGGTTCAACTTTATTGAGAACTGCATAATTTTTGCTCAATAACATGAAATGCAGGTCTGCAAAAATGATAAATTATTGACAAGTCGATGGAATACAGAATTATTTGTATATACCAGAAATATTCTTAATTTTCTGGCTGAGTACAGCTATCTTCAGAAACATAGCTCCAGATAAAAGCATTTGTCCTCATAGCATTTTTCTTATTTCACCACGAAAACATATGTGGGCACTCAGAAGTACCTTAGTGAAGCACTTGTATCTAGCACCCACAACATGATTTTGTGGAGAAATAAGAAAAATATCTACTTTTTGGATGAAAAGAGCACCTTATCTGGAGCTATGAGAAATCAGAGAAGAATATAAATGAATAATATAAAAAAAGAGAATTTATATAGATCTTGGTCATGGCTACAGCATAACTTGTTTTGTTGTTTTTTTTTCAATCAGAAAGTGTCGATTTCTTCTTATTTCTCCATGAAAATATGTTTTAGGTACTCATTAGAAGTGCTTCAGAGAGGCGCTTCTAATGAGTACCCACAACATATGTTTTTGTCGAGAAATAAGAAAAAAGAAAAGAATTAATCAGATACTCCTCTTATCTGGAGCTAAGCTCCCAGCTGTACTTGGCTTTTCAATTTGTATACAGTGCACTGTTTCAAGCGCAGATTAATCTTCGAAAATCTGTCAGTTTTTGGAGAATTTACATATCGTAGTCATCAATAATGCAGCATCTTCATATTAGTTACCGTATTTACAGTAAATATTCTAAAATTTTGTACACCAAAGTTTCTGACATAATGGCATATGCAAACAGTGCAGACCCAGATCAGACTGTTTCTGATGGAAGGAGCAGTGTGATCAGTGTCTACACTGTTTGCCATTTTACAAGTACTTTAAGAATTACAGGTCAGCCCTGTTTGTACTCGCATGGTTAATACGCGACTACGGATATAACGCAGATGCTTCATGCATCCCAATTTGTTTTCCGATGGGTCCCAATTTCCCCACCCACTAGATCAAAGAAACAAAATGTGATTTTACTTTTCCAGAGGTTTAATCTGCAGAAAAGGACCAGCATAGCTTGCCTTTTTTTCTTTATAGACTCTTATAATCCCTTAACCATTAAAGCGCCAATGACAACTGCAGCAGAAAACAATTACTTTTATTTACTTATTTATTTTTTTTATTTTTTTAAAAAAAATTTTCAGGAAATAAAGTCTTGACATTTCAGGTGAATCATCTGTCAAGCAGAAGATTTACATGAAATATCATGACTTACTTCTTTGAAGAATAAATAATAATAAATAAAAAATACAAAATGTTGTCTGCTACAGTTTTTTGCTTAACACTTTAACCGGGGTTAGTTTAAACTAGCTATCAATCAGCTTTGATCTAGCTGCAGTAATGATAAATGTCCTGTGTCATTTATGAGTGAAACCTGAGCAAATCAGAGAATGCCAAAAAACTGCTTTGATGTTATCCTAGGTTGTGAACACATTTAACCCATAAAGTGCCAAGCAAAATGTGTGGTAGACGACAATCTAAATTTATTTTTTCTATTTTCAGAGAAAACAGGCAGACAATTCACATGAAATATCAGGACTTGTTTTCTCTGGCAAATAAAAAAAAATAGTCAAAATTGTTGTCTGCTGCAATTGTGATTGGTGGTTTAAGGGTTAACTGATATATTGATAAGCTGCTGAAAAAAAAAAAAAATGCCCGAGAGTGTAAAAGGTATAACTTCATTTAATTAATTCGGTATTAGCTGTAAATGTGTCATTGTTACCTATGTGTATTCTCAAGATAAGCTTATCATGGTTCACCAATCTGATAGCCTGTATACCAGGCCTGCATACCGGATGCAATTTAGGATGCAATTTACTGTCGTACCTTTGATATCTGAGAAGGCATGCAGAATGGTGTATAAACGGTATACATATTAATCTTTCTTTGACACTTATCACAAGGACACCTTTTAAAGTAAATGATGTATATACATGTGTCCCATGCATCTCAACATTTATAAGGTCAGACCATTTGGCTCCGAAGCTACTACGGGCCTTGCCTATAATGCGGTCTGGATTTGTGCACCCCACCAGCGTGTTGTAGCGGGACTGACCTGTAACTGCCTAAAAAGCAAAATCAGAGCAAAAAAAAGGTATGCAATAAAGTATTCAAAGTTTTAGGACATTTGCCGTACCCTAGTATCTCCATACCATTTTTGTCTTTAGTTGGACGAGTCTCTTTTACTGCCCATTGGTGTATCAGAAAACAACTGGACAAATGGCAAATAGTGGAGACCCTGATCAGACACCTCATTCTGCAGTGTTAGATATGGGTCTATGTCTGTACCAATACATAGGGTAAATTTGGTTGTTCTGTTATAGATTCCAAACATCTGAGTAGACTTCATCAAAGGGGTATCCAGATATTTTTCTTGTTTCTCCTTAAAAGGTATATATTGTGGGTACTGTAATAACCCTGAGTATTGGGACAGGCAGGCTTAAGCAAACTGTACAGACCCAGATCAGACACCGCAGAATGCGGTGTCTGATCAGGCTCTACACTGTTTGCCACTCATCCAGCTCTTTTTTAGACTAATCGACAGGTAGTCAGATGGAGTTGTTCAAATGTAAGGAAAAATATGGTAATATGCTAAGGTGTCCCAATATTAAGGGTATATATTGTAATAGTTAGGAGCACCTTGGCCGGGATTGTTTTGATGAGACTTTCTTTTGGCTACCCACAGCATGAGTTTTTATGGAGATATGTGAAAAATACCAATATTGTAATAACCCTAAGTTTTAGGACAGATAGGGCTTTGCAAAGAATGTAGGCCCAGATTAGATGCTACAGAATGTGGTGTCTGATCAAGGTCTACACTGTTTGCCATACATACAGCAATATTTTAGACACATCAGTTAGTAGTAGAATGAACTATTTCAAATTTTAAGACATGTATGGTAAGTAGATAAGGTGTCCCAATACCTAGGATAAATACGGTACTTTTTATGGAAAAATTGCCTAAGATTTAGCTATGGTAATGCTGCTTTTGCTGACAGTGTGGGTGTCATATTTACCCTAAATATTGGGAAAATTTAAATCCTTGTTTTTAAGTCAACTCCTTGTCCCAAAGTTTGAACAAGTCCATTTTACTGCCTGTTAATGTGTCAAAAAACTGTTGGAAATGTGGTAGACAGTTTAAACCCAGATCAGACATTCTGTGACAACTGAGATAAGACACTGCATTCTACTGCATCTAATCAGGGGCTGCATTGTTTGCGTGGGATGATCTGTCCCAGTACTTGGGGCATATATGGTACTGTACTTGCCTAGAGGTCTATACACTTTTTGCCATTCTACTCATGATTTTTGACCCCTGTTTACAAAAATAGATGTGTCTCATTTCAAAAATGGAAGATTCCATTTAATTAACCCATGTCATGCTGAATAAATTTGATGCCAATCAGATAACTTGATCCAGGTTGTTGATATAAATTCACATACTGAATGACAAACAGTGCAGATCCAGATCAGTTGGCTTCTGAAGAAGCCAACTGATCTGGATCTACACTGTTTGCAAAGGCAGGGCATATTCGGGCTCAGCAGGACCAGGGTTAAAAAACACACTGCTGGAAGGGTTAAAAGATGTTACAAGGAGTATGGTAAAGGACTGACTGCAGCTGGCTGTGATAGGTCACGTAAATGTTCCTCGTTTCTGTACACATGGTAGCCCAACTCTTCCAGCACTTCAGAACATTGTTTGTCCACTACTTTTATTATCTCCCATGACAACGTTTTTCGATAGTTGTATGGATGAAAACCTTTTTTATCGGCATGTCTATTCGGTTTTTCGAGCTTTCTTATTAATTTTTCTTCATTCATTGTATATGCCATACCCAAAAATGTATACAGCTTTTTTACCTTCTCGTTTTTTATATCTCCTACATCTTCATACTGAATAAATTTTATTCTGCCAGGATATTTATGCTGGAGCAGTTTTCCCATCCGAAGATCATGCATCATCCTCTGACACGTAACGCCAGCATCTTGTATGATAAATCCAGGATCATATGGATCAAAACCAAACCAACCGGTGTTCACATGAGAGTTGATGATCGCTCGAGGGTCACGGAGTAATTCAATGATCTTCAGTCTCTGATTCTTCTGTAACAGTAGTTCCAGGTTATCAAAAGTCATTCGTAGTAGTTTTATCATCTTGTGCTGGGCAGACATACAGCTAGGTTCAGCTGCTTGTAAACAAGTTTTCAAATTTTCGGAAGAGTTCTGTCTACAGATCTTATAATTTTGCCACTTCATCCCTTTATGGAATACCCAGTCATGGCTTTCATTTTGAAATTCTTTAAAGTCTGTGTCTATGAAGAATTGAGCATAATTATGAAATGAACAATTAAGGATACTTTGAAGATAATTCAGGGACTCATTTAATAATTTAGCATCTTCTCTTTCAATTTCATTGGTCAGGTTGGAACAATATGGTCGAAAATAGTGACAGATATGGTCTGGTCCCTTGTAGAACTGAAATTTGGCCACCTTCCACAAAGGCTCAAATAAATAGAAAGTATCCTTTCGGTGGCCGAGTAATTTTCCTAATATAGTTGAACCGCTTCTCATGTAAGCATTAAGTATAACGTCAGATGATTCCTGATCACTTTTCTGAATAACACTGCTTATTTCAGTCTTATCTTTCTTCTTTTCCTGTTGTGGAGAATCAAGTAAATTGTTGTGGTTCAGGTTAGCTGGTACAGTTACCACTTTCTGTTGAAAATTTAGCTTTTGGAATATCGTTAAATTATCAGCCATCGCTTTTGATCTGACTTGAAATTGGAGATACTTTAGTCTTTTCACAGTATCTTTTGTTAAATCAATTTTATATTTCTCAGCAACTTCTGAATTTGTCTCTTTCTGGGTCATTTCTTGTATTGGATTAGTTAATAAAGTCACAAAATCAATGTATGCCAGTGTGAGAAATATTGTACAAACTGAAATGAAAGCCTTTAATTTTTTGCCTCGAATCCATAGGTATGGCTTAATATTCCTTGCACGAAAAAATGACATTATTGGAGTAGTTCCGTTGCAACTAAATATTCTTACTAACTCACTGGTTTGTGAAGTTTGGCCTTATATTTTAAAGAGATAAAAGACTGGAGACCAGTTCAATAGCATAAGTACAGCTCCAGATAAGACACTTTTTTTTTTTTACCGACGAAAAGTACTGATATTTTCCTTATTTCTCCACAAAAACATATGTTGTGGGTACTCATTAGAAGTGCCTCAATGAGGCAGTTCTAATGAGTACCCACAATATATGTCTTAATGGAGAAATAAGGAAAATATTATGTGGATACCCCCTCTTATCTGGAGTTATGATAAGGTATTTATCCGAAGTATTGGGCCAGATAGGCTTGAACAAACACTGCAGACTCATATTTGACACTGCTGATGTCATAGCTTCTGATCAGGACTACACTGTCCATGAGTAATATTTTGATACAGCAGTAGGTAGTAGAATTGACTTATTTAAAACATAAGACAAGTGTGGTGGAAAGTTAAAGTGTGCAGATATTTAGGGTAAATATAACATGTTACTTATGCTGTTTGATTAAGGGATCTAACCCATTGTATGCTGGATTAATTTAACCCTTTTCCTGCTGTTCACGACAACCCCTACATTTGCAAACAGTGTAGATCCAGATCAGACGGCTTCTGAAGAAGCCGTCTGATCAGGAGCTACACTGTTTGTCATACAGTTTGTGAATTTGAACAAAAACATATGATGCAATCTGATTGGCTGATAGTCAGAAATGGGTGTGGCTAATTAAATTACTCAGCAGGATAAGGGTTAAACACTATGGAGGGTACATCAAAATGTTTTGAGCCTAACATACCTAACAGAGATACTTGGATTTAATAAAAGCTTAATTAGCACTCTGGTCAGAAGACCAAATTTTGAAACATTTTTCTTTTTTTTCCCCAGAAAACAGGTTTTGACATTTCATGCAAATGGAGACCATTTGCGTGAAATGTTAAATCCTGTTTTCTTAGAACAATTAGAAAAATATCATCAGTTTTTGCTGTTCTGGGGAATTTGCCCAGAGAGGTAAAAGGTTATACCAATGCTGACGCAGACAGGATTCACACCAAATTAAATATGTCCCCATCCCCCTACATTGGGTGGTACAACTGTACCTAAAGTTAAAGGTTAAGTATTTTTTTGTACATAGTCCCCTTGCAAATCAATACATTTTGTCCACCTCTTCATTAAAGGCTCCTTATTCCTCAAAAATAGACATTTTGTTATCCAAGAAATTGATACATGGTATTGATACAATCATAAAATGTGGCACCTGGCAGCCTGTAAAATTTCAGTTAGTCTATAGTTCTTGAAGTAGATCAAAAATTAAATGATCTTTTATCATATTTCCAAATTAATGTGGTGTGGTCCATATGAAAGAATATTTTTGGTTTGGTCAGTAACACTGTTGATATTAAGGATTATGACAAGAAATAAATAGAGTCAATATTGACAACCTTATTAGCATAAATAAATAATCAGAGTGACCACATAATCCCTTTAGGGGTGGTTGGGTGGTGCGAAGGTGTCCTTTATCTTACGTCACCGGGGCGCCCAACTGATATTGGCTTACAGCTGGGCAAGGCCTGCTATCCTTGTAGCAGGTAAGGGTAGAGGGGGATGTTTTTATTTCTTCTGTTTCTTCACTCATTCCTGTTCCTCTTTCTTCCCTGCCCCTCTCTTTCATCTCCTCTACTATCTCTTCTATCTTTTTTCTCCCTTTCTCTGGGAGACGACACAAAATGACCCACAAGGGTTGACGTGTCGTTAAACCCCAACTCAATCAATCAATCACATAATCCCTTTATAATTAGGCCATGTGCATTTGAAGGTATCCTATACATGTACATGTAATAATCACAGTCTACCTGTCTGTCTGTCTTTCTGTTCAATATCCAACTGTCAACACAGCCACCAATGTTTTTCCTGGCCATATTTGTTTTGTCCAAGTTGACCTGGGTTGACAAAATCTGGTGTGTGTGTTTACCTAATTAACCTTTACCACTCTCTGGGCATTTTCAGCAGACGACAGATTGATGATATTTTTCTTATTTTTCCCAGAAAACAGGATTTGACATTTCATGCAAATTGTCTCCTTAGGAGACAATTTGCATGAAATGTCTTATCCTGTTTTCTGAGAAAAATAAGAAAAAATATTTCAAAATGTCGTCTGCTGAAAATTTTACCCAGAGTGCTAAGCGTTAAGACATATATATATTTATGGCCACCCAATGTAGGGGGATGGGGACATATTTAATTTGGTGTGAATCCTGTCTGTGTTGGCATTGGTATGACACTTTCTTGTCTGTGCAATATCTTTTGAACCTGCAGGGATATTCCTAGCCCAAAGTTACTATGGGCCCATGAAATGGGGCAATGGCCCATGTCCCATTCAAATATACCAGGTATGTAAAAATTAGAATTTTGATGGGCCTTTTCAAATTTTGATGGGCCCTCAGATACTTTTGATGGGCCCAAGAATCCTTGATACCCACCTGAGATCAAAATAAACACTAGATTTGAATGGCTTGTATAGGGGGCCCAGCCAAAAATAAATTCAATTTAAGTCTAACATTAATGGTTGTCACACAAAATGGATCGGGCCCATCTCAGGAATATCCCTGAACCTGTGGTTGAATTCTTACCAAATTTTCATGAATACATGATTATAATTTGGCATAGCAAAGATCTGATTAGATTTTGGTGATCTTGACCTAATTTTCAAGGTCACAGCAGTAGAAAAAACAGAAAATTCTTGGTTGGGGGACATCTGTTTTGTCTGAAAACACTGTTACTAGTCCTTACTATAAGTAGGTCAGAATGATTTATAACTACACCTCAGATCTACACTAAAAAAAAACACCTCTAATGCGTATCTCCTGTCTGGCTTTGGCTGACCCAGTTTTCTTAGCCCTGGTCCTGCTGAACACAGATATGCCCTGCCTTAGCAAACTGTGTAGGTCCGGATAAGTTGTCTTCTGAAGAAGCCAACTGATTTGGATATGCACTGTTTGTCATAAGGTATGTGAATTTGTATCAAAGACCTAAATCAAGTAATCTGATTGGCTGAAAGTTAGAAGTGGGTGTGACATCTTAATTTATTCAGCATGGCAAGGGTTAATCTAGTAAAGTTGTTGTGTCACAGTGACCTATATGTTGGTCTGACCTAATTACAGAAAGAACTTATCCAGAGCATATTTCCTGTACTGTATGGTCTAAGCTGACTAAATTTGGTGTGTTGGTACATGTAGTGAAGATTGTTTTATCACACAGGACGAATATTTGGTGATAATTTGGGTGCTTCTGATGAGTACCCACATGACTGTAGAAAATTATCCTAGAATATTTGTCAAATACTCCTCCTGAACAAATGCCCTGATCACCAACCAAAAACAGATCAGTATCAAATATAAATCTGAGACATATTATACTTTATATTATACTTTAACCTATGACCTACATTGCAAAACATATCAGACTCAGGCTTATCTTTTTGATGTTTATTTTACTACACTGCAGCTGGTATTAGTGCCGTGTGGCGGCAGTAGAATGTCTCCCTGTACTTTACCATAGTGCAGATTATATTTCATTTCCTTTGGGATCATTGGGCCCATTGTGGAATCTTTGAAAATGGAGTTCTGCTCATGTATATGCTGGAGGGCGTAAGCAGTGTTGCAAACTTCATTGCTGCTTATGAAGAGTGTCAATAAAACCGAGACTCCCATTTTCTTATCTGTAGTGTATTCTTTGTTTCCAAAGGCAATCTTTTTTATGTTTATTTTACTAAACTGCAAACTGGTTTCATCTGGTAGGGGACTATGAATTGTTCTTTGCATTGCCAGGCATTTTTTGAACTAGGTAGGACAGCAATTTTCAGAATAATATTTGCTATGAACCATTTTGAAATATGCCTGAAAATACTGACACTGCAGAGGATTCACATGAATACATTGTCAAGCCTTATTTTCTCTGAAAAATGAAGAAAAAATAATCAAAATGCTGTCAGTTGTTTTGATAGCACTTTAAGATTTAAAATAGAAAGACCCAGTATTGGCTGAAAGAAAAGGTTGAAATAAGACTTTATGACTCAACCCTGGTCTGAATCAACTGCATTCTGTTTATTTTTTTTTCTCTCTCTCTGATGTGGCAAGGGGAAGATATAAGACTGGTAAAAGAGTGTGAAACATTTCTGCATAATAATACATTAACATCCCATAACTCCAGTTAAGAGGTTTATCCATACAAATATTTTTCTTTTTTCTCCATGAAAACATATGTTGTGGGTACATATTAGAAGCGCCTCACCAAGGCGCTTCTAGCTTCTAATGAGTACCCACAACATATATTTTCATGGAGAAACAAGAAAAATATCAGTACTTTTTGGTGAAAAATAGCTTTCTCCAGAGCTATGTACTGTAACATTAACATCATTGATAACATCTGTGTTTGCTAATGATGGCAGCACTACTAGTTATGTGGGAGGGATAAAAAAATACAACTACATAACTAGGTACTTCTGGTTCATGTAATTACTTATCAGTCAAAGCTCCGGATAAGAAGGTACAGATGAATATTTTATGTGAAGATGGCATTAGTCAATGACATACCATCACAAATCCCTGCACCTCAGGTTCGAATCCCATTAGTGCAAAATGTTTGGTGAAAACATGTGCTGTTCTTTATTCCCATTGATTTGATATGCAGCATTACCCTGTTCTGAAAAAGCTGAAATTCGGCCTGTCTGTAACCTCCACCCAACTCTCTGGCCCTGTCCCAACCACTCCTCAAAACAAAACCTTCAGAGAAAAAACTTCAAATCCTACTATTCTGTACATGATCTTTTCTGAAAAAGCTGGAATTTGGCCTGTCTGTAACCTCCACCCAACCCTCTGGCCCTGTCCCAACCACGCCTGAAAACAAAACCTTTAGAGAAACCTTCTACCATTCTGTATGATTCTCTGTATGCTCTGATGATTTTCTGAAAAAGTTTAAGTTTAACCCTTCTCATGCTGAATAAATTAAGATGCCACGCCCACTTCTAATTTCTAGCCAATCACATTTCTTGATCCGGATTTTTGATAGAAATTCACATATTTAATGATAAACAGTGTGAATCCAGATCAGTTGGCTTCTTCAGAAGCCAACTGATCTGGATCTACACTGTTTGCTAAGACAGGGCATGTCGTGTTCAGCAAGAGAAGGGTTAACACACACAATCTCACTAGTCATTCCAACCAGCCATGCCATAACTATTTCATGATTAACCATCTAGCAAGTGCTTGTTCTTTTCTTCATGCCATTTGATTTGATACATAATATGACTGTTAATTTTTACCCTTACCCCACAAACTCCACACATGTCTCCCCCCAAAAACACCCCAGGGCAAGACTTTTAGCAAATACTTGCTCTTCCATTTATGATATTAAATTGATAGTAATTTTCACCCTTACCCCACATATCTCTACACAAACACTTAAGGGCAGAACTTTTAGCAAATACATCTTCTACCCTTTATGATAGTCAGTTTTTATATTAATTTTGACCCTCACCCCACATATCTGCACACAAACACTCAGGGGCAAAACTTTTAGCAAATACTTGGTTTAGACTTTATGATATCCAATATGATATATGCTGAACCTGCTGAACCTGGATATACCCTGCCTTTGCAAACAGTATAGATCTAGATCAGTTGGAAGCCAACTGATCTGGATCTGGATCTGGATCTGGATCTGCACTGTTTGCCATTCAGAGAATTTGTATCAACAACCTGGGTCAAGTGATCTGATTGGCTTAAAATTAATAGTGGATGTGGCATCTTAATTTATTCAGCATGGTAAGGGTGTTATGTGAAATTGAACTCTTCCAGTTTTGTGTGTGTGTGTGGTGGGGAGGGGTGGTTTTGATACTTAACCTTTCTCATGTTGAATTAATTAAGATGCCAAGCCCGCTTCTAATTATCAGCCAATCAGATTACTTGATTCACACTGTTGATATAAAGTCAAATATTGAATGACAATCAGTGCAGAGCCCTGATCAGTAATGGCTTTTTCAGATGAAGCCAGCAGATCTGGATCTATACTGTTTGCAAAGGCAGGATATATCTGGGTTCAGCAGGACCAGGGTTAATTAACAAAAATCTTTTTGAAATAACTCTTTTATCTGGACCTAGACATATAATTGTCAATCTGAAATATTGATCAGTGCAATGCCTCTCCCTAAGTGTATGTCCTAACCCTTAAAGTGCCAAACGCAGTTGCAGCAGATGACATTCCCAAATATTACCTTTTTATATGTTCATAGACAATATGGCTTAATGTTTCATGTGAATCATTGGCCAAGCAGATGATTTGACTGAAAACTTGAGCCATGTTCCTTTGAAAAAAAATAAAATAAAAATTTCAAACTGTTTTCTGCAGCAGTTGTGATTGGCACTTTAAGGGTTGAAGTGATTACAGTTAATGTGGACTGCAGCTATTAGTCGATATGAGCTATGAGCGCTTGGACATGACACAAGCCAAACCTGTCAGGTCTGTCTGTACAAAATCACATTATACTGCATGGGAGAAATAATCTCAATATAAGGACAATTTTCTCCTGTTTTAGATGAGGTAGATTGTGTGTGTGTGTGTGTGTGTGTATGTGTGTGTGTGTGTGTTTGTATGTGTGTGTGTGTGTGTGTGCATAGGTCTAGATAAGAGTGGGTATCAGGTAAATATTTTTCTTATTTCTCCACGAAAACATATGTTGATGGTACTCATTAGAAGCGCCTCACCGAGGTGCTTCTAATGACTACTACAACATATGTTTCAGTGGAGAAATAAGAAAAATATAGATACCTTTTTTTGGTTGAAAAAAGCGCCTTATCAAGAGCTGTGTGTGTGTGTGTGTGTGTGTGTGTGTGTGTGTGTGTGTGTGTGTGTGTGTGTGTGTGTGCATAGGTCTAGATAAGAGTGGGTATCAGGTAAATATTTTTTCTGATTTCTCCACAAAAACATATGTTGATGGTACTCATTAGAAGCGCCTCACTGAGGTGCTTCTAATGACTACCACAACATATGTTTCAGTGGAGAAATAAGAAAAATATAGATACTTTTTTGGTTGAAAAAAGCGCCTTATCAAGAGCTCTGTGTGTGTGTGTGTGTGTGTGTGTGTGTGTGTGTGTGTGTGTGTGTGTGTGTGTGTGTGTTTAAGATGTAAAGAATATAAATATGACCATATTTATACAAAAGGCCTGTCTGTCAAGTTACTTATGTAACTCCAGATAAAGCACTTCTTTCCACAAAAAGTACTGATATTTTTCTTATTTCTCCATGAAAACATATGTTATAGTACTCATTAGAAGTATGTCAGTGAGACACTTCAAATGAGTACCCCACAACATATGGTTTTGTGGGGAAATAAGAAAAATATGCTGATACCCCCTTCCAACTGGAGCAATGTACTAAGAGTACATATAGTACTGGCATCTTACAGTGCAAGTACTAACTTTTCTTAACCATTACATCTCTCTTGGCAAAGCAAATAGACAACAAATTGATGGTATTTTTAGCTCACCTGAGCATGATAGCTCAAGGTGAGCTGTTGTGATCAGTCAATGTCCGTCGTTCGTCGTCAGCAATTGCTTTAAATGCCTACTAGTGGTATATGGCGGCACTATGGGGACTGCCCTATACTACTACTCCTCCCACATTTCTTGGCCAATTGACTCGGTAGGTCAGCATCGGGGTGACTTGTAGATCCAAAATAGCTAAAATCCTTCCAATCGGAAATCAAAGATGGCCGCAAAACCAATATGGCCGCCATCTTGAAAATATATTTTGAACTTCTTTAGAACAGAAAAGCCAATTGACTCGAAACTTGATAGGAAGTATCAGAGTGACTTGTAGATCAAAAATAGCTAAAATCATTCTGATCGGATCAAGATGGTCACCCTAGCAGCCATGTTCAAAATCTGTTTTGAACTTTTTTATCCTGAACCAAAAGGCCAATTGACTCAAATGGAAGTATCGAGGTGACTTGTAGATCAGAAGTAGCTAAAGTCATTCTGTTTGGAAATCCAAGATGGCTGCCATCTTGAAAATCTATATTGAACTTCTTTTGAAGCAAAAGGCCAATTGACTCAAAACTTGTCTGGTAATCAGGTGAGCGATACAGGGCCATTTTGGCCCTTTTGTTCTTATTTTGCCCAGAAAATAGGCTTTAATTTGATATTTCATGCAAATTGGAGACAATCTGCATGAAATGTCAAAGCCTATTTTCTGGGCAAAATATGAAAAATGTTTAAAATGTCATCTTCTGCAATTTTTAACCAGCATGCCAAGCATTAATGTAAATTTGGCATTAGTGTAATTACAAATTACTCGACAAAAATTATTTGACAAATTAATAAATGGTTGTGATACCATTATGTGAAGTCTTACTTTTAATGTAACATGATTATAATATAATTATGCATTAGATTATAATCTAATTATATCTTAGGAATACTAATAGTCTTATTTACAAGGTTTTTTCAGTATAATTTTGCTTGAGAAAGTGAAAATAGAAGAATGATTTGCATTTTTTTTAAAATGATAATACAAGAAACCATGTTTACCTTTAATATTAGGACTCCTTAACCCTTTCAGTCTGGCAGAACAAAACAGATACTTGTGCAAACAATGTAGATATTGAGCCATCTCATCAGGATCTGCATTGTTTTTCCATTATGTTTTTGATCTTAGACTGAAACCCCTGTTTGCATCAGTTGACATGTCCACATTCAAGGTTGAAGTTGACCCCACTTCAGAACTCAGGGATGAAAGGTTTAATTGCTTACTTTATCCTAATTATTAAACAGGTCCATTTGACTCCCAAGTTCAGCAACTAAAAATTTCTCTGTATACTGGTCTGACTCCGGTCTCCAATGACTAAATATTTATTCTTATAATCCATTTCGATAATCGACTAAAATAAAACCAAAACGATATCATGACTATAAAGACTGGTCTCTAGGGTGGTTTCATTTTGGTGGATTATCAAAAAGGATTATCAGAATAAATATTAAGTCACTGGAGACTGGAGCCAGTCCATGTATACACACAGCAGTGAATGGGCACCTTTCAGAGAAAGGCTAATGGCAGCAAAAGGAAAGAATTGAACCCCTTCTTTCATATGCTATGCCCAAGTCACAGTTGACTGCAGCTTTTTCAGAAATTTCATATATAGGACTTGATAATAAAGAAAAAAAGTCTGTGAACAGACTTCAAGACTAATTGGCTTTAAAAATAATATTAATGCTTGTTATGCTGAATAAATTAATATGCCACGCCCACTTCCAGTTTTCAGCCAATCAGATTACTTGATCCAGATTGTTGATATAAATTCACATACTTAATGGCAAACAGTCCAGATCCAGATCAATTGGCTTCTTCAGAATTGATCTGGATCTACACTGTTTGCAAAGGCAGGGTACATCCGAGTTATTCAGGACAAGGGTTAATACATAAAAAAAAAAAACAAAAAAAAAACAGCGTTGAATGGTTAATCCTGTAATCCTGAGTATTGGGACTGACATGCTTGAGCAGACAGTGCAGAATGTGGCCTTGCCACTTGTCCCTCAGTTTTTGGACTCATCAGCAGTGGTGAACAGGGCCTAGTTGTTCAAAGCATCATTAGCTTAACGAGCTTGTTTGTGGTCAAAATGTTAACTGTTCTAGTAAGAACAATATCTTATTCACAGGTATTTTTTGCTGAAAAAACATTTTTTCAGCAAAAATATTAGTATATATGCCATATTTAATATGATCAAAGTTGTAAGGATACGTGTACATTAACTAACGACAATGTTAGTTTGAACAACTGGGCCCTGGACTTAATCAACTTTATCAACGCTTAGCCTGCTGGGTAAAAATTCCAGCACACAACACTTCCAAATATTTTCCTTATTCCACCCCCCCTTTGCAACACTTCCAAATATTTTCCTTATTCACCCCCCCCCCCCCCCCCATCTACCCCCCACTCACACACACACAAACACACACAAAAAGGCTTTGACATTTCATACAAATTGTCTCTTTTTTTGACTGCATGAAATGTCAAAGCCTATTTTCTGGGAAAAATAAGTAAAATACCATCAGTTTATCATCTGCTGAATTATCCCAGAGAGTGGTAAAAGTTAAGGACAAGCATTGTAAGGCATTAAGGTGTCCCAATATTTCAGGTAAATACAGTAAGATATTCTGAAGTGAATCAGACTACAGCAGACATACATAGCAGCCATTCCTAAATTCTTTGGGTTCCTCCTTGTTTAATAAACAGTAATAAAAGAAACCTCCGACATAGATCAGATAATCCAAAAATAAATAGTTTTATTTCTCCATGAAATGTTATGTTGTGGGTATTCATTAGAATGGCATCATTTAGGCAGTTCTAATGAATACGCATAATGATTGTTTTAATGGACAAATAAAAAAACATATCCACTTTATTTATTTGACTCTCTCATCTGAAGCCCTACTGGTTTAGATATAATCCAGATACATATCTTACAAATTTCTTCTCAAAAACATCTGTTGTGGTACTCTCATGAAGCACTCTAAAACCCTTCTAATGAATACCACAACGTATATTTTCCTTGGAGAAATAAGAATAAATATCAACATTTTTAAGCTTTTAAGTTGAAAGTTTGGAATGTCATGTTAATATCCAAACTGTAAGACTGGAAGTAGCCTGCAAATAATACATTATAGTTGGGAGACCCCTAAAAGGGTATTGACAAACAGTGCAGACCCAGGTCTGACGCCATAGAATGTGGCATCTGATCAGAGTCTCCACTGTTTGCAAATAGCTCAGTCATTTTTCTCTAGGAATATATAAATCACATAGCCTGGCATACTTTAAATTGAAATTGGACTCTTCCAATACATAGTGTGGTTTTAAATTGAAATTGGACTCTTCCAATATATAGTGTATGGGGAGTCTATTCAGTCTAAAATGAGATAACTCTGGATAAGAACAAAACATATCCAGATAATATTTTTATTTCTTTAAATAAACATATGTTGTGGTACTCACTAGAAGCTCCTCTGGGAGGTGCTTCTAACAAATACCGACATCATACATTTTTTATGGAAAAAATAAGAAAAATATGAGTACTTTTTGGTTAAAAAGATTTCTTATCTGGAGCTGTGCTGCACATTGACAGAGTCTGATGAGAGTCATTGCTATGACCCTTGCCATGCTGAATAAATTAAGATATTATGCCCAATTCTAATATTCAGCCAATAAGATTACTTGATCCAGGCTGTTGATACAGATTTGCATACTTAATGACAGTTAAATAAACAGTGCAGCCAACTGATCTGGATCTACACTGTTTGCAAAGGCAGGGCATATACAGGTTCAGCAAGAACAGGGTTAATAATTCTGATGTAATATTTCTTATTTTTCATAAAATCGTATGTTGTGGGTACTCATTAGAAGTGCCTCTGTGTATGTTTTTATGGAGAGCTGGAGAAAAATATCCCAGAATTATTACCAAATACTTCACTACCTTTTTATAACACTATTGTTGGGATCCAAAGCAAACACTGTTTTAGCTAAACAACTATGTTGTAACCAAACAAAATGTATAGATTATATAGAAAAATGACCATTAATGGTCATTTTTCTATATAATCTATTCATTTTTGTTTGGATTCAACACTTATAGGGGTCAATCATAAGCCATATTATAACCAAAACCATCTTATAATGAACTGTCTTACAAACCAGTTCCTGTGTACTCCTTAACCCTTGGCATGCTGAATAAATTAAGATGCAGTGCCCATTTCAGATTACTTAAGCCAGATTGGTGATATAAATTCACATACTGAATGACAACAGTGCAGATCCCAGATCAGTCAGAAGCCAGCTGGTCTGGATCTACACTGTTTGCAAAAGCAGGGCATGTTTGGGTTCAGCAGGACAAGGGTTAAATCATTTATGCCTTGTGTCCCATAAAATGGACATTGGCAAACAGTGTAGACCCAGGGTATACACTGTTTGCATTTAGGACAGGAATTGCATTAAAACATGGTAACAATAAAAACTAACCAGACACTTCTTATAATGGAAATGAATCAGTCCATATAGTTAATGTAGAAGAGTCCACTTGGCACAAATGGGTAATTAGCAAGTCCTCTGTGAGATGTATTTTTAGCTCACCTGAGCTCTGCTCAGGATGAGCTATTGTGATCACTTGTCGTCCGTCCGTCCGTGCGTGCGTCCGTTAACATTTTCAAACGCTTTCTCCTCTGAAGCCGCTGAGCCAACTTTGCTCAAATTTCATATGGAGCCTCCTTAGGGTGGGGGAACGAAAAATTGCTAAAATGGTCGCGGTCCGTTGACCAAGATGGGCCGCCACGCCCATATATGGTAAAAACCTTTAAAAATCTTCTTCTCCAGAACCGAGAATGCCTTGGGGCTGAACCTTTGCAGGAATCATCGGGGACTGGAGGTCTACCAAAATTGGTAAAAGAATACTCGTACGTTGACGTTTGACCTTTTTACGGCAAGGTCAAGTTTGCTTCCCTATGCATTTGTATGGGAAAAACCTTTAAAAATCTTCTTCTCCAAAACCGAGCATGCCTTATGGCTGAATCTTTGCATATATCATCGGGAATGGGAGGGCTACCAAAATTGCTAAAATAATGGTCGTACATTGACATTTGACCTTTTTACGGTAAGGTCAGTTTTGCTTCCTTATGCATTTGTATGGGAAAAATGTTCAGAATTTCAAACAACCCCTCCTCTGGAGCCTCTGGGCCAATTTTGCTCAAATTTCATATGGAGCCTCCTTAGGTAGAGGGAACAAAAGATTGCTAAAATGGTCACGGTTCATTGACCAAGATGGCCGCCATGCCCATATATGGTAAAAACCTTTAAAAATCTTCTTCTCTAGAACTGAGGATGCTTTGGGGCTGAATCTTTGCATAAATCATCGGGGACAGGGTGTCTACCAAAGTTGCTAAAATAATGATAATACATTGACATTTGACCTTTTTACGGCAAGGTCAAGTTTGCTTCCTTATGCATTTGTATGGGAAAAAACATCTAAAAATCTTATTCTCCAAACCGAGGATGGCTTGTGGCTGAATCTTTGCATATATCATCTGGAACGGGCGGTCTACCAAAGTTGCTAAAATAATTGTCATACATTGATATTTAACCATTTTACGGTGAGGTCAAGTTTGCTTCTGTATGCATTTGTATTGGCCCATACATTTGTATGGAAAAAATGTTGATAATTTCAAATGGCTTTTCCTCTGAAGCCTCCGGGCCAGTGTTGCTCAAATTTCATGTGGAGCCTCCGTGGGCAGGAGAATGAAAGATAGCTAAAATGGGTACGGTCCATTGATCAAAATGGCTGTCATGCCCATGTATGGTAAAAACCTTTAAAAATCTTCTTCTCCATAACCAAATAAGCCCTGGGTCCTAATCTTTGCACAAATTATGGGGGACAGGAGATCTACCAAAATTGCTAAAATGATGGTTCTACATGTATGTTGACATTTGACCTTTTTACCTCCAAATTTGCTTCCCCATTTGTATGGGCCATATACATTTATATTGAAAGTATCAAAGTGACTTGTAGATCAACAGTAGTTAAAATTGTTCTGATTGGAAATCTAAGATGGCCATCATCTGGTTTATATTTATAATATTTCCTTACCACTGTGCTGTTTACATGTATAAAATCAAGATTCTTCAGAAACCACTTAGCCAATTTCCACCAAATTTCCCATTGATCCTTCTGTTGAAATGTGATTGATAGTTTATTCAAATGATCATGCTCCATTGACTGTCAGGCCCATATATTCTTCTTCAAAACTAAGAACTGCTCAAATGATGATATATTCATTAGTTGCGATGGTAGGATTGGAAAAATGTTGCATAACATCTGCATGTCTGCAGTGGCTATGTCACTCAGGTGAGCGAATCGTGGCCCATGGGCCTCTTGTTTTTTCTCTTTCCAGTTTCTGGAAGAATGTCTCCATCATTAGATTAACCCTTGTCCTGCTGAATAAATGAAGATACCACACCCATTTCTAAATTTCAACCAATCAGATTATTTGATCCAGATTGTTGATATAAATTCACATACTTAATGGCAAACAGTGCAGATCCAGATCAGCTGGCTTCTTCAGAAGCCAACTGATCTGGATCTACACTGTTTGCAAAGACAGGGGTATATGTGGGTTCAGCAGGACAAGGGTTAATTAGGATAATCTGAGTTAGCATCTTTTTATGATCAAGGTAATATACTTGTCAGATTGACTTGAACTTTGGGTTAGTAAGCTACCATATTTACCCTAAATATATGGACAAACATATGCATGTACACCCACATCAGACTGCTGCAATTTTTATCAGGGTCTCATAGGCCTAGGTAAGAGTGGCTATCAGGTTAATATTTTTCTTATTTCTCCACGAAAACATATGTTGTGTGTACTCATTAGAAGTGCCTCAGCGAGGTGCTTCTAATGAGTACCCACAACATATGTTTTCGTGGCGAAATAAGAAAAATATCAATACTTTTGGATTGAAAAAAGCGCCTTAACTAGAGCTATGGGGTCTGCACATTTGACAGTCAGCCATATGACACACTACCATATAATTTAGTATAGAATCTATATATTGCTCTAATTTTTAGGATGAGTAGGATAAAGGTCTCTGTAAATCATATCTTTAGATAGAGGGGATACCAGGTTAATAATTTTCTTATTTCTTGATGAAAAAGTATGTTGTGGGCACTCATAGAAGTGCCTCACTGAGGCACTTCTAATGAGTAACACAACATATTTTTTTCATGGAAAAATAAGAAAATATGAATACTTTTTGGATGAAAAAGAGCACATTATCGAGTTATGGGTGAGGAGTTACAGTGTCCAAATATTTATTGTTATTGCAGTAGAAATGTGAGTAGGAGACAGGAATCTGGAGAAGAGGCTTTACCTTGACAAGTACCATTGCTCCTTTATTCTCCCTGAAAACAAGTGTTTTGTTATTTGATTAGAATTATCTTTACATAGATGAATTTTTAGCTCACCTGAGCATAAGCTCAGGGTGAGCTATTGTCATCACCCTATGTCCGTCGTCCGTAGTCGTCCGTCATCCGTCGTTCGTCATCAACAATTAGTTTGTTAGCACTCTAGCGGTCACAGTTTTGACCCAATCTTGATGAAACTTGGTCAGAATGTTTGCCTCTTTGAAATCTAGGTCAAATTCGATATTGGGTTACTTGGGGTCAAAACTAGGTCACCAGGTCAAATCAAAGGAAAAACTTGTTAACAGTCTAGAGGTCATAGTTTTGACCCAATCTTGATGAAACTTGCTCAAAATGTTTGCCTCTATTAAATCTAGGTCAAGTTCAAAACTGGGTCACTTGGGGTCAAAAACTAGGTCACCGGGCCAGATCAGCAGAAAACCTTGTTAACACTCTAGCGGTCACATTTTTGAAGCAATCATCATGAATCTTGCTCAATATGTTTGTCTTGATAATTTCTAGGTCAAGTTCGAAACTGGGTCACTTGGGGTCAAAAACTAGGTCACCAGGTCAAATCAGCAGTAAACCTTGTTAACACTCTAGCAGTCCCATTTTTGAAGCAGTCATCATGAATCTTGCTCAAAATGTTTGTCTGGATGATTTTTAGGTCAAGTTCGAAATTGGGTCACTTGGAGTCAAAAACTAGGTCACCGGGCCAAATCAGCAGAAAACCTTGTTAACACTCTAGCGGTCACATTTTTCAAGCAGTCATCATGAATCTTGCTCAAAATGTTTGTCTTGATGATTTGTAGGTCAAATTCGAAACTGGGTCACTTGGATTCAAAAACTAGGTCACCAGGCCAAATCAGCAGAAAACCTTGTTAACACTCTAGCGGTCATTTTTCAAGTAATCGTCATGAATCTTGCTCAAAATGTTTGTCTTGATGATTTTTAGGTCAAGTTTGAAACTGGGTCGCTTGGGGTCAAAAACTAGGTCACCAGGCCAAACTAGCAGAAAACCTTGTTAACACCTGCGGTCACATTTTTGAAGCAATAATCATGAATCTTGCTCAAAATGTTTGTCTTGATGAGTTCTAGGATATGTTTGAAACTGGGTCACGTGGGGTCAAAAACTAGGTCACCTGGCCAAATCAGCAGAAAACCTTGTTAACACTCTAGCGGTCACATTTTTGAAGCAATCATCATGAATCTGGCTCAAAATGTTTGTCTTGATGATTTCTAGGTCAAGTTCTAAACTGGAACACCTGGGGTCAAAAACTAGGTCACCTGGCCAAATCAGCATAAAATCTTGTTATCACTCTAGCGGTCACATTTTTCAAGCAATCATCATGAATCTTGCTCAAAATGTTTGTCTTGATGAGTTCTAGGTCAAGTTTGAAACTGTGTCACTTGGAGTCAAAAACTAGGTCACCGGGCCAAATCAGCAGAAAACCTTGTTAACACTCTAGCGGTCACATTTTTGAAGCAATCATCATGAATCTTGCTCAAAATGTTTGTCTTGATGATTTATAGGTCAAGTTCGACATGAATCTTGCTAAACATGTTTGTCTTGATGATTTTTAGGTCAAGTTTGAAACTGGGTCACTTGGGGTCAAAAATTAGGTCACCTGGCCAAATCAGCAGAAAATCTTGTTAACACTCTACCGGTCACATTTTTGAAGCAATCGTCATGAATCTTGCTCAAAATGTTTGTCTTGATGATTTCTAGGTCAAGTTTGAAACTGGGTCACATGGGGTCAAAAACTAGGTGACCTGGCCAAATCAGCAGAAAACTGTTAACACTCCAGAGGTCACATTTTTTAAATAATCATCATAATTATTGCTCAAAATGTTTGTCTTGATGATTTCTAGGTCTAGTTTAAAACTGGGTCACTTGATATCAAAAACTAGTTCACCTGGCCAAATCAAAGGAAAACCTTGTTGATGCTCTAGAGGCCACATTTTTGAAGTGATCATCAGGAATCTTGCTCAAAATGTTTGTCTTGATGATTTCAAGGTAATGTGTAGTTTTCTGTCCAGTGACTCTCCATTTAGTGACTTTCCATTTAGGTCAGTTTCTCAGTAATTATTGGTCCTACAGAGTGATATTTGGTACTTGTGAAGTGTTTGTGTTTAGGTCAGTTTCTCAGTAACTATTGCTCCTACAGCCAGTGATACTTAGTACATGCATACATCTTAGCATGGCCTCTTGAGTGCAGTCATCCATATTTGACCTTGACCTTTATTTCACAGTCCATTAGACATGCTACATTGTCTTACTTGTTAATATAATCATTTTGATCAGAATGTTTGCCTTGATCAGTTCTTGGTCAGGCTCTCAAAGTGCTATTTTGCTCAGGTGAGCGTTACAGGGCCATCATGGCCCTCTTGTTATGAAATGCCAGTCAGTGAAAAACTGTTCTGAATATTCTGTTTCCCTTTAATAACGTGTTGACTCATTAGAAACATCTCATTGAGGCACTTCTAATGAGGGCCCACAATATATATCTTTATGGAGAAATTTAAAAAAAAAATCAATAATGACAACCTCTCAACCTCTATTTATAACACTTGCTGGGGTTCAAAGCAAAATCCTTGTTAACTAAATAAGTATGTGGTATCCAAATGTAAATGTATAGACAATATAGAGAAATGTTCATAAATGGTAGTTTCACTATTTTTGTTGATACATTTTTGTGGTCCATCTGTAAACTGTTATATCCAGAACCATGCTATAATGAACATGTGTAAATGTGCCTTTGTACAAGTGTGCATTTTCCTCTCTGGTCAGTCTTTGCTGTACATCTCAGGAAACATTAGACCCTGGAAACATTGGACCCTTCGCTATCCAAATTGTGCCCAGGGAAGAATCTGATTGGACTTCATGAATGTGAAGTTTGATCTGAGTCTACTCTGGGTGCACATGTCCAAAGGTGCATTTTCTCACAGGTTACAGCTCTTCTTTAGACATGACATTACAAAAACAAACCTATTCAAATATACTGAAAACTTACCACCCAAAATGATAATTTTCAGATATAAAAATTCTGATATTTTTCATATTTCTGCTCAAAACATAGATTGTGGGTACTCGTTAGAGCCACCTGGGCGAGGCGGTTCTAACGAGTACCCACAATCTATGATTTATGTTTTATTATATCAAAGCAGGGTTTAAGGGGGTCAACATTATATAGGCGTGTTTCCATGATGAAATGATATATAGATACGGTAAATATCCTAAAATTTCCAACACTTTATTCCTTACTGTTTTGGCTTAAATTGTGCTTTTTATGGAGTTATTCCTTAAAATACTTAATGGAATGGCAAACAGTGTAGACCCTGATCAGACTGCTCCTTCAGGAACAGTCTGATCTGGGTCTGCACTGTTTGCTTATGTCATTTTGTCAGACACTTTGGTGTTTGAAATTTTTGGGACATTTACCATACTCATCTTATCTGGAGCTATGCTATGAATCTCAAAAAAAAAAAAAAAAAAAAAAAAAAATATTTAGTATATACTTAAAAAATGCATTATTCATTTCCATGGCTCCCTGGTTTATGGGGCCAGGTTTGACAGTGCTATTTCCTGATGCAGGTTTAGAATGTTGATATTTTTTGTCTTTTATGAGAGGACCTTAGCATTTGAATGACATTTTTTTTTTTTTTTTTTTATAAGTGAGTTCATTTTGGAATAGATATACTAGGCAGATTATCCACCATTCTTAACAAAGGGAGACAACTTTTATGACTTCCTGTTTGCTTGCTAAAATTCTTTCCTTTTAGAGTAGACCCCATTTCAGAAGGGAGTCAAACAATTTTAATAATTGCTTCCCTTGAAAGTATATCCATTCCCTTAATTTTTTGGTGGATTTTGGCTGTAAATAACAGAAATCCTTACTTATTTACCTGCAATTCTAATTACAACCTCTTTATAATACTTAACCCTTCTCTTGCTAAACACTACATGCCCTGTCTTAGCAAACAGTGTAGATCCAGATCAGTTGGCTTCTGAAGAAGCCAACTGATCTGGATCTGCACTGTTTGTTATTAAATATGTGAATTTCTATCAAAAATCTGGATCAAGTAATCTGATTGGATGGAAATTAGAAGTGGGCTTGGCATCTTAATTTATTCAGCATGGCAAGGGTTAACATTGTTGGGCTCCAAAGAAAAAACAATGTTATAGAAACAGCCATGTTGTATCCAAACAAAAATGAAAAGATTAAATAGAAAAATGACCAAAAATGGTCATTTTTCTATATAATCTATACATTTTTGTTTGGATACAACATTTTAGTGGTCTGTCTTGAAACAATGTGATATCCAAAACCTGGTATAATGAAGTCTAATTATATCTGAAACCATTCTAGAATTGACTGTGTTTATAAAGATGGTCCTGTGTAATAGTTTATACACACTACATATGTTTTTGTGGAGAAAAAATGAATTTATATACATGGGTTTTACCTAGCAATATGTTTGAATAAGACATAATATTTTAGACAGTCTGAGGCAAAAAAAAAGAAAAAAAAAAGAGAAAAAGGCCAGGTTACGTAGCACAGATGGTACAGTGTAGATTGTCTGACTGCAGAGCCAGGGGGTCACAAGTTCAAATCCCAGCTCTGCCACATAACTTTCATGATCAGTCTGGGCCCAGTTGTTTAAAGCGCCGTTAGCTTAACGAGCTCGTTAAGGGTCATTTCGTTAACTGTTTTAGCGGGCTTTATGAACAATTTTCTGATATTTTTTGCTGAAAAAATGTGAGTAGCTTTTGCACTGCAAAAGCTACTCACATTTTTTCAGCAAAAAATTTCAGCATATTTGCGTATCACTTGATGTAAATTTTAACGAATCGTTAACTAATGACATCGTTAGCTTTGAACAACTGGGCCCTGATCGTTAAATAATTTCTACTTTCATTCTTCCCCTTCTGCTGATTCAAGAAGGGCAGTTGTCAGTTTAAATACTGGTGAAAGTATGTGCACAGTGTACTGGTTTACTGCTTACAGGACTAAGTCTACCCAGGAAAAGTTTGAGTAGGTTGACTGACCAGCTCAACATGACCTTAATACTGTTGATTGGGCCATTAAACTCCAAACCAACTTCAATACCTAGCAATATATTTGAGTAATAGCCTTTGATAAGGCTGTGAATGTACTGACTAAACAGGGCCTTAACTGTTCGTAAATGAATGTAGGCACTCTTGTTGAATGACGAGCAAATCGGCTTTTGATTTTCTCTTGACTTGATATTCTGTCTGTTCTGCTTTGAAACGTTAATTTTCGACTTGAAGACATTTGAAGCAATATTTGTGCTGCCTTAACAAAAAGTGTGCCTTTAACCCATTTCAGACTGAATAACCTCTCCCAGACTATATATTGTAAGAGTCCAATTTCAGTTTTAGGTATGCCAGGCTATGTTATTTAGATATTCCTAGAGAAAAATGGCTAAACTATTTGCAAACAGTAGAGACACTGATCTATCTGATGCCCCAAAATGCAGCATCATGCAGCAGCTGATCTGGATCAGTACTGTTTGTTAGTTACCCTTTTAGGAGTCTCCAGATTAACCCTTGTCCTGCTGAGCCCGGATATACCCTGCCTTTGCAAACAGTGTAGATCTGAAGAAGCCAACTGATCTGGATCTGCACTGTTTTTCATTAAATATGTGAATTTCTATCAACAACCTGGATCAAGTAATCTGATTGGCTGGAAATTAGAAGTGGGCGTAGCATCTTAATTTATTAAGCATGACAAGGGTTAAAATGGATAAATATTCTGTTATATGAAGGCATATTCTGGTTAACCCTTAAACTTTGCATGCTGGGTAAAAATTTCAGCAGATAACTTTTGAAATATTTTTCTTATTTTTCCTAGAAAATAGGATCTGACACTTCATGCAAATTGTCTCCTTAGGAGACAATTTGCATGAAGTGTCAGATCCTATTTTCTAGGAAAAATAAGCTAAGGAGACAACTTGCATGAAGTGTCTGATCCTATTTTCTAGGAAAAATAAGAAAAATATCACCAAAAAATTTGTTGTCTGCTGAATCTGCCCATAGCATGGTAAGTGTTAAAGCGCCAAGCAAAATTTGTAACAGACAACATTCAATTTTTTTTTTATTTATTTTTTTTTTTTCAGAGAAAACAAGTTGACATTTCATGTGAATCATCTGCTTGGTCAAGACTTATTTTCTTTGAAAAATAGAAAAAAAAAAAATATTTGAAAATGTTGTGATTGCTGCTTTAGGGTTAATATTTGAAGTTTATATTATGAAGTTCTGGATAGGATGCTTGTTTCAGAGCACTCATTTACCCTAGTCCTGCTGAACATGAATATGTCCTACTTTTGCAAACAGTGTAGTTCTGAAGAAACCAACTGATCTGGATCTGCATTGTTTGTTATTAAGTATGTGACTTTATATCAATAATCTGGATCAAGTACACTGATTGGCTGAAAATTAGAAATGGGCATGGCATCTTAATTTATTCTGCATGACAGGGGTTAAGAAAGAGTATTTGATGATAATTCTAGGATAATTTTCTCAGTTTCTCCTGAAAAACTAGTTTCTACAACATGTGTTATTGTGGAGAAATAAGAAAAACATGTCAATACTTTTTGGTTGCAAAAGTGCCTTATCTGGAGCTGTGTTAAGGGCAGAATTCCTTTAGTTGCATGATTGTACAATGTTCCTTAGACTGGCTCCAGTCTGCAGTGACTGAATATTTATTCTTATAATCCTGTTTGATAATCCACTAAAATAAAACCAAAATAATATCATGACTAGTGACCAGCCTTTATATAGTCAATATATTATTTTAGTGAATAAATAAAGCAGGGCCCAGTTGTTCAAAGCTAACGACGTCGTTAGTTAACGATTCGTTAAAATTTACATCGAGTGATACGCAAATATTCTGAAATTTTTTGCTGAAAAAATGTGAGTAGCTTTTGCAGTGCAAAAGCTACTCACATTTTTTCAGCAAAAAATATCAGAATATTGTGTATTGGATCAGCTAAAACAGTTAACGAAATGACCCTTAACGACGTCGTTAAGCTAACGACGCTTTGAACAACTGGGCCCAGGATTATAAGAATAAATATTTTGTCACTGGAGACTGGAGCCAGCCTAAATGTTCCTTTGCACAGAGCCTTTATCATTGTATCCGTTACAGTTTCTCAGAATGACCAAAGTACCATTGATGTGACATTAAAGCACTGAAGCATCAAAGATATGTCATAGGAAAAAAGTTGCTCTGCCCAAATAAGGCTTCAGCTGAGCTTCAACATAAGAAAAATGCTTTTATCACATATACAAATAATGTATGTCCAGGTCAGACTGCACATTTGCACAATATCTTTAAAGCTTTTGTTATTTGCTTACACAATCATTGCTATGCAGCTGCAGATATCTTGCATGTCTTGCCATAACTCATAAGGTACATTTTCTTAAGGCATGTCTCAATTCATTTAACATATAAATCACTTACTCAGGGAAACTATATAAGAATTTTGTAACAGACATCTCTTGATGGTGATGTTTTATTCATAAAGATTGTGGTCAAGAAGTTCTTGTAATTGAAAATCTTGCGAAAGGTAGCTCTAGATAGAATGCCGTTTTCTGTCAGAAAAATATTGATATTTTTCTTATTTCTTCACAAAAGCATACGCTGTGGGTACTCAGTTGGAATTGCCTCAATGAGGCAGTTCCAATGAGTACCCACCCCAAATGTTTTTATGGAGAAATAAGAAGAAATGCTTCACTAGAAACTTTGCGTCTAGAGGTTTGCACTGTTCTTCCTGTCTCAATCCTCTGATTCAACCTGAAAGGTTTCCTCAAGTTTGCCATAACTTGTGTTTTTGGTATTAACCCTTGTCATGCTGAATATATTAAGATGCCATGCCCACTTCCAATTTTCAGCCAGTCAGATTTCTTGATCCAGGTTGTTGATATAAATTCACATACTTGAAGACAAACAGTGCAGATCCAGATCAGGTGGCTTCTTCAGAAGCCAACTGATCTGGATCTACACTGTTTGCAAAGACAGGATATACCCGGGTTCAGCAGAACAGAGTCTTGAGGGTGGCAGATAAGCTGAGTAACCAGCTTTACAATTTTTGCCAGAGGTGACTGAATGCACCTGCCAGGTTTTGCCAGCATTTTGCAAAGGGAAAGAACTTTTGAAGGTATGAAGTTGCCTCCTTAGTGTTTGAAAAGTTTCAGAAATGGTGGCTACTCTTAAAGGAAAACAAGTTTCAGAAATGGCCCAGTTGTTCAAAGCTAACGATGTTGTTGTTAACGATTCGTTAAAATTTACATCAAGTGATACGCAGATATGCTGAAATTTTTTGCTGAAAAAATGTGAGTAGCTTTTGCAGTGCAAAAGCTACTCACATTTTTTCAGCAAAAAATATCAGAATATTGTATATTGAATCCCCTAAAACAGTTAACGAAATGACCCTTAACGAGCTTGTTAAGCTAACGACGCTTTGAAAAACTGGGCCCAGATCTATATTTCTTGAATTGTTGATACTTATTCTATGGTCAGATGAAATTAAAGCTTTGTTCACTGCAAGCCCCATCCCCTTAGAAACATCTTGACATTGAAGCCATTTTTGGGTTGATTGTTTACAATGAAGCCATAGTACCGGTATAAAAACGTCAAAATTTCCTTAAGGTAGTTGTCCACATGATTATCATTGACCACTTTAGTCAAACCATGCATTAGATGAAATCCAGGTAATGGTTATTTCTTCTTTAGTG
Organism: Anodontia alba; assembly: GCA_964016985.1. Taxonomy (NCBI): domain Eukaryota; kingdom Metazoa; phylum Mollusca; class Bivalvia; order Lucinida; family Lucinidae; genus Anodontia; species Anodontia alba. The sequence goes on from OZ024828.1 coordinate 78,232,042, forward strand.
CTTTTCTTGTCGCAGTGACATCAGAGTGCTGTTGATAGAGGGTTATCTGTAAAACCCGGACTGTGATATTTGGACATTGGCAAACAGTGCAGACTTAGATCAGATGCAGCAGAATGTGGCATCTGATCAGGATCTGCAGTCTGCTTAAATAACAGGAAGTCCCTGTAACATTTGTATGTCCCTGTTCAAGACCATTTTCTCAGCCTACACTCAGAGACAAGTGACCCCCACTGCCCACCCCACCACACCCCCTCCCCAGTGCTGTCAGTACTTTGATTCCCTGTGACAAGGGGTGCTTGTTTAGGAAAGCAACACCACCTTACAACAGGTCAGAAAATTGTGGCTATCAAGAGAATAGCCTCAGTGATGAATTAAGCCTTGTCATGCTGAATTAATTAAAACACCATGCCCACTTCTAATTTTCAGCCAATTAGATTACTTCATTTAGGTTGTTGATACAAATTCACATACTTAATGGCAAACAGTGCAGATCCAGGTCAATTGGCTTCTTCAGAAGCCAACTGATCTAGATCTACACAGTTTGCAAAGGCAGGGTACATCTGGGTTCAGCAGGACAAGGGTTAAATAGGGTAAGGATTAAGGACTCAGAATATTTAGGGTAATTACGGGAACTCTTTTCACCTTGACCGTGTGATTAATCACATTTTAAAATAGAAATTGGAAAGCCCTAACTGTTTAGATCAGTGATAAGTGATTTCCGTTTGAGGTTATTTTAAGAAAGTCATTGGAAGAAATGACAATTTAGATGTAATTGAATGAATATCTGTGGAACTTTTATCAGCTCTTATTTATTCCAAATGATAAGTCAAGATTTTACTCATCCATGAACAAATTACTGTATAATCAGACTTTGCATTTTACTTGTCCCAGATCCAACATTCTCTGGCATCTATTCTGGGTCTACATTGTTTGTTAAGAGTGGTCTGACTAAATACTTACTGTAAGTTAAGTAACCATGGTGCAAGGAAGTTTGTACTTTTGCAAGAGAAATAAACACTTGGATGCATTAGACATTGTAAATCTGCCATTACTTACATGGGTATCCAGATGCAAAATTTACATAATTATTTACCCTAAACATTGGGACACCTTACCGCGATCCTTACCATACTTGTTCTTAAATTTGAACAAGTCCGTTTTGCTATCTGTTGCTGTTTCTAAAAACAGCTGGGTGAGTGGCAAACAGTGTACACCCTCATCATATGCCACTTTATGCAGCATCTGATTTCAGTCTACACTGTTTGCTGACTACCTGTTCGAATACTTAGGGCAAAATACAGTACATTTGCAGTGGTAACTACAGCAAGTCGATGGCATGTCATCGCATATCCCCACACCAGTACCATTGCATATCTCCTTGCACATCAAAATTCCAAATGCATTCCTCCAGTCCTCAGCCATAGGGCTATTACCTGTGACAGTTTCAAGGTTCTAGCTGAAAAAGTGTGAGAGGAGTTGTGTGACAATAAAAAAAAAACACGACCCAAGATCCTACTTTTTGACCTCTAGTAATCCCCAGACATGCCCCTGGGGCAAAATTTTTGCACCACTGTATTCTACTCTTCATTACCTTCGATTTGATATGCAACATGACTTTGTTAGTACAAAATAGATTTTGAACCCTTCGGGGCCACACCCCCTCTGGCCCTGCCTCCAGGGGTTACATCAAAATTCCAAATGTGATCCTCCAGTCCTCATCCATTGGGCTATTACCTGTGACAGGTTCAAGGTTCTAGCTCAAAAAGCCTAAGAGGAGTTGTGTGACAATCCAAAAAAAAAAGACCCAAAATCCTACTTTTTAACCTAGTGACCCCCAGACATGCCCCAGGAGACAAAAATTTTTGCACCACTGTATTCTACTCCTCATTATCTTCGATTTGATATGCAACATGACTTTGTTTGTACAAAATGGATTTTGGACCCTTTTGGGCCACATCTGCCTGGCCCTGCCCCCAGGGATTACATCAAAATTCCGAATGTGTTCCTCCAGTCCTCATCCATAGGGCTATTGCCTGTGAAATTTTCAAGATTCTAGCTTAAATATCTGGGAGCAGTGGTGTGACATTACAGATGGACGGCCTGCCGGCTGGATGGGGGTGGTGTGGGGGTGGGGTCTCACAATATCCCCGCTTTTTCTTCAAAAAGTGCGGGGATAATAAACACTCAGGTGGGTGTTGGTCATATAAAGCTGCCACTGCTTTACATTATGTGGGTATCCAAATATGTACAGTCGAACCTCAATAGCTGGAACACCGATGCCTAATTTGAACTCGTTTTTTTAGTCCCTGTGAAATTCTACAGATAGCTCAAGAAAACAAGTATTAGGGAAATTTTCTTATTTTATCATGAAATTTTTGTTGTATATACTCATTAGAATTGCCTCATCAAGGCAATTCTAATGAGTACACTCAGCATACAGTTATTATGTAGAAAATCGAAAAAACACTCAGAAAAACAATCCTAAAATTATCGCTATTTGCTTCCTGGCCTGACACCATGATTAACCCTCAGTGGCTCAAACTACCCATGCTTCGAACAATTTTCTGTGGTCCTAAAGATGTTTGAGCCATTGAAGTTTGACTGTATCTTTTCTTATTTATGCTCAAAAACATACATTGTGGGGCTACCCAACTGGATTTACCACCTCAGGGCTATTCCAGCTAGTATCATGACACAATAATGTTTCCATGGAAAAGTAAGAAAAACATAGTACTTTTGGTAAAAAATATAATTCATAGTTCCAGATAAGGTACTTTTTACAACAAAAAAGTGTTAGTATTTTTCTTATTTCTTCATTAACCCTTAAAGCGCCAAGGAAAACTGCGTCTGAATATGTCGTCTGTTTATGTCGTCTGCTAAATATTCTTGCAGACTTTTGCAACCTATTTTTGCATACAGGCAAACAGTGTGGACCCTGATCAGACGGAGCAGTCTGATCTGGGTCTACACTGTTTGCAGAAATGACCTTTAAAGTAACCAGCAGAAGACAAAGCAGACGACATTAGTTGTGACTGGCGCTTTAAGGGTTAAAATATATATTGTGGATACTCATTAGAGGCATCTCTCTGAGGTGCTTCTAATGAGTACCCACAACAAATACTTTCATTGAGAAATAAGAGAAATATTTACCTGATACCCCCTCTTTTCTTCAATACCGGATAAGGATTTCCGCAAATTACACCAGTGCTAGCAAATCTTATCTCACACACCCTTATCTGTCCCATGGGAAAGATGAAGGTTGAGAATTTTTTATGTGTTTGATATGCACTGGTTGTATAGGATATTATGGTACGCCATCGTTAAGGTTGACATCACTGAACATAATGACGTCACTGAACGTCACTGTATTTTCATCATAATATGGCAGACGTCTGCAATTGAAGTAACTGCATTATCAAAAACCCACTTTCAGAAATGAAGGGTATGCAAGAAAAAGAATCTGTTATGGGTGTTAGGGACAGATAGAAAAATTCGTCCTTTGGGATCACCATCTGACATCGCTCGGTAAGCCTTGTAATGCCAGACAGTAACCCTCAGGACGAATTCACCTATCTGCTTCTCACACCCATGATAGATTCTTATAATCTGACTCTATGTTCTTTTTTGAGCTAGGAAAGGCATTACTTGGTTTATAACTTTTGAGATCTGTATAAACAGTGCTTTGGTCAAGAATTTATGCTGAAGACTCTTCCTGTCTATACCTGAAAGGTTTTCTCAAGTTTACATAACTTGTGTTTTAGATATTAACAACTTAGCACTCGGGGTAAAAAATTTAGCAGACAACATTTTGAAATTTTTTTTATTTTTTTCCCCAGAAAATATGCTTTGACATTTCATGTAAAATTGCCTCCTTAGGAAACAATTTGCATGTAATATCAAAGCCAGTTTTCTGGGAAAAATAAGAAAAAATATAATCGATATGTCATTAGCTGAATTTGCCCAGAGGGTGGTAAAGGTTAACCCTTGTCCTGCTGAACCCAGATATACTCTGCCTTGCAAACAGTGTAGATCCAGATCAGTTGGCTTCTTCAGAAGCCAACTGATCTGGATCTGCACTGTTTGCCATTAAGTATGTGAATCTATATCAAAAACCTTCATCAAGTAATCTGATTGGCTGAAAATTAGAAATGGGTGTGGCTTCTTAATTAATTCAGCAGGACAAGGGTTAACAGATTTCTTCATTTGAGCCTGTCAGGAGAAAAGATGTCCTTGGCTCATATACAGACTGCAAGGGCTTAGATCAGCCTGTGCATCTTCACTTCTGAATAAGACCTCTGTTGTTTGACAGTATAACTCTTTGGAATATAATGAATGTTTAATTTATAGGATATGCAGGCTGATCTGGGCTTTCTTTGTTCTGCATATTGTGTTCTTAACCTTTGTCCTGCTGAACCCGGATATATCCTGCCTTTACAAACAGTGTAGATCCAGATCGGTTGGCTTCTGAAGAAGCCAACTGATCTGGATCTGCACTGTTTGTCATTAAGTATGTGAATATATATCAACAACCTGGATCAAGTACATTATGTAATCTGATTGGCTGATAATTAGAAAAGAGTGTTGCATCTTAATTTATTCAGCATGACAAGGGTTAAGATTTAGTTTCTGGTGGAGCAGTTATTTTTTGAAGATGTGAAAGATGCTGGCCAGTATCCAGCAGAATGTAGAAGCAGTTGATGAATGAAACAAACCAGTTATAGCATTTTACCATAAATAATGAGACAGGCACACCTGAGCAAACAGTGTAGACTCACATCAGATTCCGCAGAATGTACCATCTGATCATTATCACTGTTTGCCAGTTGGTAGCAAAATGATCTTATTAACCCTTGTCATTATGTACCCGCATGACCGAAGGGTGGGGGGACATACTGTTTTTGGGACGGATCCCGTTGGCAGCGACGTAAAACTTCTTGTCCGCTCTGTAACTTGAATACCCTTTGGAAATTTCGATGATACTTGATAGAAATGTAGAACAGGACGGAGACGATGTGTCTTGTACAAGAATGACAACTCTGGCTTTCTTACTTTTGGAGTTATTTCCGTTTGTTTTGTTTGAACTAGATACTGTATCTGCACTGTAACAGGACGGAGACGATGTGTCATGTACAAGAATGACAACCCTGGCTTTCTTACTTTTGGAATTATTTCCTTTGTTTTGTTTGAACTAGACACTGTATCCGCACTGTAACTCGCATATCGAATACCCTTTGGAATATTTTGATGGTACTTGGTAGAAATGTAGAACAGGACAAGAGGACATGTCACATACAAGATGACAACTCTGCCTTTCTTACTTTTGGCGTTATCTCCCTTTGTTATATTTGACAGTGTTTATGCATTGATTTCGTGTCTGCTCCGTAAGTCAAATACTCTTCGGAATATTTTTATGATACTTGGTAGAAATGTAGAACAGGATGAGACAACATGTCATGTACAAGAATGACAACTCTAGCTTTCTTACTTTTGGAGTTATCCCCCTTTGTTTTGTTTGAAATAGATTTTGTGTCTGCTATGTAACACAAATACCCTTATGCCATATGCGAAAAGCAAAGGACATGATGAGCGTGCACATGCGTGCAGTCTGATCTGGTCATTCTTTGTTTGTCGACATATTCTACAGTATCCATTGATTGTGTAAGCGGACAATAAAGGCCCAGATCAGCTGCACAGCAGCACAGGCTGATCAGGGCCTGCATTGTCCGCAGAATGCACAAGGGCCTTTTCTTGGCATTACTGTTCACATGTTGGAATTTTGGACATTCTTTCGGCAGCACTCCTTTATTGATCTTGTTATCAGAGATATGACACAAGTTCTTATAAAACTTGGAGAAATTTATCATTGATATCAGAAATCATGATGAAACAACATTTACCATTTCCACTCTCTGGGCTATTTCAGCAGACGACAAATTCATGATGTTTGTCTAATTTTTCCCAGAAAACAGGATTTGACATTTCATGCAAATTGGAGACAATTTGCATGAAATGCCAAATCCTTTTTTTCTGTAAAAATAAGAACAATATTTCAAAATATTGTCACCTGAAAGTTTTACCCAGAATGCTTAGCATTAACTCTTTCTCTGCCACAGGCAATAATAATAGACTTTTGCAAACAGGATAGATCCAGATGAGACAGCTCAATGAGCCATCTCATCTGGAACTACACTATTTGACATTCAGTCTTTTAACTTTACATATAATCTTCGTTCTGAGCGATGGTTTGTTAAAATAAAAAAAAAAACAGACGGCAAATGTCATCTGAAATTTGGCACCGAAAGAGTTAAGCAGTTGTAAGTTCCTGCAAAACAACAACAACAAAAGAAAAATGACAAAGCTCCAGATAAGAGGAGTTTTCTTATTTTTCCTTGAAAACATAATTATGTTATTGGTACTCATCAGAAATGCGTCATTGAGGAGCTTCCAATGAGTACCAACAACATATGATTTCATGGAGAAATAAGAAAAATATCACTACTTTTGGTTGAAAAAAATGCTTTATCTGGAGCTATGAATGCCAGTAAGTCAAGATATGGTGCATTTATTTGAACCTGTTTATTGATGACTGCCTGCTTTGACTATTTTTCATATGAAGGGGTGACAAATCTCACTAGACCAAAATCTGAGTCATATGGGAGTCCAAGCCATGTTCTTAGCATTGAACTTCAGGGTGGATTTTATTGTTTCATTGAAACTTTACAGATTTTACTAATTCATCTATAGATCAAGTCCTGTTTATTATTGCTCTTGACCAGCATGCATTGTCCCATTTATCAGCCCAGCATTGAACCAAAATCGATCTATGATACAATAATAAACAAATCTCAGACTATAAATGCGTAGCTAAAAAACAAATTGTGGAAAACACTTTTTTGCCATTTAACCCTTAAAGTGCCAATCACAACTGCAGCAGACGACATTTTGAAATTTTCTTTTTTTTTAATTTTTCAAAGAAAACAAGTCTTGATATTTCATATGGATCATCAGCTTAATTGGCAGATGATTCACATGAAATATCAAGACTTGTTTTCTTTGAAAAATTAAAAAAATAAAAATAAATGTTGTCTGCTACAAATTTTGCTTGGCACTTTAAGGGTTAAGATAGTGTTGTAAAGGTTAAAGCATCATTCAAAATTGTTAAGGTGACGTTCTGAAGTATATTTTTAGTTTTACAAGAAAATAAGGGTTGATATATTTGGATATTTAGATACCTTATCTCCTTACCTTTCCTGTCCTAAAATTTGAACAAGTCCACTTTACTACCTGTTAATGTGTCAAAGATTTGTTGGATGAGTGATAAACAGTGTAGACCTTGATCAGGTACCACATTCTGTGGGGTCCACACTGTCTGTCCCATACTAAGGTTATTAACCCTTGTCATGCTGAACCCGGATATACCCTTTTTTCCAAACAGTTTAGATCCAGATCAGTTGGCTTCTAAAGCACTGTTTATCATTAAGTATGTGAATTTATAGCAGCAATCCAGACCAAGTAATCTGATTGGCTGAAAATTAGAAGTAGGCATGGCAATTTAATTTATTCAGCAGTACAAGGGTTAATGTAGGTAATGGTTGAAAACCAATTTCTTGCAGGCTTTTGTTACTGATGTATAAAATTACAAAATACCATTTCCATTTTATTGTATTTGTCTGCTTTCCAGACATTTGCAGTTTTTTAACTCTCGGCACTTTTCATACTGAAAGTGCATATTTAGCAGCTGATAGATAAGCAACTTTTTTTTCATATCTTTCCTATAAAAAGGGTTTGATACTTTTTGCACTTAATGTCTCCGAGGTCTCCTAAGGAGTCTGTTTGTCCTGTTTTCTTGGAAATGGAGGAAAATATTTCAAGATGTCATCTGTAAGATATTATCTGCCAGCAAAGTGTTGACCAGCCAAATTTAACTCTTGTCATGCTAAATAAATTAAGAAGCCGCACCCACTTCTAATTTTTAGCCGATCAGATTAATTGATCCAGGTTTTTAATACAAATTCAGATACTTAATGACAAACAGTGCAGATCCAGATCAGTTGGCTTCTTCAGAAGCCAGCTGATCTGGATCTACACTGTTTGCAAAGGCAGGGTATATCCGGGTTCAGCAGGACAAGGGTTAACACTCATTCTAAGTAAATATTTCAGCAAATATTTTAAAATATTTGTCTCAGAGAAAAAGTATTTGACATTTCATGCAGATTACCTCCAAACATGCAGTCCTGCATATATGTTTTTTGTTGTTGTTGTTTTTTTTTTCAGTTAGAATTTTGTTTTCAACACACAATAATACATGACACTTGAGTTTTCTCATTTATCTGAAAATTGTTTTTAAAGACAATTCGATCCAGACCACAAATATGGTGTATTCTTACTTGCAAGGAAAATCGGTAAATTATGATCTGTTTAATTTGTTTGAGACTGAAAGTTTGCATTTCAAAAACTTTATTGGAGACACCATTTTGTTCTTGTCAGCTGAACTAAACTATCCTAGAATAAACCCAACTGGAAGAACAAAATTAAGATAAAAAACTGTCTCATAGCTACAGATAAGAGAGGGGTATCCACATAATATTTTTCTCTTACTATTTCTCAACAAAAACATATGTTTTGGTACTCAGAAGTACCTCACCGAGGCACTTCTAATGAGTACCTATAACATATGTTTGTGTCGAGGAATAAGAAAGCTATCAGTATTTTTTGGATTTTCTGTTCCTATATATCTGGACACATCTATTTTTCTTTAAAAAGTGTCTTAGAAACTTTTTCTTTTAGCTCATCAGAGCCAAAGGCTCAGGATGAGCTACTGTGATCACTTGCCGTCCCTCCATCTGTAAACACCTTTGAACAACTTCTCTGAAACCCCTGGGCCAATTTTCTTCAAACTTCATGTGGAGTCTTCTGTTAAAGGGGGATTGAAAATTTATACAAATGGTCATGGTCCATTAATCAAGATGGCCACCATGACTATATATGGTAAAACACTTAGAATCTTCTTCTCCAGAACCAAGAAAGCTTCAAGGCTGAATCTTGGTATATAGCATCATGGACTCAAGGTCTACCAGGTTAGTTCAAATGATGACCCTAGGTTGACCATAAACCTTTTTACGGCAAGGTCAAATTAGCATCCCCATGCATGTCTGGGGAAAATGTTTAAAAGTCATTTTCTCAAAATGTAATAAAGACTAATAGCTGAAACTTACATTGAGTGATAAAAGTAGTGACACATTTTAGTTATAATCAAATTTTTGTTTATTGGGGGCTATCTGCCCTTGCCCCTGGGCTATATAAATGTTTAAAATTGTGTAATTTTTGAATGTTTGTGTTGAGGTTTTATGGCCCAGTCAACCCGATGGGGTCATGCCGAGCTTGGTCAGTTTACCAAACCATACATTTACTGGGCAGGCTTAGTCCTCTAAGCAGTTAACCAGTATTGTGCACATTTTTTTGCCAGAAACTGGCAACTGCCCTTCTTGAATTAGTGGAAGGGAGGTAATTTTTTAATGTCTTCTTCTCTTAAACCGCTTGAGCAGTTTTCACCAGATTTCACATGGGACCCTCTGTCAAAAGGGTTTTGCCAATTTGTTCAAATAGTTCCATGCCATTGAACAAGATGGCCACCATACCCATGTATGGTAAAAGCACTTAAAAATCTTCTTCTCCAGAACCAAGAAAGCTTTGGGGCTGAATCTTGGTATATAGCATTGAGGACTCAAGCCCTACCAAATTTGTTCAAATGATGACCCTAGGTTGATCTTTGACCTTTTTACCGCAAGGTCAAATTTGTGTCCCTATACATTTATATGGGGAAAATGTTGAAAAGTCATTTTCTCTAATGGCTGAAACTTACAATGTATGATTAAAGTAGTAAAACATTTTAGTTTTAATCAAACTTTTGTCCCCTGAGGGTTATCTGCCCTTGCCGCTGGGCTGTATACATGTATAAAACTTCTGTTTCTTCACTTTCATTCCTGTTCCTGTTCCTCTTTCTTCCCTGTCCTTCTCTTTCATCTCCTATACTTTCTCTTCTGTCTCTTTTCTCCCTGTCTGGGAGACAACACAAAATGACCCACAAGGGTTGACATGTCGTTAAACCCCAACACAATCAATGTATAAAATTGTGTAATCATTAAATGTCTTCTTCTCTGAAACTGCTTCAGCAATATTCACCGGATTACACATGGGCCTTCTGTCAAAAGCCTTTAAGGGTATTGCCAATTTGTTCAAATGGTTCCATGCAATTGAACAAGATAGTTGCCATGTCCATATATGGTAAAAACTTTTGAAAATCTTCTTCTCCAGAACCAAGAAAGCTTTGGGGCTGAATCTTGGTATATAGCATTTAGGACTTGAGCTTTACCAAGTTTGTTCAAATGATGATCATAGGTTGACCTTTGACTTTACGCCAAGGTCAAATTTTGCGTCTCTATAGATTTGTATGTGGGGAAAAGGTAAAAAATCATTTTTTTTCAATATGTATTTTAGACTAATGGCTGAAACTTACAATATATGATTAAAGTAGTAAAACATTTTAGTTAGGATCAAAATTTTGCCCCCTGGGGGTTCCTGTGCTATATACAGGTATAAAACCATGACATTTTTAAACGTCTTCTTTTCTGAAACCACTTGACCAATTTCAACAGATTTCACATGGGGCCTTCTGTCGAAGGGATGGTGACACTTTGTTCAAATGGTTCTGCATCATTGAACAAGATGGCTGCCATGCCCATATAGGGTAAAAACACTCAAAAATCTTCTTCTCCAGTACTAAGAAAGCTTTGAGGCTGAATCCTGGTATACAGCATCTGAGACTCAAGGTCTACCAAGTTTGTTAAAATGATGAGACTAGGATGACCTTTGACCTTTTTATGGTATGGTCAGATTTGTGTCCCAGTTGCTGTGGCAATGCTGGAAGACTGTTGCATTGCATTTGCAAATATGCAGGTGAGCAAATTGTGGCCCATAAGCCTCTTGTTTTTGTGTCTTAAGAAAGAGAAAATCTGTCAATCTGAGTGCTCAGATACATTTTGTATTCTTTTACTCAGAGTCCTTTGTGGTTTTGCAAATAGATTGGTTTGGTTATTTTGATAGTGTATAGATTTTATGTCTGACTGAAATCACTGAATTAGATTTTATAGTTGTTAAAATTCAGACAGAGTATTTATGTTTTAGCATTGAAATGTTACATTATAAGGGTAAATAAATATTGTAAGCTACTGGAAGAAGGCAGATCAATTTTATGGTTGACAGGACACTGGGGGCATTGCTCTGGATAAGATGCTTATTTTTTTTTTTTTTCAACTAAAAAGCAACAACAGTTTTCTTTCTTCTTCACGAAAACATGCATTATGAGTACTCATTGGAATCACCTTGGTGAGGCAATTCCTTATTTCTTCATAAAAGCAAACAGTGTAACACCCCTAATAATCATCTCATGATTCCTCCATAAAACATACTTTATGGTAGCCATTGGAATTGCCTTACTGAAGTGAGGCAATTTCAGTGGGGTACCACAGTGTATGTTTCATGGAGAAATAAGGAAAAAAATATTGCCTTAACCCTTAAAGCGCCAGTCACAACTATTGTCGTCTGCTTTGTCATCTGCTTGTCATTTTAAAAGTCATTTTTGCAAACAGTGTGGCCCCAGATCAGACTGCTCCTCTAGGAGCAGTCTGATCTGGGTCCACACTGTTTGCCTGTATGCAAAAATAGGTTTGAAAAGTCTGCAAGAATATTCAGCAGACAACATAAACAGACAACATTTTCAGATGCAGTTTTTTATGGCGCTTTAAGGGTTAATAAGCCTCTAACCAAGAGTTGCAACTAGGGGTTAAACAATGTTAGTCAATGAAAAAAAATAAGCCTTAATCCTTGAAGTACCAAGTGCATGTCAGTGGACAAAAATAAGCCTGAACCCTTGAAGTACCAAATGTGAGTGAGTCACTGGACAAAAATAAGCCTTAACCCTTGAAGTATCAAGTGTGTCACTGGACAAAAATAAGCCATAACCATTGAAGTACCAAGTGCGAGTCAGTGGACAAAAGAAGCCTTAATCCTTGAAGTACCAAGTGCGAGTCAGTGGACAAAAATAAGTCTTTACCATGGAAGTACCAAGTGTGAGTCAGTGGACAAAAATAGGCCTTATCTCTTGAAGTACCAAGTGTGAGTCAGTGGACAGAAAGAAGCCTTAACCCTTGAAGTACCAAGTGCGAGTCAGTGGACAAAAATAAGCTTTAACTCTGAAAGTACCAAGTGTGAGTCAGTGGACAAAAATAAGCCTTAACTCTTGAAGTACCAAGTGTGAGTCAGTGGACAAAAATAAGCTTTAACCCTGGAAGTACCAAGTGTGAGTCAGTGGACAAAAATAAGCCTTAACTCTTGAAGTACCAAGAAAAATAAGCCTTAACCCTTAAAGTACCAAGCAAAATTGTAGCATATGATATCCTAAAATTGTTTCTTTTATTTTTCAGGGAAAATAAGATTCATATGAATCATCTGTTAGGCAGATGATTCACTTGAAATGCCATTTCTTATTTTCTCTGAAAAATTAAAATAAATTCAGAATGTCATCAGCTGCAGTTGTGATTGGTGCTTTAATGTTAATATATGGGCATATGGGTTTCTAGTGCCAGTGCCAATTCCTGCCCAACCACAAATCCCAGTTATTCTTCTTTTCTTATTTTATTCTTCTTTCACAGCTTATATTCTTTAAATATTATCCCCAACCAGTGGCAGATCTGTTATACACTTACTAAGCATTTTCTATTGTGGGGGAGGGGGGTGTATTCTTCTGCTGATGCCCAGATGATTTGATTTCATTGTGTTTGTCATCAACAGTCTATTAAAAATCTGCTGAGTGACTTGCTTTGTTCATTATGGAGCAGAAAATCTTGTTGCCTTCTGATTTTCTCATTTGTAGCATCAAGACATAATTATGCCTAATGACTGTCTCAAATCAAAGCTCTAGATGAGGTGCTTTTTTTTCAACCAAAAAGTATTGATATTTTTCTTATTTTTCCATGAAAACATATGTTATGGGTACTCATTAGAAGTGCCTCAATGAGGCTCTTCTAATGAGTATCCACAACATGTTTTCATTGAGAAATAAGAAAAATATTTATCCAAATATTCCTCTTACCTAGACCTATGCCCTAATATTGCCCATCATAGCTTGTAGTTTGCCATCAATTTTTGGTGGAAGATCATTGTCAGGCATCATCTTTCAGCTGATTCAGAAAGGTCAGTTAACGCTTTGCACTTTGGGTAAAATTTTCAGCAGAGGACATTTTGAAATATTTTCCTTATTTTTCCGAGAAAACAGGATTTGCTATTTCATGCAAATTGTCTCCATTGGAGACAATTTGCATGTAATGTCAAATCCTGTTTTCTGAGAAAAATATCACCAATTTGTCGTCTGCTGAAAATGCCCAGAGAGTGGTAAAGGTTAATTGTCAGTTTCTGGTGATATGAGCACAGGTACTGGTAAACTGCTAAGAGGACTAAGTCAACCCTAGGAAAAGTATGCTTTAAAGGTAAACTGACCAGCCCGACATGACCTTAATTGGTTGACCTGGCCATAAAACTCAACTCACAAAAAAAAAAAAAAAAATGTTAAGCATTGTGTCCTGTATTAGGTTTAGTTAATAATGCTTAGCATGCTGGGTAAAAATTTCAACAGGCAACATTTCAAAATATATTAATTTTCTCAGGAAGAAAGAAAAGATTTGAAATGTCTCCTAAGGAGTCAATATATGCATGAAGTGACAGGTCCTATTTCCTGGGAAAAAATAAGAGGAGGCAATTTGTATGAAATGTCAATTCTTATTTTCTTGGAAAAATAAGAAAAATATCAATTTATCATAAGCTGAATTTGCACATGCTATGTGTTAACCCTTGTCCTGCTGAACCCGGATAAACCCTGCCTTTGCAAACAGTGTAGATCCAGATCAGTTGGCTTCTGAAGAAGCCAACTGATCTGGATTTGCACTGTTTGCCATTAAGTTTGTGAATTTATATCAGCAACCTTCATCAAGTTATCTGATTGGCTGAAAATTAGAAGTGGGTGTGGCATCTAAATTTATTCAGCATGACAAGGGTTAATATGTGCAACACTCATTATTGACCAACATTGTTATTGATATTCATAGCTCTAGACAGAGTGCCATTTTAGCCCCAAAAGCATCCAGCCCCTAACACTAACCCTGTCCAGCCCCTACTACCCCAGCCCTAACCCCTAACCATAATGATAATTAAAGTCAGTAGAGCATCTGACTGCAGATTTAGGGGTCACAAGTTCGAATCCAAGCTTGGCCTCATAACTTCCATGTAGATTGATCGTGAAATAATTTCTACAGTCATTCTCCATCTTCCGCTGATTCAGGAAGGACATTTGTTAGTTACTAGCAAAATTATGTGTACAAAGTACTGGTTAACCACTTAAACGGCTGTAAGCCTGCTCAGGAAAATTGTGAGTAGATTAACTGATGGCTCAACATCACCTTAACAGTGTTGACTAGGCCATACAACTCCAGTCCAATTATTTCACCAAGAAAACATACTGACGTGTACTCACATTGCTTATGAGTACCCTTAACATGTTTTTTTTTGTGTGTTTAAATATGAAAAATATTTATATGTGTATTCTTATGTTTCATGACAATGTTTTCCACACATTTGCCATAAATCAAATCTATTTCCCAACAAAAACTCTTGTAGTAAATCTGTAGCTTTTGGATACTTTAGAAGGAGTTAACCCTTGTCCCGTTGAACCCGGATATACCCTGTTTTGCACACAGTGTAGATCCAGATCAGTTGGCTTCTGGAGAAGCCAACTGATCTGGATCTGCACTGTTTGTCATCAAGTTTGTGAATTTATAGCAACAATCTGGATCAAATAATCTGATTGGCTGAAAATTAGAAGTGGGCATGGCATCTTAATTTATTCAGCAGGACAAGGGTTAAAGTGTCCCAGTATTTAGAGTAAACAGGATATTTAATCTTGGAGAAGGAATTTTACCTTACCCTTGTATTCCTACAAGTCACAGAACTGAAAAGAATGGTTGGACTTCCATAGTCATTTCCATCTTCATATTTACCTGAGAAACTTTTCCACAATAAAATTGGTGCTTGAATTTCTTACATATCTCTTGTTTTTTGGGTTTTTTTTTTTTTTTGCATGACATTCATCTAAATGCCAGAAATATGTGCATAATGATTATGATGTAAAACTGATGAAGAGCCCATTGCTCCAGAGAAGATGTTTTATCTTTATTTTTGCAGGGGAGAAGGGATTGGGGGGAGTACTGGAGAGTTTCTGAAGTCTCCATAAAACCTTATGCAAGGGGATCATAATAATCACCCAGCATATAATATATAATATATGTTATTGTGAAGAAATAAGAAAAAAAAATATTTGTCTGAATATCTCTCTTTCTTAGAGGTATGGAATCTTCCAGAAGCAAAAAAATATATAAGGGCAATGGATACAGTTTCAGGGGAAGCAACTCTGTCAAATGTTTTTGCTTTCCTTCTGAAAAGGGGGCTACTTTAAAAGGAAAGAATTTGCTCCCAGAGGGAGCAAATTCTTTCCTTTTAGAGTAGACTCCTTTTCAGATGGAACATATAGTTGAGGAAAACAAACAGGGAGTTACAAAAGTTGCCCCCCCTTTTAAAACATGGCGGACAATTTACCAAGTGTATTTTCCCCTGTAGAATATGTAAGTAATTAATAGATTCAGTATGACTTTTGGGGTTATTTTCTTATGTTTGTGTGTTTGTTATGACTTGTGTGTAATAGAATTTTACATCTCTAAAAAAATTGTTAATAAGATTCCCTAGAACTGCTTACCTGTGCCAGGCTGGTAAAATGATTAATGTAGGAAACTGCAGTGTAAACATTGTGTAACTGAATGAAAATAGTTTACAAACTGTCAATGGGTGGAACTGGGGAATTAGAAAAATAATTTTTGCACTTCTGTGAATCAAGATGAAAAGAACTAAATAATCTTCTGCTTTCATTCTTCTCCAGAGATTAATATCAATGAAAATTGTATTATTGTTTGAACTTGGATATGAAATAAATATGTTAAAAACAATCAAGTTCTTCAGATTTTCTGTTAATATTTTTTTAATTAGTGATCAGTATTTTAGGAGAATGGTTACACTTTCAGGGGAGAAAACTCTGTTAAATTGTTTATGCCTCCCTTCTAAAAAGGTAGCCTCAGTGGCTCAGTCGGATGTGCATCCAACTGGTGATCAGATCGGGGGTTCACTCCCTGCCGGGTCTGGCAACTCTTTATTAGAGATTGATCATGAAATATGTTCTATGGTCTTTCCCTTCCTTCCGCTCATTCAAGAAGGGCAGTTGTCAGTTTTTGGCTAAAGAAGGTGCACAAGTACTTGGTAGCTGCTTAGAGAACTAAGCCTGCCTAGGAGAAGAATGGTGAAAGTGACCAGCTGGACATGACCTTAACAGTATTGACTGGGCTATTAAATTCCAATTCAACCAACCCTTCTGAACCTGTCTGAAAAGGGGTCTACTCTTAAAGGAAAGAATTGGCTCACTTTGGGAGCAAATTGTTTCCTTTTAGTGTGAACCCTTGTTCAGAAGGAAGAAGGAGTTTGGTATGCATAAAGGAAGACAAACAGAAGGTCACAAAAGTTGTCTCCCTTGTATAAATTGGCAGAAAATGTTGCAGTTCAAACAGTAGCAATATGTATCCAAAAAGGTGAAAAATCAATCACTAATAAGATTTTTCTAAAAATCTGGACAATCTGATTGGGTGGAACTGCAAAAAATATTTTGTCAGTTCTCAGCTTACCTCCACTGACTGCTGCTTAGTGGTTTAACATTCCACTCTCTGGGCAAAATTGACAACAAATTGATGATTTTTTTCTCAGAAAATAGGCTTTGTCATTTCATGCAAACTGTCTCCTTAGGAGACAGTTTGCATGAAATGTCAAACCTATTTTCTGAGAAAAATAATAATAAATATTTCAAAATGTCATCTGCTGAAATTTTTACCCAGCATGCAGAGCTTTAAGTGATCTTTAAACACAAGACTCCTTACTGGAGTTGGATCAAAGAGCTGCCTTATCTTTCAACTCTCCACCTAAGAAAACAGCTTGAAGCAAAGGGAAATGATAAAAACAAAAAGGATGTTCAGTTATTTCTATTTCTGCGTAATACTATATTTACCTTGAATATTCAGACACCGTAACCTTTACCTCTCTCTGGCCTAATTTAGCAGACTGCAAATTGGTGATATTTTTTTCTTATTTTTCCCAGAAAACAGGATTTGATGTTTCATGCAAATTGTCTCCATTGGAGAAATGTCACATCCCTGTTTTCTAGGAAAAACAAGAAAAATATTTCAATATGTCGTCTGCAGAAAATATTACCCAGAGTGGGAAGTGTTATGTCGGGCTCCGTAGTGCAGCCGGCGGTGCATCTAACTGCAGATCCAGGGGTCACAGGTTTGTTTCCCAGCTCGGCCATATAATTTTATTGGAGATTTACCATGAAGTCATTTCTGCCGTCATTGTCCCTGTGTCCACTGATTCAAGACGGGCAATTATCAATTTCTGGCAATAGTAAGTGTACAAAATACTGGTTAGACTAGCTCCAGTCTCCAGTGACTAAATAATTTTCTCTTGTAATCTGTTTAACCCTTGTCCTGCTGAATAAATTGATACCACACCCACTTCAAATTTTCAGCCAATCAGATTACTTGATCCTGATTGTTGCTACAAATTCACATACTTAATGGCAAACAGTGCAGATCCAGATCAGTTGGCTTCTTCAGAAGCCAACTGATCTGGATCTACACTGTTTTCAAAGGCAGGATATATCCGGGTTCAGCAGGACAAGGGTTATTAATAATCCACTAAAATAAGTCCAAAGTTATATTATGACTATAAAAGCTGGTCACTAGTCTAGTGACCAGCCTTAATAGTCATGATATTTTTTTTTTTTTTTTTTTTGGTTTTATTTTAGTGGATTATCAAACAGGATTATGAGAAAAACATTTAGTCTCTGGAGACTGGAGCCAGTCTAAGTACTGGTTTGCCACTGAGATGAGTAAGCATGCCCAGGAAAAAATGTGAGTAGGTCAACTGACTGTAAAACTTTTAATCAAATTAAAAGATCAGACACGTGAACCCCTTTTCATACTTCTCCTAAAATTTGAATACCGTAAAAATTCTTATTATCATGCGGGCGTTTATTAGAATCATTATCGTTCATAAAGTGGGAGATGGGCGTTTATTAGAGGCTACAGTGTTTGATAACAGTTGGAAGAACTTCAAAATATTCAAGTTTTCCTCTGATGACCACAATATTGATATCAGAAACTGATGTATACTAGCGTTACAACAGACGTGTTAAGTATAAACTGGCGTTACAAAGATATGTCAGCCTTTTTAGGAGACTCGTACTACCTGACAGAGGACTAGATATCCCATATTCATCTCTTTTATTTGGGCCAAGAGAGAAAAAAGGGATCTGTTTGTTTGCCTATTAAACAGTAAATTGGAAGCTAACTGCATGAAGTAGTAGCAATTTCTTTTCTAAATTGACTGGTGGGCATTTATAGAGGCTGATATTTCCGAGAAAAATGATAAAAAAAATCACCGATTTTCAGGCCCAGATTTGGGGATATGTGTTTATTAGAGCATGGGCATTTATTAGAATTTTTACCGTATGTCCATTTTACTATGTGTTGATGTGTCTGAAAACTGCTGGATGAATGGCAAGCATTGTTTACCATAACCAGACTCTCATTTTGAGGCCTCTGATTGGGGGCTGCACTGTTTGTTCTGAGGTCTGTCTGTTCGAGTACTTAGATGAATATGGTATTCATAAGTATATTTGAAAATCAGTCAGATTTCACCATTCTCTGATTTCCAGAATGTTGTGTGGGTATACTCATTAGAAGTGCCCTGATCAGGTGCTTGTAATGAGGACCCACAACATATGTTTTCATGGATAAATAAGAAAAAATATCAACACATTTTGGTGAAATGAAAGCACTTGATAGGGAGCTATGGGGGACTCCCGGCAAATCAAAAGTCGCAAACCGGCAAACCGTAAGTCAGAACATTCATGTAAGAGGACCATTTCAACCAGCAACATCTCACATAGCTCAGATAAGAGGGGTGGGTAACGTTTTTCTTATTTTGCCATCTAAACATATGTTGAGGTACTCATTAGAAGCACCTTAGTGAGGCGCTTCTAATGAGTACCCACAACATATGTTTTCATGCGGAAATAAGAAAAATATCAGTACTTTTTGGTTGGAAAAAATGCCTTATCTGGAGCTATGTTCTCATATATATAAGGTAGACATTGTTAGCTTTGTGAATTGATTGGCACACACTAAAGCCAGCCCAGGTGTCTGCAATGTGTTTACAAGTTTCCATGGAAACAGAATCAATTGTGTGTACAATACATTTTCCTTCTTGTATTTCTGAAGCCTGTCTCCTGCAGACATTTAGTTCATTCTGTCCTCTGGGAATAAGATGATCATTTTCCTACCATTAACCTGCTGATGAAGGCAAACAACAGTTGTTTTTTTTTCTGATTTTGCACAGAAAATACATTTTTTGTTTCATCCATTTTGGCTCCAAAGGAAATAATTTGAATGAGATGTCATGGTAAAATTGAGGTCACTAAGCTTTCCCCTCCCTCTCACCACTTCATCAGAGAGATGCAAGAGTTTAGCATCATAAGCTTCAAATAACCACCATGTTTCTTTTTTATCTTATCATATGTATTCAACTATTCTTTGCTCTGGCCAGTTTTGCAGGATGGCATGCTTTTGTAAAGGAGCAATATTGTCTGAGTAGTGAGATCTTTAACTTACACAGGGGCCCAATCTGTTGGGTGATGTACTATCATGCTGAATAAATTAAGATACCATGCCCACTTCTAATTGTCAGCCAATTGGATTACTTGGTTTAGATTGTTTGTATAAAAATACTACATGACAAACAGTGCAGATCCAGATCACTTGGCTTCTTCAGAAGCCAACTGATCTGGATCTACACTGTTTGCAAAGGCAGGGCATATCCTGGTTCAGCAGGACAAGGGTTAATTTCATTCTTGCCTACATGCTGTTGGTGCATGTTTAGTCTGACCCAGGACATTTCTCACCTTGAACTGGCATCAAACCTGGAACCTCTAACTCCAATTTAACAGAAGTGCAATGCTCTGCTAATCTGGAGTCCAGTATTGAAAGCATGAGTTTTCATGGAGAAATAAACACATTTTAGTCTGGGGACCCCCAAAAGGGTAATTGGCAAACAGTGCAGACCCAGATCAGATGCTGCAGAATGCAGTGTATGATCAGGGTCTACACTGTGATAAAAACAGTAATTTCTATAAAATATAGTAATAATATCTAACCAGACACTCTGCTATTGGAAATAGACCGATCCAAAGAATTGTGGTTGAAGAGTCCATTCAATGTAAAAGGGTTCAAACCTATACAATATTTTGGTCATAAAAACTTTTTAACCCATATATAAAGTGATAATCAAAACTGCAGCAGATGACATAATTTTTTTATTTTTTTTTTATTTTATTTATTTATTTTTTTTTTTTTTGTATTTTTCAGTGAAAATAAGCCTTGATATTTCATGTGAATTGTCTGCTCAGCAGACAATTGACATGAAATATCAAGCTTTATTTGCTCTGAAAAAGAAAAATCAAAATGTCTTCTGCTACAATTTTACTTAGCGCTGTAAGGGTTAATATCGGAGCTGCTGTGGGTCCCCAATCCAAGCACAAAACTGATCCTCATTACTTGGGATTATGCATATTCTCATCATAACATACATACACATACAATTTGTATTCTTTTCTATTTTCAGGAACATGTAGAAATAATTTTTCTTGTGATATTTACTGTGGAGGCGATAATGAAGATTATAGCTTATGGTTTTATACTTCATGCTGGTGCTTATCTACGAAATGGCTGGAACATGCTAGATTTCACAATAGTAGTTATAGGGTAGGTATAAATTCACCATATCAGTGAATACTGTATTCACCGTTTGTATCGTATTTACAGACCGGTACAGTGGCTCAGTGGTAGAGCGTCCGCTTTGTGACCGGGAGGTTGCGGGTTCGATCCCCGGCCGGGTCATACCAAAGACTTTAAAAATGGTACTAGCTGCTCTTTCGCTTGGCGCTCAGCATTAAGAAAGTAGAGCTAGAACTGGTCAGCTCAGTGTTAGTATAATGTGACTGGGTGGAATATCATGTCAAAGTGTCTGGGGCGTGATATTTCAGTGAGGCAGCACTCTAAAAGTGAGCATTGAGCTCCTTGCCACATCCAGACACCGTCGCGATATGACTGAAAGATTGTTGAAAGCGATGTTAAGCCCAAATCAAACAAACAAAAGTACCGTTTTTACACTAAGTATTCGGACACCTTAACACTAGTGGTTACATATGGTGCTCCCAACTTCCGATCATGTGGTCTCAGGTTCGAATCCCACTTGAGGTGGAATTCAGCTCATAACTATATGGCACTTTATTGCATGGAGCCTTACATTATATGAATATGACTTAAATAATGTTGAAAGGGATGTAAAACACCAAATTATCATCCCTTAATGCCGAGCATGCTGTGTAAGAATCTCGGCAGACAATGCTTTGAAAATATTTTTCTTATTTTTACCAGAGGATAGGTTCTGACATTTCATGCAAATTGTCTCCTTAAATCGGTTCTGACATTTCATGCAAATTGTATCCTTAAGGAGACAATTTGCATGAAATGCCAAAACCTATTTTCTGGGAAAAATAAGATAAATATCAGTTTGTTATCTGCTGAATTTGACCAGAGAGGGGCAAAGGTTAACTGTCTACCATACTTGTGCTTATGATTGAATAAGGTCATTCTACTGCCAGTTGACTTGTCAAATCAAAGCGCCAAAGGCACTGAAATGACAGATTCTATCAGAAATTCATCATAAAAAGTCTTAATTTGTATAAAACATTTACAAGAAGAACGTCTAACGGCATTATGGACGGGTTTATCAGAAAGGTTAACCAAAAGGTAAACCTGCCGGGGTTCGCTATTTTAAAGGACAGATTTTTGAAAACCCGTCCAATAAAAAGGTTTCACATTTGTTTAAAAATGTAGTACTACAAATTCAGATATCAAATGCTTGCAGAGGTATATATATATAGTGCCATGAAGTTCCACTTGATGTTTTGAAGTTTCAAAAGAAATATTTTGTCTCAAAATGTTGCAAAAAGCCAGTTATCACATGCAATAAAGAGCTAAAATTGTGATAAATTCTCTTCAATAACTTAATACCTGTACTTAAAAAATGGTTGCAAATGACGGCATTAAATTTGCTGTGCAAACCTGCAAATTTAAAACAAGATGCGAACCTTTCGTTGGGTTCTTTTTAAAGAAGCCAACTTGTTGTCTACTTTCACTTTCACAATCGAGCGTTCAATAAGAGGAAATAACCAAAGTAGCAATAGAGATTTTCAACACTTTCCTTTTTTTCTGATAAATAGTTACACTTTAAACCCAAGCATCCTTTTTATTAAAATGCCGCAGATAAAATATTTTAATGTTAAGCAAATCAACAACAGCGAGATTACATCTTGTAATGTTTGACTAAAGCCCTGTCCCTTTAATCCGACAGTATTGAATTTTTTACACACGTCAGACAAATGTACAAGTGCTCTGTGTAAAAGTTTTATCATACCATATTTTGAAATAGTTATTTTCCCAAGGAGACAGTATTTGACATTTCATGCTAACTGATTCCTCATTTGAGACAATTTGCATGAAATGTCAAATTATGTTTTACGGTAAAATATCTGCTATTTTTTGACACGCGGGTCATGAGGCAGCGCCTGTTCTATTAATAGCTAACAACAAATTGCGCAGATCAACCTTACAACCTATCTAACGCACTCAGATAATATCGAAGAAAACACTTTACAGCATGATTATGAGCACAGCCTTTTTTTCTTTTTATTATCATGCATAAAAAATCTTCAGAATCTATATATAATTTGGAGAGTAATAGCTGATTAGACAGTGTTTATATTGCTGGTAACAGTGGCTTACGCTCTAGTTTCTCGCGCCACGTCTTTAGTCCAGCGCAGGCGTATTGATACACAAGTATTTTGATATGTTAACCCTTAGACTGCATACAACGACTGTAGCAGATGTCAATTTTATTTTTTGTCTTATTATATCAGAGAATTTCATGCGATTCATCCGTTGGCAAACAATTCATATGAAATGCTTAGTCTGGTTTTCTCTGCAAATAAGGGAGAATTCTGAATGTCGCCTGCTTTAAAAATTGCACGGCGCTATAAAGATATTAATAGCATCGGACTACATTTTGAGCGGACACATATTTCAGTGGTAGTGAAAGCCGGAAGCAACTTGAGAGCCGGAAGCAACTTGAGAACGCTTCTGCCAGCAAGGAATGACAGATAGAAATCTGTCATTAAAAATTGCTGGATGAGTGGCAAACCAAAAAAAAACCTGATCAGACAGCGCATTCAGCTGTGTCTGGTCTGGGTCTACACTGCTCTGACCTCACAGTCTTTCTAAATATTTAGGGTAAATAAGGTATTGGGACGGACAGGCCGGAGCATACAAAGTAGAGCCAAATCAGACATTGCAGAAGAAGGGCTCTAACCAGGGTCTATACTGTTTGCCATCCATCTGTCTAGCAGTTTTTAGACACATCAGCAGGTATTAACCTTTGTCATGCTGAATAAATTAAGATGCTACGCCCTTTTCAAATTTCCAGCCAATCAGATGACTTGATCCAGATTGTTGATATAAATTCATATACTGAATGGCAAACAGTGCAGATCCATATCAGTTGGCTTCTGAAGAAGCCACCTGATCTGGAGCTACATTGTTTGCAAAGGCAGGGCATATCCGGGTTCAGCAGGACAAGGGTTAAAATGGAGCAGTTAAAATTTTAGGACTGTTCTTATGAGTTCCAAAAATGTTTCTGTCAATAGTCCCAAGTAAAGTGATAATTTTGGCAAAAATTTGGTGCACCATATTTATGCTTAACCCTTGTCATTGCTGAATAAATTAAGATGTCACGCCAACTTCTAATTTCCAGCCAATCAGATTACTTGGTTTGGGTGTTTGATAGAAATTCACATATTTAATGACAAACAGTGCAGATCCAGATCAGTTGGCTTCTTCAGAAGCCAACTGATCTGGATCTACACTGTTTGCTAAGACAGGAACCATGTTCAGCAAGAGAAGGGTTAATATTGGGACACCTTAATTGTCTCCACAAATTGGAACACACCCATTTTTACTACCTGTCTACTGTACCAGTGGCATTCTGTGGCATCTGATTTCGGTTTACACTGGTTGTTCTGGCCTATCTGTCCCAGTACTTGGGGTAAATATGGTAAGTTTTGCACTGAACATCTCTTTTGGGTATCCACTGGAATAGCCATGATGAGAATGCACAGGATATGTTTTGATGTAAAAATAAATAAAAATTTTCTTTCGAACACTCTCTTTGTCTTGACTAGTGTCTTGACAAAAGAAAGTATTTATTTTTTGAGTACCGGTAGTTTGCCTTCATGAAACACTCTGAAGATGTTTTCCAGAACACAGAGCTGTCAAACCCTGTTTTCTCAGAAAAATAAGCAAAAAATCATCACTTTGTCCTTTGCTGATTTTTTTTCCCAGAGATGGCCAAGTTAATCTTTACCACTTTCTGGTCAAATTCAGCAGACTACACTCATAATATTTTTCTTATTTTTTCTAACAAAATAGGGCTTTGACATTTCATGCTAATTGCTTTCTGAAATGTCAGACTGTTTGTTTTAGGGAAAAATAAGAAAACTATTTCAAAATGTTTTATGCTGAAATATTTACCCAGCATGGTAAGCATTAACCCTTTTTTGCTGAACCGAGATATACCCTGCCTTTGCAAACAGCTTAGATCCAGTTCAGTGGCTTCTGAAGAAGCCAACTGATCTGGATCTGCACTGTTTGTCATTAAGTATGTGAATTTATAGAAACAATTCAGAACAAGTAATCTGATTGGCTGAAAATTAGAAGCGGCATCTTAATTTATTCAGCAGGACAAGGGTTAAGGAAACGGATAGGACAGCCTTCTAACACTAAAAAATTGATGACCCATTTTAGAAACAATATTAGATTCCATATTGATTTTTACCTAATTTATTTAAGTGAAAGTATTTGCTGATACCTTATTAAGGCAGAGAAACTGTAAAATCTGTGTTAACAGGTCAAAATCCAAACTTTAACTCTTAGCACTCTGGGTAAAATTTTCAGCAGATGATGTAATGAAATATTTTTCTTTTTTTCCCAAGAAAACAGGATTTGACATTCCATACAAATTATCTCCAATGGAGGCAATTTGCATGAAATGTCAAATCCTGCTTTCTGGGGAACATAAGAAAAATATCAAATATTTGCCATCTGCTGAATTTGCCCATGGTGGGGTGAAGGTTAAGTTTATTAACCGTTAATACTATGGTGATAAATTGAGATTTTTTTTTTCCAGAAAATACAGTCTGATGTTTCCTGCAAACTGCCTCCTTAGTTTGCATAAAATGTCAAAAAATAAATTACACGTCAGCCTTTTTATAACATGTTTCGTTATAACACAGTTTTGGATATAACACAGTTCAAAGATGGATCCCAAAAATGTATAGATTATATTGAAAAATGACCATTTTATGGTCATTTTTCAATATAATCTATACATTTTTGTTTGGACATAACACGGTTGTTTAACTAACAGGGTTTATGCTATGGACCCCAACGATAGTGTTATAAAGAGGTTGTGGTATATTTAAAAACTGTCAATATAATCTATACATTTTTGTTTGGACATAATACGGTTGTTTACTAACAGGGTTTATGCTATGGACCCCAACGATAGTGTTATAAAGAGGTTGTGGTATATTTAAAAACTGTCATCAGCTGAAACTTTTACACAGTATGCAAAGTTTGATTAGATTCTGGATGTGGGGTAGAGGTCTGATGCTGTCAAATTTGATGGTTTACAATTTTTCTGAACAGTTTCAGATAAGGCAAATCAAAAACATTGTTATTTTTCTTACTTTGGCAAAAAAACATCTACACCACAATCTCTTTATAACACTATTGTTTGGGTCCATATCATAAACCGTGTTAGTTAAACAACTGTGTTATATCCAAACAAAAATGTATAGATTATATTGAAAAATGACCATTTATGGTCATTTTTCAATATAATCTATACATTTTGGGGATCCATCTTTGAACTGTGTTATATACAAAACCGTGTTATAACAAACCGTGTTATAAAGAGGTCGTGGTGTAGTAGGTACTCAATGGAAGTGCCTCTACTCTAATGAGTACCCACAGCTTATGTTAACGAACTGTTAACAAACAATATTGAGTTTATTATGTTCGTTTTCTTTTCATTTCAGTCTAATTAGTACAATTCTTACGTCAACATTTCCTGATGATGATGTTTTCGATGTCAAAGCCCTCCGAGCATTTAGGGTTCTTCGACCCCTACGTCTGGTGTCAAGAGCCCCAAGTAAGTACACCTAGCTATATTCAGTTCCTTTTAGGGTTCCATATATCAGGTCACATAGCTCCAGATAGTGCCTATTTTTCACATGAAAAGAACTGATATTTTTTTTTTATTTCTCCACAAAAACTTATGTTGTGGGTACTTATTAGAAGCACCTCACTGAGGTGCTTTTAGTAAGTTCAAACATCTATTTTCGTGGAGAAAATTAGAAAACTATTGTGTGGATACTCATTATCTGGAGCTATGAAGTCAGGAGCTTTATTATATCCCTTTTTAGTGCCCATAAGGGACTCGATACACTTGGTAATTTTCTGCCATTTTGTACAAGGGAGACAACTTTTGTAACTTTCTGTTTGCTTTCATGCATCCTATATCCTTCTGAAAATGAGTAAAAAGAAAGAATTGGCACCCTCTTGGGAGCAGATTCTTTGCTTTTAGGGTAGACCCATTTTCAGAAGGAAGGTAAGCATAGTTTGCCTGTCAGAATTACCTCCCCCTGAAAGTGTATTTATTATTCCTCATAACCTTTATGACTGCGATTTTATTTCTGATTTGGGTCCTTGGAGGGAATACACTTACCTGAGCAGTAATATTTCCTTTCATGTATGAACAATTTTATGCTGCATTTCACACAAGGTATCCGCCTGATAAATAAGCTGCCATATTAGCAATGTGCCATGGTCATTTGATCATCATGTTACAGCCAGTCACATGACAAACTGGTGTTCGTTAAAGGTACTTAAAAACATTCCAAGAGATTAGCCCAATATGTGGTGCTTTGCAGGGAGGATTTGATAACTTGTATTGGTTCTTCTACTATTTGCACACAGTTAAAACTTAAAGTTGTTCTGGTGGAGTTGAAATGGTTGCATTGGAGCCTGTCAGATGTGATAAAAAAAAAAACCCAAAAAAACAAAAACAAAACAACAACAATAAAAAACAGTAACAACAAAAAAGTAGCAAATTAAAAAATGGTGAAATGTTATTTTGGAGTTTAGTTTGATATTCATACAGAAAAACCTATGTATCAAAGACAGTACTTTCCTCCTGTATCAGAATAATAAGAAAAATATTTCAAACAGTTGTCTGCTGAAATTTTTATCCAATATACTGAGCATGAAGTGATGTGATATCACTTTTATGCTGACTTAATTCAGCTCTAAAATCTATTTCCACTAGTTTAGTATTTTGTAACACTTTCATACCTTAAACTTATGAATCAAACTTCTTTTTTTTTGATGATCACATCTGTGACTCAATATCATCATCATCATCATCATCATCATCATCATCATCAGTTGGCTGCGTCAAGCAAAAAATGCACTGATTCAGATTATCCTTTGTATGCGCAAAGTATCCAGGCCTTTGCTCTCTATTCATACATTCTCTATCATCATCATTATCATCAACATCATCATCATCAACAGATTTTTGATTAACATGCAGGTACAGGGGCAACATCCGCATCACTGGGCCCCCTTCCAGGTAGCTGGCTTGCTGCACGCATGGCAGATCTCACACCAGGGCCCAGTTGTTCAAAGCTAACGATGTCGTTATTTAACGATTTGTTAAAATTTACATCAAGTGATACGCAAATATGCTGAAATTTTTTGCTGAAAAAATGTGAGTAGCTTGCAAAAGCTACTCACATTTTTTCAGCAAAAAATATCAGAATATTGTGTATTGAATCCGCTAAAACAGTTAACGAGCTCGTTAAGCTAACGATGCTGTGAACAACTGGGCCCAGATCTCCAGGTATATCTATCATGAGGGTCGATATCCGAGAGCTTCCACTCTCTGCAGCTTCTGGATGATACTTTGCGCATGCTCAGGATGATCTGAATCAGCCCATTTAATTTTTGCATGACGCAACCAACTTTTAGTTGTAAAAAAGATCACCTTATCTAAAGCTTTGAAAAGCTTGTCTAATAACTCTGGCCATTGCTTGCTTTCTAACACCAGTGGAAGAGAACAATTTTCTCATCTATTTCAATTTGGTGCAGAGAAATGGGGTTGCCAGGGGCAGACATTTCAGCCAGTAATAAAACTCCCACATAATGGGGGGCACTGTGCAAACCAACTTTTTCCCAAATATGGACAGTAAATATTCAGAGCTGGCTTCTTTTCTATTTGAAATCTTCAGTTTTTGCCATACATATCTATGTAATCACTATAATGTGTAGATAAACAGGATTCAGACAAAGTGTGCAGACTCTCAGTCTGGTCTTTGTCTTAATTGTTCACATATGGAAATTAGTTGGTTTTCCTGCTATCAGGACTTAATTGTTTCTCCCCATAGTTCAAGATAAGACAAAAGTCCAGAAAATTATTTTGCTTATTTCTCGATGAAAACATATGTTGTGGGTACTCATTAGAAGCGCCTCACCGAGGCACTTCTAATGAGTACCCACAACATATGTTTTCATCAAGAAATAAGAACAATATCAATATATTTTGGTGGAAAAAGGATCTTATCTGGAGCTATATTCTGTCCCACCATTAGCAGTCTTGGACTGCCTGCAGCACTATTCCAATAATTGGTTCAAACACCTCCTGTCAATAAAGGAATGTTAAAGACCCTCAATAAAGACCAGTTCAGCTCAGGTCTCATTTGTGGTATTATGTAAAAGGTGACAAGGCATTGTACTTGATACACACAGAAACCCATTTGCCCAGTGATCTCAAATGAGGTAATAGAATGGTCATAACTGACAGCAAAACTGCATGTCAAGGACAGGAATGATTATTAGAGTATATTATAATCTGTGCTATTCTAGTGTAGGATAATCTTCTTTAATGAATGTCTCCTCTTTCTTGCATTTCCTAACTTCTTTTACATCCATCTACTTTCTTAACCCTTATCCTGCTGAATAATTTAATTTGCCACACCCATTTCTGACCATCAGCCAATCAGATTACATCATATTATGTTCTTGTTCAAATTCACAAACTGAATGACAAACAGTATAGATCCTGATCAGATGGCTTCTGAAGAAGCCATCTGATCTGGATCTACACTGTTTGCAAAGGTAGGGGTTGTCATGAACAGCAGGATAAGGGTTAAGATGTTGGTACATAGCTTTTGGCCGGAGCTGATCTCTCTATGCTTTTTCGATTGTTTGTCCAATCTGATCAGTACTTGGTGAAAATTATATGTATTTACCAGGTGTTTTCCATCAAATGTCATTAACATAGAGTTACTGCCCTTGAATTAGCTTACATGTAATCTTTTGTACTGCATTGCCTGTGTTGATCAAATTTGCTGTGTGGGTACATCTACCAGACACAGCATAAGTAGGTCACTGTGACCTGTATTTTGACTGATCTACTTTAAAAAAATCAAACCTCTTGTACTACTTAATCTTAAAAGGCAAAGTTTTTGTGTAGGAATACATTTAAATTGTGTTATGACATTCTATATGTGGATAACCTAAATTGACCAAAGTTGGTGTTGTCTGCCACTTACTAAAAACAGGTTACTATGCCTATGTTGCTGGCAAGCCCTTGCTGTTACATCACTTTTCTAGTTTCTCTGTAAAAGCATATATTGCAAGTACTCTATAAAATTGTCTCAGTGAAGCAGTTCTAATGAATACTCAAGGGTATGTTTTGTGGAAAAATAAGCATAAATAACAATACTTTCTGCCAAGGTTTGTAAGAAAAAACAGGAAAACATACCGATATAATTTTGACCCCCTTAAACCCCA
Source organism: Anodontia alba (assembly GCA_964016985.1). NCBI lineage: Eukaryota > Metazoa > Mollusca > Bivalvia > Lucinida > Lucinidae > Anodontia > Anodontia alba. Next base: position 78,262,335 of record OZ024828.1, read on the forward strand.
CTTTTATATAGTTTTGTTTGTGTTGAGGTTTTACGGCCCAGTCAACCCAATGGGGTCATGTCGAGTGTGGTCAGTTTACCTAACCATACATTTACTGGGCAGGCTTAGTCCTCTAAGTAGTTAACCTGTATTGTAAAACTGGGGTTTACAAGGGTATACATTATTTTTCATATTTCTGCTCAAAAACATAGATTATAGGTACTCATTGGAACTGCTTCATCGAGTACCCACATTCTATGTTTTAAGCAGAAATATGAAAAATATCAGAGTTTTTATCTGAAAAATTTCTGTTTTGGAGATAAAATTTTCAGTATATTTAAATAGGCATGTTTTTGTAATGATTATTTTTGTGGGTCCAGATAAAGGACTTTTTCAGAAGATAATTTTTGTTATGTTTGCACCAAAACATATCTTGTGGAAACCCACTAGCATTGCCTCACATTGCCTCATATTTAGGTGCAGAAGTAACAAAAATTGATCTTAACTGGAAGTACTATACTTACGCTAAATATTGGGACACATTAACTCCTTACCATACTTGTTAAAAAATTTAACCAAGTCCATTTTACTGCAGTTGATTTGTCTGAAAAAAAGTACTGGATGAGTTGCAAACAGTGTAGACCCTGATCAATGCCCAATTCTGTGGCATTTGATCTGGATCTACACTGCTTGCTTAGGCCTGTCTTCCCAAACTTTCGGTTGAACTTCGAGTTTTTACGGTATATATTTAACATACTGATATATCATTTGTAGTGGCTTGATTGGTTAAACCCCCATGAGAACAGCAGCTGTAAATTGACTTGTCACCTCAACAGAAGAACCGGTATTGAATGTAAAATCTTGCACCTATGAGTAACTAACAGAACCACATAGCTCCAGATAAAATATTCTTCTCATTTCTCCATGAAAACATATGTTGTGGGTACTCATTAGAAGCGCCTCGGTGAGGCGCTTCTAATGAGCACCCACAGCATATGTTTTTTGTGGAGAAATAAGAAATATGTGTATGTCGGTATTTTTTGGTTGAAAAAAGTGTTTTATCTGGAGCTGTACAGTCAGAGAATGAAAACGGGCTAAGAACTAGGACAGAATAAATATCGCAAAAGTCAACGTAAAAATTAGAGTACAAGTTGCAAATTAATTTTGTTCAGTTAATTACACTTGCTAAAACAGAGATAACATATACAGATGAATACAAATTTTTCAATTTAGTTTGTTTTCTTTCCACAAAAACATATGTTGTGGCATCTTATTGTGGCCCTAGTATTATGAAGTATGCCATGGTGGTAGGTTGTTTTTGTCACTCCAGCTATTTTCCATCCATCCAAATGTCTGTTTATATGTCAGTTAACTTTTGCATCAATGCTTTGCATTAAGTTTGTTTGCTTTGCTCATAATTCTGAATGCCTAAAATACAGAATTAGTCAATGGAGATGGGTTTTTAACAGAGATTTGAAAAACAAATTCCCTCCGTGTTGATCACATACCAGGGCCATTTCATGTTGAAAAAATCAATGCCCTTGCTATTCCCCAGTCCCATGGGGCTGGGATTACAAATGGTTGGTGCATTATCACCTCGGATATTACTTTATCTGGACATATGAATTACATTGAATGAGTTATCGCCTAAAGATTTTAGAATTGTTAAAAATCACAGCCAGGAATTCCCAAGTTCTTCCTTTGATGTCAGAATTTTAAATTAACAGTTAATCTCAAACCCAATTAGGTGTCTGGTCATTGTAGAGCCAGACTGGTATGCTCATTCATGCAGTCCAAAGAGGAGTTGTTAACCCATTGAAGATTGAAGGAACTCCCGCACATGTATTAGAAGATTCTAATTTCAATTTTTGGTATGCAGGCTATGTGATTTAGATATTCCAAGAGTAAAATTGTTGAACTATTTTGCAAACAGTGGAGACCCTGATTAGATGCCGCATTCTGCGGCATCTAATCTGGGTCTACACTGTTTGCCAATTACCCTTTTAGTGATCTCCAGACTGCAATGGGTTAGAGATAATTCTGGCGTAATTTTCTCCAATTCACCATAAAAAAACATACATTGTGGGTACTCATTAACAGTGCCTCACTGACTTGCTTCTAATGAGTACCACAATAGAGCTGACAGTCGTGACATGACTATCTCAATACTTTCACTATCAGAGATACCCCTATCACGATATTATCACTATCAAGGGTCTAATATTATGATGCATCATGATACTATCATCATCTCCAAATCACAGTGTTTTGATGAATTTCATTGATTTTATAATACCTGACTACCTGTAAAGATACCTAACATTACTACTCTCTCAAAAATCTGCTTTGCTACCATTTTAACAAACATTTTTTTTTGCAAAACAGAAATCCTTTTTGTTTTCATTTTTTGCTAATTCAGGCAAAAAAGCTTCAGAATGGGATTACTGGAGAAAATCTACAGGAACAATACGGTAACTATCAAAAATATAGATAGTCGAAGGGTCTATTGGCAATAGTTGAAAACACTATCATGATAGCAGTATCGTGGCAGTCACTATCACCACTAGTGACCAGCTTTCATAGTCATGATATTATTTTGGTGACCAGTGACCAGCCTTTATAGTCATTATATTATTTTGGTTTTATTTTAGCGGAAATCAAACAGGATTATAAGAAAAAAATATCTAATCACTGGAGCCTGGAGCCTTCTTTGGGCACCACTAGTCTTGATCTCTATATAATTCAGACTTGAATTTGCTTTGGAATTGAAACGGTCATTATTATGCCCCCAACTTCAAAGAAGTTGGAGGGGCATATTGCTTCTGGGTTGTTCGTCCGTCCGTCCGTCCGTCCGTCCGTCCGTCCGTTCGTCACGCTTTTTGATGCATAGCATAACTTTAAAACCGTGAATGCTACTGTTTTGAAATTTCATATATGGATTCCTCATGAAAAAATAGCTGACACGTATTTTTTTTCTTGACAGGATTATGCCCCTTTTCTGAGTTATGGCCCTTTGAAAAATTATGGATGCAATCTTGTCAGCAAAATATCTCAAAAACTATTAAAGCTAGAGCCTTGAAACTTGATGAATAGACTGGTAGTGATGAGTAGACAACCTGATTAACTTTTGAAGAAATTCTGAAAAATACTTCATGAGTTATGGCCCTTTGTAATTTTGGGCATTTTTATCTTGTCAGCAAAATATCTCAAAAACCGTTGGAGCTAGAGCCTTGAAACTTAATGAATAGACTGGTAGTGATGAGTAGACAACCTGATTAACTTTTGAAGAAATTTTGAAAAATGCCTTTTGAGTTATGGCCCTTTGTAATTTTGGGCATTTTTACCTTGTCAGCAAAATATCTCAAAAACTGTTAGAGCTTGAGCCTTGAAACTTAGTAAATGGATTTGTAGTGATGTGTAGATGACCTGATTAACTTTTGAAGAAATTCTGAAAAACACTTCATGAGTTATGGCCCTTTGTAATTTAGGGCATTTTTAACTTGTCAGCAAAATATCTCAAAAACTATTGAAGCTAGAGCCTTGAAACTTGATGAATAGACTGGTAGTGATGAGTAGACAACCTGATAAACTTTTGAAGAAATTTTGAATTATACTTCTTGAGTTATGCCCCTTTGTAATTTTAGGCATTTTTATCTTGTCAGCAAAATATCTCAAAAACTGTTAAAGCTAGAGCCTTGAAACTTAGTAAATGGATTTGTAGTGATGAGTAGATGACCTGATTAATTTTTGAAGAAATTCTGAAAAATACTTCATGAGTTATGGCCCGTTGTAATTTTGCGCAATTTTACCTTGTCAGCAAAATATCTCAAAAACTGTTGGAACTAGAGCCTTGACACTTGATGAATAGACTGGTAGTGATGAGTAGACAACCTGATTAACTTTTGAAGAAATTTTGAAATATACTTCTTGAGTTATGCCCCTTTGTTATTTTGGGCATTTTTATCTTGTCAGCAAAATATCTCAAAAACTATTAGAGCTAGAGACTTGAAACTTGGTGAATTGATTGGTAATGATGAGTAGATGACCTGATTAATTTTTTTGTAAATTCTGAAAAATATTTCATAAGTAATGGCCCTTTGTAAATTTGGGCATGTTTCCCTTGTGAACAAAATATCTCAAAAACTATTGAAGCTGGAGCCTTGAAACTTGATGAATAGATTGGTAGCGATGAGTAGATGACCTGATTATGCCCCCAGTTTCGAATGAAATTGATGGGGCATATTATTTTACCTTCATTTGTCCATCCGACTGTTTGTCCGTTCATCAAGCCTTTTTTGTGCATGCCATATCTTAAGAACCCTGCACGCTAGGGTTTTGAAATTTTATATTTGGGTTCCCAATGAAAAAATAGCCGACCCATATTTTGTTTCTTGTCTAGCATGTTTATTTAAAGTTATGCCCCTTTGAAAAAAATCAGAATTAAATCTTGTGAGCAAGATATCTTGAAAAGTATTTAAGCTGGGTTCTTGAAATTCGATACAGTGAGTGGGAATGATGTGTACATTACCTGATTATATTTTGAGAGAATTCCATGAAAATATTGATAAAGTTACGGCCCTTTGCAGTTCTGCTCATTTTGACCTTGTCAGCAAGATTACTCAAAAAGCACTTAAGCTAGGGTCTTGAAATATTATATGCTGATTGGGGATGATGTGGAGATTACCTGATTTGTTTTTTAGGGAATTCCATGAAAAATTGATGTAGTTATGGCCCTTTGTAGTTCTAGGCATTTTGACTTTTTCAGCAAGATGTCTCAAAAAGTATTTAAGCTAGAGCCATGATATTTGGTATACTGATTGGGATTGAGGAGGAGATCACCTGAATAAATTTTGAACCAATTAAATGAAATGTTGGAGTTATGGCCCTTCGCAATTTCGGGCCATTTAATGTCATTGCTTTATTGTGTATAGCATAAGTTTAGAACCATGTACGCTACTGTTTTGAAATTTCATGTTTTGATTCCTCATGAAAAAATAGGTGATCCGTATTTTTTTCTTATCCCAGTCGTCTCCTATTTTAGAGTTATTTCCCTTTGATAAAATAACATTGAAATCATATATTTGTACTGTTGTTACCGTCATGGCTAAGCAGTGTTGGAGTCAAACAGTGTTAGAGTCAGGCAGTTGGGGGCATAGTGTTTTACAAACACCAGCTCTAGTTCAGATATATGTACTTATGCCTGGTGTGTAAGTTTGAACTTTATGTACTTGGTCTAATTAGACAAAAAGCATCCGATGGTCATAAATCACATCACTTTATTAATTTGGCAATGACAAGCAAAGCTACTTTGCAGGGCTCCATAGCAGAGTCGGTAACACATCTGATTACAGATCCAGGAGCCGGCCTTGGTGGCTCAGTTGGATGCGCATCTGACTGGTGATCAGGAGGTTGGTGGTTCAACTCCCCTCGGGTCAGCAACATTCTTTCATAGAGATTGATCATGAAATATTTTCTACAGTCATTCTCTCCTTTCCGCTGGTTTAAGTAGGGCAGTTGTCAGTTTCTGGCGAAAGAATGTGCACAATCCTGGTTAACGGCTTAGAGGACTAAGCCTGTCCAGTAAAAGTGTGGTTAGGTAAACTGATTGAGCTCGATGTAACCCCATTGGGTTGACTGGGCCATAAAACCTCAACACAAACAAGATACAGATCCAGGAGTTGCAAAGGCGAATCAGAGATTGGTCATATAACTTTTGTGGAATTTGATCGTGACATAATCAATTCAAGAAGGCCAATTGTCAGATACTGAGAAAAGTATGCGCAAAAAGTACTGGTTAACCACTTACAGGTTAAAGCTAGCCAAGGAAATTCATGAGTAGGGCTAAACTCTAAATCAAATAAATCACATGGTATTAAAGTTTGAACTTTATACATTGGCTCCTATTGCTTAGCACCCTGTGTAAAATTTTCAGCAGACTCTATATTGAAATATTTTTCTTATTTTTGCCTGAAAACAGGATTTGACTGGAGACAATTTGCATGAAATGTCTAATCCTGTTTTCAGGAAAAAATAAGAAAAATATCAATTTGTCATCAGAATTAGCCTAGAGAGTGATAAAGGTCATGTCACACAATTTCTGTGAACCAATACTAATTAGATAAAAGCATCCAATGATCATAAATCAAATTTATGTCATTTATAAAATTGTGCAACAACAAGCAATGATACTGCGATATATGCACTAAATGCACATGCTCAGACAGCACGTCCTCATAATCTGGTTTGTAGTTTGTTTTATGTCATTGTCTAAAAGGTAATGGTTTGCTTGCTACCTCTACCATGGTGAATTAGGTGGACTTAACAAGGCTTCATTATGCATCTGTCTGGAAAAGGAAATGTTTTGCAGGCTACTTTTAAAAAATGTCAGTTAGCCATTAAAGTGCTAGTCACAATACAGCAGACAACGTTTTTTAGTTTTTAAACCACCTGAGCAAAGCTCAGGGTGAGCTATTCTGATCACCCACTATCTATTACTCGTCGTCGTTCGTTGTCAACAATTAGTTCGTTAACACTCTAGACGTCACAGTTTTTACCCAGTCTTGATGAAACATGCACAGAATGTTATGAAAGCTAGGATAGTTTGGAAACTGGGTCACTTGGGGTCAAGAACTAGGTCACCAGGTCAAATCAAAGGAAACTATTGTTAACATTCAAGCGGTCACATTTTTGAAGCAATCATCATGAATCTTTCTCAAAATGTTTGTCTTGATGATTTCTAGGTCAAGTTTGAAACTGGGTTACTTGGGGTCAAAAACTAGGTCACCGTATTAGATCAAAGGGAGACCTTGTTAACACTCTAGAGGTCACATTTTTTAGTCAGTCATCATGAATCTTGCTCAGAATGTTTGTCTTGATGATTTCTAGGTCAGATTCAAAACTGGGTAGTTTCGAAACTGGGTCACTTGGGATAAAAAACTAGGTCACCAGGCCAAATCAAGGGAAAACCCTGTTAACATTCTAGTGCACATTTTTGAAGCAATCGTCCTGAATCTTGGGCAAAATGTTTGTCTTGATAATTTCTAGGTCAAGTTCGAAACTGGTTTACTTGGGGTCAAAAACTAGGTCACTGGCCAAATCAAAGGAAAACCTTGTTAAGATTCTAGCGGGCACACCTTTGAAGCAATCATCATGAATCTTGCTCAAAATCTTTGTCTTGATGAGGTTTAGGTCGAGTTCAAAACTGGGTCACTAAGGGTCAAAAACTAGGTCACCGGGCCAAATCAAAGGAAGACCTTTATAACACTCTAGAAGTCACATTTTTGAAGTAATCATCATGAATCTTGCTAAAAATGTTTGTCTTGATGATTTCTAGGTCAAGTTTGAAACTGGATCACTTGGGGTCAAAAACTAGGTCACCGGGCCAGATCAAAAGAAGACCTTTATTACACTCTAGAGGTCACATTTTTGAAGTAATCATCATGAATCTTGCTAAAAATGTTTGTCTTGATGATTTCTAGGTCAGATTCGAAACTTGGATCACTTGGGGTCAAAAACTAGGTCAGGCCAAATCAAAGGAAGACCTTTATAACACTCTAGAGGTCACACTTTTGAAGCAATCATCATTAATCTTGCTCAAAATGTTTGTCTTGATGATTTCTAGGTCAAGTTTGAAACTGGGTCACTTGGGGTGAGGAACTAGGTCACCAGACCAAATCAAAGAAAAAACTTGTTAACACTCTAGAGGTCACATTCATTAAATAATCATCATGAATATTGCTCAAAATGTTTGTCTTGATGATTTCTAGGTCTAGTTCTAAACTGGGTTACTTGGAGTCAGAAACTAATTCACCAGGCCAAATGAAAGGAATACCTTCTGTACACTCTAGAGGTCTTATTTTTGAAGTGATCATCATGAATCTTGCTCAAAATGTTTGTCTTGGTGATTTCTAGGTGACGTTTGGAACTGGGTCACTTATGACGTATATTTCACTGTCCAGAGACTTTCTTAAGTTTTTCCATTTAGGTCAATATCACAGTAACTATTGGTCCTGCAGAGTGATATTTGGCACTTGTGAAGTGTTTGTGTTTAGGTCCGTTTCTCTGTAACTATTGCTCCTACAGCCAGTGATATCTCTAAGTGCTATGATACTTAGGTGAGCATTACAGGGCCATCATGGCCCTCTTGTTTTCTCTCAACCATATAAATCCATGAATGGTTACTGACTATGACGTAGCATGGAATTCCCATGTTTAACATTGAAATTTCAGTATTCCCGGAGTGATGTAATGATTCATGAACACATCATCTGTTTATACACCTGTTTGTCACATGACCACTGTCATGAGGAGGTCACTCCATAAATATGGCAGCTTATTATACCCCCATGATACGAAGTATATAAGGGGTATATAGTTTTGTTTGTTCTGTAACAATGTTTGTGTGTGTGTTTGTTTGTGTGTGTGTAAGCTTTTTTTTTCCTGGACCTAGGATTTTGAAATTTGATACAAACATAGGGTATGCCTTGTTGTATTGAATAAGAGGGAATCAGACCTGTTGATGGGGTTGGCACCAACCGAGGATATATGTGACCCACTGGTAACTTTGTCTAGTTTATCAAACTGCCACATTTGGGGGTCAGAGTAAAATTGTTCAAAAATGAAGAAAATTACTGCTGCTCAGGTAAGGGTACCCTTTTAAAAGACCCAGGTGAAATTAAAAAAAAAAAAAAAAAAAAAAAAAATATCAATATTACGTTGTGGATATTCACTAGAAGCGCATTGCATACCCACAGCATAATTGTTTCTATAGAGAAATTGTGAAAATTATCTTTGAATTATCAAATACTCTCCTGAACAAATCGTGTGAAGGTGTGTTGCTTTGCAAGGTCCTTGAACTTAAAGGAATCACCACATGGAATTGGCAAGTGCTAAACCACTTCAGTGGTAATATGCCATATATTTATTAGTGATGAAATTATTACTTCTCCTTTATGATATATGCAATTACAAATTGGGAGAATGAATAAAGAAATAGCTCTGTGTATTGGGAGTAATGAGGTGTTGCCAAGTTCCAGATAAGAGAGAGTATCCACGTAATATATTTCTCATTTCTCAATGAAAACATGTTTTGATGCTTCTAATGAGTACCCACAACATATGTTTTCGAAGAGAAATAAGAAAGCTATCAGTATTTTTCGATTGAAAAAAAAAAAATGCCTTAATGCCTTATCTAAGTTAGGGCGGTTGTTGGAAATATTAACTTTTAACCTGATAGATGTAAATAGCAGCTGACTTATTTTATACAGAAAATATGGTTTAATATTTCATGCAAATATTCTCTTGTATATCATTTTATCATCTGCTGTTTTTGCCTATGCTATTTTAACCCTTGTCATGCTGAATAAATTAAGATACCACACCCATTTCTAATTATAAGCCAACCAGATTACTTAATTCAGATTGTTGATAGAAATTCACATACAGAATGACAGACAGTGCCAGATCCAGATCAGTTAGCTTCTTCAGAAGCTAACTGATCTGGATCTACTCTGTTTGCAAAGGCAGGACATATCCGGGTTCAGCAGGACAAGCGCTAAAAAAAAAATATTATGTTCCCTTAAAGGAAAAGGGACAAACCAATCCAGCCTTTCTCATCCTCACAATTGCAGCAGATGACACAAATAAGGCTTGACATGTGAATCATTTGCAGATAATTCACCCAAAATCCCAAGTCGTATTTTCTCTGAAAAATGATAATAAAAAAATTTGAATGTCATCTGCTACCATTTTGCTTAATACTTTAACCCTTGTTCTGCTGAATAAATTAAGATGCCACACCGACTTCTAATTTTCAGCCAGTCAGATTACTTGATCTGGAGTGTTGATATAAATTTACATTCTTAATGGTAAACAGTGCAGATCCAGATCATTTGGCTTCTCAAGAAGCCAACTGATCTGGATCTACACTGTTTGCAACAGCTGGGTATATCCGGGTTCAGCAGGACTAGGGTTAAGGGTTAAGTCCTTACCTGAGTTTTAATCTAATCAGAATCGAGCTGTTTTTGTTTTATGCATAGGTTTGCACAGGTTCAGACCCAGGATGTTTTAGCATTGTATTGTCATGCCACCTTATGGCCGATACATGCATGATGGAATTTGAAATTCATTCTATTCCATAGGTCTAGTTAAGAGTGGGTATCATGTAGATATTTTTCTTATTTCTCCACGAAAATATACGTAGTGGATACTCATTAGAAGTGCCTCATGGAAAAATAAGAAAATATCAGTACTTTTTGACTGAAAAAAAAACAACATCTTATCAGGAGCTATGTATTCTGTTCCATTCAACTCTGTAGTTGCTAGCTAGACTGTGAATGTGAACAGAAGCTTTTATGACCTGATTGAAAGGGAGAAGTCACATTAAACCCTAACATACATACTTACAATTATAATGAGAAACAACTTTTGTGGAAAAATAAGAAAAAAAATTATAGAGAAAAATATTTATACTAATAGCTTTTAACTTGAGCTAGAATATCAATACATATTGCATAGCTTTCTGGCCAAAGAATGTGCACAGTAATGGTTAACCATTTAGAGGATAAAGCCTGCCCAGTAAAAGTGTGGTTAAGTAAACTAACTGCACTCGAAATGACCCCATTGGGTTGAATGGGCTGTTAAACCTCAATACAAACAAACATATTACATTGCTTCAGATAAGACAATTTTTTTTCTTTGACCAAACTGCTTTAAATTTTTTTCTTATTTGTCCATGAAAACATATGTTGCTAGTACTCATTAGAAGCACCTTGCTGAGTCACTTTTAATGAGTACCTAGAACATACATTTTCATGGAGAAATAAGAAAAATAGTTAATTTTTACCCCTTCTTATCAAAAGATGAGATATTGGTTGAAAAAAAATGCAAAATTATTGTGGATGCTATGGGAATCAATAAAATAATAGTTGGCGACATCTGATATATCTTATAAGTTTGACTTTTTACCTATGTTTTGCTTAATCCTTTCATCCCTGCAGACCAATATAGATACCTTTGCAAACAGTGCAGATCCAGATGAGACGGCTCATAATGAGCCATCTCATCTGGATCTGTGCTGTTTGCTATTCTGTTATTGATTTGTGACTGAAACCCCTATTTGCAACAATGGATGTGATCAAATTTGGAGATGGAAGAGTCCATTTCATAAACTTAGGGGTGAAAGGGTTTAAGTAAATCATAGATCACTCATAAGATTTATCTGAAAATCTGAAGAATTTTAATTGGTTTAATTTAACCCTAGTCCTGCTGAACCTAGATATTCCCTGCTTTTGCAAACAGTGTAGATCCAGATCAGTTGGCTTCTGAAGAAGCCAACTTATCTGGATCTGCACTGTTTGCCATTAAGTATGTGAATCTGTATCAGCAACCTTGATTAAGTAATCTGATTGGCTGAAAATTAGAAATGGGTGTGGCTTCTTAATTTATTCAGCAGGACAATGGTTAACAATTTTTTTGTCAGTTCTCAGTTTCTGACTTTTTCTACAGTGACAATACAGGAACCCTTTCACAGTTAAGCGAATTTGCAAAACACCACATATCTGGAACATTTTAACCTTGAAAAGTTGGGCTCCATAGCACTGTCAGTAGTGCATCTGACTGCTGATCCAGGGTTTTAACCCTTGTCCTGCTGAATAATTTAAGATGCCATGCCCATTTCTAATTTTCAGCCAGTCAGATTACTTGATCCAGATTGTTGATATAAATTCACATACTGAATGACAAAACAGTGCAGATCCAGATCAGTTGGCTTCTTCAGAAGCCAACTGATCTGGATCTACACTGTTTGTTAAGGCAGGACATATCTGGGTCCAGCAGGACAAGGATTGAATTAAGTTTGAATCCCTGAGCTCAGCCACATGACTTTGGTGGAGATTGATCATACAGTAATTATTACATTTATTCTCCCCCTTCCATTGATTCAAGAAGGGTAGTTGTCAGTTATTGCAAAAGTATATGCACTAAGTACTGGTTAATTGCTTAGAGGACCAATCCTGCCCCGGAAAATTTAACTGGCACCTCATGGCCATAACAGTGTTTACTGGGCCACAAAACTTCAATTCTAATGCACTCGCGTATGTAACGCGACGTCTGACTGGATAACGTCAAAAATTTGCGACGGTATATTCTGCGATATACTGTCGCAAATCCGACGTCATCACGTAACGTCGCTTCTCATTGGCTGGCATTTGGTTTTACGCAGCTCACAGCACTTGTCGTTTTGTGCAAACAGTATATTTTTTCAATAGAAAAAATGAATAAATGCATTAGAATGGGGATAACTGCGTCAAATTTGTCATTTGGGGAGATAAATCGGCGGTTTTACGGTCGCAAATTACATTTTAGGGCTCCGCTGACGCGTTGCCGTAAAACGAAATTTCCAACCATAAAACTGCCGATTTACCTCCCCAAATGCCAAATTTGAAAGCAGTTATCCCCTAAATCAAATCAAATTTTAACCCTTAAAACAGCAGTTAGTAGAGCAACAGATAACATTCTCAAATATTTAGTTTTTATTTTTCAGAAAGTAAGGCTTGATATTTCTTTGATGCAAGGTAGACATTTCACATGAAATTCAAGCGTTTTATAAAATTAAAATAATCGTCTACAGTAATGTTGTATGGTGCTTTAAGGGTTAATTGAGCAGCCAAATCTGGTCTTTACTATTTATTATGGAAAAGTGTTTCCAAGAGCAAAACCATTTCCCAGAACAAAATGATAATCCTTTAGCAATGAGAGATGGAATCTTAACCCTTAAAGAGCGCAAATAACAACTGCAGCAGACAAGTTTCTTCTTTTATTATACACCCGTTTGAAAAACGGGATGTATTATGTTACGGGGTACGGCGTCCATCCGTAAACTTTTTGGTTTCCGGCTAACTCCTTTTACAGTTTACATCCAATAAAGCTGAAACTTGGTATATAGTTAGACCATGATGTGGCCCACGCATATTGTTTCGAGGTTACAGTCCACCAAATGTTTGCAGAGTTATGCCCCTTAGAAAATTTCTGTAAACTTTTCATTTCCGGTTAACTCCTCCTACATTTTACATCCGATCAAGCTGAAACTTCATATATAGTTAGACCATGATGTGGAGCAGCGCATATTGTTTCGAGGTTACAGTCCACCTAATATTAGCAGAGTTACGCCCCTTTGAAAATTTCAGTAGACTTTTCGTTTCCAGCTAACTCCTACAGTTTACATCCGATCAAGCTGAAACTTGGTATATAGTTAGACCATGATGTGGCACAGTGCATATTATTTCAAGGTTACAGTCCACCAGATGTTTGCAGAGTTATGCCCCTTAGAAAATTTCTGTAATCTTTTCATTTCTGGTTAACTCCTCTTATATTTTACATCCGATCAAGCTGAAACTTCATATATAGTTAGACCATGATGTGGAGCAGCGCATATTGTTTCGAGGTTACAGTCCACCAAATATTAGCAGAGATGCCCCTTTGAAAATTTCAGTAGACTTTTTGTCTCCGGCTTACCCCTCCTACAGTTTACATCCGATCAAGCTGAAACTTGATTTGTAGTTAGACCATGATGTGGAGCAGCACGTATTGTTTTAAGGTTACAGTCCACCAAATATTAGCAGTTACACCCCTTTGAAAATTTCTATTAATTTTTCGTTTCTGGCTAAATCCGCCTACAGTTTACATCCAATCAAGCTGAAACTACATATGCAGTTAGACCATGATGTGGAGCAGAGCATATTGTTCTGAGGTTACAGTCCACCAAATATTAGCTGAGTTATGCCCCTTTGAAAATTTTAGTAAAGTTTTCGTTTCCAGCTAAATCCTCCTGTAGTTTTCATCCTATCAAGCTGAAACTTGATTCGTAGTTAGACCATGAGGTGGAGCAGCGCATATTGTTTCAAGGTTACAGTCCATCAAATATTAGCAGAGTTAAACCCCTTTGAAAATTTCTATTAATTTTTTTGTTATCGGCTAAATCCTCCTACAGTTTACATCTGATCAAGCTGAAACTTCATTAATAGTTACATGATGATGTGGAGCAGCACATATTATTTCGAGGTTACAGTGCACCAAATATTTGCAGATTTATGCCCCTTTGAAAGTTTTTGTAAACTTTTCGCAGCATATTGTTTAGAGGTAATAGTGTGCAAATTTTATTATATAATAGGTATATTTTTTGCAAATAACTAAAGTTTTGGTCATATGGGCAAGATACTGATTTTTTTTTTTTTTTTTTTACATCTTCTTTTATTAGACTTGCAAGGAAAGGTTGTCATTATTAAATCTTTATAAATACATAATTCTTTTTGAATTTTTTTTTTTTTCTTTTTTTAATACTCTTCTGATTTGGCTCCCTTGAAGAACAAAAATAAAATCAGTATTTAACAAGTTAAAGGTTTACAAAAAAATTTCTGGCAGCATTTTTTTTTTTTTTTTTGGTTGTTTATTTTTGTTTTGTTTTTGTTTGGTCTGATATTGAAGTATAGGAAAAACAAATCAGCTCATATGAGCTTATAATATAGCCATGCTTCTGTGGTGTGTCCTCCATCAGAAAGCACTTCTCCCTAGAAGCAGCAAACTTCTCCCTATTTTCCCAGGAGGGAGAAGTCACTTCTCCCTTAATTTCTGGGCGAGCTTGGACTCTTAGGTTACAGGTCACTAAATATCAGCAGAGATATGCCCCAATGAAATTTTTTTAATTTTTTTTTTTTTTTTTTTTTTTTTGTAATTCCACTTACAGTTTATATCCAGAGCATTGAATTATGCAGGAGCCAGTTTATGTGCTACATCTTATTACTTGCCATGGGCGTATAATGCCCCGCTTGGCGGAGCTCTTGTTTTTTTTTTTAGAGAGAAAATAAGGCTTGACATTTCATGTGAATCATCTGCAATAAGGTGTGGCATTTCATGTGAATCATACTGTTAAAGTCAAATAAAATAAAGGACAATATTTGTTTAGCATGATATATATGCTCTTTAGATTTTAACTCCTTTTATCACAAACTGTTCTTATCTCAAACCAAACTGTGTGGTCCCTTGGAGTTTGAGATAATGAGAGTCAACTGATAAAATAGAAAAGTTGCAATACAGTGGCCAAATACTGGTTCTTCTGAAGCCTCATTAAATAATATGATAATTTATGTGAATTACCTACTAGGGAGACAATTCAGATTAAATGTCAGACCTCATTTTTATGCCCCGCCACCAAAAAAGTGGCGGGGTATTATGTTATACCCTCTGAAATTTTGAGTGTCCGTCCGTCCGTCAGCGTCCCCACCATTCTTCTGCCCGCAACTCCTCCTACAGTTTTAGGCCAATCCTTTTCAAACTTAACAGATGCTTTTAGGATGGTCTGAAGATATGCATGTTGTTTTTTCAGAATCCTGAAATTATTTTTTATCACATATTCATTTTTTTCATTTTTAACTAATACTACAGAAATGTATAGGGAGTATGTACCTTCTGCCCGCAACTCCTCCTACAGTTTTAGGTCAATCCTTTTCAAACTTTACAGGCGCTTTTAGGATGGTCTGAAGATATGCATATTGTTTTTTCAGAATCCTGAAATTATTTTTCATCACATTTTTTTCATTTTTAACTTAGACTTTTTTCGAGCCCTAATACTACAGAAATGTATAGGGAGTATGTACCTTCTGCCCGCAACTCCTCCTACAGTTTTAGGCCAATCCTTTTCAAACTTTACAGGCGCTTTAAGGATGGTCTGAAGATATGCATAATGTTTTTTCAGAATCCTGAAATTATTTTTTATTACTTTTTTTTTCATTTTTAACTTGGACTTTTTTCGAGCCCTAATACTACAGAAATGTATAGGGAGTATGTACCTTGTACGTGCAACTCCTCCTACAGTTTTAGGCTAATCCTTTTGAAACTTTACAGGCCTTTTAAGGATGGTCTGAAGATATGCATATTGTTTTTTTCAGAATCCTGAAATTATTTTTTATCACATAATCATTTTTTTCATTTTTTACTAATACTACAGAAATGTATAGGGAGTATGTACCTTCTGCCCGCAACTCCTCCTACAGTTTTAGGTCAATCCTTTTCAAACTTTACAGGCGCTTTAAGGATGGTCTGAAGATATGCATATTGTTTTTTCAGAATCCTGAAATTATTTTTCATCACATTTTTTTCATTTTTAACTTAGACTTTTTTCGAGCCCTAATACTACAGAAATGTATAGGGAGTATGTACCTTCTGCCCGCAACTCCTCCTACAGTTTTAGGCCAATTCTTTTCAAACTTTACAGGTGCTTTAAGGATGGTCTGAAGATATGCATAATGTTTTTTTCAGAATCCTGAAATTATTTTTCATCACATTTTTTTCATTTTTAACTTGGACTTTTTTCGAGCCCTAATACTACAGAAATGTATAGGGAGTATGTACCTTGTACGTGCAACTCCTCCTACAGTTTTAGGCTAATTCTTTTGAAACTTTACAGGCACTTTTAAGATGGTCTGAAGATATGCATATTGTTTTTTCAGAATCCTGAAATTATTTTTTATCACATTTTTTTCATTTTTAACTTAGATTTTTTTTTTATCCCTAATACTACAGAAATGTATAGGGAGTATGTACCTTGTACGTGCAATTCCTCCTACATTTTCAGGCCAATCCTTTTGAAACTTTACAGGTGCTTTTAGGATGGTCTGAAGATATGCATATTGTTTTTTTCAGAATCCTGAAATTATTTTTTATCACATAATCATTTTTTTCATTTTTAACTAATACTACAGAAATGTATAGGGAGTATGTACCTTCTGCCCACAACTCCTCCTACAGTTTTAGGTCAATCCTTTTCAAACTTTACAGGCGCTTTTAGGATGGTCTGAAGATATGCGTATTGTTTTTTCAGAATCCTGAAATTATTTTTCATCACATTTTTTTCATTTTTAACTTAGACTTTTTTCGAGCCCTAATACTACAGAAATGTATAGGGAGTATGTACCTTCTGCCCGCAACTCCTCCTACAGTTTTACGCCAATCCTTTTCAAACTTTACAGGCCTTTTAAGGATGGTCTGAAGATATGCATAATGTTTTTTCAGAATCCTGAAATTATTTTTTATTACTTTTTTTTCATTTTTAACTTGGACTTTTTTCGAGCCCTAATACTACAGAAATGTATAGGGAGTATGTACCTTCTGCCCGCAACTCCTCCTACAGTTTTACGCCAATCCTTTTCAAACTTTACAGGCCTTTTAAGGATGGTCTGAAGATATGCATAATGTTTTTTCAGAATCCTGAAATTATTTTTTATTACTTTTTTTTCATTTTTAACTTGGACTTTTTTCGAGCCCTAATACTACAGAAATGTATAGGGAGTATGTACCTTGTACGTGCAACTCCTCCTACAGTTTTAGGCTAATCCTTTTGAAACTTTACAGGCACTTTTAAGATGGTCTGAAGATATGCATATTGTTTTTTTCAGAATCCTGAAATTATTTTTTATCACATTTATTTCATTTTTAACTTAGATTTTTTTCGAGCCCTAATACTACAGAAATGTATAGGGAGTTTGTACCTTGTACGTGCAATTCCTCCTACATTTTCAGGCCAATCCTTTTGAAACTTTACAGGTGCTTTTAGGATGGTCTGAAGATATGCATATTGTTTTTTTCAGAATCCTGAAATTATTTTTATTACATTTTTTGCATTTTTAACTTACTTAGACTTTTTTCGAGCCCTAATACTACAGAAATGTATAGGGAGTATGTACCTTGTACACGCAATTCCTCAGGCCGATCCTTTTGAAACTTTACTCACGCTTTTAGGATGGTCTGAAGATATGCATATTGTTTTTTTTTTTCAGAATCCTGAAATTATTTTTTATCACCTTTTATTGCATTTTTATCTTAGGCTTTTTGGTGTTTATTGCTTCTCTTCATGTTTAACTTAGATTGTTTTCAGCCCTTATACTACAGAAGTACATAGGGAATATGTCCCTGTGTGGCGGGGCATGGTGCATGGCTTGCAGCTTTATTTCAGATAAAAGATAAAATAATATATGTTTAAAATGTTGTCTGCTATAGTTGTGATTCGCTCTTAAAGAGTTAGGTTAATGATGCTTCTGAAAGTTAGGTGCTGATTGTTGCTTCTTTTTCTAATTTCAGGTTTACAAGTTGTCCTCAACTCCATTGTCCGTGCTATGGTGCCTTTGCTTCATATTGCTCTTCTTGTCATCTTTGTAATCATGATCTATGCTATTATTGGTCTAGAACTTTTCTCAGGGAAACTCCATTACACATGCTACATTAATGGAACTAGTAAGTATTGTTATAGATATGTTGCTGTTGATGTAGAACTTTTCTCAAGAAAACTCTATTAAAATAAACATGCTACTTTAATGGAACAAGTAAGTATTACTATAGCTTTGTTGTTATTTGTCTAGAACTTTTCTCAGGGAAACTCCATTACACATGCTACATTAATGAAACTAGTAAGTATTGCTGTGTTATTATTGGTCTAGCATTTTTTATCAGGGAAACTCGTGTACACATGCTACATTAATGGAACTAGTAAGTATTGCTATAACTTGTTATTGATCTAGAACTTTTCTTAGGAAACTGCATAACACATGCTGTATTAATGGAACTAATACTTGTGCTATTATTGATTCAGAACTTTTCTCAGGGAAACTCTATTAACATACAACATTAATGGAACTAGTAAGTATTGTTATAGCTGTGTTATTATTGGTCTAGAACTTTTTGTCAGGGAAACTCCATTTCACATGCTACATTAATGGAACTTGTAAATATTGCTATAGCTGTGTTGTTATTGGTCCAGAACCTTTGTGAGGGAAACTCCATTACACATGCTACATTAATGGAACTAGTAAATATTGCTATATCTATGTTGCTATTGGTCTAGAACTTTTCTCAAGGAAACTGCATTACACATGCTTCATTAATGGAACTAGTGAGCATTGTTATATCTGTGTTGTTATTGGTCTAGAACATATCTCAGGGAAACTGCATTACACATGCTACATTAATGGAACTAGTAAGCATTGTTGTAGCTGTGTTGTAATTGGTCTAGAACCTTTCTGAGGGAAACTCCATTACACATGCTACATTAATGGAACTTGTAAGCATTTTTGTAGCTGTGTTGTTTGTCTAGAACCTTTCTGAGGGAAATTCCATTACACATGCTACATTAATGGAACTAGTAAGTATTGCTATAGGTATGCTGTTATTGGTCACCTTTTTCGGGGAAACTCCATTCAGGGAAACTGTATTCAAACATCTTAAAAGGTTACCTGTATTCATATTGATAAATGAACTAGCACACATCGAAACCTACAAGAAGACTTTGCAGCTTCATTATCAAGTTGCTAAGAGATATGAGTTTGACCTCATCAGAATGTTAATGTCAAGCAGGACTACTTACTGAAATGATTTTAATGTGATTCTGGGATGCCTAAAAGAATCCCAAGATTTTTATTGCCAGAGTAACAGTTTACATGAAGCTCTATATAAAGTTATCATATTTACCATAGGATCGGGACTGACGGGCTTCAGAAATCAGTGTAGACCCAGATTAGATGCTGCAGAATGTTTGCTATTTAAGGTTTTCAGACAGATCAATGGGTAGTAAAATGAACTTGTTAAAATTTTCGAAAAGGTATGGTAAAGAGATTAGGGGTCTCAGTGTTGTGCTTTGGCAGAGTAAAATTCCACTATTAACCCTTGTCCTGCTGAATCTGGATATACCCTGCCTTTGCAAACAGTGTAGATCCAGATCAGTTGGCTTCTGAAGAAGTTGGCTTCTGAAGAAGCCAACTGATCTGGATCTGCACCATTTGTGATTAAGTATATAAATCTATATCAACAACTGATCAAGTAATCAGATTGTCTGAAAATTAGAAATGGGTGTGACTTCTTAATTTATTCAGCAGGACATGGGTTAATTAAGATTATCTTTTGGGACTTCCTAAAAGTGGTCTTATTGGCGGGGTAGTCTTAATATTGAATATGGAATAATAGAGAAGAAACCATTTTGGATTGGCAAAAGCTGGTCTTAATTGGGGAGTGGTCTTAATTTTGGGTGGTCTTAATATCGAGTGGTCTTAATTGCACAATTTTACTGTATTTAATATGGTATTTTATCTTTATTTTAGGAGAATTTGCTAGTGAAAGTCCTCATCCGTGTGCTCCATCGGGGAAGGGATACAAGTGTGATGCCTCAATGGGGTATGTTTGTGAAAATGATTGGGCTGGTCCCAATGACGGTATAACCATTTTTGACAACTTCGGTCTTGCCATGCTGACTGTGTTCCAGTGTATTACCATGGAGGGATGGACGGATGTACTCTATAGTGTAAGTATATTTAGGCTGAATAAAAAAAAAGAACCTCTGTGTGTTAAGGTTAACATGTCAGAAAAAAATAGGTAAAAATGTCCGGGATTTTTATTTTATTTTTATGTTTTATTTTTGCTGTATAGAAGTAGACTATAGTTACTCAGAGTAAACAGACTATGTACCTTACATTAAAAGTTAAATAGGTCTAACTACCTTATGATGCATTTTAAAAAGTACTGACAGAATGGCAGTCAATGTAGACCTTTATCAAACTGCTCCTTTAGATTTTTGTCTATACTGTTTGCCTAAACTAGTCTGTCTGAATTTTAACAGTAAATATGATAGAATAAATATTTTATCCCCAGAAGACCATGGCCCAGTTGTTCAAAGCTAATAATGTCATTAGTTAAGGATTTGTTAAACTTTACATCAAATGATATGCAAAAATATCAGAATATTGTATATTGAATCCGCTAAAACAGTTAACAAAATGACCCTTAACAAGCTCGTTAAGCTAACAACACTTTGAACAACTGGGCCCAGAATTTTAATGTTGTTTCTTAAATAAATCTTTTCATGCTGAATAAATTAAGATGCAATGCACATTTCTAATTTCAGCCAATCAGATTACTTGATCCAGATTGTTGATATAAATTCACATACTGAATGACTAACAGTGCAGATCCAGATCAGTTGGCTTCTGCAGAAGCCAACTGTTCTGGATCTACACTGTCTGCAAAGACAGGGTATATCCGGGTTCAGCAGGACTAGAGTTAAGATGCTCTGCTCACTTCTAATTATTGTCAGCAAATCAGATTACTTGATCTAGATTGTTGATACAAAATCATATACTAAATGACAAACAGTGCAGATCCAGATCAGTTGGCTTCTTTGCAAACCAGTTGATCTGGATCTACAGTTTGCAAAGGTAGGGCATATCTGGGTTCATCAGGGCCAAGGTTAAGAGCAAAGCCAAACTTTATTTGATGGTACAGACATGTGACAAAAGTAGGGCAGTTGTCAATTTCTGGTGAAAGAATGTGCACACATACTGGTTAACCGCCTAGAGGACTAAGCCTGCCCAGGAAAAGTATGGTTAGGTAAATTGACTGGCTCGACATGACCCTAATGGGTTGACTGGATTGAAAACCTCAGCTCAATCAGATGTAACAAAAGTGTTTGTCACTTTGCAATGTTGTCGTTCACTTCAATGTAATTTAAAAGTTTTAGTAACAATTCTTCGGGAAAACCCATGGAAGGGAAGTTCACAAGAATTATATGGGATTAAAGTAAATTGAAAGAAGCAATAAACAAGTTGATAGCATAACTTTTTGTACATTAGGTTGCGAAATTGTTGCAGTTTAAAGTGAACATAAAATTTTAATTAAAAACCAAGATCTCTGTTGACATAAATGGTAATGTGGCCAAAAATGCAGCAAAAATTTTTTATCTTGTCATCAAAATTACAATGTACTCTGCAAAATAGTTTTATTGAGTATTTCAATTTGCCTTTATCCCATATAATTTTTGTGAGCTTCCCAAACTCGATGTACTCTGCAGAATTTTTTAAAAAATACGAAAATGCATTGAGGTCAACAGCAAAATACTTTTGTCACATTACTGTATATCAGATTTGATATCAAAATTTAGTCTGCATGTTAAAATCATGACATGCCAGGAAAAATCTGCTTTTGCTGTTTGCCTTCCTGTTGGATCAGATTCTCATCAACCTA
The DNA here is from genome assembly GCA_964016985.1 of Anodontia alba. NCBI lineage: Eukaryota > Metazoa > Mollusca > Bivalvia > Lucinida > Lucinidae > Anodontia > Anodontia alba. The sequence continues at coordinate 78,284,367 of OZ024828.1, forward strand.
ATTAGTTCTAGCACTTGGCATGCTGGTGACGAAATTAGGGGAAGACAAATTCACAATAATTTTTCTTATATTTTTTAAGGACAATAGGGCTTGTCATTTCATATGAATTGCCATCTTAGGACATAGTTCATATGAAATACCAAGCCCTATGTTCTCGGAAAAGTTAGAATATAATTTTAAGAAATTGTCTGCTAGTATTTAGATTTGGCTTCCTGTAGTTTAACTCTAAAAAAAATGCTGAGCAAAATTTTAGCAGACGACATTCTAAATTTTTAATACTATTCTTTAAGAGAAAATAAGACTTGGTATTTCATGTGAATTGTCTGCTCGGCAAACGATTCAAATGAAATGTCAAGCCTAATTTTTTCTGAAAAGTAGAACAAAAAAAATAAAAACGTCATCTGCTGCAGTTGTGATTGGCACTTTAATGGTTAATTACAAATTTTGATGCAGGAAGTTTTTCTCCTGATTAATTCTTATTAATAAGATTTTTTTCTGTTGAAAAACTTCTGTGATCTATGATAAGAATTTTCAGGCTGTTTTTTGGTGATATGAGGCATTTCATTGGAAAACAGACTTAAGCTATAATTATAATGCAAACTGCAAATATGGAGATCATGTGGGCCCTGTCTGGTCAGAACAGTAAATGTCCTAAACTTTCGAACACTTTACACTGTATTTTATTTGCCTGACTTTTGTTTTTTGTGCATTAGTTTTACAAATACTTGGTAGAATGGCAAACAGTTTAGACCCCACCATATTTATTGTATGTATATGGACAGACAGGCCTGAGCAAACAGTGTAGACCCAGATGAGATGCCACAGAATGCGGCATCTCATCAGGGTCTACACTGTTTGCCACTCATCCAGCAATTTTTAGACACAATATTGGATAAATTGTACTTGTTAAAATTTTGAATAAGTATGGTAAGAAGTTGAGGTGTCAGTACAGTAAATGTCCTAAAATTTTGAACTCTTTACATTGTTTTTTTTGGGGTTTTTTTTTTTTGCCTGAATGGTAAGAAGTTGAGGTGTCAGAATACTTACGGTAAATAAAACTCAGTGTCTACACTGTTTCATCAGAAATGTTGGTGTACCAAATTTTAAGACACATATGCTTATGTGAAGTACATTGACTCAGATCAGCCCGTGATTCAATTAAATCCATAGAGCATATAAAGAATCTCCAGCTTTCACTGTACATATCAAGGGTTGAGCGCAAGACTGGCGTAAGTCAGATGGTTGTTTTTCCCCAAACCTAATCTCCTCACCATGAAGGCGTTATGAAGATTACAACATTTCTTTCTGTAAACAATGAAAATTTAGGTGCCATTGCTCGTATTTCCAAGTTGCCCCTAAACAAGGGTTTCAAAAATATGTTTGAGTTACCATAGTCTTGCGCTCAACCCTCGATATTATGTATGCGAACCATACAGGTCCTGCCTGATAAACCCAATGCTGATATGGTTAGCCCCTGCATTTGGCATATATAACAAGGTAATATCGGAGTACTTGTTAATTAGGCATATTTGGTGATAATTCTGGGATAATTTTCTCCAGTTCTCCATAAAAACATATGTTGTGTAGTCATTAGAAGCATTTAGAGGCTCTTCTAATGAGTACCTACAACATATTTTTTTTTTATGGAGAAATAGAAAAATTATCCCAGAATCATCATCAAATAATCTTCCTCAACAAGTCCTAGGCAGGTATCATTTTGCTAGTCACAACTGGTAATTAGGAAGTACAGAGGGGTAAAATTAAGATGTGCGTGATACACCAATTAATGCCTGTGCCAAATTCTTTCACAGCCAGATGCAGATTGATCAGGGTTGTGAGGAAACAAAACACAAATTGGGTGAGGGTTACTCAGGAAAAACAACAATTCCCCATCTTTACCCTAGTCCTGCTGAACCCGGATATGTCCTGTCTTTGCAAACAGTGTAGATCCAGATCAGTTGGCTTCTGAAGAAGCCAACTGATCTGGATCTGCACTGTTTCCCATTAAGTATGTGAATTTATATCAACAATCTGGATTAAAGTTATCTGATTGGCTGAAAATTAAAAATGGGCGTGGCATGTTAATTTATTCAGCATGACAAGGGTTAACACTTAGCACATTGGGTAAAAATTGCAGCAGAATACGTTTTGAAATATCTATTTCTTATTTTTCTCAGAAAACAGGATTTGACATTTCATGCAAATTTTCTCCATTGGAGACAATTTGCTTGAAATTTCAGATCCTGTTTCTGGAAAAAAAAAAAAAAAAAAGAGAAAAATCCATCGGTTTGTCATCTGCTGAATTAGCCAAGAGAGTGGTGAAGGTTAAAGTGCCAATGACGACCACAGTAGATGAAAATTTGAAATAGTTTCTGTATTATTTTTCAAAGAAAATTAAAGGCTTGACAGTTTAAATCTTCTGCTGAGCAGATGATTCACATTAAATGTCAAGCCCTATTTTCTCTGAAAAAAATAATTGAAAAAACAAACAAAAAAAAAAACAACAAAAAAAACACTGTCATCTAAAGTATTATGCTTCATTTCACAGAGCATTCCATTATCATACCATCATCATCTCATTATTACTTAACCCTTAAAGCACCAATTACAACTGCAGCCGATGACATTTTGAAATTTTTTTTTTTTTTACTTTTTCAAAGAAAACAAGTCCTGATCTTTCATGTGAATCCTCTGCTTAGCAGACGATTCACATGAAATATCAAGACTTGTTTTCTTTGAAAAAGTAAAAAAAAAAAAAAAAAAAAAAAAAAATGTTGTTTGCTACAAAGTTTGCTTGGCTCTTTAAGGGTTAAATCAGGTTGAAAGTCATTGCAATACTGTTGTTAGCAACAAGTTTGCTTGACACACATAAAAGTTAATCCTTAGTATGCTTATCAAAAAATTAGTAGATGACAAATATGACAGATTTATATATATTATTATTTTTGTTTCTAAGGAAGCTGTGCTTCACATTTCATGTGTTTGATTTTCATGAAATATCAAACCTTTTGTCGTTTCCAAAAATAAATAAGATAAATATATTTCAAAATGTCTTTAGATAATTTTTGATAACTTATCTTTAAGGTTAATGGAGATTTCCAGGTAAATGTTTACCTTGTTTCTCCATTAAGTCATGTATTGAGGGAATTCATTAAAATTGCTTCACCCAGACAGTCATTGAGGCAATTCTTATCTGTATCCACAACATGAGTTTTCATGGAGAAACTTGAAGATCTGTTGAAAAGTGCTATCCATGAGGGATCAACATGGAGGATGTTACCTAGATTGAAGAGAGAGAGGTCAAAAGTTTTGCCCCGAAGAAGAGGGTAGCCCCTAAAAATATGGCAAAAAAAGAGTAGATATAAATTGTGCTGAGTCAGTTTTATTTTATCCAAAATGTGTCTTTAACCCTTGTCCTGCTGAATAAATTAAGATGCCACGCCCACTTCTAATTTTCAGCCAATCAGATTACTTGATCCTGATTTTTGTTATAAATTCTTAATGGCAAACAGTGCAGATCCAGATCAGTTGGCTTCTGAAGAAGCCAACTGATCTGGATCTACACTGTTTGCACAGGCAGGATATATCTGGGTTCAGCAGGACAAGGGTTAACAAAGCCAGTAGGTCTAGATAAGACATTTTTTCAAGCAAACAGCATTGATAGTTTTCCTGTTTCCCCACAAAAACTAAATTGTGGATACTGATTAGAATCACCATAACATTGTGTTTTCTTGGAGAAATAAAAAAAATGTATTTGCATAACCCTCTTGTCTAGAGCTATGAACTGTCTGATATATAATGAAGTTAAGTCAAAACCATCCATGCTGACTAAATTATTACTAAGCTTGCTGGGTAAAAATTTCAGCAGACAACATATTGTAACATTTTTCTTATTTTTCCTAGAAAATAGGTTTTGATATTTCATGCAAATTGTCTCCAATGGAGACAATTTGCATGAAATATCGAATCCTGTTTCTGGGAAAAATAAGAAAAATGTTACAATATGTCATCATTTTAGCCTCTGCTGAATTAGTCCAGGGAGTGGTTAAGGTTACTAAGTGGCTTTGTACCGTAATAACCCTAAGTATTGGGACAGATAGGCCTTTGCAAACATTATAGACCTGGATCAGATGCTGCAGAACATGGTGTCTGATCAGGGTCTACACTGTTTGTCATACATCAATATTTTAGACACATCAGCAGGTAGTAAAATGAAGTATTTCAAATTTTAGTACAAGTATGGTAAATAGATAAGGTGTTTCAATACTTAGGGTAAATACGGTATGCTAATTTGGGTCTGCATATTTTGTGCCTGCAGTAAGAGATTACCATAGCTCCCCTAAATATATGAAATATATATATTGCCTTGCTAAGTAGACTTGATTGACTGTAACCCACAAGACAGATTTTGGGCCAAAAATAACAAAAAAAAAAAAAAAAAAGAAAATCTTATTGGATCTTATTGAATACCACAAGCATTGCCTTATATCTGAAGCCATAAACAAAGTGCCTTCTTTACTTGCCAGATCTCAGTCAGGCTGCAATTCATTCCTCTCAAAAGTTTGAAATACTCTTTATTGCTCAGGGCTTTTTGGCCTGTCTTCAAGCAAACTGCAATCTTATTAATTCAGGAATAAATGAATCTAGATTTAAAGTTTTAGCTAAGAATTATAGTTGGTGGAATTGCAATGGGGCAGAATCATTAATAGAAAGTAAATCCACCTAAGTTTATTCATATGGATAATTAATTGCTCAAATCTGCTACAGGTTGTAATTCTTGCACTTGATAATTCATCACCTAGATAATTAAATTGTCTAACCTATTGTAGTCTGGAGAACCCTAATTGGGTAATTGGCAAACATTGCAGATCCAGATCAGATGCAGTGGAATGCGGCATCTGATCAGTGTCTCCACTGTTTTCAAATAGTATATTTCAAAAGGTTGTTTGACAGTGTTTGTCAGAATTTTTAACCAGTATGCTAAAGTTTAAATGCACTACAATTTTGACCTCTTTGCACTGGTTAATTGAAGTATAGGTTGCAGTCATTTCCTGGATAATTACATTGTTTAAATACAACACTTGTTGCACTCATTTTTTCTTTGGCACTTTCATGATGCATAAAACAAAACAGATATAAAGTTTAATATCAGGAATGCTACTTTGCTTGCTAATTTACAGAACATGGAAATAAATATAAACAGGAATAGATTTATCAGATTTGAACACAATTTGGAGTGACAATTCAATAAGATTTATTTATATTACTAGTATACAGGAATTCTTTTTAAGACCCTGTTGCCGCAACAAAGTTCAGCACATCTGGAACTCGACTTTCAAACCCTAGTCTGCTGGGTTAAAATTCTAGCAGTCAATATCTTGTAATAATTTTTGATTTTCCCAAACAATATGATTGAAATGCCCAAGCCTATTTTTTTTTTTTTTTCTTTTTTTTGCTTTTGAAAAGAAGTGTAAGAAAAATGTCAATGGTCAGTTTGTCATCTTGTGAATTTGACAAGAAAGAGCTAAATTATTGCAAGCCAACAGTAAAGAAAACTGAAGATGCTACTTAATTTGGTGGCTGGAGCATCAGACTTGGCTGTGTTGCCCTTGCTGCCAGCTCTGTGGGCAAAGTTAGCAGATATAAAATTGAGTATATTTTCTGATTTTTACCAGAAAATAAGGCTTGCTGTTTCATGCAGATTGTTTTTAAACAATCTATGTTGTGGTAATCATGAGGCACTTCTAATGTGTACCCACAACATAGATCTTTGTGGAGAAATAAGAAGTACAGTTGACTCTCGTTATCTCCAATCCCAAGGGACTCTCTGAAATACTTTGAGAGTACCTCGACATCAGATTTGCAGAATTGAGGAAAAAATAATTTGAACAACCACATTTGACAAATATATGTGTAATTGGACTCTTGAAGTTAGAGATATATTGAAAATATTTTGGAAAAGAGGAGAAATTGCTCCTTAATTTCTCCTCTTTTCCACAATATTTTTTTACCTGTTGTTAGATTTTTATGTTTAAGCAGGGACAAGATTTTCACTTCGAGATAAGGGGTTATTCGAGATAAGCGAGTTTGAGATAACGAGTCAACTGTAAATATTTACCTGATACCCTCCTCCCCCTCCCTTATCTGGAGCTCTAAGCATGTCTGTTCCATTATTGGCAGCCAGAAGGTGACTGTTACATCATAGTTGGCTCACTACTCTAAACAGATATGCCTTGTTATTCTGCAGACAGAAAAAAAAAAATGCGTAAATTCCATGAATATCTATCATGTTGGTGTTGCTGCAGGCATGGCAGGTTCTTTTCCGCACTATATCTCTTGAACCAAAGGCTGCATTTGGTCTAAACTTGCGTAAAAAAGTGCCTTACCTTCTCCTTTGCCATATAAATATCAGCTTACACAAAAGCTGATTGAATATTGACAGCAAAGTGTCAAGTTTCATGTAAGTTCATGGTGGAGTGACTGGACCATAAAATATAAGTCACATTGACCTTAACATTTTGCTGTCTATCGTCAATCAGCTTCTACATTTCGAGGGTTGAGCGCAAGACTATGGTAACTCAAACATATTTTTGAAACCCTTGTTTAGGGGCAACTTGGACCCCTTTGTAAACAATGCAAATTTAGGTGCCATTGCTCATACGAGCAATGGCACCTAAATTTTCATTGTTTACAGAAAGAAATGTTGTAATCTTCATAACACCTTCATGGTGAGGAGATTAGGTTTGGGGAAAAACAACCATCTGACTTACGCTAGTCTTGCGCTCAACCCTCGAAATTTTATTGTGTGCTAAGCGTAGATCAAGCTTTTTTGTGAAAGCTAATACTTGGTTCTTGCAGTCCATAGAAATAGCATATTTTTTAACCTTTTTACAATAATCACCCAAAATATTGTTGAATCTGGAGGTATGCGGAGCACATCAAGAGAACCAGTCTAGGGAATGATAGGTTGTATTCTGTCAGGATGCTTAAAAGCCTACTAATCATTTCTGTGTTCTGATAAAACAGATTTAGCTCATAAATGCTTAAAGCCCCTTTAAGCAGACCATATTTTACTCCATTTCTCAAACAGCAAGGCCTCCAAGCTATTGAAACTGCATACACACATCCATCATGATGCACCCTGCCCACTGCCTTTTTACGGTTACTGCCTTCAGCCTCTTTTCATGTTTGGCTGAACAATGTTTAGTCTGTGTGTTTAGCTCCATTTCTTGAACACCACCAGCAGTGGCATAGCCATTCCGCAAATTTCTTGTCTTTTCTTTTTCAGAAAATACTGTTTGATATTTCCTGCAGATTGTCTCCTTACTAGATGACATTCTAAAATTTTATTATTTTGCAGAGAACATAAGGCATGACATTTCATGTAAATTGTCTGCTAATGCCATGGCTTGTATTCTCTGAAAAAAAAGTCAAAATGTTTTCTGCAGTTGTGATTGGCACTTTAAAGGTTAAGACTCAGATCAGGCAGTGCAACAACACAGACTGACTGACCAGTAGATCCCCATGTATTAACCCATTGTTGACTGAATAGACTCTCCCACATTACATTAGAAGAGTCCAATTTCCATTTTAGGTATGTCCAGCTATGAGATTTACATATTCCTAGAGAAAAATGGCTAAACTATTTGCAAACAGTGGAGACCCCGATCAGATGCCGCATTCTGCAGTGTCTGATCTGGGTCTGCACTGTTTGCCAAGTACCCTTTTACAGGTCTCCCGCCTACAATGGGTAAAATCTCCTCAGTCTCCTCAGGTCAGACTGGCTGATCTAGGCATTTCATATTGGATAAACATAAGTCCCCTTTATACAAGACACCACCCATATTTCACTAATGCTGATAGATGAATTCTGGAATTTTTCTTTTTCTGTATCTTCAGAAAAATGTTGCCAGAAAACTTATTTTTAACCCTTGTCCTGCTGAATAAATTAAGAAGCCACACCCATTTCTAATTTTCAGCCAATCAGGTTACTTGATCCAGATTGTTGATATAGATTCACATACTTAATGGCAAACAGTGCAGATCCAGATCAGTTGGCTTCTTCAGAAGCCAACTGATCTGGATCTACACTGTTTGCAAAGGTAGGGTATATCCGGGTTCAGCAGGAGACTGGTTAAAACAGATTGAGTCAGGCAAAAAAGGGCCTTGTATAAACCCTGCCCAGTTCTGGGCCTTTGCTTTTTTGTGTACAAAAGCATAGAATATGATATAATACTGCTGATGTCGAATGCAAGAAAAGGGTCATTATCCCATATGTAAGCAGTATGGGCCCAGCACATAAAACTTCACAGAAATTGATCAGCCTGATAAGTAGCAGCAAGTACCGTAAATGTCCTAAAAATTTGAACACTTTATATGATACATTTTGGGCCTAAATTTTGCTTTTTATGCTGTTGTTTCTTAAAATATTTAGTTGAATGGCACACAGTGGAGACCCTGATCAGACTGCTCCTTCAGGAGCAGTCTGATCTGGGTCTGCACTGTTTGCATATGTCATTTTGTCAGACACTTTAGTGCACGAAATATTAGGACATTTCCGTAGCATATTTACCCTTAGTAATCGTCACCTTAATTCTTCAAATTACTTGCCCTAAAATTTTAATAAGCATGTTGCATTACCTGGTAAGTCTAAATTATATTGACTGAGTGACAAACAGTGTGGATCCAGATCAGATGCTGCATTATAAGGTATCTGATCTGGGTCTACACTGTTTGTTCAGGCCTCAGGGTAAATATGATAACATTAAAGTTTTTTCTTTAGTCTGTCTGTCTGTCTGTCTGAACAACAACCACATTTTTTGTAAGATTTTCATAAAACATGTTAGAAATGATCAGCATGATTAGTAGCAGTGACTTTAGAAGTTTGCATTGTGAGGTTATCTGCCCTTGCACTTTAGTCTGTGTTTCTAAGTGTGTGGAATAAACTAATTCAAAAGTTTTTATCAGATTTCATCAAACAACAGAAATGATCATCATGAGTAGCAGTGTATGACTTCAAAAAATTTCATTACCAAGTTACCTGCCCTTGGTACTTTAGTCTGTGTATCTAAATCTGTAGGGTAAGCTACTTTTAAAAATTTTGTCAGAGTTTTATAAACCATGGGGGAGCTTGATACACTCCAGATTTCTACCATTTTTTTTACATGGGAGATAACTTCTGACTTTATGATTGCTTTTCTGATCACCTGGGCCCATTGTTCAAAGCACCGTTAGCTTAACAAGCTCGTTAGTGGTCCAAATGTTAACTGTTCTGGTAAGCATAATATCTAATTCACAGGTTTTTTTTTGCCATATTTAATGATCAAAGTTTTAACCATAGTTAGTTTCGAACAACTGGGCCCAGATTTTTTCTGGAAAGTGGTCTACTCTAAAAGGAAAGAATTTGCTCACATGAGGAGCAAATTTTTTCTGTCTACAGTGGACCTATTTTCAGAAGGGAGTCATAAACATTTTGACAGTGTATCCATTCTGTTAACAGAAACTATCAGTATGATGAGGGGAGTAGACTGGCTCCAGTCTCCAGTGACTTAATATTTTTTTCTTATAATCCTGTTTGACAGTCCATTATTATAAAACCAAAATTAATATCATGACTATAAAGTCTGGTCATTAGTGACCATGACCAGCCTTTATAGTTATGATATTAGTTTGGTTTTATTTTAGTGAATTATCAAACAGGATAATAAAGAAAAAAATAGTCATTGGAGACTGGAACCAGTCTATGAGGTAGTATGTGATGCTAACTTTTGAAAGTTTTTTTCAGTGTGATGAGCAGAATTGTGTGATGCTGATTGTTTAGCAAGGTTCCTTCCCCTTGGCATTTTGTCCATGTGTTTGTTATGTAGTTGGGGTTGTAATCACCTTTAGTGCTAGTCCTAAATGGATTTGGCAAGTCTGTTGATGCAGTAATAATAAAAATTATCTCAAATGATCCTCCCAATTATTGCATTTTCTGGGGCTATGCTTATTGCTTAGCACTCTGGGAAAAAAATTCAGCAGACAACATGTTGAAATATTTTTTCTTATTTTCTCCAGAAAACAGGATTTGACATTTCATGCAAATTGTCTCCATTGGAGACAATTTGCATAAAATGTCAGATCCCTGTTTTCTAGGGAAAAATAAGAAAAATATCACCAATTTATCATCTGCTGAATTAGCCCAGAGAGTGGTATAGATTATCCAGAGTTATAGATGAAGCTCCAGACTGGCTCCTATCTCCAGTTCAGGTGACTAGCCTTTATAGTCATGATATAAATATTTTGGTTTTATTTTAGTGGATTATCAAATATGATTATAAGAATAAATATTAAGTTGCTGGAGACTGGAGCCAGTCTAAGGCTAACTGGTGGACTTAATGCGTGAACAGGCTGATAAATAAATAGGCAGAATGCAGCTGTATAGATGAGTTTTTTTGGTTTTTTTTTGTTTTGTCCTTGAAGCTGTGTATGTTACAGGCACTCATTAGTATTGCCAAATCAGGGCAGTTCTAATAAGTACTGTAAGGGGCCTGGAAACACCTAGTGGATTATCCACCATTTGTTATTTCGGAGACAACTTTTGTGATTTCCTGTTTGCTTTCCTGCTCACCAAATCCTTTCTGAAAAGGGTCAGCTCTAAAAGGAAAGAATTTGCTCCCACAGGGATCTGTGGGAGCAAATTCTTTTCTTTTAGAGTTTATCCCTTCTCCAAAGGGAAGCAAAATAATATTGACTGTGGCCTCTCCTGAAAGTGTGTCAGTTCCCCTTTCTTAACTCTTTCCCCGCTAGTGGCCACTTTTGTCATCTGCTGATTACCTTTGCAAACAGTTTGGACCCAGATCAGGCCCGACAAAATGATCTGGATCCAAACTGTTTGACACTCTGATGGCATTCCTGAAAGATTTTCTCGAAAAAGTTAATCTTTAGAAAAAAAAACATGGACGACAAAACAGCATGCAAAATAGCCCAGCATGTAAAGAGTTTATCTCAGGTAAGACATCTTCTTTGGACCAGAAATGTATTTCTTAGCTGTCTTGCTGAGACAATTTTAGTGGGACCCAGTACCACAACATTCATTTTCGTGGAAAATATTTATCTCGGTATATCTCTTATCTGGAGCTATGCTTTTCTTGGTGAACTAAGAAAAATATTTATCTTGGTATCTCTCTTGTCTGGGGCTATGATTTACTTGGAGAAACAGAAAGAATATTAGAATATTTTTGGTTTAAAAAGGGTGCTTATCTAGAGCCCTCAGAATGACTGATGAATTGGGTGACTGACAGATAGACTGATGGCTTGACAGATCTTATATGAGTTAAAATGCACAGATTAACTGCACATCAGCAGATTAACACTTTGCATGCTGGGTAATTTTGCATGCTTTTTTGTAGTCTGTGGATTTTTTTTTTTTTTTTTAATTAACTTTTTCAAAAAAATCTTCCAGGAATACCATCAGAGTGTCAAACAGTTTGGATACAGATCAGGCCCGACATCTTGTCGGGCCTGATCTGGGTCCAAACTGTTTGCAAATGTTATCGGCAAAGGACAAAAGTTGCCACTAGCCGGGAAAGAATTAATCAAGGTTTTTGCAGTAACTCCAGATATGATACTCTTTCTTATTTCTCCACAAAAACATACGTTGTGGGTTCCCACTTTAAGCGCCTCGCTGAGGTGCTTCCAATGAGTACCCACAACATTATGTTTTCATGGAGAAATAAGAAAAATGTTTATCTTGATGGGGTACCCCTTCTTCTCTGGAGCTATGTACAAACGTACGAGCTGAAATGTACAGATTCAAATTAAACTACTTCAGTACTGTCAATCAAAAGGTCCTTGTCCTCTCTTGGTACGTATTCTTCGGTATCTAATGTTTCAGTAAGCAGATAGTGAATTCCCTTGTCAGAATGTGTACATGTACACGCTTGTCTCAGCATTCACTGCCAAAGTATGCATTGAAAACAGCTTATCCCATGGCATGGCACTTATAAATGGCTTGACAGGTAAGAAGGTATCAAGAGAAAATATTTTTCTTATTTCTCCATGAAAACATATGTTGTGGGAATTCATTTGAAGTGCCTCAGTGAGGCACTTCAAATGAATACTCACAACATATGTTTCCATAGAGAAATAAGAAAAAAATCAGTTGTTTTGGTTGAAAAAGTGCCTTATCTGGAGTTGTGTGTAAAGGCTTGACAGATAGATGGACTGGACTGATATTCTCAAAACTGGGCTGATTTGTTGTTTTGTCAAACCTATGAAGTACTCTGCTGACATGCTAAATGGACTTGTAGATACATGGATGGCCTTGACTGAATGTTTAATGGACTGACAGACTAGCTGACTGAAAGACTTATGGACCAGCATATGTCAGATTGATTAGAAAATAGGCTGTTCTACCAATGAATGGTACAATAAATGAGACTGTTGCTTTAGAAAAGAGGGGTACCCTTAGCCTTGCCCAAGGCTTAGAAATATACATATATATTTTTTGGCTTATTGAGCTCTGTGGCTAGTCTACAGATAATATGGTCTGGATTTCAGAGACAACCACAGAAGAAAAGTTCACCCATAGACTATAGCTAAACATTGAATCAAAAAATGGAATGTAAATGAAAAAAAAAATAATAATAAGTAAACAAAAAGTGACAAACATACTTATATATTGGCCTAGTAGCTAGGCTAGGGTACCCTGATCACGGCAAGTTTTTCAGCCAAAAAGTATTTATAATGAGAGTTTTCTTATTTCTCCATGAAAACATACATACATGCATTGTTTGTACTCATTAGAAGCAGCTCACCAAGTCTTTAGTTTTTCTAAAAAATAATAATATCATATTAGTCTGCTAAATTTTTGTTTATCGCTTTAAGGTTTTAACCCATTTTTAGTCTGGAAACCCACAAAAGGGTAACTGGCAAACAGTGCAGACCCAGATCAGATGCTGCAGAATGCAGCATCTGATCAGGGTCTCCACTGTTTGCAAATAGTTTAGCCATTGTTCTCTTGGAATATCTAAATCACATAGCGTGACATACCTAAAATTGAAATTGGACTCTTCCAATTTATAGTAAGGGAGAGTTTATTGAGTCTTAAATGGGTTAATATGATAGTGATGTGTACCGTATTCCATCTTATTACCCCACAGTGTGGTTAGGTTTTTCAAAATTACTGGGAAATCTTGTGGTAAAATATGTATCTACCAAGGGTACACTTTAACCCTTGTCCTGCTGAACTCGGATATACCCTGCCTTTGCAAACAGTGTAGATCCAGATCATTTGGCTTCTGAAGAAGCCAACTGATCTGGATCTGCACTGTTTGCCATTAAGTATGTGAATTTATAGCAAAAATCTGGATCAAGTAATTTGATTGGCTGAAAATTAGAAATGGGTGTGGCTTCTTAATTCATTCAGCAGGACAAAAAAGATCAGCAAAGGACTTATTTGATGATATTTATGCAATTTGTTTTCTGATTTTCTTTATGAAAGTATATGTTGTGGGTACTCATTTGAATTGCATTGACAAGTCCATGCAATTCAAATGGGTACCCACAACATATGCTTTTATAACAAAGTAGACAAAAGTACACTGGCTGTAATCTAAAGACTACGGAATTGCTTGACTACGCACTTATAGGGGTATGTGCGGGAATTGGGTTGAATATGGTAATTTGAAATTCATTTTGTACTTTCTTCCTAATTGCAGACATATAAATGTTTCAGAGTATACTGTAGATTTTTCTGTCTCTGTTGAAAATATTGACAAATTAATCCTTAAAGCACTAAGCAGATTTGTAGCAGACAACACTCTCTCTCTCTCTTTTTTTTTTTTTTTTTTATTTTTTCATTGAAAACAAGACTTGACATTTATTGTGAATCATCAGTTTGATTCAGATGAAATATCAAGACTTATTTTCTTTGAAAAATAATAAAAAGATATTTCAAAATGTCGTCTGCTACAGTTGTGATTAGTGTTAACCATGGAAACCTCATTACAGATTGGCAACTTACTATACTATACATTAAAGTTAGGAAAAAAGATGGTTACCATAGTTACCCAAAGTATTCAGACAGATGGGCTTGTGAAAACAGTGTAGACCCAGATCAGATGCATAATGTGGCATCTGATCAGTCTAAGCTGTTTACCACTTGCCTAGCAGTTTTTCAAACATGTTAACAGGGAGTAATATGGACTTTGTCCAGTTGTTAGGACAAATTTGGTAACATAGCTCCAGAGAAGGCATTTTTACAGCCAAAAAGTACTGATATTTTTCTTGTTTCTGCATGTAAGCATATGTTGTGAGTGCTTATTAGAAGCGCCTCATCGAGGTGCTTCTAATGAGTACCCACAACATATATTTTCGTGCAGAAATAAGTAAAATATTATGTGGATATCCCTGCTTATCTGAAACTATGATGTTAAGGAGTTAAGGTGTCTGAATACTTAAGGTAATTATGGTAAGTTTTTTTGAGCCTTGGGAATTCTATGAGATTTGCTTCAGATTTTGCAAAAGCAGAGGACAGCATTTATAACTCTAGATAAGAGTGGTATATGGATCAATAGTTTTCTTATTTCTTCATCAAAACATATGTTTTGCATGCTTATTAGAAGCACCTTAGCAAGACAATTCTCACGAATAGCCAGAACATGTTTTGTGGAGATATAAGAAAATATATAAATATGTTTTGGTTGTAAAAATCATTTTATCTGATGTTACTGCTATTTAGAGACTTTAACCCTGGAAGTGCCAATCACAACTGCAGTAGATGACATTTTGATATATTTTTTTTTCTGAAAAAATAAGGCTTGACATTCTATGTGAATCATCTGCCCAGCAGATGATTCACATGAAATGCCAAGTCTTTTTTTTTTCTATGAAAAATAATAATTGAAATAAAAAAAAAAGTGATAGTATGTTATCTGCTATAATTTTCCGCAACACTTTAAGGGTTAATGTCTGCTAGACAATTGTCATAGATTGAAAGACACAATGATACAAATGAGAGGATTTGGCTTTTATTCAGAATTCAATAGCCACATAATTACAAAGCAGCATTGATAAGATGGCTTTATAAACTATGTCCAAACATTACCTGACAAAGATGTAGTGATTTACCATACTTCCCGCAAATAGTCTGACAGACAAAATTACTTAGCTCTTCGTAAGACACTTTTTTCAACCGAAAATTTCTGGGCCCAGTTGTTCAAAACTAACGATGTCATTAGTTAACGTATCGTTACAACTTTGATCATTAAATATGGCAGATACGCTAATATTTTTGCTGAAAAAATGTGAGTAGCTTTTGCATTTACAAAAGCTACTCACATTTTTTCAGCAGAATTACCTGTGAATTAGATCTTGTACTTACTAGAACAGTTAACATTTTGACCACTAACGAGCTTGTTAAGCTAACGACGCTTTGAACAACTGGGCCCTGATGTTTTTCTTACTTCTCCACAAAACCATCATGTTGTGGGCACTCGTTAGAAGTGCCTCAGTGAGGTACTTCTAATGAGTACTTTCAACATGTGTTAGTGGAGAAATAAGTGAAATACCCGTATTTGGTCTATTACTGCACTGTGCACTTAGGTTTTTCAAAAATACTCGGAAAACTTTTGGTAAAATGTACCTACCTATAATTAGGGTACACTTTAAAAAAGAAAAATATCAGTGAATGACTCATCAAAATGATGCTTATGCAATGTCTATGCTGCGTCTATTTGGATCTACACTATTTGCTCAGGCCCGTCTGTCTGAAAACATACTGTAAATATGGTAGATATATCACCACATAATTGCATATTTATTTATTTGTTTATAATTTTTCAGAATTTAGGAAACGGATACAATAAAGGGTTATATGGTGCCCAAATATCTTAGGGTGGTACTGAAATAGTTTTGAGAAGCTCCGAGAATTATATTTACACGTACAGTCGAACTTAGATTGCTAGAACATCTTTAAGACCATGGAAATTTGTTCATGATATGGGTAGTTTGAGCCACTGAGGGTTAATCATGAGGTCAGGAAGCAAATAGCAATCATTTAGGGAAATCTTTTTGATTTTCTATAAACTCATTTGTATGTTGTGTGTACTCATTAGAACCACCTCTATGAGATGATTCAAATGAGAACATGCAACATGCAATCTCATGATAAAATAAGCAAGAATCACTAAATATTGGTTTTCTTGAGCTGTCAGAAGAATTTCATAGGGACTCAAAAACGAGTTCGAATTAGCCATGGTAAATGAGGCATCGGTGGTTTGACTGTTGATTGTTTTTCTGTAGTTGATAGTCTGCCTGATAAGCCAGGATATGGTAGGGATGAAGTTTGGTGCCATTACAAGTTTGGGATGGCCCTTCCAGAAAAATATCACGCAATTATCATGTTTTGCCTTATTTTTGTTTCAGATAAATGATGCTATGGGAAATGAGTGGCCTTGGATTTATTTTCTCAGTCTCATCATCATTGGATCATTCTTCGTTCTCAACCTTGTTCTTGGTGTCCTTAGCGGGTGAGTACCTTGTCCAGTCCTTTATTCATAGAATTTTAACCCTAGTCCTGCTGAATATGGATATGCCCTGACTTTGCAAACAGTGTAGATCCAGATCAGTTGGCTTCTGAAGAAGCCAACTGATCTGGATCTGCACTGTTTGTCAATAAGTATGTGAATTTTTGTCAGCAACCTGGATCAAGTAATCTGATTGGCTGAAAATTAGAAGTGGGCTGAAAATTAGAAGTGGGCATGGCATCTTAATATATTCAGCACCGCAAGGGTTAAAATATAGCTCCTTGTAGAAGGGTATCTGCTTAATATTTTACTTGTTTCTCCATGAAAACATATCTCATTAGAAGCACCTTGAATTTAACCCTTGTCCTGCTGAATAAATTAAGATGCCGAGCCCACTGCTAATTTTCAGCCGATCAGATTACTTGATCTGGATTGTTGCTATAAATTCGCATACTTGATGGCAAACAGTGCAGATCCAGATCAGTTGGTTTCTTCAGAAGACAACTGATCTGAATCTACACTGTTTGCAAAGGCAGGGTATATCCGGGTTCAGCAGGACAAGAGTTAATAAGGACAGAAGTAAATTCAAAAAACCCTCATGGAAAAATCAGAGAAATACCATTATCAATCCTTCCTTTGTCACAAAGAAAGGGTCTTAATTTGGTTTCATTGTCTGTATATGTGAACTCCATAAAATAATGTTGTCTTGTATTGCCAAAAGTTCCACATCTCTTAGCACTCTGGGTAAAATTTTCAGCAGATGACATACTGAAATATTTTTCTTATTTTTCCCAGAAAACAGGATTTGACATGTCATGCAAATTGTCTCCAGTGGAGACAATTTGCTTGAAATGCCAAATCCTTTTTAAGGGGGTGGGGGGATGGGGAATACGAAAAACATCAATTTGTGGTCTGCTGAATTTTCCCCGAGAGTAGTTAAGGTTAAAATAAAGCTGTAGATAAGAGGGGTATCCACATAATACTTTTCTTGTTTCTCCAAAAAACCTGGTTACTAATTAGAAGCACCTCAATGAGAAAATAAGGCCTGAAATATAAAGTTTATTTTCACTGAAATGTAATTAAAAAAATTTCAAAATGTTGTATCTGCACCAAAATTATCTTCTTTTTTAGCAGCCTGCAAATACCAAAATTAACACATTTTAAATTAGTAAATTCCAAAAATACTCATGGAGAAATAAGAAAAATACCATTTTCTACCCTTCTTTATTCAGAAAGATAAGTTTTATGAAGCATAGCACTCTGGGTGAAAATTTCAGCAGACAACATATTAAAATATTTTTCTTATTTTGCCCAGAAAACAGGATTTGATGTTGCATGCAAATTGCCTCCATTGGGGACACTTTGGATGAAATGTCGCTTCTTGTTTCCTGGAGAAAATAAGAAAAATATCATCAATTTGTTGTCTGCTGAATTAGCCCAGAGAGTGGTAAAGGTTAAAGCTACAGCTGAGATTTTATTGTCCATCAGAGGGTGTGTAAAAAAAACTATGAAAAATGGTATGGATTTGTGACCTCAGATTCCACCCTGTGGAAAATATTCTGTCAAGTACAGATAACAACAAAGCCATACTACATTACAACAAAAGCGGTACTTAATCCACGTGCCTGGACCAGGCATGCCCAGTGTGAGTGCATTTGCCTTGATTAACTCTTAACCCTTATCCTGCTGTTCACGACAACCCTTATTGCAAACAGTGTAGATCCAGATTTAATGGCTTCTGAAGAAGCCATCTGATCAGGATCTACACTGTTTGTCATTCAGTTTGTGAATTTGAATGAAAATATATGATGTAATCTGATTGGCTGATAGTCAGAAATGGGTGTGGCTAATTATTCAGCAGGATAAGGGTTAAAGCCCTAAGCAAAGCTGTATCAGGCGACATTCTAAAATTATTTTTTTTTATTTTATTTTAGTGAGAAAATAAGATGACACTTCATGAGAATCGTCTGTTCAACAGACGATTCACATAAAATATCAAACCTTATATTCTCTGAAAAGTGAAAAAACAAAAAAAAACAACAAAAAAATTCAAAGTGTTGTCTGCTGTAGCTTTGATTAGCACTTTAAGGGTTAAAAAATTGAACTGTACATTCTCTGATCAGACTGTCAGTATGTGCAGTTCACATATGCACGGAGACAGGTTGTCATCATATGACTCAGGCTAATTCAGCAGATGACAAATTGATAATGTTTTTCTTATTCTTCTCAGAAAACATTTTCACATTTCATGCAGATTGTCTCTGATAGAGACAATTTGTATGTTAAATCAAAACCTGCTTTCTGGGAAAAATAAGAAAAATATTTCAAAATGTCATCTGCTTAAATTTTTACCAAGAGTTGTTGAGCGTTAAGTGAGAGAAAAGATCCCAAAGAATTGAAGCATCGAACCTTGAACTAAATTTTAGACAGTTGTCATTGTTGTCTCCTCTTATAAACATCAACGACAACAGACAACAGCATTATTGATTTTGTGAAGCACTTCGCAAGGCACTTGTATGGGATTGCAAATATCTTCACAGACATATCTACCATAGTCACCCCAAGTATTCAGGCCTGAGCAAACAGTGTAGACCCAGATCATATTTTAGGCCAAGTATGCTAAGGAGTTAAGGACTCATAGCTTCAGATAAGGTACTTATTTCTGCCCCCCCCCCCTCCCCCCCCCCCCTCCACCCCCCACCCCCGTCTGCTCACTTATTTTCCTGATGACTTCTCCATCCTACAATTTCATCAGGTCATGTTGAAACTTGGTGGACAGTTAAACTGTGAGGTGGTTACAGCTCATTATTGTTTTGAGGTTATGGTACACCAAGTTTTATAAGAGTTATTAAACTTTTTTAAAGATTTTGCAGACTTGACTTTGTTTCCCTTTTTCCGGATAACTCATCCTACAGTTTTCATTGGTTGATATTTTAGGACAAGTATGGTATAATTGTAGTGTAAATATGGTAAACCCAGTCTAGCAGGTTTTACCAGATTCCTTGAAAGAAAGGGGTTTCTTAGCCCACCATGACCCCATCAAGAATCCCATTAAAATCATTCACCAAGACATGTTATCTTCCTCTTGGAGCTAATTTATGAGTATCATTCTGAAGTTAAAACTACATGATGATAAACAAGCAAATGGATTGAACTGATCATATGATTCTGATGCTGTTTCTGCAAAATGAATTTCACAAATGGATTTTGATCAAGAGTATTAAGTTGTGCAGACCTATCCTGGTTAAGAGTGTTTTACAGACTTCTTGTGAGTTTACCAGTGCCAGAAAGGTGGAAGAGACATTTGCATGTAATGTCAGTACCTGATTTTGCCAACTGTCTCCACTGGGGGCATTTGCATGAAATGTCAAAATCTGTTTTCTGGGGAAAAAAATAATAAAAAGAAAATATTTCAATAATGTCCTCAGCTGAAAGATTTACCCAGTATGCTAAGAGTTAACTTTAACCACTTTCTGGGCAAATTCAGCAGACAACATACTGAAACAGTTTTCTTATTTTTTACAGAAAACAGGATTTGACATTTCATGCAAATTGTCTTTATTAGAGGCAATTTGTGTGAAATGTCAAACCTTTTTTCTTTTGAAAAAACAATCCTTATACATGTATTTCCCAGAAAACAGGATTTGACATTTCATGCAAATCAGAAAATAGGTCTTGACATTTCATGCAAATTGCCTACATTGGAGACAATATGAAATGTCAAACCTCCCTTCTGGGAAAAATTGTCTTCTCTTCTGCTTACTTGAGCTATATATGCTCAGGTTGAGCTATAATGATGGACTACAAACTGATGATATTTTTTATTTTTTCCCAGAAAGCAGGATTTGATATTTCATGCAAATTGTCTCCGTTGGAGACAATATGCATGACATGTCAAAACCTGCAGTCTGGGAAAAATATGAAAAATATTACAATATGATGTCTGCTGCTAAAATTTTATCAAGAGTGCTAAGAGTTAAGCAACATCCCATTAAATGTTCTCTTTAAATCTTTCACTACTACATACAGGGAAAAAATCTGCAAACAATGTAGACCCTGATGAGATGGCTTTTGTCAAATTTTCTTGTCTAACAACCCTTTTGACATAACATTTGAATGGCTTTCACCTGTGTCTGACCATTATGTTACTGGAAGTCAAACCAGCTGTCAGGAGTCTGCAATCAGAAAATTTATGACTATAATAAATTAGCTCTACTGCTGAGATGTAGCGGTAAACCTCATATTCAGAGAACAGCCAGTTGGAGCAAAATTCCTGGGCTAAACTGTAGACCTGAACCTGCATCACAACAGGGATTGAAGGCCTTGTAAACGCATAGAGAATTAGGTCAAAATCAATCCTAATAGGGCCACACATCCGTCATTCCTTTCATTCCTAATAGAAAAAATACTGTACATCTTAACCCATTGTAGTCGGGAGACCCGTAAAGGGTAATTGGCAAACAGTGCAGACCCAGATCAGACGCCACAGAATGTGGCGTATGATCAGGGTCTTAACTGTTTGCAAATAGTTTAGCCATTTTTCTCTAGGAATATGTAAATCTCATAGCGGGACGTACCTAAAATTGAAATTGGACTCTTCCAATATATAGTGTGGAAGATTCTATTCAGTATACAATGGGTTAATGCAGGAGTAAGAAAACTATTGATATTTTTTTCAATTATAAAAGACATGTCTCTTCCAAAGTGCTGTGCAGTAATTGAATGAAAAGAAGAGTGAATGTCTTTTCTTACTTAACAAGAGTTAATTACTGTATTTTATTAACTTAATGATTCTTATGCCATACCTAGTTTCACTATGAGAAAAACCTGCCCAGTGTCGTAGGTGTTTGACAAGCAAAAACGGGCCTTTGAGCATATGAGCATGTTTCAATAGAACATGATCTTATGACGTTACCAGAATAGTTTTAGATCAGTCAGCATGTCAGGGTAGTCTGATAGATAGAGTCTACATTCTTTTATGGAGATTGATCATGAAATATTTTCTACGGTCATTTCTCTCCCTTCTGCTTATTCAAGAAGGGCAGTTGTCAGTTTCTGGTAAATGACTGTACATAAGTACTGGTTGACCACTTAGAGGACTAAGCCTGCCCAGGAAAAGTGTGGTCAGATAAATTGACCAGCTCAACATGACCCTAATAGTGTTGACTGGGCCATTAAACTCCAACCCAACCAATTACACAGCGTGCTAACATAATGTATTGACCTTATAGATCCTTTTAGGGAACAAGGTAGACCCTGAGCAGACTTCATGGATGCACAGGCTTTTCTGCATCTATACTGGTCACAAAATGTGTTCTTGTCTACTGTTACCTTATATCAGGCTAAAGGTCCTTCTCAGTTTTGAATTAACATTAAGCATAGTGGGTAAAATGTTCAGCAGACAGCATTTTGAAATATTTTTAGACGAAGTCCTATAAGCTCATATGTGACTTAAGCCTGTCAGCCTCTGTATGGAGGAAAAAACTTAAATGAAATATAGTCATGCCCAAGAAACATCTGACCAGCAAAGTTCTAGATTAGCATGTGCATCTGTGCAGTCTGATCAAGGTCTTTGGGTTTCTAAAGCAGAAAAAAGACCTACATGTAATTATGGGCCGGCTTCCAAGAAAACATAAGACCGATAAAGTTCCAAGTCAGCATGTGCATGTGCATCCACAGTTTGAGCAGAATCTTTGCAATTGAAGAAAACAACAACAAAAAAAAATTATGTAAGGCTGTTTTGTCTGGCACCCGCTCACTCTTCCACTGGACCTGCATGTGACGTTTTTTGTTGTTTTTTTCTCATGTCCCCCACCATAGGGGGGACATATTGTTTTTAGTGCTGATCCTGTCGGCATCAGCGTTGGAGTCCTTGTCGGCGTAGCCTCTTGTCTGCACGCTATCTCCTTAATGAATGGATGGATTTTGGGCAAACTTACACAAATTTATCATTGGATGGGAGAAAAATGCTGATTAGATTTTGATGACCTTGACCCCATTTTCAAGGTCACACGAGGACTTAGAAGATTGGAAAAGGCTGGAAAATTGCTTGTCTGCACCCTGTCTCCTGAAGGAACAAATTGATTTTGACCATACCTGCACATTTAGATTGCTGAATGTAAACTGATTAGATTTTGGTGACCTTGACCCCATTTTAAAGATCACATGATGGCTTAGATGGTTGGAAAATGGCTTGTCTGCACCCATAGATGGATTTTTACCAAACTTGTACATCTATATTGATGAGACATGGAAAAGAACTGATCAGATTTTAGTGACCTTGACCCCATTTTCAAGGTCACAGGAGGGCTCAGATTGTTGGAAAATGGCTTGTCTGCACCTATCTCCAGAATGAATGGATGGATTTTGACTAAACTTGTACATCTATATTGTTGTGACATGGAAAAGAACTGATTAGATTTTGGTGACCTTGATCCAATTTTCAAGGTCACACAAGGGCTTAGATTGTTGGAAAATGGCTTGTCTCACCCAGTCTCATGAAGGAATGGATGGATTTTGACCAGACTTGCACATCTATATTGTTGGGACATGGAAAAGAACTGATTAGATTTTAGTGACCTTGACCCCATTTTCAAGGTCACAGGAGGGCTCAGCTTGTTGGAAAATGGCTTTTCTGCACCTTATCTCCAGAATGAATGGATGGATTTTGACCAAACTTGTTCAGTTATATTGACAGGGACAAGAACTGATTAGATTTTGGTGACTGACCCCATTTTCAAGGTCACACTAGGGCTTAGATTTTGGAAAATGGCCCCCATCGACCACACACATGCAAAAAAAAAAAAAAAAAGATAAATTATAGATACAACCTTTTTCAAGGATAGGTCTGTTCAAACTGGTGGGGGACATACGTTCTCCTCTGAAAACTCTGTTCTAGTTAAACACCTGCACTTGGTATGCATGAATGATTGCATGAGTGAACAAAAAACAAACAAATACATGAAAGAAAGGATGAATAAAACTTTTGCCCTGTAATTTGATTTTCATTATAGAAATTTACATCTTGCATAATATTGAACAAATAAGACAAACATTAGGTAAGGTTCCTTTAATCATTAGAACCTATGTAGAAATATTTTGTTAAATTTTCTAAGATGTATGTAGGTGATTAATCATATAATATTTATTTATATTTGATTTTCAACTGTTTGATTTCTGACTTGAGGAATTTTTAAGTGTGTTTTGGGGTATGGTTTAAGTGTGGTTTAGGGATGTTTTAGTGTGTTTCAACGGACTCAGAAAGGATGAAGCATGTGCCTATTTACCAAACCAAGTGGGAAATCAAATGGGACAAAATTATAATGGACATTTAGTTTAAGTTTTCAACGTCAGAGGATAAAATGAAATTGTGTTTGCTTTGTTTTAGCATGTTTAGGACCCTAATTCAGACAAAAAAAAAAACAAAAAAAAAAACATAAAATGAAACTGGCAACAAATGTTCAAAGTGACAAAGCCTTATTCTTTACCCTTGTCCTGCTGAATAAATTAAGATGCCATGCCTTTTTTAAATTTTCAACCAATCAGATTACTTGTTCCAGATTGTTGATATAAATTTACATACTGAATGGCAAACAGTGCAGATCTACACTGTTTGCAAAGGCAGGGTATATCCGGGTTCAGCAGGACAAGGGTTAACACCAAGAAATATGTGGGTGATGTACCCAATCCATAGCATTCATAAAACATTGAACCATTGGTAAGTCAGAAAATTCAGATTAACAGACATGGAGCCCAAATGAAAGAGTGCAATCAGGTGTCCTAAGAATTTAAGGATTGACAGTCATTCCATAGATTTATATTTTGTGGTATGTCTAAGTGGCAATGATAAGCTATCGTGTAAAGAAAGGCACGTAAGGCGGTGAAATTAGATATCAATTTTGTATCCACATTACAAAGAGTTGGGCATGACATTGATAAGAAACCTGTCAAAGTTTTGGGTGTAAGGTGGGCTTCTTTTAAGAACCTCTATTATAATGATAAAAAAAATAACATTATCTGCTACTCTTCGTCAGTTATCTTCTTTTTGAAGATGCGTCTTGTATTTCTCCCTGGAAATAAGGTTGGACATTTTATGCCAATTGTCTCCATAGGAGACAATTGGCATGAAATGTCAAACCGTATTTTCTGCAAATAAAAAAAAAAGAGGCAAAAGTGCATGCTGAAGGTCAAGACAAGGACAGCTGTCTTCATGGAAATGTCTAATGGTGTTAGTGACTGAAAATCAGGTCCAAGAAAACACAATTATGCCGTATGGCGAAGAAAATTAAGTTACTGTTTTAACAACACAGAATAATAGAGTATACATGATACAGATAAGGCAATTTTTGCAACCAAAACGTATTGGTATTTTTTCTTATTTCTCCATGAAAACATATGTTATGGGTACTCATTAGAAGTGCCCCATTGAGGTGCTTCTAGTGCTCCCCATAACTTATTTTTTCATGGAGAAATAAGAAAAATGACCAGATACTCCCCCTTATCTGGAGCTATGAGTATATGAGGACACTACCACACAACATTTTATTTTTCTGTATTTCTGTTGTGTTTTTCTGGCTTTCTGCTTTTTTAAAGAAATTAAGTAAATGACTAAGTCTTTAACACTAAGCACCCTGGGTAAAAATTTCCGCAGATGACATTTTAAAATATTTTTCTTATTTTCCTAGTAAACAGAATTTGACATTTCATGAAAATTGTCCATTGGAGACATTTTGCATGAAATGTCAAATCCTGTTTTCTGGGAAAAAGTAAGAAAAATATCAGTGTGTCATCTGCTGAATCGAGAGTGGCAAAGGTTAAACTTGGAGTGTGGGTACAGTCAACCCTCTTTATACCAACACTCGATACAACAACAAAATTCGTTATAATGACAATTTAAATGTCACGAAGCATTCGCTCAAGAGGTGATGGTTAATGAGAAATTATGCAAAAACATTGCATAAAATCTTCAAGCAACATATGTTCTGAGGCAATTCTAACAAATATCCAAACCATATGTTCTATGAGGAAATAAGAATAAAACAAGGCCTTTCTTACATATCATTCTGCCCATTAAGAATTCTTTACAACAGCCAATTCATTATAATGGCAACATTTTTGGGAACAAATGCTGTCATTGTAACGAGGGTTCACTGTAATTCAGTACCATATCTCCAGGGACGCTTTCAGAAGATAATTTATGTTACTTAGGCACCAAAACATATATCTTGTGGGCACACACTTGACGTCATACGTCATATGTATTTTAGTTGTATTACTACTATTTTCACTCATGATGTCACAGTATGCAGTAACAGTGCTCTATAATCGTCTATGATAGTGTCAAGGTATACAAATCACAGCAGTCAGCAATTTCTGTAGTAAGAATAGTCAAAGTTGACGTAAAACATGATTATGAATCTGACCGTAGATTGTCCACATTAGGATATACTGTTCTTATTTGACATTATCACATTTTATCCAGTCCTTAACCTTTACCGTTCTCTAGGCTAATTCTGCAGATCACAAACTGATGTTTTCTTATTTTTCCGAGAACAGGTTTTGAAATTTCATGAAAATTGTTATCAGTTGAGACAATTTGTATCAAATATCAAAGCCTGTTTTCTGGGAAAAATAAGAAAAATATTTCAAAGTGTCTGCTGAAAGTTTTAGTCAGAGTGCTATGCGTTAACCCTAGTCCTGCTGAACCTGGATATGTCCTGACTTTGCAAAAAGTGTAGATCCAGATCAGTTGGCTTCTGAAGAAGCCAACTGATCTGGATTTGCACTGTTTGCCATTAAGTATCTGAATTTATATCAACAATCTGAATCAAGTAATTTGATTGGCTGAAAACTAGAAATGGGTATGGCATCTTAATTTATTCAGCAGGACAAGGGTTAAGACCATGTGTGTCTATTGATTTCATTTGTCTGAGACAGCTGTGTCCATCAGAGGCAGAAACCATTATATATCAACCAAATTAACCTTGCTTTTTTTAACGCATAACATGCAGATAAAATTTTCAGCAGACAATAGTTTTGAAATATTTTATTTATTTTTCTAGAAAATAGAATTTGACTGTCTCCTTGCATGAAGTGTCAAATCCTATTTTCTGGGAAAAATGAGAAAAAAAAAGAAGTTATAAAATGTTGTCTGCTGAAATTTTATCCCAGCATGCTAAGCATTAAAAGCAATAAACTTGATGAATATGAGCAGCGCCATCTGAGAGGTGTTTTTGGAAAATATCAGACGGAGAAGGAACATATGCACAGTCTGATCAGGGCCTTCACTGTCCACTTACGGAATCATTATGCAGTGTAGAATATAATGACGGATAGGAAAGTTCCTATTCAGAATGTATGACTTCAACAGCTGATCTAGATCTTCACTTTTTGCGTTTGTTCCGAATGCACGTTTTCTCATGTCGTGGCACATATGGAAATTTAGTCTTGGCTGCTTCATTATAGAGGCAGTTCAAAACTCTAGGTAAGACACCTGTCAGTCAGAAAGTATTGGTATTGTTTTACCTTTCCAGCAAATACAGTGAACCCTCGTTACAATGACAGCATTTGTTCCCAAAAATATTGCCATTATAATGAATTTGCTGTTGTAAAGAATCCTTAACGGATAAAATAATATGTAAGAAAGGCCACGTTTTATTCTTATTTCCTCATAGAACATATGTTTTGGATATTTGTTAGAATTGCCTCTCTGAGGCAGTCCTAACAAATATCCAAAACATGTTGCTTGAAGATTTTATGCAATGTTTTTGCATAATTTCTCATTAAGAGTCACCTCTTGAGCGAAGGTTTCTTGACATTCATATTGTCATTATAACGAATTTTGTCGTTGTATCGAGTGTCGGTATAAAGAGGGTTGACTGTATTAGAATCACCTCATTTGGTGATTCCAGTGATTCTGCAAAACTGGTTTGGATCTATTTTATACACTAGAGCCATAGTATACACACCCTTAAAGAGCCAATCACAACTATTGTCGTCTGCTTTGTCTTCTGCTGGTTACTTTAAAAGTCACTTCTGCAAACAGTGTGGACCCAGATCAGACTGCTCCTTTAGGAGCAGTCTGATCAGGATCCACACTGTTTGCCTGTATGCAAAAATAGGTTTGAAAAGTTTGCAAGAATATTCAGCAGACGACATAAACAGACGACATAAACAGACGACATTTTCAGATGCGGTTTTTCTTGGCGCTTTAAGGGTTAAGGTTGTTGTACACATGATTATTATTGACCAATAAAATCAAACCGCACATTTGTATGAAATCCAGGTAATGCTTATTTAGAGCCACGTTAACTTGTCCCTGTGATGTCAGAGTGCTATGTAAAGAGGATTATCTGTAAAACCTTGACTGGGACATTGGCAAACAGTGCAGACCCAGATCACTGATCCAGATCAGATGCTGCATTCTGAGGCTTCTGATCAGGGTCTGCACTGTTTGCTTAAATTACAAGAAGTTAAGGGTTAAATGAAACAGTTTTAAGTCCTCGGTCAGGACCATTTTCCCAATCTACACTCAGAGACAGTCGACCCACCAGTGCCGTCAGTGCTTTGATTTTTTGTGAAGACATAAAGATATATTTATATAACTATCCCTCTGAACAGTTTCTCTGAACTGAACTAAGCGAAATTATATAAGACAATGTTGAACCATAGGTCTAGATAAGAGTGGGTATCAGGTAAATATTTTTGTTATTTCTCCACAAAAACATACGTTGTGGGTACTCATTAGAAGTGCCTTGCTGAGGTTCTTCTAATGAGTACCCACATTATATGTTTTTGTGGAGAAATAAGAAACATATTAATACTTTTGCATTGAAGAAAAAAAGCATCTTATCAAGAGTTATATTTAAAAAATCATTTAATTTTTGTATTTCTGGCCACCATTAGTCTCAGAAGACTCCGATTTTGTTTGCTCTTTGTTTCCAAAAGCAACCTTTTAGATTTCTATTTTACTTCACTGTAGCTGATGTTAAGTGCCATATGATGGCTGAATTATCTCCCCTTACTTCACCATAGTGCAGATTAATATTCTATTTTCTTTGGGATCATTGAGCCTATTACGGTTACTTTGATAATCAAATACCCCTTAAGCCAGTGCTAGGGGGCATATGCAGTTGGGGGGGGGGGGGGGGGAACTACATTGTTGCATAAAGAAACTTATAAAATCGAGACTGCTATTTTCTTTCTTTTGTATATACTCTTTGTTTCCAAATTAAACCTTTTAGATTTTTGTTTAATGTCCTACATGTAGAATGAAGTGGACAGAGTGGATATAGAGATGAATGGTGGTTGTGTATGTGTATTGGAGGTCCATAGATAGGCACTCCTCCAAGAGATGAGACAAATTCAAACTATGTCCAACCAAATACTTACCCTTAAAGTGCCAATCACAACAGCAGCAGACAACGTTTTCAAGTATATTTTTGTGAATTATTTTTCATAGAAAATAATTCTTGACATTTCATGTTAATCGTCTGCTAAGCATTGTGACTTAATTATTTTCTACAAAAAATAGATAAAAAATAGAATCTTCTTCTGCAAATTTTGCTCGGCTCTTAAAGAGTCAAGATGTTTTCTTTCTTATATCAGTCTTATAAAACTCACTGAGGCAGTTCTATTAACCCAAGTCCTGCTAAGATATGTCCTGCCTTTGCAAACAGTGTAGATCCAAATCAGCTGGCTTCTGAACAGATCTGGATCTGCACTGTTTGCCATTAAGTTTATGAATTTGTATCAACAGGGTTGATCATATAATCTGATTGGCTGAAAATTAGAAGTGGGCATGGCATCTTTATTTATTCAGCATTGCAAGGGTTAAAGAATTAAGATATTGTCCTTCTTATACCAGTCTTATAAAACTCACTGAGGCACTTCTAACAAGTACCCACATATATTTTCTTTGGGAAATAAGAAAAGTATTATGCCAGTAACCCACCCCGCTTATCTGGAAATATGGTTTTGTTGATTTTTCATATATTTTGCTCTCTTTCTTGCCAGCATCTTTTGTAATTACATTGTAATTTGAGGTGGGAGAGAAAACTGAATGTTTAATTGTCTTCCTTAGATGACACCAGTTCTATCGATTTTTCTCCCAGACATACCAAACAGAAACATAATGGAACATTGTGGCCTACAAAGCTCCAGATAAAGGTTCCGTTTAGAAATTAATTTTTGATGATTTTTGCTCCAGAAGGTAATGTTGTAGGTACTCGTCAGAAAAGCAGTTCTGAGGAGTACCCACAACGTATGCTTAAATGCAAAAATTAATATCCACAATGACGTAACCCCATAACTCCAGATAAGGCACTTTTTGCAACTGAAAAGTTTTGATATTTTTCTTATTTCTACATGAAAACATGTTGTGGCTACTCATTAGAAGTGCCTCTCTGAGCTGAGGCACTTCTAATGAGCAGCCACAACATATGTTTTCATGGAGAAATAAGAAAAATGTTTCTAGGATACCGCTATTATCTGGAGTTACAGTAACCCATATCTGGAAGTCTGGTTCTGTCAATAATCTGATGTCTAGAGATTCTGTCATGTCAGGGTTATTACACACTTGAGATTGTCAGACTTGTCAATCACTGCAGTGATCAACTTCTTTATTCGGACACCTTCAGCAAGTGAAACGAAGTCCCAGATCAGCCTGTATTTTTACATAGCCACAAAATATGCTGCTAATGAGTACCCACAACATTTGAGTGTGAGATTGTCAGACTTGTCAGGCCCTGTAGTGAAAGCTTTTTTATTGGAACACATTCAACAAGCGAGCAGTGCAAGGCATTTATACCTTAGCATACAGAATTGCTGGCGCTAAAGGAGTATGTGCAGAAATTAGGCTGAATACAGTAATTTCATTATAGATACACTTCTCTTTTGTCAAAGGAAATTAACATTATAACCAGCCAATCAGCTAAAAGTAATATTACTGTTTTGATATGATGTCAGTTTTTAATATTATTAGCATCCAATCAAATCAGTGGTAACATTATTAGCTCACCTGAGCTCAGCTCAGGATGAGCTATTGTGATCACTTTTCGTCCGTCGTCCGTCCGTCCGCCCGTCCGTCCGTCCATCCGTCCGTTAACATTTTCAAACGACTTCTCCTCTGAAACCACTGAACCAATTTTGCTCAATTTTCATATGGAGCCTCCTTAGGGTGGGGGAACGAAAAATTGCTAAAATGGTCGTGGTCGGTTGACCAAGATGGCCGCCACGCCCATATATGGTAAAAACCTTTAAAAATCTTCTACTCCAGAACCGAGAATGCCTTGGGGCTGAACCTTTGCAGGAATCATCGGGGACAGGAGGTCTACCAAAATTGCTAAAAGAATTGTCGTACGTTGACGTTTGACCTTTTTACGGCAAGGTCAAGTTTGCTTCCCTGTGCATTTGTATGGGAAAAACCTTTAAAAATCTTCTTCTCCAAAACTGAGCATGCCTTATGGCTGAATCTTTGCATATATCTTTGGGAACAGGAAGGCTACCAAAATTGCTAAAATAATGGTCGTACATTGACATTTGACCTTTTTACGGTAAGGTCAATTTTGCTTCCTTATGCATTTGTATGGGAAAAATGTTCAGAATTTCAAACAACTTCTCCTCTGGAGCCTCTGGGCCAATTTTGCTCAAATTTCATTTGGAGCCTCCTTAGGGTGGGGGAATGAAAAATTGCTAAAATGGTTGCGGTCCATTGACCAAGCTAGCCGCCACGCCCATATATGGTAAAAACCTTTAAAAATCTTCTCCTCCAGAACCGAGAATGCCTTGGGGCTGAACCTTTGCAGGAATCATCTGGGACGGGAGGTCTACCAATATTGCTAAAAGAATTGTCGTACGTTGACGTTTGACCTTTTTACGGCAAGGTCAAGTTTGCTTCCCTATGCATTTGTATGGGAAAAACCTTTAAAAATCTTCTCCAAAACCGAGCATGCCTTTTGGCTGAATCTTTGCATATATCTTTGGGAACAGGAGGGCTACCAAAATTGCTAAAATAATGGTCATATATTGACATTTGACCTTTTTACGTTAAGGTCAGTTTTGCTTCCTAATGCATTTGTATGGGAAAAATGTTCAGAATTTCAAACAACTTCTCCTCTTGAGCCTCTGGGCCAATTTTGCTCAAATTTCATTTGGAGCCTCCTTAGGTAGGGGGAACAAAAGATTGCTAAAATGGTCACGGTTCGTTGACCAAGATGGGCGCCATGCCCATATATGGTAAAAACCTTTATAAATCTTCTTCTCTAGAACGGAGGATGCTTTGGGGCTGAATGTTTGCATAAATCATTGGGGACAGGGGGTCTACCAAAGTTGCTAAAATAATGGTCATACATTGACGTTTGACCTTTTTACGGCAAGGTCAAGTTTGCTTCCTTATGCATTTGCATGGGAAAAAAACATTTAAAAATCTTATTCTCTAAAACCGAGGATGGCTTGTGGCTGAATCTTTGCACATATCATCTGGAACGGGCGGTCTACCAAAGTTGCTAAAATAATTGTCATACATTGACATTTAACCTTTTTACAGCGAGGTCAAGTTTGCTTGTGTATGCATTTGTATGGGCCCCATACATTTGTATGGAAAAAATGTTGATAATTTCAAATGGCTTTTCCTCTGAAGCCTCCGGGCCAGTGTTGCTCAAATTTCATGCGGAGCCTCCATGGGCAGGAGAATGAAAGATTGCTAAAGTGGGTATGGTCCATTGATCAAAATGGCTGCCATGCCCATATATGGTAAAAACCTTTAAAACTCTTCTTCTCCATAACCAAATAAGCCCTGGGTCCTAATCTTTGCACAAATTACGGGGGACAGGAGATCTATCAAAATTGCTCAAATGATGGTTCTATGTTGACATTTGACCTTTTTGCCTCCAAGGTCAAATTTGCTTCCCTATTTGTGTGGGCCATATACATTTATATTGAAAGTATGGAAGTGACTTGTAGATCAACAGTAGTTAAAATTGTTCTGATTGGAAATCTAAGATGGCCATCATCTGGTTTATATTTATAATATTTCCCTGCCACTGTGCTGTTTACATGTATAAAATCAGGATTCTTCAGAAACCACTTAGCCATTTTCCACCAAATTTCACATTGATCCTTCTGTTGAAGTGTGATTGATAGTTTATTCAAATGATCATGCTCCATTGACTGTCAGGCCCATATATTCTTCTTCAAAACTAAGAACTGCTCAAATGATGATATTTTCATTAGTTGCAATGATAGGATTGGAAAAATGTTGCAGAACATCTGCATGTCTGCAGTGGCTATGTCACTCAGGTGAGCAAACCGTGGCCCGTGGGCCTCTTGTTGTTTTGATGTGATGTCAACATGATGTCACACAAATCCAATCTGTTCTTGAGAAAATAACCATCTAAAGATTAACTCTTAAATTTAAGTGCCAATCCAGTTGCAGAAGACATTTTTTCTTTTTTCTTCAGAGAAAATGAGATTTGACTTTTCATGAGAACCGTCATTTACATAAAGTATTATGTTTCGGTTTTTGCTTCTTATCCTGCTAAGTAATTTAAGGAGTCTTTTCATAATTTGCATAAATGTTTATATTGATAAGCTGTTGCTGTTACACAAAAATAAGGGTCTAGGGGTCAACTCCTTTAGAGTTATTTTCCTTTGCAGTTCTTGAAAAGGCATTTTGGTTTCTGCTTCTTATCTTGCTAAATCATTTCAGGAATCTTGTCCTATTTTGCATAAACATTTATATTGATGAGTTGTTGCTGTTAGACAAAAATAAGAACCTAGGGGTTAATTCCTTTTAGAGTTATATCCTTTTGTGAGTCTTGAAAAGCTGTTTTAGTTTATTATTCAGTTCTGCTCTATTTTGTTGTATTGGTTTCTGCTTCTTATCTTGCAAAATAATTTCAGGATTTTCTCTGAAAAATATTTTTTAAAAAATCTGAATATGGTCAGCTTGAATTTTGGTTACACTTTAAGGCTTAAGCTTCATTTAATACTAGATAATGTCTTCAGTTGCCAGATATATCAAAAATATTTCCAAGAAACAGCATCTGAAACTGTTAACGCTTGTCCTGCTGAGTAAATTAGGTTGCCACACCCACTTGCAATTTTTAGCTAATCAGATCACTTGATCCAGATTGTTGATATAAATTCACATACTTAATGGCAAACAGTGCAGATCCAGATCAGTTGGCTTCTGATCTGGATCTACACTGTTTGCAAAGGCAGCGTATATCCAGGTTCAGCAGGACAAGGGTTAACAAGTTTCATGATAGTAAAGACTGTTTGCTGCCAATAGATTACAGACTGATATTTCACCATTAAAGTGCTAATCTCAACTGCAGCAGAAGACATTTTAATTTTGATTTATAAATTTTTCAGAGAAAATAAGGCTTTGCATTTCATATGACTCATATGATGATTCACATGAAATGCTAAGTCTTATTTTCTCTGAAAAATAATAATAATAAAAAAAAAAGAATGTGTTAGCTACAATTTTGCGTAGTTCTTTAAGGGTTAAATTCCATAAACAGCAGATACAATAGTAAAAGTTTGATAACTGGAAGCTTGGAATCTTCCTATCTAGAATTTGGGTTTCAATGCTTAGCATGCCTGGAAAAAATTTCAGCAGACAACATTTCAAAACATTTTTCTTATTTTTACCAGATAGCATCTTGACTTTTCCTGAAATTTTTTTATTCCTAATGGGACAGTTTTGCATGAAATATCTAACTCTAGTTTCATGGCAAAATAAGAAAAAAATATTATCAGTTATCTGCTGAGTTTGTCGAAAGAATGCTAATGATTAACCCTTAAACTGCCAATCACAACAATTGTCGTCTGCTTTGTCATCTGCTTGTGATTTAAACTCATTTTAAAAGTTATTTTTGCAAACAGTGTGGACCCAGAGCAGTCTGATCAAGGTCCACACTGTTTGCCTGTATGCAAAAATAGGTCTGAAAAGTTTGCAAGAATATTCTGCAGACGACATAAACAGACGACATTTTCAGATGCAGGTTTTCTTGGCATTTTAAGGGTTAAAATGTGTTGCTGAGGTACTTAGTCTAAGAAAATACTCCTGGACCCAGTTTGTTCAAAACATCGTTAGCTTAACGATGTTTTTGTATAGAAATATTAAGGCCAATTTACAAATCCGATATTTTTAAAATGTAAATTATAAAATCACAAACATTTATCCCCGCAAACATTTATACAATTACAGTATTTGGACATCTTAACCATTCTTGTCCTAAAGTTTTTGGTGTCTGATCTGGGTTTACACTGTTTGCTGAGGCTGGGCTGTCCCAATACTTTGGGTAAATATAGAATCTTATGATATGTACATCCAGATAAGACTCAGATCTACCTGCACATCCATGGTCTGGTCAGTCTTTGTTATTGACCAGAAGAAATCTTGAAGACATTCTGATCGATTTTGCACTGGGTACACATCATAAGGTTGCAGTGCATTTGAATTGAACCCTACTTTCTGGCAGAAGTTTAATCCCGTGAAGTGCAAATCACAACATCAGCAGACAACATTCTCATATATTTTTGTTTTATTTTTCTGAGAAAAAAAGGCTTGATATTTTATGTGAATTGTCTGCTAAGCAGTTAGCAGACAATTCACATAAAATATTAACCCTTATTTTTGTGGAAAAATAAAGAAAATATTTGAGAATGACATCTGCTACAATTTTTGCATGGGAGTTTGCGGCCTTGTCCTTCTGAACCCGGATATGTCATGCTTTTACAAACAGTGTAGATCCAGATCAGTTGGCTTCTGAAGAAGCCAACTGATCTGGAACTGTCTATCTGTTCAGATTTTTAATGCTATCAGGCAGCAGCAGAGCCATGTAGAGGCAGCGCCAGAAAAATCAGTTTACCCTTGACCTTGGCTTGAAACAGTACCCCATTGGGTTGACTGGGCCGTAAAACCTCAACACAAACAAAAGTATCCATGCATAATTCATGCGCAGACATAACCTCGCCTGACCAAACCATATGCATAAAGGTCAAGGTCTGTAAGTTTCAAAATTTAGAATTTGGTCAAAAGAAAAGAGCTTCAATATGTGTGTATTACCAATGCACAATGTAATCTCACACTTGCTCAATCGTGCCACCAAACTGGGAGAGCAGTAAAGGAAACCAAAAAGAACCACCAACCTTTTCATTAGGTGATGGGCACCTCCTCCTCATCACACCAGCAGCAAGCATACGATCTTCTTTCGTCGACCCCGACATCTCCTTTTAGGGTCATCCAGCCATGGATCTCAGTTAGTTAATGTTAGTTAGTTAATTCGAGCCTCCTACACTGGGTGCCAGCAAGTCCATGGCTGATTTGTCGGTGGTTTTCCCCGTCAATCTTGGCTGCCATCTTGTGGTCGTTGCCGCCAGCACACCGCTTTGAGATGTGTCGTCCAAAAGTTCATGGTGGACTGATCTGGATCTGCAATGTTGGTCATTAAGTATGAGAATTTGTATCAACAACCTGGATCAAGTAATCTATCTGATTGGCTGACAATTAGAAGTGGGTGGGGCATCTTAATTTATCCAGCATGGCATGGGATAACAATACAAGGGATTTCTTGTCTGCAAATTTTATGTTTTTTCATGCTAATGGTTAATGTGTTGATTTATTTGTAAATTACTATAATGGGAAAGTTTCCTCTGACATGCTGCAGGCATGATTTGGACATTACAAATTAATAATATTTTGGTTTGTGTCCCCCCTCAAATAATTGATATGACAAATAGGGTGACATTGCCATAATTGAGGTGACTGCTAACAATAATTGTTATAACTTTTTGTTATTTTTGCATCAAGAAATCTTGTAGGTACTCAGAGGAATTGCTTTAGCAAAAAATACGAAAAAAATATCTTTCATTAAAATTGAATTGCTTCAGTCAGGTGTGGTATTGTGTGTCCAAACATGATTTTTTTATTGTTACATGTATTATTTTGACACTTTTATAAAGTGTCAGTCATGGCATGCAACATTTTTATTTTTTTTATTTTTCAAAACAACAAAAAAAAAAAGATGAGATTTCATGCAAATAATATGCTAGCAGTTGATTCACATGAAATGTCAAGCCTTTTTTGGAAAAAAATTGGACTCATCTGCTACAATTTTGAATGATGCTTTAAACTTTACCCCTCTCTGCAAATTCAGCCTTTTTTTTCCAGAAAATAGGCTTTGGCCTTTCATACAAATTGTTTCTTTTGGAGACAATTTGCTTGAAAGGCCAAAACCTATTTTCTGGGAAAAATATTACAAAATGCCGTCTGCTGAAATTTTTACCGAGCGTACTAGTGGGCCTCCGTAGCCTGGTGGATAGGAGAGATGACAATCCATTAGATTTCTCACCACTGTGGTTCGAGCCTCGCTCGGGTCACATGTATGAAAGCAAGTTCTGCTTATGGATGGTCAGGTGGTTTTTTTCCCCGGGTTCACCGGTTTTTGCCCACCTTTGATGAATGATCGGCTAGATATAAGTAAAATATTCTCGAAAGGGCCCTAAAACCCAAATAAAAAAAAACAAAAAAAAAAAAAACTACCGAACATACTAAGTGTTAAAAATTCAAAATATTATCTGAATACATTATTCTGTCTTGAATTTTGGTTTATGTTGGCAAGTTTCCTCAACAAAGCGAAGGTGCTCAAATTGATATAAAAATCATTTAAACATTTCCATCTATATTCTGTAAGAAAGAAGTCATTCCCAAAGGCTTATCAAATTTATTTGCTGTCTGTCGATAATCACCATAAAAGGCGGCGACCATGAGAAGTAAGCCATTTGTAAACAGCCCGCATCAGATGATAAATCCAAATAATGGACAGAAATTATTTACAACTCCAGATAAGTTGGGTATTCAGATGAATTTTGAAGGGGGGTCTGGGCTGGGGGGTCTCATTGGAATCGTATGCAGAGATCTTTCTGTTGAGATTGCATGTAAAACTTAGGAAAATGTTTTTATCTCCAAAATAAAGCCTTACCAGGAGATCCGTTTAACCTTTAACGCTCATTGGGTAAAATCAGCATTCAAGGAAAGAAGTAAGGAAAGTATTTTTATTTGCTAGTGTTTCAATTTAGCATGCTGAAGTGTTTAATGCTTAGCGTGCTGGGTATAAGTTTCAGTAGACAATGTATTAAAATATTTTTCTGATATTTTTCTCAGAAACATGTTTAACATTTCATGCAAACTGTCCATTGGAGACAGTTTGCATGAAATGTTTAACCTGTTTATGGGAAAAATATCAGAAAAATATCTTCAGTTTGTCATCTGCTGAATTGTTCCAGAGAGTGATAAAGGTTAATCTGTCTGTCTGTATCATTTTATATATAGGGATATAAAAATAACATCAATAACAAATAGGGAGGATTTTATTGACAACCTAACACAAGACAGAACAGAATCACTTGACCATACCATATCATTTTTTTAACCTTTACCCAGTCAGCATTCTACGTAAATCTATATCGGGCCGTCATCGGCCCGTCAGGGTAGCTGACGGGCCAATGACGGCCCGATGTAGATTTACGTAGAATGCTAGCTGGGTATCACTCTTTGGGTAAATTTAGCAGAGAACAAATTGATATTTTCTTATTTTTCCCAGTAAATATATTTTGACATTTTATGCAAATTCCTAGGAGACAGTTTGCATTAAATGTCAGATCCTATTTTCTGGGAAAAAAATAGAAAAATATATGCTGAATTTGGCCAGAGAGTGATAAAGTTTCTCATATTCTGCAAAATATATATAACTATATCCCAAATCTGGTTCTTTTTCTACAAATAGCCACTAGTATAAAGTAGATGGGATGGTATTTAGAGATGGGGAGCAGATCTGTGTTGGCATGCAAGGCATAGCTTCAGATAAGGCAGTTTTTTCTGCCAAAATTTTAATATTTTTCTTATTTCTCCACAAAAATGTATGTTGTGGGTACACATTAGGGGTGTCTTGGTGAGACGCTCGTAATGAGCACCCGCAACATCGTCCTTTGAAACACAAAGGTCAGATGCTCCAATATCTGCGTTTAGACCCCTGGGTACTTGATCAACTTTTTGGTATTAGTTGGGCTGTGCCATGCAAAAATGTGTCTTCGGGCATTTGCGGACAGTGAAGGCCCAGATCAGCCTGTGCATTGGCACAGTCTTGATCATGGCCATCGTTGTCCGCTAACAGAATCATTAGACTCTATAGAATATATTAATTGAGAGCGAGAATGCCTGGATGAGACTTTGTGCATGGGATGAATCTGAATCTGTGCATTTTGTGCATACTTCAACCCTGGCCCTGCTGAACCCGGATATACCCTGCCTTTGCAAACAGTGTAGATCCAGATCAGTTGGCTTCTGAAGAAGCCAAGTGATCTGAATCTGCACTGTTTGCCATTAAGTATGTGAATTTGTAAGGACAACCTGGATCAAGTAATCTGATTGGCTGAAAATTAGAAGGGGGCGTAGCCTCATAATTATTCAGCATGACAAGGGTTAAGACATCCTTTTGCTTGATGTGGCACAGATAACGTAAGTAATATGTCTACTCTATCATTAGCATCTTGGTTATGGAAAAACTGCTTACAGTTTTTTGCTCAATTATCTTAGGATTAAGCCTTATTTTTTTAAAGTGTTTCCAGCAGTAACACTGATTTTGGCATTCTGTTCCATTTTAGTATGTTTGAACAAAAAGTTGACCAAATACAATGTATAGTCTTGGAGGCAGTATGATACAAAAACTTTTCATTTATGATTGATTCCATTTCATGAATTGAACAGAGACAGTCAATCACTTTATCAGGATTGAAACAAATGAGGAAATTATCTTCAGTGTACCCATTGTCAAAAAAAAAAGCTTTTATTTGTGCCTGGATTCTCAGATTGCCACAACATGTTTTGCAGAGAAATAAGAAAACAAAATCAACTTACTACCCTTCTTATCTCAAGCTAATGCAAGATCCATGAAAGCAAGGCTGTACTAATGTATGCTAACAAACAAAACACCAGGGCCCAGTTCTTCAAAACTAACAATGTCTTTAGTTAACGTATCGTTAAAAATATGGCCGATTCGCTAAAATTTTTGCTGAAAAAATGTGAGTTGCAAAAGCTACTCACATTTTTTCAGCAAAAATACCTGTGAATTAGATATTGTACTTACTAGAACAGTTAACATTTTTGACCACTAACGAGCTCATTAAACTAACAAGGCTTTGAACAACTGGGCCCAGCATGGTTTAACTGAAATATTGTTAGTAGGGCCAAAAAACCTGGGCCCGGTTGTTCAAAGCGTTGTTAGCTTAACGAGCTCGTTAAGGGTCATTTCGTTAACTGTTTTAGCGGATTCAATATACAATATTCTGATATTTTTTGCTGAAAAAATGTGAGTAGCTTTTGCACTGCAAAAGCTACTCACATTTTTTCAGCAAAAAATTTCAGCATATTTGCGTATCACTCGATTTAAATTTTAACGAATCGTTAACTAACGACATCGTTAGCTTTGAACAACTGGGCCCTGAAAAACACCTGTACCTCCACCACCACCAAATGGTGGCTTGAGGTGCTAGTGTCTCACTAGTTTCCTGTCCAAGTCATTATATACTCATATAATGGTAGGTAACACTTAGTGCTGGACAGATGACATTTTAAAATATTGGTTTTATTTTTCTCAGAAAATAGGTTTTGAGTTTTCTTGCATATTGTCTCCTAACAGAAAATAGGCTTTGAGATTTCTTGCAAATTGTCTCAGAAAATAGGCATTGAGTTTTGATGCAAATTGTCTCCTAACAGAAAATAAGCTTTAAGATTTTATGCAAGTTCATGAAATCTCAAAGCCTGTTTTCTGGAAAAAACAAAAATAAGAAAAATATCATCAATTTGTTATCTGCTGAACTGGCCCTAGAATGATAAAGGTTAACCCTTAAAATGTCAAGAAAACCTGCATCTGAAAATGTTGTCTGTTTATGTTGTCTGCTGAATAACCTGCATCTGAAAATGTCTGTTTATGTTGTCTGCTGAATATTCTTGCAAACTTTTCAAACCTATTTTTGCTTATAGGCAAACAGTGTGGACCCAGATCAGACTGCTCCTAAAGGAGCAGTCTGATCTGGGTTCGCACTGTTTGCAACAATGACTTTTAAAGTGACCGACGGAAGACAAAGCAGACGACAATTGATGTGATCGGCATGTTAACATGTTCTGTTCATGTCTATCTTCAGAGAGTTTTCCAAAGAAAGAGAGAAAGCAAAAGCTCGAGGTGACTTCCAGAAACTGAGAGAAAAACAGCAGATAGATGAAGATGTTAGAGGTTACCTGGACTGGATCACTCAAGCAGGTATGGTAATTTCTTCTAAAATATACACCAACTTTTCTAACAAAATGACATATGCAAGAAGTGCGGGCCAAGATAATGATCTCAGTATACACTGTATCCATTTCTACCAAGTACATGTATTTTGCAAAATTGGACCAAAGCAGAAATAACAAATAATAATTGCAATTTTATTGTGATAACCATTGATTCATTATTATCAGACAGGAAACTATTTCCTTTTAGTGTAGACCCCTTTGAAAAGGGGATAAAAACAGTTTTGACAAGTTGTGTAAGTGGTTCTCCTTAATGCTTGGCACTCTGTGTAAAATTTTTAGCATATGACATACTGAAATATTTTTCCCAGAAAACAGGATTTGGGAGACAATTTGCATGAAATGTCAAATCCTGTTTTCTAGAGAAAATAAGAAAAATATCATCAATTTGTGGTCAGAATTATCCAAGAGTGGTAAAGATGGAGCATGTCAGCAGATTGGTCCCAAAGTTCTCAAAAGAAAAGAAAAGGAGCAGACAAAAAATACTCTGTGTACAGGTTTGCATAACAAACTGAAACTTTTATGAAAATGGACCTGTTTTGATGCAAATTTGGAAGATAATGCAGTTTAGCTATAGCTGATTGAAATGCAGAAATCTGGTATAAGGGCTGTATTGTGCATTATAAATGTTTTGTTTTGTTGAATATACATGATTGCAACATTTGGTGGCTTTGACCTTTACCACTCTCTAGGCTAATTCAGCTGATGACAAATTGATGATATGTTTCTTATTTTTCCCAGAAAATAAAATTTTACATTTCATGCAAGCAACAATTTGCATGAAATGTCATATCCTATTTTCTGGGAAAAATAAGAAACATCATCAATTTGCCAACTGCTGAAAATTTTACCCAGCATGCTAAGCTTTAAAGACACCTGGGCCCAGTTGTTCAAAACTAACGATATCATTAGTTAACGAATCGTTAAAATTTACATCAAGTGATACACAAATATGCTGAAATTTTTTGCTGAAAAAATGTGAGTAGCTTTTGCTGTGCAAAAGCTACTCACATTTTTTCAGCAAAAAATATCAGAATATTGTATATTGAATCCGCTAAAATAGTTAACAAAATGACCCTTAACGAGCTCGTTAAGCTAACGACGCTTCGAACAACTGGGCCCAGGCAGAAACTTGGTTTAAAATTAGTGCATATGGTATTTACCGTAAGTATTTGGACAGACAGG
Organism: Anodontia alba; assembly: GCA_964016985.1. NCBI lineage: Eukaryota > Metazoa > Mollusca > Bivalvia > Lucinida > Lucinidae > Anodontia > Anodontia alba. The sequence continues at coordinate 78,326,418 of OZ024828.1, forward strand.
TCTGAGCAAGCGGTGTAGAGCCAGATCAGACAGTATTTGACACTAATCTAGAGTATTTAGACAATCAGCAAGTAGTAAATTGGACTTGATCAAATATAAGCACACATCTAGGCATGAGCAAACAGTGTAGGCCCAGATTAGATGCTGCAGAATGTTGCATCTGCTCAGTGTCTAGTTTGTTTGCAACTCTTTCAGCAGATTTTAGACGTTTCAATAGGTACTGTGTTTTTGATATCTTTCAGAAAGTCTTATTTTGCATGGTGCTTTATACAGAAGAAGTGAATTTGCAAACTTTTTTCTTGATTTAATGCAGAACCATTTGTCGTAACTACCTATGCACAAAAAATTTTATTCTTGTCATCTGTTTTTAAAAAATCAAATATTGTCACTTTTTCCCATATTAAAAATGAAGGCAAATTATGCAGAAATCTGTAAGGTCGGTAACTTAGAGGCAAATTTTCAACAAGTACCGCTTGTTCAATTTTTCTGAAATTTTCATAATGATGTTATGTAACATCAATAATTAAATTCAGAAAAGAAAAGTAAAAAATATTCTCATAGTAAAAAATTCCAAAAAATCACTCTTCTATAGAAATTACACTGGTCAGATCAAACTTTGGCTGTAAATTTAATTTTAGGGTAAATATTTGAGAACAAATCACAGAAACAGAAAACACAAATGGTTTCTGATAGATATGGTCTATCAGAACAAAATATTTTCATTTAAAATAAAATGCAAAGCAAAAAAATGTCTTTCTTAGTGATGTCAAAAGGATAGTTGTAAAATGGACTTGTTATTCCTTGTCATGCTGAATAAATTAAGATGCCACGCTTACTTCCAATTTTCAGCCAATCAGATTAATTGATCCAGGTTGTTGTTATAAATTCATATACTGAATGACAAACAGTGTAAATCCAGATCAGTTGGCTTCTTCAGAAGCCAAATGATCTGGATCTACACTGTTTGCAAAGGCAGGACATATCTGGGTTCAGCAGGACAAGGGTTAAAATTTTAGGATTGGTATGGTAAGGAGTTAAGGTGCCTAACAGTAGCTACTCAGGGTAAATATGGTAGCTAATGTTTCTGAAAGCAGACAGCAAACACCCTGATCAGTCTTCATGGATGAGCAGGCTGATCTAGGTCTTTGCTCTTCACATATACTTTAACCCTTAAAGCACCAGTCACAACTATTGTCGTCTGCTTTGTCATCTGCTTGTCATTTTAAAAGTCATTTTTGCAAACAGTGTGGACCCAGATCAGACTGCTCCTCTGATCTGGGTCCACACTGTTTGCCTGTACGCAAAAATAGGTTTGAAAAGTCTGCAAGAATATTCAGCAGACGACATAAACAGACGACATTTTCAGATGCAGTTTTTCTTGGCGCTTTGAGGGTTAAAGATGCTTTGGCACTTGACATATGCTGTACAGGCACAGGACTTGATAAGTAGGAGTATTTGCCGGCCTCGATGGCTCAGTTGGATGGGCGTCTGACTGGAGACCAGGAGGTCGGGGTTCGACCCCTGCTGAGGTCGGCAACATTCTTTCGCGGAGATTGATCATGAAATATTTTCTACGGTCATTCTCTCCCTTCCGCTGATTCAAGAAGGGCAGTTGTCAGTTTCTGGCGAAAAAATGTGCACAATACTGGTTAACCACTTTGAGGACTATGCCTGCCTAGTAAATGTGTGGTTAGGTAAACTGACCATGCTCGACATGACCCCATTGGGTTGACTGGGCCATAAAACCTCAACACAAACAAACAAGTAGGAGTATTTTTCGATAATCCTGGGATAATTTTCGCTGTTTCTCCATGAAAACATGTTGTGGGTAATCATTAGAAGCATCTCTCACTGAGGCGCTTCTAATGAGTACCCACAACATTTGTTTCATGGAGAAATAAGAAAAATTATCCCAGAATTATCATCAGATTCTCCTCCTTAACAAATCCTATGACAGAGTTCTCATTAGGATTTTGAAAGCAGGAGTTTAAGAATCCATCTCTGAGAAAAGTTGGAGTTAAAATTGAAAAATAGGAGTTTGACCTAGAAAACTTGGAGTTTTCGGCTAAATATGAAAACTTAATATTTAAGGACTGTCTGGACAACTTCATTTTTCAACATAATTAACCTAGACCACTGAGTGTCTGGTAAAGATCCAAAAGCTTTTGGGGCTTAGGAAATAGTGACAGGACTTCCATTAACTTCCAGACTCAGGAAGTCCCAGACTTCCTACCCCTCAAATTTGGAAGTCCAACAGGAAAATCTAGGAAGTCCAACTTTTTTCCCTGCTGCGGCGGTCTGCCCTTTCTTTAGTAGAACAGAGGTTCTTAATTCAGTGTCACACAGAATCATCATGACTTCTCTTAGATGTGTTTTATACATATCCTTATCGCTTATTAAAATTCGATCGCATCTTTTTGGAAAGCCTGTACTTGTATGTCAGACCTTAGAGAAAGCATCAACATTGGTCCAACTTCGCGTTCGTTTCAAAGCCCAGAGAAAGAAAAAAAGAAAAGAAAATACATGAGAGAAAACACCCAAAACATGTTTTCTTAAAAACAAACTATGCTGAAATTATTTTGCAGAAATGTATTTAATGAAATATTTGCTCAGATTGAAGCTGATCAACACGAGCGAGCGAGTTGCTTACTTCACAAAAAATGCGGAAAAACGGCGCCGACTCGTGCAACAACAAACAAATAAAAGGCAGCTCTCGATGAGTTATCAACAGCAATACGTTCGTTCGCGGAGAATAGCAAGCAAAACCATCACAATTCGCCTATATTTAGACTTACTTTGCGTCTTTTCCGCGCTGGTAAACAGCGCAGCCGGAACAAGGCTACGAATTTAGAGGGTTTTCCGAAAATTTTGACGAAAAATATGTTTTCTTCTCATTTGAAAAATTGCTTTTGTTGTCATGACAAACATAAGCTTCTAAATTCGAATAGATTTAAGTTTGCGTTCTGTGCATAATTGTTATTTATTTATTTAATTTCACTCGGTAACTCCCGGAAGTGTTGAGGTGTTTTCAGACGACACACGTTCTTAGCAAAATAATAATTTAAGATTTAAAAACGTGAATATTTAAAAATAATAATGCCTTCATATAATTTCACCGAATATTTTCGGGTGTCGCAGAAGAAAGTTTAATTATACAAACATCAATTAATCAACTCAGCACGCGTGACAAATACACACAGTGATCACGCAGCCATCAAAAGGGTGCCGACGCTTGACACCGATGACAATAAAACTCCCGCAGGCAGAAAGTGGGACGTCCTTAAAGCTCAGTCAACACAGGTAATGAATTTCCAATAAGTAGGCGGGGCAAACATCATACAACTCGTTAAAAGTGGGCGGGCTTTTTGACAATTTTTGGACATCTCGGGTATCGATTTCGACGGACAAAAGAAATTTCGGAAGTCCGCGGTACGTCTTTGAAGTTCAGTTTGGACGTCCGGTGGCAATATCTAGCGTAAATGAGAATCCTCGGAAGGAAATTTTACGCGTACAAAAGCAAAACTAGGCGTAAAAATACGCCGGATTCGGCGTTTCCGAGAACTCTGCTATGATAGGGTAATTGCTGCATGGATGTTTGTTTTGATTTTAGAAATGATGGATCCAGAGAACGAAGAAGAAGGTGAAGAAGGAGAGAAAACAAGGCATGGTAAGTTTTCTGTGAGTTGTGCCATAGGATTCCAGCATGTCTGTGTGTCTGTCCATCCGTCCGTCATTCATATGTCCGTCCTTCCGTATTTCATTTCCGGATGATAACTTGAGTAAACGTCAATGGCTTTTCACCAAACTTGGTATGTGCATTGATATTGTGGAGATATGGTTTAGGATAGCTAATAGGCAAATTTCCTCAAATTTTGACATAGTTATCTGCCCAAGACATGCCCATATTTTCGTTTCCAAGCGATAACTTTAGTAAATGTCAAGGGATTTTAACCAAACTTGGTACATGCATCAATATTAAGGAAATCTGGTTTGGGAGTGCTTATGGGCAAATTACGCCAATTTTTGACAGAGTTACCTGCCCGCAATATGATAATAATGGGGTATTATCATTTTACTTTTTTATTACTTCGTGTAACCAATAAAAAATATTAAGCATAAAAATAATAGCGAAAAAGAATAACACACAAAAAAAAAAAAAAAAAGGAAAGCAGAGAAACAGAGTTTCTTTTAAAAATAAACTGCATGTGAAAGGACCAGTATCATATATAGTTAGTTTCCATGTGGATTTAATTGTAAAATTTACATATACATAGGTAATGATGTGATCTAGAATGTATTGTCAATGGGCAAATTTTGACAATTAATTATGGCTCCACATTTTGCAGTCGCTTTGACCATCTGGCTGTCCTTCTATCCATCTGTCCACAAATTTTCTCATGACCATATCTCCTGTACTATATGGAATATTTGGGTGTGCAGATACAGCTGAAATGAGTACAGTTTATCACATAACATAAGTTGGTCTGGTCACTTTCACCTATATTCTGCCGTTTGACTTACATTATAGAAAAAAAAAAAAAAACTCCAGTGCAGATTTTCTTTACTCTGTGGCCTAGGTTCACTAAATTGGGTAAAAATTGGTGCATTTAGTGAGGTTAATATGTTGCATACAATTAGTAGGTCACTGTGACCTTGTTTTTTTTTGTTTTTTTTTTTTACATTTGACCTACATTATAGAACACATTTCTTCAGTGTACTATTTGGCCTAGGCTCACCAGTTTATGTATATGTCTACATTTAGTAAAGTTGTTGTATTGCTTACTGTAAGTGGATTACTATGATCTATACGAGGGATGTTCGAAATGAATTGCTTATTGTCCTCTAGCTCGATATCCACGTGGGGCACGATAAAAACCAATACATACCTGTATAGGGCTATTCAATATCTACACAATGGTGTATAAATGTACATGTTAGACTGAGTGTAAGACATAAAATTTGCCATTTGAATACACGCAGTCATTGACCACTGCAGTAAAAATGGTTGGTAGAAGCGTCGACAAAAAAGATGAAATACGAGCTTACATCAAAGCTCGCTAAAAACTTGGTTGTTCTTTGAAGAAGCTGATGACTGAAATTTCTACTGCTTTTGGACCTTCTTGTGTGTCTTATGACACAGTTCGGCGGTGGAAAAAGAAATTTGAGTCTGGTGTAGAGGCCATCAAAAATGCACCGAAATCAGGTAGGCCAAAATCTGCATCTCGTAAAGAAATCGTTTCCAAAATAAAGGAAATCATTGAAGGAGATGCCAGATTTACAGTTTGTGATATTGCACGAAAGGTAGGCATATCACTATCAACGGTTCATCTTATTTTGAAGAAGCATTTGAAAGTCAGAAAGATTTCTGCTAGATGGGTGCCACATCTGTTGACTGACGAGCAAAGGAGGCAACGGGTTAAAGTGGCCAAAAAGCTGCTTCAAATGTTTCCAAAATATGACAAAAAGCAGTTTGCCAATGTCGTCACAGGTGATGAAACCTGGGTCCAATATTTTGAGCCTGTCAGAAAGGTTAGCAATAAGATCTGGGGCACTAAACACAGCAAACGCCCAATAATTGCCAAACGTTCTTTGAGTACAAAGAAGGTTTTGTATGCAATCTTCTTCTCTGGTGAAGGAGTCGCAATAAAAGTGCCAGTGAAAAAGGGCAAAAGCATTACCGGAAAGTACTACAAAGACGTAATACTGAAGAAACTGAAAAAGTATTATCAGAAACGATGCCCTGCCACTGGTTTTAAACATGTCCGTCTTCTACATGACAATGCCCCAGCTCATACCTCCGCAATAGTTACGGCGTTTTTGAAGAAAGAAAAAGTAACTGTTTTGCCTCACCCCCCTGTATTCCCCAGACCTTGCCCCATGTAATTTCTTTTTGTTTCCGAAATTGAAAGCATTCCTTGCTGGGCGGAAATACCATTCCCGACAGGCACTTGGATCTGCCATTCATCAGTACCTTATTACTGTGCCCAAATCAGCGTACCATGACGCCTTCAAGAAGTGGATACATCGGCTGAAACTTCGCATTTCTAGCCACGGGGAGTACTTCAAGGGCATGAAATGAGTACTTTTTGGCTAACTTGAAATTTGAAGTCTCCAGATAGAAATAAGCAATTCATTTTGAACATCCCTCGTATATTGATATTTGACCTATATGACAAAAAATACTTAACCCAGATATCTTTGGTACTGTATGACCTCCACTGATCAAATTTGATATGTGGTCACATCCAGTGAATACAGTATATCACTTACTGTAAGTTAGTTAGTTTTCAGATTTTTAACGCTGCCAGGCAACTGAGTCACATAGAGGCAGCGCCCTTACTGTAAGTAGATCACTACATGCTATATGTAGGTCACAATGACCTGTGTATTCACCTATGAACTGTATGTTGATGTTTGACATATATTACAAAATTTATTGTGGGTATATCTCTTGTATAACAACAACAAAAATTGCCAATGCTGATCAAATTCACTGTGTGGGTACATGTAGTTGCAACAGTATCTCAAATACCATAAGTAGGTCACTGTAATCTATATAGTGACCTCTGACTTATATTACAAAGATTTGGCTTGTATAAGTCAGTTTTAATTCATCTAATAGTGTTTGAAGCAAGTTTGTGCTTACTGTATAGCTTGTTGATGGAGGATCCTATTTGTCCCAGCATGTGCTATAGATATGCTGAGTCAAGTACATTTGATTGGATACAATGTAATCCTTTTTGAATGAATGCTTATCTAAACTTGACCTTAACTTGGATATAGATAACATTGGATTTGACAAAATGATATGTCAAGCAAAGCAAGCAGCTTATCGTGGGCGTAATATAACAATATATGTATACAGTAGTTAGACGGTGCAGACCAGTATGCGGAGCCATGCTTTTTTGGTCAGAATTTTTTGCTTATGGCCAGTAAATACGAATTATAATATCTTGTGTTTCGTTAGGCTCTGACTGTGGAAGCTTTAATCAGATCGCAGTAATAAACATGCTGATCTGGTCTTCGCTTTTTGCTAATGCTGTGTTAGATAAGGTGCGTTTTTTAATCAAAACAAACAAATATGTTTTATATTTCCTCACAAAAACATATGTTGTGGGTACTCATTAGAAGCGCCTCACTGAGGCGCTTCTAATGAGTACCACAACATATGTTTTTATATGGAGAAATAGAAAAATATGTTTTTGTAGAGAAATGGAAAAATATTTGTCTGGGTCAGATACACCTCTTATCGACAGCTCTGCTTTTAAGTGATGCTGCAGTTTGGCTTGACGAAGCTTGTTGGAATTATATTTACTGCTTCACATGAAATGCATGAAGCGAAAGGATGTCTTTGATCATATATACAAGATGTGCAGATTCATATCATCCCAGTCTTCCACACAGTATCATCAGGGCCTTTGCTGTCTGATGATATAGTCTGTTGTAGACAAGAAAGGCCCTGATCGGGGTGGGTGGAGGTGGGGCGGGGTGGTGGGGGCATATGAGGAAAATGCAGGCTGATCTGGGACTTTGTTTTCTGCTTATATCACGAAGACATCTTTTTCACAGGGCCTGCTGTTTATTCAGACTGACAGTCAAATCAAATTTCAAGTCTTTACATGGTGAATTTAACATTGGGCTATGCCATGTAAAAATATTTCTTTGAGTACAATTGCGAAATGTGCGGGTTTGGAATGTGGTGTGCCTACGCACAGTACCTACAGGGCCTTGTCTTCCCTTGATACATTCTGTAGTTGCTAGAGATTGAACTGCCCAGATGCACATGCTGATCTAGGCATTCACTCTGCCTCAAAGACAGGCTTCTTTTGGTCCTTCTGTTACTTCATTTACTCTAAATATGCGGACACCTTAACTATTTACCATACTTGTCCTAAAATTTGAATCCATTTGCCTACCTCTTTATGTGTCTAAAATATATGTGATGGCTGGTAAACAGTTGAACACCCAGATCAGATGCCATAGAATGCAGCCACTGATCAGGGTTTAAACTGTTTGCTTAGGAAGATCTCTCCAAATCCTTGGGGTAAATATTGTAAGGGATGACATTTTAAGATATTTTTTTCTTATTTTTCTCAGAAAGAACATCTTATCTTTAAAGAATTGATATGCAGAAAATATTAAAGGGATTAGGTACTCTTGGCTCTTTTTCTGCCATCCATACAAGGGAGACAATTTTTGTGACTTCTGTTTACTTTCCTGCACACCCAGTCCCTTCTGAAAAGGGGTCTACTCTAAAAGGTAAGAATTTGAAAATTCTTACCTTTTAGAGTCAACCCCTTTTAGAAGGGAGAAGAAACAATTTTGACAGAGCTGCTTCCCTTGAAATTGTGTCAGTTCCCCTTAAGATCTGTATCCTGAAAGAAAAAAAAAAGAAAAAAGAAAGAAAAATATGACTTATTTGTCAGGTGGTAAATTCTTCCCCCGCATGCAAAAAGCTAATAAGGATTGTAAAGATGTATGAAAGATTAAATTGACAGTTTGAAGAATTTATCTGTTTTTCTTTTAAAACTTAAAAAAACAGTTTTCACCACAGAATACGATAGGTTACTTTATGTTCGCAAGATCAAGAGAAAAAGGATATTGGGGCATATGCATACTATTTTTACCCTCAGTCCTTGGACAGACAGGCTTGAGCAAACACTGTATATCCAGATGAGACACTGCAGAATGCAGCGTTAACATTATTCGCCACTTATCCAGCATGTTTTATTAGACACTCCTGAGGACTTGATTGAGTCTTTTTCAACATTTAGAAGCAGCTTTGGTACTTTGGACCTGTTTGCTCATTGAAGATTCAGGCCCTGAGGTTATAAAACTTTTTTCATGCTCATTTCAGCTGAGCATGACATTTTCTCTGCTAATAAATATGAAATTGCCAATAATAGTTGGCATTTTCATATTTATTAGCAGAGAAATTTTCATGCTCAGCTATGTTTAGCAAGAAATAATTTGCAGTTGTTAGTAATTTGAGATTTTTTAGTAGGACAAATTTCATGCTCAGCTGAGTTGAGCATGAAAAAAGTTTTATTAACTCTGGGGCCAGAATAGCCTGTGCATTATCCACCCACAGATCCCTTGGATCCTTGGAGCCAGACTGTATAGAAACCGAGACTCATAGCTCCGGCTACTAAACTGAAAAGTATTGATATTTTTTCTTATTTCTCCTTGAAAACATATGTTGTGGTACCCATTAGAAGGACCTCAATGTGACACACTTCTAATGAGTACCCACAACATGTGCTTTCATGGAGAAATAAAAAATATAGAATATAGATACCCACTCTTAGCTGGAGCTATGGAGTGGGCCAGCTAGCCTAGTGGATAAGAGAGTTGACTGTTAATCCATTAGGTTTCTCACCGCTGTGGTTCGAGCCTTGCTTGAGTCACATGTGGGAAAGCCAAGGTATTTTTTCCCCCGGGTTGTCCGGTTTTTGCCCACATTTTGATGAATGAAGGGCCGTAAAACCCAAATCAAAAAAAAAATAAAAAATAAAAATAAAAATCTGGAGCTATGGAGACATATCTGAGTATTCATTGGGTACATGTCAGAACATATAATCCCAAATGTTGTGGTTTTGTTAATGAAACTGGTATACTGCAAAACTTTAGTTTGACGAAATTGGAAGTTTCCTTATTTATCCACAGATAAACAACAGAGATACCATAATTTTTTGGTTCGATTGTTAACAATCAAGCCATAGTATACAAATGCCAAAATTTCCTTAAGGTAGTTTTCCATGTGATTATCATTGACCGATATATATTGTGCCTTAGATGCAATTCAGGTAACAGTTATTTATAGCCGCGCTATTCTTGTCTCTGTGACATCAGAGTGCTGTTGATAAAGGGTTATCTGTAAAACCTGAACTGGGACATTCGGGACATTGGCAAGATGCTGCAGAATGTGGCAGCTGATCAGGTTCTGCACTGTGTGCTTAAATAACAGGAAGTAAAGGGTTAAATAAAACCATCTAAAGTCACCATTCTGGACAATTTTCCCAGCTTACACTAAGACAATCAACCCACCATTGCTTTCAGTACATTGATTTAATCGGGTATTAGCTGTAGGTAACTAGGTAAGAGATGCTGCATCCTTATAAAGGTCAATTCTGGCAAAATCATTCATGCCATTCTGATGCCTTCATTGAACAGAAAACATCTCTAGTTCATTACTGGCCACTTAGAAGTGATGAAAAATCTAGAATATATTGATGTTCATTACTGGCCACTTAGAAGTGATGAAAAATCTAGAATATATTGATGTTCAACAAAATCTCTGTGCAGCTCTGCTTGATGATCTGGATATATTGCATTAGACTGCAAATCAGCTCTTCCAGCACTTCTAGTCTTTATTACAGCACTTTTATTTGCTCGCCTAAACAATATTCATGGAGAGCTACTTTACTATTTTACAACCTCCGGTGGCGGCGTCCACAAATGTTAAAGTTAAAGTTTTTTAAGACCTCATTATTTCCTAACCTTATCAGCAATTTGATTCCTATTTGGTATGATTATACATATTGGTCCAAAATTTTGTGCAGTACCATCCCCACCACCCTAGGTCATGTCAAGGTCAAGGTCACAGACTTAGAATTTTCATGTTAAAATTTTAGGTAAAAGTCTTTAGGACCTCATTATTTTTTTTATTTGATTGATAAGCGCGAGTGCAGGGGAGCTATCCTGTCTGGTGACAGGTCTTGTTATGTTTCTAAATCAAAAGTGCATTTCTCAGATCTTTTAAAACTCGTAAAGTGCTAAGCAAAATTGTAGCAGATAAAATTGTATCTTTTTATTACTTTTCAGAAAAAATAAGACTTGGCAATTCATGTTAATCCTCTTCTCCTAAGCAGATGATTCACATGAAATGCAAAGCCTTATTATCTCTGAAATGTTAAAAATTGAAATGTCATCTGCTGCAGTTGTGATTAGCATTTGAAGGGTTAAGATGTCTATAAGTGCAGGTTGAATTATCAGTGTTGACTAGTACAGGGTACATTAAGTGTGAATACTATTTATCCTAAGTATTTGGGGACCTCAACTCCTTACCATACTTGTTCGAAAAATTGAACAAGTACAATTTACTATCCGATGTTGTGTCTAAAAATTGCTGGACCAGTGGGAAATAGTGTAGACACTGATAAGACACTGCATTCTGCAGTGTCTCCTCTGGGTTCAGGCCTGCATTTCTGGAAACATATGGTTAATACGGTATGTTATGTTTATATTTGCAGCAAAAATAGCGAGTGAAACAGATTCCTCTGATAAAACAGAAGATGGTGCAGAAATTGATGAGGTACAGCAATCCTGGTGGCATAGAAAAAGGTGGGAAACACTCTCCAATACAGCAGATGAAAACTTGAGAATATCTTTTATCTATTTATTTTTTTTATTTTATTTATTTATTTATTTATTTGTGCAGGATGGGGATGACTACCCACAACATACCATATTCGACCTAATTACCGCACCATGCACTTAGATTTTTCAAAATTACTGAACAAACTTGTAGTAAAATATCAATCTAATAAGAGCACTCTTTAAACAAAGATCAGCAGAAGACTTAATGAGCAGTGTATTAAAAAATGCTTTTGCAATATTATTTTCTGACTTTCTTTATAAAAACATATTTGTCGAGGCAATTCAAATGAGTTCCCACAACATATGTTTTATAAAGAAGTAGATAAAAGTACACTGACTGTAATCTAAAGGCTACTTAATTGCTTTACTGTGCGCTTATAGAAGCATGTGCAGTAATTAGGTCGAATACAGTATGTTTAATATTCATCTTATTCAGAGCCATATATGAGAGTCCTAGGCTAACTTGATGGCCCGGGATTGTTGTTCAGGTACAGAAATGTTAATTTTTTTTCTACAGCTGGGCTGCTTTTCTGCGACATGGCAGTTCTTGGTGAGACAATGGTAACTTCCTGGATCTTTGCGGAGGAAGTGTTTTGATGGATCACTGTCTTTGTCATAATTATGTTTTTTGTTGATGTTTTTTTTTTTGTTTTTTTTTTATCATAGATTTTGTGTAGAGAAATGAATACTATGACTCCAGACAATTTTTTTTTTTTTATCACTTAGCATTCTATGTAAAATTCACCGGACAACATTCTGAAAGATTTTTCTTATTTTTCCCAGAAAACAGGATTTGACATTTCATGCAAATTATCTCCATTAGAGACAATTCACATGAAATGTCAGATCCTGTTTTCTTGGAAAAATAATGGAGACAATATGCATGAAATTTTTCCTGGAAAACAGGATCTGATATTTCATGCAAATTGAGACAATGAAATGTCAAATCCTGTTTTCTGGGAAGAAATAAGAAAAAGTATCACCAATTTGTCATCTGCTGAATAAGCCCAGAGAGTGGTAAAGGTTAAACAAAAATATAGTTATTTTTCTTATTTCATGTGAAAGCATAAATTTTGGCTACTCATTATGATTGCCTTGCTGAGATGATTTAAATGAGTACCCAGAACATGTTTTTGTGAAGAAATTAGAAAAAAATATTTATCAGGTTTGTCCTCCTGTCCGGAGCAGTGGAGCTATACTGGTTATATACAGGGAAAAGTAGCCTGATGCTGCATCTTAACCCTTGCCATGCTGAATAAATAAGTATGCCACACCCACTTTTAATTTTCAGCCATTCAAATTACTTGCTCTAGATACTTAATGACAAACAGTGCAGTTCCAGATCAGTTGGCTTCTATACTGTTTGCAAAGGCAGGGCATATCTGGGTTCAGTAGGACCAGGGTTTAACCCTTTAAGCACCTTTCACAACATCAGCAGTGTATGTTCTAATATTTTTTTTTTTATATTTGAGAAAATAAGGTTTGACATTTCTTGTGAATTAACCACATTGACATGACCCACATGAGTGTACTGGGCCATAAAACCTCAATACAAGCAAAAATTCTTGTGAATTGTCTCAATAAATATCAAGCCTTATTTTCCCTGAAAAAAAAAAAAAGAAAAAAAATTAATTTAGAGTGTCATTTGCAACTATTTTGACCGGCGCTTTACGGGTTTGGTCTTCTGTCCCTTTTTACTGGGAGAAGGCACAAAATGACCCATCAGAGTTGATGTATCATTAAATAAAAACTCAAGCCTGCAGAGAGAGAAGGTACTAATTGGCCTATTATATATGAAGGCCAGTCTCAGTCTGTGCTATTCTCAAAAGTGATTCAGTACATGTGTTTACTCTTAGGGTTAACCCTTAAAGCGCCAGAAAAATTTGGAGCAGACGACGTTTATTTTTATTTTTTTTTCATTTTTCAAAGAAAACAAGTCTTGATATTTCATGTGAATCATCTACCAAGCAGATGATTCACATGAAATATCAAGACTTATTTTCTTTGAAAAATTAAAAAAAAATATTTCAAAATGTCTGCTGCAGTTGTGATTGGCGCTTTAAGGGTTAATAATGAAGATTGAGTCTAGGTTGCAAGGTCCCTAAGTCCAGTGAGAACATTAGCCTTTCACTCAACGTATTTTCTCATCTCACAAAGTAGTTGAAGTTTTCAGAATCACACCAGTTAACCCATAAAGTGCCAGATTTTTATATAAGCAGATAACATTTTAGAAAAAAAATCTTTTTGTTTTTTTTTTCCAAGAAAAAAGAGCTTGGCATTTCATATGAATCATCTCCAATGAAGATGATCCACATGAAATGTTAAGCCCTATTGGAAAAACATGAAAATACTACAGGTTTGTCATCTGCTAATTTTGTGATAAGCATTTCAATGTTTATGAAAGACTTAAGAGAATTGCCTAGACACACAATCATGTTAAAAGACTGGCACCCGACTAGCACATTGCTCCAGATATGGTACTCTTTTCAGCTGAAAAGATGATAATTTTCTTATTTCTGCACCAAAACATATGTTGTGGGTACTCATTAGAAGCACCTCGGTGAGGCACTTCTAATGAGTACCCACAACATATGTTTGGGTAGAGAAGTAAGAAAAATATTATGTTAATGCCCCTTTTATCAGGAGCTGTTTTACATATGTCATAAGATGTGTTTTCCTGGTGACTTGACTGTACAATTCCAGAAATGAAAATTACTCTTGTGGAAAATTGTTTAAATCAGCTGCCAGGAGCATAATAGGACCTTATTTTCTTGTTTACAAGAAAGTTGGGAGCCAGAAAAATTACCTATTGTCTTGTTTGCAAGAAAGCTGGGAGCCAGAAAAATGGCCTAATATCTTGTTTACAAGAAAGCTGGGAGCCAGAAAAATTACCTTATCATACACTTCCAGAGTACTGAGATCCAGATTAGCCTGTACTTTTGGCCTAATGTCAACCTAGAACATGTATAATATTCTTCATTGTCGTATAAATCTGTTAATGTTAAATTTATGGTAAAAATTCAGATGGTTCAAATGACAAATCTTACTTTCCCTAAAAATGAAAAAATAATAATAATTTAGCATTTAGTCTGCACCAGTTTTGAATGACACATTAAGTCTTCTCGGCAAAGAGATTTATCAGGTCCACATCACTGCTGTGAGAAAGAAAGAAATGAATTCATATTCATATGAATGGTCTGCTTATCTGTAAGCATGACAAGTATCTCCTAGTGGACATATTAACCATAACACAAATTAACTCAGCCTATGCTAGATAAAAAGGGTGTTGGGAAAAAAAATGTTGTTTTTTAACCTAAAACTCGCAGTTGTTTTATTTTGAAATGGCAAAGCCAAACCTCCAGATAAGATGGATATCAAGTGAGTATTTTTCTGATTTCTCCATGAAAACATATGTTGTGGATGCTCATTAGAAGTGCCTCAGTGAGGTACTTCTAATGAGTACCCAAAACATATATTTTTATGGAGAAATAAGAAAAGTAACAATACGTTTTGGTTGAAAAAAAGCTGTATTATCTGGAGCTATGAATGCTCTTCGCAATCATTGTACTTTGCTATAAAATATTTGTGATTGCGATTTGTATAAGAATTGTATGTGTAGTATGGGCAATAATTCAATTCGAACAACTAGAGATGAAAAAAATCAAATTTACTGTATCTCCCGAGGCATGTATTTCGAATCAGCAATGCAAATTTGGCCTTTATGAGACTCACTTAGGGATAAAGCCAGACAAAAATTGAGCATTTGGCTACTACAGTGAATGTTGACCTGTGTTGGGTCAGAAATTTGAATCCGTCACTTCAATATGCTTAACTTTGTCCCTTCCACCTAAGGGGCGCGGGACATATTATTTTTGGTGCAGATCCCGTTGGCATCAGCATTGGCATTGGCGTCGTTGTGACACTTTCTTGTAAACAAGTGGTTGGATTCTTACTAAAGTTTCTTGGATATATAATTGGGACATCACCAAGAACTGATTACATTTTGGTGACCTCAACCTAATTATCAAGGTCACAGGAGTAGAAAAACTGAAAATTTGGTGGAGGACATCTATTTTCTCTGAAAACACTGTTACTAGTACATACATTTTTTCTTCATGGTCATAAGTTTAAGATACATATTGTTTCATGTTCATAAGCTTTATGAATGCAGCCTGTCCCATATGTCCATATCAAAAACATGAGAGCATGGACACACAATAGATGCATAGCTCTAGATAAGAATGGCTGTCAGGAAAAAAAAAAGAATTTTTTTTCCTCCATGCCAGGCTCCATACTGCACTTGGTAGTTTGTCTGACTGCAGATCCAGGGATCACAAGTTCCCAGCTCAGCCTTACAACTTTTATGGATATTGATCAGAAACATCCAGGTGGCCAAGTGGTTAGCAGTCCCAACCGTATCACAAGGTCCTGGGTTCGAATCCCACTACTCATGACTTTGTGTCACTTCATTGCACAGAGCCTTTCATTATCATCCTTCTGTCGTCTTAATATGACTTAAATACTGTTGAAAGGGATGTAAAACATCAAGCCATCATCATCATGCATATCGATCGTGAAATAATTTTTAGTTATTCTCCCCCTGTTCAAGAAGGGTAGTTGTCAGTCACTTGCAAAAGTATGTGCACAAAGTAGTGGTAAACTGCTTAGAGGACTAAGCCTGCCCTGGAAAAGTGTGAGTACATTAATTGACTAGCACAGCATTACTTTAACGGTGTTGACTGGGCTGTAAAACTGAAATCAAGTCTAATCCTTCATGCATGCCCTGATCAATTATATTAACCCATTGTAGGCTGAATAGACTCCCCCACACAATATATTGGAAGAGTAATTTCAATTTTAAGTATATCAGGCTATGAGAAATAGATATTTCTAGAGAAAAATGGCTAAATTATTTGCAAACAATGGAGACCGAGATCAGATGCCGCATTCTGCTGTGTCTGATCTGGGTATGCACTGTTTGCCAATTACCCTTTTAGGGGTCTCCAGACTACAATAGGTTAAGTCTTGAACACAATAGATAACTAGATAAGTGTATATCAGGTAACAATTTTCTTATTTCTCCAGAAAAAAACATATATTGTGGGTACTCATTAGAAGCAACTCTGTTAGGCACTTATAATGAATACCCGTAATGTACATTTTCATAGAGAAATAAGAAAACATATATTACATGTTTTTTTTAATGGAGAAATAAGAAAAAAAAACTGTTTGGCTAAAAAAAAAAAAAGGTTGGTGAAAAAAAAGGCCTTTTCTAGATCTTTGTAGCTGATCTTTGATCAGAACAAAAATGATGGTAGCATGAAGCATATTCTGGGTAAAGCACCTTGCTTATTATTTACGCAGATTGAAAATGCAAGGCCGTTAACTTTTGTTATGCAAACAGTATATTTACAATCAGTCGATAAAATAATTGTTAATGATTGAGTCTGTAAGTAGTGTCTGTTTACTCAGCATCATTGCTGACAACCACCCATTAAGAAAAATTTAGCTTAATGAATTATTAATCGGTCCAATAAAATCCATAGGATTAAAGGTAGGTTTATATTTGAGTTTTTTTTGATATAAAGCATACATGCCATTAGTTGTTTACAGACATCTGTGAGGTTTTGAAAATGTTTAGGGGAGGTTTGATGAAATTCTGTGAGATTTTTATGAAAATAACTTTCAAGCTTATATAAGTAAGTTAAAAACCATTATTGTAATGAATTAAGCTTGGGACAGCCATGCTAATGTGTGGTTTATTTCTAGTTCTTCAAAAAGTAGCTTATTAAATGGTATGAAAATTCTGTGAGATTTGAAAATCTTATGGGAAATGGGGTCCAGAAGTGCTAAAATTCTGTGAGATTTTGTCTCACAGTGTGAGGTATGGCATATATGATAAAGTAGGCGGCCGTCTTGAAAATTTATTTTCACTTTTTCTCTTGAACTGAAATGCCAATTGACTAGAACCTGAGTACGAAGTTTTGGGGTGACTTGTAGATCAAAAATAGAAAAAAAGATATTGTTCTGATTGGTAATCCAAGATGACCACCATGGCGGCCATCTTGAAAATCTATTTTTTGCTTCTTCTCCTGAACCGAAAGGCCAATTGACTTGAAACTTGGTAAGAATCATCAAGGTGACTTGTAGATCAGAAATAACTAAAATCGTTCCAATCAGAAATACAAGATGGCTGCCACAGTTGCCATCTTGAAAATCTATTTGAACTTCTCCTGAACAGAAAGGCCCATTGACATGAAATTTAATAGGAAGATAGTTGTTGATCAAAAATAGCTTAAATCGTTCTGATCAGAAATCCTAGAGGGATGCCCTAGCAGCCATGTTTAAAATCTATTTTGAACTTTTTCTCCTGAACCAAAAGGGCAGTTAACTAACTTCATTGGAAGTATCAAGGTGACTTGTAGGTCAAAAGTAGCTAAAATCGTTTTGATTGGAAATCCAAGATGGCCACCATCTTGAAAATCAATATTGAATTTCTTCTCTTGAACCAAAAGGCCTATTGACTCAAACTTGTCTGGTAGTCAGGTGAGCGATACAGGGCCATCTTGGCCCTCTTGTTCTTATTTCTGAACCAAAACATGTGTTGTGGGTACTCATTAGAAACGCCTCGGTGAGTTTAAACTGTTCAGGTCTAGACTGTTTGCCATTCCATTAAAGGGAAATGCAACCTTGAAAGATAGTGTGCTTTAAAGTAAAGAACTTTACAAACAATGAATTTTGACACAAATTTGATCAAAATCGGTGGAAAATTAAGTAAGTTATAGACAATTGAATATTTTAACATTGGTGGAATGAGTGCGGCCATTTTGAATATTTAATGAGGTTTCATAAAAATTAAAAATCGTTTCATAAAGGTAGTTATTCTCATAAAGTTGGTTTATTTGGGGGGAAATGATTGCTTGTCACTAGAATTAAAAGATTATAATAATGGTAGCAAAATTATTCTTAAAAACCCTTTATAGTTTGGTTTTGCATATTAAATTTGGGCTGTGTGATGTCACAAAGCCTACAATATGGCAGCATCCATGACAGCCATTTTAAATATATTCAAACCACCATAACTTCCTTATTTCTATTTTATTTTTTGAGGAATAAGAAAAATACTTGCACTTTTTGGTTGAAAAACATACCTTACCATGGAACTACGAATTATTATATGGTACTTATCTTTTCTGTTTCAGTCGGAGATTACGGAAGTTTAATCGTCGCTGTAGAAGAATGTGTAGAAAATTTGTAAAAAGTTTACCATTTTATTGGGCAGTTATAGTGATGGTGTTTTTAAATACCTGTGTTTTAACCTCAGAACATTACCAGCAACCACTGTGGCTGGATGAATTCCAAGGTAAGTTGGAAACCTGGGCCCAGTTGTTCAAAGCGTTGTTAGCTTAACGAGCTCGTTAAGGGTCATATTGTTAACTGTTTTAGTGGATTCAATACACAATATTCTGATATTTTTTGCTGAAAAAATGTGAGTAGCTTTTGCACTGCAAAAGCTACTCACATTTTTTCTGCAAAAAATTTCAGCATATTTGTGTATCACTCGATTAAAATTTTAACGAATCATTAACTAATGACATCGTTAGTTTTGAACAACTGGGCCCAGTTTGCACCTGGATAAATAGCTTCAGACAGGGCACTTTTTTTTTCAGACAAAAGATATAGATATTTTTTCTTATTTCTATACAAAAAGATATGTTGTTGTACTCATTAGAAGTGCCTCAATGAGGTACTTCTAATGAGTACCAACAACATATGTTTTCATGGAGAAACAAGAAAACTACCCAGATACTCCTTATCTGAATATGCATTCCAGTGGACGAATGGTTAGCACTTTCCACGATGTATTACCAGGTCTTAGGTTTGAATCCTGCTGGTGGCAGAATTGAGCTCGTGACTATATGACTATACAAAGCTTCACTGCACAGTCTTTCATTATCACTCTTCCATTGGCTTAATATGACTTAAACAAAACAATGTTCAAAGGGATGTTAAACACCAAACTGTCATCATCATAATCATCATTCTTTTCTGGAACTATGGAGAAAGCTATGTGTTTAGATGATGTAATATAGATGAGCATGTCATATGACATCCACTCAGGCTGATCAGAGCCATCACTAACTACCTTCAGAATCATTGGATGCTGTAGATTATGTTGATGTATAATAAAGCCTTTATCAGATTGTGCAGCTTTGCTGACAGTTTATAGGTCTAGATAAGAGCGGGTTTTAGGTAAATGTTTTTCTTATTTTATAGGTCTAGATAAGAGCGGGTTTTAGGTAAATGTTTTTCTTATTTCTCCATGAAAACATATATTGTGGGTACTCATTAGAAGCGCCTCGGGGAGGTGCTTCTAATGAGTACCCACAACATACGTTTTCGTGGAGTAATAAGAAAAATATCATTTCTTTTGGATTGAAAAAAAAAAAGCATCTTTTTAAGAGCTATGTGACTGATCTGCAGGCCTCAGTGGCTCAGTCAGATGCGCTTTCCACTGGTGATCAGGAGGTCACCAGTTCGATCCCACCGAGTCTGGCATCAGTCTTTTTGGAAATTGATCATGCAATATTTTCTATGGTCATTCTCTCCCTTCTGCTGATTCAAGAAGGGCAGTTGTCAGTTTTTGCGAAAGAATGTGCACAAGACTTGTACTAGTTAACCGCTTAGAGGACTAAGGCTGCCCAGTAAAAAGTATGGTTAGGTAAACTGACAGCGTTTGAATTGACCCAAATGGGTCGACTGGGCTGTAAAACCTCAACACAAACAAATAAACACAATATGAGTGATCTGAAGCTTTTCTTTTCACATATGTCCTGAAGACATTTTTTTTCATGGTGGGGATCAGAGTAGTATGATGAAACTTCATTAAACAATATTACACTTGGTACAGTAAATGTCCTAAAATTTCAAACACTTTATTCTATACTTTTTATACCCCGCCACACAATAGTTTCACATGATTTGGCATTGGCATAGCAACAAATAAGGCACTTTTTTCATCCGAAAAATGCTGATATCTTTCTTATTTCTAAACAAAAACATATGTTGTGGGTACTCATTAGAAGCACCTTGGCGAGGCGCTTCTAATGAGTACCCACAACATATGTTTTCGTCAAGAAATAAGAAAAATATTATGTGGATACTCCCTCTTATCTGTAGCTATGCATTGGCTGTCCATGTGTCCGTCTGTCCATCTGTCGTACGTCAGTCCATCCATATTTTCATTTCCCATTGATAATTTGAGTAAATGTCAATGGATTTTCACGAAACTTGGTGTATGCATTGATAGTGTGGAGGTCTGCTTTGGGAGTGCTAATGGGCTAATTTTGTCAATTTTTGACAGAGTTATCTGCCCGGGATACATCTGTATTTTTGTTTCAGGACAGTATCTTTAGTAAATCTCAATTGATTTTCACCAAACTTGATATGTGCATTGATATTGTGATCTGGTTTGGGATTGCTAATGGGCAAGTTTTATCAGTTTGTGACAGGGTTATCCTGATCTGTGTCTGCACTGTTTGCATATGGCATTTTGCCAGAAACTGGTGTTTGAAATTTTAGGAAATTTACTGTAATACACTTCAACCTCTTTATAACACGGTTCGTTATAACACTATTTTTGATATAACACGATTCAAAGATGGATCCAAAAAATGTATAGATTATATTGAAAAATGACCATAAATGGTAATTTTTCAATATAACCTATACATTTTTGTTTGGATATAACACGGTTGTTTAACTAACACGATTTATGCTATGGACCCCAACAATAGTGTTACAAAGGGGTTGTGTACATCATATAAAATATAACACACAATGCAAGAAATGGGCTTTTATGTCATTTGTAAGCAGCAAAAGTCCAATGGAGTCTGATGAGGGACTTCATTGTTACTTTGTTGCAAATGCAGTGGAATCTGATCTAATGGCCATTTTCCTACAACAGCCACCTCCCTATCACAGCCACCTCAAGTTTGTGTGTGTGGGGGGGTGGGGGGGTGTGAGGGAGAGGAGGGAGGTATGGGTTCAATGCTCTCAAAGGTTGTGTCTTATCTTCACTACAGCTTGTGTTAGTATCATGTGGTGGCTGTAAAATATCTCCCGGTATTTTACTATTGAATAGTTTTTATATGTGAAACTGTTGTGGGAGTTTCACTGTTTCCCATTCTTAGATGAAAGTTTTTAGACACACCTCAGATAGCCAAAAGGACTTGCTCAAGTTTACACAGTAAGGAGTAAAAGTGTATAAAAATTTTGGGTAAATAATGATGCAGATTTTGTTTGTTTCTCTTTTCAGAAATTGCCAACATATTTTTTGTAGTATTATTCTCGCTGGAGATGGTGTTGAAGATGTACAGTCTAGGGTTTCAAGGCTATTTTGTGTCCCTTTTTAACCGATTTGACAGTTTTGTAGTGTTATGTAGCATTATTGAAGTGATATTTATACAGACAGACATTATGCCTCCATTGGGTGTATCTGTGCTTAGGTGTGCTCGACTTTTACGTGTCTTCAAAGCTACCAGGTAAGCTCCATTACAAAAACACGCCTGTTCAAATATATTGAAAATTTTACAACCAAAATAAAGGAAAATTTTTTAGATAAAAAACCCTGATATTTTTCATATTTCTGCTCAAAACATATATTATGGGCACTCATTAGAACTGACTCACAGAGGCAGTTCTAACGAGTACCCATTATTTATGCTTTCGAGCAAAAATAAGAAAAGTCGGCAACATTCTTTCGTGGAGATTGATCATGAAATATTTTCTACGGTCAATCTCTCCCTTCCGCTGATTCAAGAAGGGCAGTTGTCAGTTTCTGGCGAAAGAATGTGCACAATACTGGTTAACCGCATAGAGGACTAAGCCTGCCCAGTAAATGTGTGGTTAGGTAAACTGACCGCGCTTGACATGACCCCATTGGGTTGACTGGGCCGTAAAACCTCAACACAAACAAACAAAAAATAAGAAAAATAATGTATACCCCTATAAACCCCAGTTTTACTATATAAAAGGAGTTGAAGGGGGTCAAAATTATATAGGCGAGTTTTTGTGATGCATAGTTCCTGTTTTTACATCAGGCCCTTTCCTGATGAGGCCCTTTCCTGATGAGGGATCACAAGGTCCCAGGTTTGAATCCAGCTAGAGGCCGAATTCAGGTCATGACTGCTTGGCACTTCATTTCACAGAACCTTTCATTATCACCCCTTCATCATCTCGATATGACTACAGTAATAAATGCTGGATTAAAATTTACAACCAGACAACAATTTGATTTTTTTTTTTTTTTTTTCTGTGACACATGTGCCATGCACTGATTTCTGGGAGAGAAAATAACAAAAACACTCGTGTATCATCTGCGAAATTGAAGCTTGCATATAAATAAAAATGAGCACCACCTATGTGAAAAGGAGTTTTTGGTGCATATGAGAACAGAAAACGCCCAGATAGGCTGTGCATTAATTTTGCAGTCTGATTAGGGTTTTGTTATGGGTTGATATATTCTATACTTTCTAATGATCCTCTAAGTAGACAGCTAAGACTATGCAGGCTGATCTGGGCCTTCAATGTCCACATATGCCCTGAAGATTTTTTCCAATGGCTCAACTCAAATGCAATGCAGTTTTTACGCTTAAACTGGTACTGTAAGCACAACTACAGCAGATGACATTTTGATTTTTTTTTTCAGAGAAAATAAGGCTTGGCATTTCATGTGAATCATCTGCCTAGCAGCTGATTCACTTGAAATGATGATTCACATGAAATGTCAAGTCTAATTTTCTCTGAAAAATACGAAAAAAAAAAATGCTGTGGTTTTGCTTAGCGCTTTAAGGGTTAAGTTTATACTGTGACAGAGTGGTTCTGCCATATTATGTCTCAATCTGGAAGTCATATTGATACAAACTGGCAATATTATTCCTCAGGGAGACAGTATTGAAATACTACAAAGCTAGGTTAAAATATCACATTTCATGCAATACATTCAGTTAAGGTGGCTTGCTACACAGGATAGATTTACCACCATTTTTTAAACAAGGGAGGCCACTTTTGTGACTTCTGCACATCAGTTCCCCTCTGAAAATGTGTCTGCTCTGAAAGGAAAGAATTTGCTTCCCGCAAGGAACAAGTTCTTTCCTAGTAGAGTAGACCCCTTATCAGAAGGGGGAAAAATCAGTGTTGACAGAGTTGCCTCCCTTCAAAGTATTTCCATACCCCTTAATACGATTTGTCATCAAACTTTATAAAGTTTAATCATTTAAATGTCATCCAATGTATTCAATCTTATTTGTCTGGAAATGTATCTAGGACCATGGTTAATGCTTAGCACTATGGGTAAAATTTTCAACAGACAAAATTTTGAAATAATTTTCTTATTTCTCCCTGAAAACAGGATTTGACATTTTGTGCAAATTGTCTTCATTGGGGACAATTTGTATGGAATGTCAAATCCTGTTTTCTAGGAAAAATAAGAAAATATCTCCAATCTGTCGTCTGCTGAATTAGCCCAGAGATTGGTAAAGGTTAAGTACAACCATTAACATGCTTATCACAAAATTAGCAGACAACAGTTATGTGTGAGTTATTCCTTATTTTGCCAGGAAAATAAGGTTTGAACCTTCATGTTGATTGCCTTCTTTGGAGGTTGGTCCTCATGAAATGTGCCCTTTTTTCTCTGTTAAAAAATAAGAGAACTATTTTGGCCCTTAAAGTAACAAAGGAAAGCATAGCAGACAACAGTCTATTTTTTTTTTTTTTTTTTTTTATGAAATTCCAGTCTTATCAAAGGGAAGTAACAAATTTTTGCAAAGGGAGACAATTTAAGTGCCTCCCTTTGCAGAAATTTGTTACTTCCCTTTGCAATATTGGTTACTTCCCTCAAAGAAGTCTTTTTAGTCTTCATACTTGAAATTAAGATTTTACTGTTCAAATTTTTTAATATTTACTGTATGTTAATACACGTTTCAGGTACTGGTCATCTCTTCGAAACCTCGTAGCATCACTGTTAAACAGTATGCGGTCTATTGCCAGCTTGTTACTCCTACTCTTCCTCTTTATTGTTATATTTGCACTTCTCGGCATGCAGCTCTTTGGCGGCAAGTTTAACTTCGCAGAAGGAAAACCAAGAAGCAACTTCGACACGTTTTACCAGTCACTGCTAACTGTCTTCCAGGTGAGTGAATCATACAGACCTACATGAACCTTCAACTCTGGGCAAAATGAGCAGACGAGAAATTAATGTTTTTTGTCTGATTTTTGCCAGAAAATAGGAGTTGAAATTTTGAGGTTTGAGCACAAAATTGTAGTAACTCAAACATATTTTTGAAATCCTTGTTTAGGCGCAACTTTGCCCCCTTTGTAATCAATGCAAATTTAGATGCCAATGCTCATACAAACAATGACACCTAAATTTCCATTGTTTACAGAAAGAAATGTTGTAATCTTCACAACGCCTTTATGGTGAGGAGAATAAGTATTGGGAAAAACAACCATCTGACTTGCTATAGTTTTGCGATCAACCCTTGATTTGAGCCACAACATGAGAAAAAGTGTCTTCGGGGTAAATGCAGACAGTAAAGATCCAGATTAGCCAGCGGAGATATATAGTCGGATCAGGAACTTTGCCGTGCTTAGTTATGTTCTACAACCCCCAACAATTCTATAAGCGGATAGTGAAGGTCCTGATCAGACTGACGGGATGTGCAGGCTGATATGGGCCTCAGCTGTCGGCAGATGCTCAAAGACATGTTTTTGCCTGGCACGATCTATTTCATGCAGATTGTTGTAAATTTCATGCGCATTGATGGGGAAGCACACATTTAGTGAGCTCAATTTTTCCATCAAAATGTTTTTTGTTTGTTTGTTGTTGTTTTTTTCTCAATAGCTGAAACATCTGATGCCTGAAAATGGCACTTGCTTTAACCCATTATAATCTAGAGACTCCTAAAAGAACGCAGCATCTGACCAGGGTCTCCACTGTTTGCAAAAAGTTCAACCATTTTTTCTCAAGGAATATCTAAATCACATAGCCTGACTTACCTAAAATCAAAATTAGAATATATGGTGTGGGGAAATTCATTCAGTCTATAGTGGATTAAGAAATGTCATTGTTTATTCGCTGCCATCAAACATTGTGTTTGGTTCACCATAGCTTCTGATAAATGGGTATCCAGAGAAAAATATTTCTTGACTCTTAATCCATTAGGTTTCTTACTGCTGTGATTCACCCCTCGCTGAGCTCACGTGGGTACCGGAACAGTGGCTCAGTGGTAGAGCGTCCGCTTTGTGACCGGGAGGTTGCGGGTTCGATCCCCGGCCAGGTCATACCAAAGACTTTAAAAATGATACTAGCTGCTCTTTCGCTTGGCGCTCAGCATTAAGAAAGTAGAGCTAGATCTGGTCAGCTCAGTGTCAGTATAATGTGACTGGGTGGAATATCATGTTAAAGTGTCTGGGACGTGATATTTCAGTGAGGCAACACTCTAAAAGTGAGCATTGAGCTCCCTGCCACATCCACATCATGATATGACTGAAAAAGGTTGAAAGTGATGTTAAGCCCAAATCAAACAAAAAATCAGCTCACGTGGGAAAGCCAAGTTCTGCTTACGGATGGTCAGATGGTTTTTCCCCCGGGTTCTCCGGTTTTCGCCCACCTTGGACGATCGGCTCAATATAAGTGAAATATTCTTGATGGCCATAAAACACAAATCAAAAAAAAAAAATAAAAATAAAAGAGAGAGAGAAAAATATTTCGTATTTTTGGGCAAAAAATATGTTGTGAGTACTCGTAAGAAGCACCTCTGTGAGATGCTTCTAATGAGTACCCCCAACAAGTTTTCCTATGGAAATTAGAAAAATATAAATACTTATTGATTCAGAATAGTGCAATATCTGGCGCTACAGTCATTATGGTAAATGTCCTAAAATTTCGAACACCAAAGTGTCTGACAAAATGGCATAGGCAAACAGTGCAGACCCAGATCAGACTGCTCCTTCAGGAGCAGTCTGTTCTGGGTCTACACTCTTTGCCATTCCATGAAGTATTTTAAAAAACAAATGCTTAACCAGCAAAATTTAGACCAAAAAAGTATGAAGTAAAGTGTTTGAATTTTTAGGACTTTTACTGTAAATGTATTTCATTGTGTTGGAAGTATTCTGTAGGAAGAACTTGATGCCATATTTTATGGTATATTGAATTCTGAGGGGATTGACTAAAAATACATGAAGGAGTTTAGATTTGCCTGAAAAAAAGCATTGAAAAAAATGCACATTACATACTCTGAGTATGTCATAAAGATTATTGAATTATTACTGTGAAATATTTAGCACTTCATTGTATGGGGGGGGGGGGGGGGGGGGGGTAGGGGGGGGGTGGAGGAGGAGGTGTTATGTAGCAAAGTGGAGATGCACTTGCAAGCCCTCTCATTTGCTTGGTCTCATATATATTTTAAGCCTTAGCACTCAGTAGGCTGAATCATCACTTGAAAGTTAGTGATATTTGTTTTTTGTTCTTCACAGAAAATAAGACTTGGCATTTCTTTCAAATTGTCTCCTTTGGAGACAATTTGAAGGAAATATAAAGTCTTATTTTCTGTGCAAAATAGGAAAATATTTATTAAATGTTGCTTGCTTTTATTTATAGTAAGAGTGTTAAAGATTAAGCTTTCAACTGTGGAACCTCTCTAATGTGCTTGCACATGATAGGCTTAGCCCCTTTTTAGTGGGCTGTTTAATATGCAGAAAGATTTCATAAATCAGTTTTGAGGTTTTAAACACAACCGTTAAAAGAAATACTTCATTTATTCAGAATTCAGACACAATCCATATTTACCACTTTATACAGTAAAAAGGGGGAAACATGCAGGTTCAGAATTTATGAGGAAGTTCATGTGATGTCACCATATGATCTTGTGTAAAATATTTCACAATGTACTGTATTTACCCTAAATACCTTATTAGACCTAATTACTGCACATACCCTATAAGCGCACAGTCAAGCAATTTCATACGTCTTCAGATAACAGCCAGTTAACTTTTTGTCAACTGCTTTATAAAGGCATATGTTGTGGGTACCCATCTGAATATGTTGTGGGTACCCATTTGAATTGCATCGACTTGTCGATGCAGTCCAAATGAATATTCACAACATATGCTTTTATAAAGAAAATCAGAAGAAAAAAAAAACATGTACAAAATCATGGCATAAGCGTCATTGGATAAGTCTTGCTGATATTTATATTAAAGTATTCCCATACTATAAGTAGGTACATATTTTACCACAAGTTTTCCCAGTATGTTTGAAAAACCTAAGCATATAGTGTGGTAATTAGGTCAAATATGGTATGTTGAGACGTTAACTACCTACCATATTTGTCCTAAATATTGAACACATCAGTTTGACTACCTTTTGATTTGGTAGCCGGCCTCGGTGGCTCAGTTGGATGCGCCGTTCGACTGGAGACCAGGAGGTCGCGGGTTCAACCCCAGCCGAGGTCGGCAACATTCTTTCATGGAGATTGATCATGAAATATTTTCTACGGTCATTCTCTCCCTTCCGCTGATTCAAGAAGGGCAGTTATCAGTTTCTGGCGAAAGAATGTGCACAATACTGGTTAACGGCTTAGAGGACTAAGTCTGCCCAGTAAACGCGTGGCTAGGTAAACTGACCGTGCTCGACATGACCCCATTGGGTTGACTGGGCCGTAAAACCTCAACACAAACAAACAAACAAACCTTTTGATTTGTCTGCAAACTGATGGGTGTATGGCAAACAAAGTAGACCCAGATGCCACATTCTGTGGCATCTGATCTGGATGTACACTGTTTGCACAGGCTTATCTGTCTGAATGTTTAGGGTAATTCATAGCTGTTGATAAGAGGAGATATGAGTTATATATTTTTCTTGTTTCTCCACGGAAACATTTGTGGATACACATTAGAAGTGCCTCATAGAGGCACTTCTAATGAGTACCCACAACATGTTTTCACGAAGAAATAAGAAAACTATTGATACTTTTTAACCCATTGTAGTCGGGAGACCTGTAAAAGGGTAATTGGCAAACAGTGCATACCCAGATCAGATGCTACAGAATGCAGTGACTGATCAGGGTCTCCACTGTTCGCATATAGTTTAGCCATTTTTCTCTAGGAATATATAAATCTCAAATCTCATAGCAGGACGTACCTAAAATTGAAATTGGACTCTCCCAATAAATAGTGTGGGAGATTCTATTCAGTATACAATGGGTTAATTGGAAAAAAAATGTCTTATTGAGCTATGTGATTATTATAATGGTAAATACTGTGACCTGCTAAAATTATTTTGCTGTTTTGTAGATACTGACAGGTGAGGATTGGAATGTGGTGATGTATAATGGTATACGATCGTACGGTGGTATAGGAAACTTTGGCGCTATAGTCTTTATGTATTTTGTAGTGCTTTTTATAGTTGGTAATTGTATCCTTTTGAAAATTAGTTTTGAATATATTTTATTTCAAGACTTTTATGAATAAAAAATTCAACAAATGATACATTCCATAGGATAAGAACGAAAGCAGTCTGTTTGTTTGGTTCTTCTCCTTTTGAAAAAATTAGAAATCGGTTGCATAGCTTCAGAAAATGGGAGAGTGATCAAATGATAATTTTTATTTTTGCTTGCCTCATAACATCTCTTGTGGGCACTCATTGGAATTGCTTTGTTGAGGCTATTTCCAATGGGTACCACATGGTGTGATTTGGTGCAAAATTAATCCTCAATTATAACCTTACTTACACCTTATCTGGATCTGTGTGTTATAAACTTATTTTTTTTTTCTTTTACTTTTTTTAGCTCATTTGGTTTTCTTGTCTTCTTCAGACTGGAAAAGGGCATTTATAACCAGTGCAGATCCAGATGAGACAGCAATCTCATCAGGATCTACATGGTTTGACTTTTTTTGTAAGTTCATCTGTACAAGGAGAGCTACTGCAGTCAATTCACGTGAAATGTTAAGCCTTAATTTCTTGGTAAAAGTGTATTATATTGTTTTATCCATTTTTTTTTTAAATGCTTATATCTTGGGGGTCATTTGCCAAAGAACATTTATATTTGGAACATGGATGCATAGTAAGATCTTCTTTGATTCTATAGAGTCTGATACCAGGATTTATATCCCAGGGTGGGGCTAGAGGTCAAACTCAAAGACACCTGTGTAAAGTGTTCAAATGCATTTCTGTTGTGCAAACATCTTAGCACAGTAAAATAAAAATCTAAAAAGGTTGCCTTTGGAAACAAAGAACACACAAAAGAAAGAAAATGGTGACTCGATTCTATTTAAGTCCTTTCTTATACAGTAGCTTAGTTTGTGAGGCTGTAAATGCCCCCCCCCCCCCCCCCCCACACACACACACACACACACACACACACCTAGCACCAGCTTGTCAGAGATCAGACATCTGTATGGCATTGAATTCAGTATCAAGCGTTAAAGGTCATGGTGACCTATATTTCACAGTTTAGCGATTTTGCCTTATTTTTCAGTGTATTATTCATAGATATATTATGTTGAGCATTATTTTCTGGGAAAAAGATCAGAATATGATATGCTGCAGTTGTGATTGGTCTCCTTTTAGGCTCCCCTGGGGGCGTTTGTTTTCTTTATAGACCTGTGTTTATAGACTGGACCCCTTTTCAGAAGGGACTTGCTTTGCAGGAAATCAAACAGGAAGTCATAGAAGTTGTCTCCCTTGTAAGAAAAGGCTGAAAATCTACCAAATGTATCCAGTCCCTGGATCTTTACAGGTCATTTTCCTTAACTAAGAACTCAGATATTCTCCTAAATGTGTTCTTGGCTATTGCCGTGGACAATTTAGCTGATGCTCAAAGTCTTACCGAAATAGAAGAAGAGAAAGCGGAAGAAAAGGAGAGAACGAAGTCTGTACGCCGCTCAAAGAGTAAATCTCCGGAAAAGGAGGAAAAGGTTAGTAACTGGTGCAAAGCGGGTATGATGATCAGTTAACCCTAGTCTTGCTGAACCCGGATATGTCCTGCCTTTGCAAACAGTGTAGATCCAGATCAGTTGGCTTCTGAAGAAGCCTACCGGCCCCGGTGGCTCAGTTGGATGCACGTCCGACTGGAGACCAGAAGGTCCGGGGTTCGACCCCCACCGAGGTCGGCAACATTCTTTCGTGGAGATTGATCATGAAATATTTTCTATGGTCATTCTCTCCCTTCTGCTGATTCAAGAAGGGCAGTTGTCAGTTTCTGGCGAAAGAATGTGCACAATACTGGTTA
This sequence comes from Anodontia alba, assembly GCA_964016985.1. Lineage (NCBI taxonomy): Eukaryota > Metazoa > Mollusca > Bivalvia > Lucinida > Lucinidae > Anodontia > Anodontia alba. Next base: position 78,357,089 of record OZ024828.1, read on the forward strand.
ACAGCTTAGAGGACTAAGCCTGCCCAGTAAACATGTGGTTAGGTAAACTGACCGCGCTAGACATGATCCCATTGGGTTGACTGGGCCGTAAAACCTCAACACAAACAATTCTGAAGAAGCCAACTGATCTGGATCTGCACTGTTTGCCATTAAGTGTGTGAATTTATGTCATCAAACTGGAACAAGTAATCTGATTGGCTGAAAATTAGAAGTGGGTGTGGCATCTTAATTTATTCAGCATGACAAGGGTTAATCTTTTCACCCTTGACTTTCTGAAATGGACTTTTTTCCATCTCTGAATTTTGACACATCTGTTGCTGCAAATAGGGGTTTTAGTGAAAAGTCAATAACAGAATGGCAAGTAGTTCGGATCCTGATGATGAGACAGTTTGTCTCATCAGGATCTACACTGTTTGCAAACCTTATTTCTGGTCTGGTATTGAAAAGGTTAAGAGCAGTCTGATCAGAGTTTACACTGTTTGCCTAGGCACAGCTGTCAAATACAATATGATAACACAATGCTTAATATTGTTTGCAAAATATATGAAAAAATCACTTTATTCTGGAACCCCTTGGGATAATTTGGTAATGATTTATCCTTTGGAACTGGTTTTTAACCAATTAAACTGTTCTTTCACAACAGAATGTTTTGCTATCTGACAAACACATGATCATCTTTTTACTGACCCCACCACACAAAAAGGACACATACACAGCTCAGGATAATGTAGGTCTAATATTTTTCTCATTTTTCAGGAAAACATATATTGTGGTACTCATTACATGTGCCTCACTATGTTTTTGTGAAGAAATAAGAAAAAGACTTTTGGATTGAGAAAAGCATCTCATCAAGAGCTATGGCGGATAAGGCTTTTTTTTTTTTTTTTTTTTCAATATTTTTAAACTGCCAATCACAACAATTGTCGTCTGCTTTGTCATCTGCTTGTGATTTTAAAAGTCATTTCTGCAAACAGTGTGGACCCAGATCAGACTGCTAGGAGCAGTCTGATCCGGGTCCACACTGTTTGCCTGTATGAAAAAATAGGTTTGAAAAGTTTGCAAGAATATTCAGCAGACGACATAAACAGACGACATTTTCCTATGCAGATTTTCTTGGCGTTTTAAGGGTTAATTCACCATATAAACAACCGTGTGGATGCCCATCAGAAGCACTTCAGCAAGGTTCTTTCAATGAGTATCCTCAAAATATGTTTTCATGGAGAAATAAGAAAAACATTCATCTGAATAACCCCTCTTATCTGGACCCATAGGTCTAGATAAGAGCTGGTATCAGGTAAATATTTTTCTTATTTCTCCACAAAAACATATGTTGTGGGTTCTCATTAGAAAATCCTTGCATATGTTGTGGGTACTCATTAGAAGTGCCTCACCAAGGCACTTTAATGAGTACCCACAACGTATGTTTTTGTGTGGAAAAAAACAAGAAAAATATCAATACTTTTGGATTGGATTATTCTTAACAAGAGCTATGTGGACCTGTTTATAGAACCTTATTTAACCTAAGTGTTTGTACAGACAGACCTGAGCAAATAGTGTAGACCCAGAACAGATGCCGATCAGGGTCAACACTGTTTGCCACTCTCCCAGCAGTTTTTTTGGCACATCAACATAATAAAATGGATGTTTTCAAATTTTAGGACCAGTATAGAAAGAAGTTAATGTTTCCGAATATTTGGAATCAATACAATAAATGTGAAATACCCTAATGTCCTAAAATTTCAAACACTTTATTCCATACTTTTCTGGCCTAAATTTTGCTTTTTATGTGGTTGTTTCATAAAAACATCTGGAATAGTGGAATGGCAAACATTGTAGGTCCTGATCAGACCAGTCTAGGTCTACACTGTGCGTATGCCATTTGGTCAGAACATTTGGTGTACAAAATTGTAGGACATTTACGATCAGTCTTTGCTTCCATGGAGACTGATCATGTTCAACAGGAGATTCTACAGTATAAAAGATTCTGTGAGTGAAAGGTGAAAGTTCTGATGAGTGTGCAGAAGTATGGGCTGATCTGGGCTCACATGCTATAAGCCTTAAAGTCCCAAACAAAATTATGGCAGATGACATCATTTTAATTATTTTCTATTATTTTTTCAGAGAAAATAAGGTTGGACATTTCATGTGCAGACAATTCACATGAAAGGTTGTGAATTGTCTGCCAGGCTTATTTTTTTCTGATCAGGGCTTTTGCAGTTCCCACATGGATTAACCCTTAAAGTGCTAAGCAAAATTGTAGAGATAACAGGATAAATTTTTTATAGAAAACAAATCTTGAGATTCCATGTGAGTTGTCTGCCTAGCAGATGAATCACATGAAATACCAAGTTTTATTTCTCTAAAAAACAAAACAAAAAAAAATAAGGCTTGACATTTCATGTGAATTATCTGCAAGGCAATCTTACTTTCTCAGAAAATTTCAGTAGAATAATAATAAAAAAAAAGGAAATGTTTGCTGCTGATGTGATTGGTCAAGTACCTTTTTGGTGTGATGGTGTTCATATTAATTCTGGAATTAACCCTTGCCTTGCTGAATAAATTAAGATGCCACTCCCACTTCTAATTTCCAGCCAGTCAGATTACTTAATCTGGGTTTTTGATAGAAATTCACATATATAATGACAAATAGTGCAGATCCAGATCAGTTGGCTTCTTCAAAAGCCAACTGATCTGGATCTACACTGTTTGCTAAGACAGGGCATGTCGTGTTCAGCAAGAGAAGGGTTAAGTAGTTTCATGATAAATCAATAAAACTCATTGCTATACTAGGTAAACTCTGCTACATTAGGAAAAAAAATATATTAGTTAACTCTTAAAGTGCCAATTACAGCTGCAGCAGATGACATTTTTGAGTTTTCAGAGCAAATAAGACTTGACATGTCATGTAAATTGTCTGCCAAGCGGATAATTCACATAAAGTATTAAGTCTTATTTTCTCTGCAGGCAGGGAAAAGTGAGGGAATTTTCTAGTTATGGCCCAAAAACTGTTTCACATTTTATTCCTTCATCTTCCTCTGTGTCTCTTTCTTTTTCCCTATTACCTCTTCTATCCATTTTCTCCTTTTCTTTGGTAGATGACACAAAATAACCCACAGTGGTTGATGTGTCATTAAACAAGTCCTCAAAAAAAAAAGCATCAGGATTATGCAGCAATGTTAAGTATAGTTCATGCTTAACCCTTGTCCAGCTGAATAAATTAAGATGCCACGCCCACTTCTAATTTTCAGCCAATCAGATTACTTGATCCGCATTATTGCTATAAATTCACATACTTTATGGCAAACAGTGCAGATACAGATCAAGCGAACTGATCAGGATCTACACTGTTTGCAAAGGCAGGGTATATCCGAATTCAGCAGGACAAGGGTTAATTTTTGTGTTATACGTATTTGGCTTTCTTGTCTCCTAAAGTAGAAAGTGTCTGCATGCTTTCAGTTACAATCAGTGTTTTGTTAATAGATTGTCTTACATATTGTCAATGAAATGACTAGACATGGACAGAGAGATATTTTTTTATTTTCATATTTTTCCCCAAGAGATAATTTGAATGACGTACCAAGGTTTATTTTCAATTCAGGAAATGAAGATAGTTAAATGCTCTGTCTGTTAGTTAATCTTGAGGCAAAATGTTGACATTTGCTTATTTCTCCATAAAACAGGCAGACTTCTCTTCTTTTTTTAACAGCTTCTGATGTTAAAACTGCTGCAGACAACATTTTGAAATATTTTTCATGTTTTTCCTAGAAATAGGCTCCGCTGGAAAATAAAAAAGTGAACTCAGGAACTGATACAGTCAAATCCACATCAAGTCCTTAACATTAAAGGGAAAGTCAGAAAAAGACATTTAAACAGCCACAAAAAGAACAGATGGCAAGCAGAGTTGGCAGCCTTTTCCCAAAAACTTAACTGAATATCTTAAACTTACATAATTGTTAAATGAAAAAAACATTCTAATGCAGTCGCGTATGTAACGCGACGTCTGATTGGATAACGTCAACAAATTTGCGACGGTATATTCTGCGATATACTGTCGCAAATCCGACGTCATCACGTAACGTCGCTTCTCATTGGCCGGCATTTGGTTTTACGCAGCTCACAGCACTTGTCGTTTTGTGCAAATAGTACATTTTTTCAATAGAAAAAATGAATAAATGCATTAGAATGGGGATAACTGCATCAAATTTGTCATTTGGGGAGGTAAATCGGCGGTTTTACGGTCGCAAATTACGTTTTACGGCTCCGCTGACGCGTCGCCGTAAAACGAAATTTCCGACCGTAAAACCGCCGATTTACCTCCCCAAATGCCAAATTTGAATGCAGTTATCCCCTAATTTGTAAGTGAAACACAACAGAACATTTAACAAAAAGTGCCACAATTAAAATAACACCTTGGAACGCCTTGGAGACAATTTGCATGAAATGTCAAAACTGGTTTTCTTGGAAAAATAAGAAAAATATCATCAATTTGTTGTCTGCTTAATTTGCCAGAGAATGATTAAGATAAATGGAGCAAAGAAAATGGTGCACTATATGTACCCTAAATATTTGGACAAATATGCTGGAGCAATTTGCAAACACTCAGATCAAACTGATCAGGTTCTGTTTATCAAATACAGTTGACTCTCGTTATCTCGACCTCGCTTATCTCGAATAACCGCTTATCTCGAAGTGAAAATCTTGTCCCTGCTTAAACATGAAAATCTAACAACAGGTAAAAAATATTGTGGGAAAGCCTAAGGAGCAATTTCTCCTCTTTTCCACAATATTTTCAACTTCAAGAGTCCAATTACATAAATCATTTGTTAAATGTGGTTGTTTGAATTATTTTTTCCTCAATTCTGCAAATTTGATATGTCCAGGTACGGATATCTGGAAGTATTTCAGAGAATCCCTTGGAATTCGAGATAATGAGAGTCGCCTGTAAATAGACAGAGAAAACTTTGATCAGCCTGCACTTCTGTGCATTCTGATCTGGGCTTACTTTGATTACAGCAGTTTTGGATACATGGAATGTACAACAAAGATCCTGATTAGACTGTGCAGTTATGCAGGCTAATCTAAATACATGTATGCACTTTTTGCATAGGCTTGATGACATCATTTCACTAGATATAACACTATTATCATCTGCAGAAGACTGAAGGTTAACTCTTATCATGAGGAATAAATTAAGATGCCACGCCCATTTCTAATCTTCAGCCAATCAGATTACTTACTCCAGATGGTGGCTATAAAGTCACATACTGAATGACAAACAGTGCAGATCCAGATCAGTTGGCTTCTTCAGAAGCCAACTGATCTGGATCTACACTGTTTGCTAAGGCAGGGCATATCCATAACAGGACAAGGGTTAACTTGTCTTCTGTACAGTGGAACTGCCCCTAACAGTCACCTCCCAACACCAATAGCCTCTTTTCTGATTGCCCAAAATGCTATTGTACTTTAGATTTAACCTTTCTACATCAGCTCCTTCCTTACAATAGCCACTTCTAAAATGTCCCGGGGTTCTGTCCTGATATATATTTAACCAGTCTACAATGGCCGCCTCCCTATACTGGCAAATTGTATGTGTCTGAATTGGCTGTTGCATAAAGTTTGTACCTTGTTTTGTTTATAATTGCAGCAAGAAGAGGATGAGGGTGTTGGTATGAATGGTGATGAAGAGAAGGTTGAGATCGGGGAATATGCTGAAGAACGCCTTAGTAGACAGCCCAGTGCAAGGAGTGCTCGCAGTGCCAGAAGTGCTCGAAGCTTCCGTGGGAGGTAACTGCTTATTTCATGTCTTATTTTATGTTTAATGTGTACAACAGCACCTTCAAGGGAGATCACTCTGATCTGGAAGTATTTGCCTCCCTTCTGAACTATGTCATGATACCCTCAGCAAACTGTGTTTTGGGGGAGGGGGATATACTATTTTCATGAAGTCCATCCATCTGTTACATTTTGGTTTCTGTGCAGGGGATATCTAATAAGCAGTTCTTATTGACATTTCTTGTTTCACAAGGCTAGCATTGATTGGAAACACTGATTCTCTACTTGTTGTAGTGCCAAGATGTATTTGGGATTTTAGGTTTATGTGGGGATGAATATTTGGGAAGTTGGTCGTAAGCCATGCTGCTCAGTAGAATTTCTGACATTTTTGATTTGGGAGATAGTTTGACTTTCCTGCACATCAAATCTCAGGAATCACACAGGCTTAAAAAGTGCTCGAAAATGAAGGGCAGTCTTGAAAAGTCCTTGAAAAAAAATTTGTCTTGAAAAACCTTTGAAAACTGTCCATAGGCCTTGAAAAATACTTGAATTTCACATTTTCTTGTATTCTAGACAATTTTAAATCTCTGTGAGAATCAAGTTCCTTGAAAAAAAATCGGCAAGTTTCGAGCAATGACAGAGGTGCAGTAGTGCCATAATTATAGAGGTTGAATGTGCTCGGCTTGAAAATAAAGTCCGAATACACATCGTTTGGATTGTCTCCCTTGCAGATTGGTACTTGGCAATTTTGACAACTTTTATTACTGAAAAAAGTCAATTCCATTAACCAGACTAAACAAAGAACAAAAATGGCATCGGCTGTTAGTGTGTGTGTTCTTTTTTTTTTTTTTTTTTTTTGATCCTGAATTTATATCTGCCTAATGGGAAAGTGTGTTTATAGCAGAGATTGGCCAATACGATATCCTTGGGTAAAGGAACTGTACAGTAAACATAAGGTGCACTGTCAACCATGTAATACAGGCATGGATGTTGCACAAATGGGTAAAGTGCAATGCAGTCACAGGCAAAGGGAGAGGGGCATAAGAAAAAAGAAAACATGATGTCTTGGACATTCCTAAATTTCTTTGTCAAGGGAGAAACAGACTTTGGATTTTAAGAGAGTTCATTGTGACATTATTATTATTATTCAGTTTTTCAAAGCAAAGATTTTCACTGGATGTGGAACCAATGAATGACAGTGCCAGATAGATAACTATAAGGTTGGTCCTTGAAAAGTCCTTGCATTTGACTTGGCCTTGCCTGTATGAACCCTGAACCTGTTCTGAAAAGGGGTCTACTCAAAATGGAAAGAATGTGCTCCCCTTGGAAGGAGATTTTTTTTCTTTTAGTGTTGACACCATTTCAGAAGGGAGGCAAAACAATTTTGTCATACCTCCCCTGAATATTAATTCTCTTAAATAATAATAAGTATAGATGGGGCAGTCAGTGGTGTACCATCACAAAGCCCCCACCTTGGTGACTTGGAGCCATCCCTGACCCCAGGGGTTTGGGCAACAAATTGATGTGATGTTGCATGATGCTAGAACACGAGAAATATTAATGTATTTTATTTTCAGTCATCGAGGTTCTTTCATGGAGCATAAAGTCAGGATTGATGACAAGGGAGATGAGGATGAAGGAATTTATAGGAACAACCAACAAATACCTATAGAAGGTGAGGAGTTATAGATCAGAATTTTCCCTTAAAACATATCAATAAATAGCTCCAGATAAGAATGGGTATGAGTAAATATTTTCCTTATTTCTCCATGGAAATGTATGTTGTTGGTACTCATTAGAAGCACCTCGCTGAGGTACTTCTAATGAGTACCCACAACTTAAGGTTTCATGGTGGAATAAGAAAAATATTAATACTTTTTTGATAGAAAAAAAGCACCTTATGTGGAGTCATGTTGATATTTATCTTATTTCTTAATTAAAATATATCATTGTAGTCATAATAATCACCTGTGAGATGATCCTAATGAGTACAGTGCTGTCCTAGATTCTGTTGTCTAGTCTAATGAATATAATGCTGTGTCTATAGAGTCTGTTGTCCAAGAGACAATGATAGCCCTCTTTGTTTCTAAGTGGATACTTAGTAAATTGAAAGACCCTAGTAACTTGAATATGGATGAGCGAATAAATCATGCAGGAGCACATGTCCAAAGGTAGGCATACGTGAGCTTCACAGCTCCAAAGAACAAAACCAGCACTATAACAGAGGATCAGTTCCCACATACATGTCAAGACACTCGTGACAGGACTGAAAGAAAAATGTTCACTGTGACCTAAGACCTTAGTCCTGCTGACCCATATATACTCTGCCTTCGCAAACAGTGTAGATCCTGGTCAGTTGGCTTCTGAAGAAGCCAACTGATCTGGATCTGCACTGCTTGTTATGAGATGTGTGAATTTATGTCAACAACCTGGATCAAGTAATCTGACTGGATGAAAATTGAAAGTGGGCATGGCATCAGTTTATTCAGCATGACAAGGGTTAATCTAAAATTTTATTGAGTCCATTTGACTACCTGATGAGGTGATTAAAATGCAGTGATAAAAAAAAAAAAAAAAAAATTGGCAGTGTAGACCTTATGTCTACAGTGTTTGCTTAGGCCTGTCTATCTGAATGTTTAGGGTAAATACAGAAGAATAGAAAAAAATATTATCACTAATTTCTTACAATTTTTCAGATATGCCAGTTTTAGTTATGGCAATACACAGTTAATTAAAAACTTTGCTAACATGACATGCCACTATAAATTAGTAAACTATCCAAATATATTTGTTTTCTGTATTTAAAACCTAGAGAGTACTTAAATAAATGTCAAAAAGATTACTAAAATGCCAATAAAAGTAAGAAGTTTTTGTTTAAACTGTGCAATATTCTGATTCACCACATTTAACATTTAGTGCTGACCAAAATAGCACTTGCCGGGCTCATTGGGTCATTCAGATTTGTGTCCGATTGGTGATCAGGAGGTCACGGGTTTGATCACCACTGGGTCTGGCAACAGTCTTTTGTGAAGATTGGGCATGAAATATTTTCTACAGTCATTCTCTCCCTTCCACTTATTCAAGAAGGGCAGTTGTCAGTTTCTGCTGAAAGAATGTGCACAAGTACTGCTTAACCACTTAGAGGACTAAGCCTGTCCAGAAAAAGTATGGTTCCGTAAAATGATTGTGTTTGACATGACCCTAATGGGTTGGCTGGGCTGTAAAACCTCAACTCAATCAGTCAGTCAGATAGCTCTCACAAGGCCCTAAGTTTGAATCTCGCCAGGAGTGGAATTCAGCTATCACTGAATGGTGTTTCATTGTACAGCCCCTTTCGTTATCACCCCTTCATTTGTTTACTAGTTTGGCCTTAATACTATTGAAAGAGATACAAATCACCAAATCATCATCATTAACAGAAAGGCGAAGTAAAATTAGAATCCCTGCATTTTAGCCTTAATTTGACCTTTTGGGGTTAAATTGGACACAAAAAATGCAAAAAAAAAAACCCAAATTTTTCCTTTTTTTATTTTTTTTATTTAACTACTTAAAGCGTGGGGAACAGCATTTGTTGTTTTGCGGGGTATGCCAACTCTAAAGCCTGCCATTCTTACTGTACACCAGATGCAACCGTTCAGAGCAAGTGCTTCCATACAGGAGGGAATGTACTTTTAATCAAACATACTGCTCTTCATTAGGAAGTCAGGTGCTGGATTTTACCCATGCTATTGAAGACTAGTATACCAAATTTCAAACTGTCAGAAATTTCAGCACCCACTTCGTCAGTTTTATCAGTTTCCTGGAAAAATACCCATAACACCTAACTCATTTCCAGTGAGGAAGAAGTAGGAACAACAGTAGAACCTACGTATGTCCCTATTTCTTTCTGAACAACACACAGTAAGCGCTGGTCTCTTGTATTTTTTTTATTTTTTTTTTTTCTATAAGTGTCTTAAACTGTTTCGGGTTGCCATGTGACTATCATCTGACTAGAAGTCATGTGACTCTTTCTTCTTTGGTAAAATGGCCACATACAATAGGCAAAATATGTGTGAAAATGCCATCGAAATAGAGGCAAAATCAAGGGAGTAATGGCTTCTCAAGTAGGGTTACCCCCTCTAACAGGCCTCATTTATGACATATGCAGCATTCTAAGGGTTAACATTTAGCATTCTAGCCTTATTTAGCCGATGAAAAATTTAGGTATTTCTTATTTTTCCTAGAAATATGGTTTGTTATTTCATACAAATTACTAAGACAATTTGCATGAAATTTCAAACACTGCTTTCTGGAAAAAAACAAAAACAAAAAAAAAACAAAAAAAACAAGCAGAACAATATCTTAAATTGATGTTTGCTGAATTTTTAGCTCAACATGCTAAGTGTAGCATATTTATTGTGCATTTGTAGAAGATGATGATGCAACTGAGGAAGAGTTAGAAGATGAGGAGGAAGAGGAAGAGGAAGAAGACTCGCATGTGTCAACAGCTCGGCCACGTAGAATGTCAGAGATTCGAATTAACAACAAAGTAAAACCAATACCAAATGCCAGTACTCTTTTTATCTTGTCTCCTACTAACAAGTAAGTTAAAATATTTCTTTATGCAAGTTTCATTGAGTAGAGTCATTGCTTGTTTTTCTGCTTTAATTTTTTCAGTCAAACCTGTGCTAAGAGACTACTAAAGAGAGTCCAGACTGTGGTCTTGGTAGGTGGTCCATTTAGTATTAGTAAAAATATACTTGAAGATACCAGGAAATGCCACAATCATAAAGCACATGAAGCTGACCATCTGAAACAGATTGAGGAGGGAGTTGTCATTTAATTTGAGGAATGACCCCCCATTCTGTATTAAAAGATGGATGCAAAATTATCAACCCTATATAAAAAGCAATACATGCATGCATTTTGCTGCAGAATATCCATGTTGTAAACTGTCTTTTTGTAGCCAGTAAGAATGAAAACAATTTAATTGACTAAGTATGTTCTTCAAGTGCTTTCTTTCTTCAATCTATGCTTGGGATATTTTTTGTTATATATTTATGTTTGGAGCTGCTTCATTTAAAAGGGTGAGGCTGATTGTCTATAAAACCAAATTTAAGACGCCAAGCATTTTATTGTTCACCATTCCAAGGTGGTACTTCTGTTGCAGATGTGCAGGCTGGTCTGAAGCTTTGCAAACTACAGTGTTGCATATGAAGAGACTCAGTCAAACTGATTCTCCAATTTTCGTGATTTTGTATTTTCTTTGTTTCCAAAGGCAATCCTTTTTGACTTTTATTTGCCGGCTGCATAAGACATTTTCTGTGGCTTTGCTGGATGCTTAAGACATCGTGGTTTGTCTGTTTACAGTAGTTTTATTCTGTTTCAGATTTAGAGTAATATGTCACAGGATCTGCAATCACTCTTACTTTGGCAACATTGTATTAGCATGTATTCTTATCAGCAGTGGAATGTTGGCAGCTGAGGACCCTCTCAACAGTAACTCAGACAGAAACAAGGTCAGTAGTAACAGTACAACAATGTTTATAGGTCCTGATAAGTAATAATTGTGAAGATAATATGTCTTGTCAAATATTTTCATGCGTACATGACTCAATTATAATTATAGCCGTTTCAATAGCAAACCAAACTAATATACCATTTTAAGGCAAATGACTCATGTTGACAGGTCATTAAACCTGAACTCATCATCATCATCATCATCATTGTCTTGTCAAGGTGATTACAATGAGTATGCATTTACTATGTTTTGTGCAAAAACAAAAAAAAAATCAGTTAAATACTGTCTTGAACTGGACCTATGAATGTAGGTACTGATTTGTAAAAGTCCAGTTATGTGTGTTGTATAGATGATTTGGCTCATCTTGTTTTGAGCCATTTGTTTGTTGGGTATGATAAAATATTCATACCATTATTTTACCGTTTGAGTTGTAAACTATATTTAAATGAAATCTGTAAAGGTTACCCTGGGAAACACAGGCATAATTAGTACCCATCAATATACCCACTATTTGTTTGTATAATTTAGTACCAAACCTAATAAAGCTAAGACTGTTTGCACTTGCAGTAACTGGTCTAGAAGTAGTGAAGACACCATGATATATAATTTGTTTTGATATGAACCAAAATGCCTTTTTGCCTTCTGTTGGTGAAGTATTAAAATACTGTATTTGGTACATGTTCAGATGAATGTACTCATATGCATATTCTGAGGAGAACATTCTGAGGAACTGCTACATTCTTAAGTAAAGTTATATCATATTTGTCACAATCATTGGCAGGTGTCCTGAAAAGAAGTACCTGAATAGTCTGATCTAGATGTTTGTTGACCTTTCCTCTTCAATAGTAAAATCAGTTTGCTCAGGTTCACACATGAACAAAAACAAAGTATCAGTACAGTTAATGAAGAAATAGATTTCATGTTCAGGGAATGAGTGTTCTGCTTTACATGTGACAGGCCAAGTCACAGTTATGTTTTATTTATCTATAAAGCTTTGCATTTTTGTCTTAAATAAAGTCATACAATTTGGACATAATTGTGTGATAGGTTATTCCTTCGGTCAGTTAATTGGGAAATATTAAATAACATAACAGTGCCATACATGATAACATGTAATTGACATGTATGTGCACATATATAATTTTTCTGCTCTTTATCTTTCAGATATTGAATTACTTTGACTACTTTTTCACAACTGTGTTCACTATAGAAATTATTGTCAAGGTAAGTATGAATGCTTGCAAGAAACTTGAATACCCTACAACCTCTTTATAACATGGTTCGTTATAACACGGTTTTGGATATATCACGGTTCAAAGATGGATCCCAAAAATGTATGGATTATATATTGAAAAATGACCATAAATGGTCATTTTTCAATATAATCTATACATTTTTGTTCGGATATAACACGGTTGTTTAAGTAACACGGTTTATGCTATGGACCCCAACAATAGTGTTATAAAGAGGTTGTGGTGTATTTAGGAAAGGATGCTATTTCAGTTTTCTTGAAATTGTCTGGGACTTGAAAAATAACAACAAAATTGTTTTAGTCAGTCTTTATGTTTAAAGGCTCCATATTCCTCATAAATAAACATTTTATTATCAAAGAAATAATAATAAATTGATAAATTTAATAAATTGATATATGGTATAAATATAATCATAAAATGTGGCACCTGACAGCCTGTAAAATTTCAGTTAATCTCTTGTTCTTGAACTGGATCAAAAATGAAGACGGGCCCCCGTAGCCTAGTGGATAAGAGAGTTGACTCTTAATCCATTAGGCTTCTCACCGCTGTGGTTCGAGCCTCGCTCGGGTCATATGTGGGAAAGCCAAGTTCTGCTTACGGATGGTCAGGTGGTTTTTCTCCGGGTTCTCCGGTTTTCGCCCACCTTCGATGAACGATCGGCTCGATATAAGTGAAATATTCTTGAAAGGGCCGTAAAACCCAAATCAAAAAAAAAAAAAAAAAAAAAATCAAAAATGAAATAATTTATTGTCATATCTCTGAATTAATGTTGCCAACATTGAATTAATGTTGCCAACATTGAATTAATGTTGCCAACATTAATTCAGAGACACATGTACAATTGAAAAACATTTCATTTTTGATCCAGTTAAAAAACGAGAGACTAACTGAAATTTTACAAGCTGTCAGATGCCACATTTTATGATTGTATTAGTACCCAAATATCAATTTTTGAAACCTTTCTTGGATAAACATGCCTATTTTTGAGGAATATGGAGCCTTTAGTTTATAGTTGCTGACCATGTAAACATTTAGTTGGTACTTATTTGGTCAGTGAGCTAAAACATATATGAATTAGCTTTGTGCAATAAAATGTTAAATTCCGTCACACTTTGCATAGTCATTTTTTTAAACTGGAAAATTCATACATTGGGATATGGGTTTTAAGTAGCCCACTTTATTATTTTGGGGGTTGAGAGATTTTAATGACTAAGACTATTAAATGGTTCATATTCCAATCCAATTTTAAACCACAATACATAAAACATCATTTTGACATTACAGTGCAGCTGCATGTTATTGTTTGGCATATTCTGTTAAATGATGTGATTTCATTTGCCTTTATAAAGAATGAAATGCTTTTAGGATGCTCAATAAATTTGACTCCAACTGATTATTCAATTATTATAAATTGTTGCATCCTGAATTATTTCATTACATTAATGTTTCACTCTATTCAATTGTTTTAGATTATAACCTATGGATTGGTGCTACATAAAGGATCATTTTGTCGGAGTTTCTTCAATATTCTTGATCTGATTGTTGTTGGTGTGTCACTTATCTCCTTTGTTTTAGAGTAAGTATCTTTAAACCCATCTAATGCAGTCTACCTTACACTGTCTGGGCATTGGGAGAAACTTAAACTGCAACAAAACTTTGTATTACGTTTTCTTAGCAGAACTTTCTTCGGCACTGTGTTACCATATTTTCCCCCAAGTATTGGGACACCTTAACTCCTTAACCCTTGTGCTGCTGAGCCCAGATATTTCCTGCCTTTGCAACATTGTAGATCCAAATCAGTTGGCTTCTGAAGAAGCCAACTGATCTGGATCTACCCTGTTTGCCACTCAGTATGTGAATTTATATCAACAGTCTGGATCAAGGAATCTGATTGGCTGACAGTTAGAAGTGGGTGTGGCATCTTAATATATTCAGTATGACAAGGGCTAAGATACTTGTCCTGAATTTGAAAAAAAAATATTATACTACCTGTAAATGTGTCTGAAGTATTTAGGGTTAATATGGTAATACATATATTTACATTTACTTTTGCTTTTTGTTTTCTTATTCTTTTCTAAATATATTACATATATATGTTGTTTGTAAGTTTGAATTGCACTTTTCTATGCTTAGATGTTAAATTCTGATAAATGTTTATATTAGTTTTGCCTGATATTTAAAGAGAATATTATGGACTAGGAAGAATAGTTGAGAATTGAAAGCACAAAACTTAAAAAGAACCTGTACTATAATAGCTGTTTGAAAGGCTGTAAAGCCCATGTACATTACCATTACCACTGATACATCATTGCCAGTTTGCATGCATAAACATTCATCTTTCTCTAGCCTGTATACAGATTATTTTGCCATCTGAATACATGACTAATATCTCAGCTGCTTAAAGAGGCTGAATAGATTTTGGGCATATACTGTTGCAAACAGGGCCCAGTTGTTTAAAGCATACAATGTCGTTAGTTAACGGTTCGTTAAAATTTACATCGAGTGATATGCAAATATGCTGAAATTTTATGCTGAAAAAATGTGAGTAGCCTTTGCAGTGCAAAAGTTACTCACATTTTTTTAGCAAAAAATATCAGAATATTGTCTGTTGAATCCACTAAAACAGTTAACGAAATGACCCTTTACAAGCTCGTTAAGCTAATGACGCTTTGAACAACTGGGCCCAGATTGATAGTGAAAATCAAAAGCAGAATGGCAAATGGGAAAAGAAAACTAAATATATTTCGAAAAAACCTAATTTTTTCAGGAGTTTGAAATTTTGTTTCTGTTTTTTTTGCCTATGTAAATATGTTGCTTCATTATGAATTTATTCTTTAGTTTAATTGGGCCAGATGCAAACAAAACCTATAGTTAGACCTGTGTGACTAGCAAAGATTCTGATCAGCCTGTATATCCACCTAGTATGGCAAGAGCCTTCCTGCATCTCTTTTAGGATAGCCCAGAGGCTGTAGAAGGCATGTGAGATCAGGAAGGACTCTGATCAGGCTGTGCAGGCTGATCTGAGTCTTCACTGGTTTGCACATCAAATTATAGGTTTTGTTGTTACCCCTGAAAGTGCTAATCAAACTTGCAGCAGGCAACATTTTTAATTTTTTTTCCAGAGAAAATAAGGCTTGACATTTCATGTGAATTTTCTGCCTAGCAGACTTCCACATGTAATTCCGTCTTGTTTACTCTGAAAAAAAAATAATGAAAAAAGACTGTTGTCTGCTACAATTTTCTTTTGCACTTTTAGGGGTAAAATGTCTGTGTGATATCCATTAATATTTTCAAATGAATCTGTTTTGAACTTAGACTGACTTTCAGTTTATACCTACTTCACTTAATGAACTTATTTTGCACTTTGACTGACTTTCAGTTTTTACCTTCTGCATTTAATGTATTTGTTTTGAACTTATACTGACTTCAGTTTTTACATACTTCATTAAATGAACTACTTTTGCACTTTGACTGACTTTCAGTTTTTACCTACTGCATTTAATCAATTTGTTTTGCATTTAGGCTGACTTTCAGCTTTTACCTTCTTCATTTAAGAAACTTGTTTTGCACTTAGACTGACTTTCAGTTTTTACCTACTGCATTTAATGAATTTGTTTTGCACTTAGACTGAATTTCATTTTTACCTACTGCATTTAATGCATTTGTTTTGCACTTAGACTAAATTTCAGTTTTTACCTACTGCATTTAATGAAGTTAATGAATTTACTTTCAGCTTTTTACCTACAGCATTTAATGAATTTGTTTTGCACTTAAGACTAACTTTCAGTTTTTACCCACTTCATTTAATGAATTTGTTTTGCATTGAGACTGACCTTCAGTTTTTACCTTCTTCAGTTAATGAATTTGTTTTGCTCTTAGATTGACTTTCAGTTTTTACCTACTGCATTAATGAATTGTTTTGCACATAAGTAGACTTTCAGTTTAATCCACTGCATCAAGTTATAGTATTTAGACAAATGTTTTCTTCTTTCTCATCATGGGTCTTGGTAGAATTAGCAGACAATTCACATGAAAATTCAAGCCTTTTTCTCAGATTTTTTTTTTTTTTTAAGAATGTCATCTGCAATAGTTTTTAGTGAGCTAAGGATTAGTATGCACAGTTTGTTGCAAGCTGCACTGCTTGCCTTTTAAGGTGAATGGATACACTTTCAGGGGAAGCAACTCTGTCAAAATTATTTTTGCATCCATTCTGAAAAGGGGTCTACTCTAAAAGGAAAGAATTTGCTCCCAAAAGGGAGCAAATTCTTTCCTTTTAGAGTAGACCCCTTTTAAGAAGGGGCTTTTTCTATATGATGCTTAGTACGTACAAAAAACAAACAGGAAGTTACAAAAGTTGTCTCCATTGTAAAAATGTTGGAATATCTGCCAAGTGTATCCAACTCCCTTAAGTCATCCAACACAGAAGTTATTGTATATTTGGTGTGCAATATGTAAAAAAAGCCTTTATGTCATATCCTTATATTGAAAGCCTTCACTATTTATCAGTGTATTCTGCAGTGTGTAGTGATTCTGTAAATAGATAGTGAAGGTCAGATGAGGCTGGACTTGAAGGTCCAGATGAGGCTGGACAAGGCGGTCACAATTAGCCTATAACATAAGGACATTTTCACACACTGCATATGTTTTAAACAGACTAGACCCTCCATAGCTTCAGATAAGGCACTTTTTTCAGTTGAAAAGTATTGATGTTTTTCTTTTTTCTCCACAAAAATATACATCACAAAAACACATCTATATAATTTTGACCCCCTTAAACCCATCTTCTATATCGTAAACCTGGGGTTTACGGGGTAACATTATTTTTAGCTCACCTGAGCTGAAAGCTCAAGGTGAGCTTTTGTGATCACTCACCGTCCGTCATCTTCCTCGTCGTCGTCCGTATGTCCGTCCATCCGTCCACAATCTTTAAACAACATCTCCTCCTAAATCACTGATTGGATTTTGACCAAACTTCACAGGAATGATCCTTGGTTGGTCCTCTTTCAAAGTTGTTCAAATGGTTCTGGTCCATTGCATATCTAGGTCACAGAGGCTAAAAATAGATTTTTTAACTAAAAACTTATAAAATCTTCTTGTCAGAAACCACTGGACCGATTTCAATATAATTTTGCAGAAATGTTCCTTTGGTGATCCTCTACCAAGATTGTCCAAGCCATTCAGATTCGTCAAAAAACATGGCCGCCAGGGGGCGGGGCTTATTTTCCCTATGTATCTATATAGAAAACTTTAAAAATCTTCTTGTCAGAAACCACTGGACCGATTTCAATGTAATTTTGCAGAAATGTTCCTTTGGTGATCCTCTACCAAGATTGTTCAAGCCATTTGGATTCATCAAAAAACATGGCCTCCAGGGGGCGGGGCTTATTTTCCCTATATATCTATATAGAAAACTTAAAATCTTCTTGTCAGAAACTGCTGGACTGATTTCCATATAATTTTGCAGAAATGTTCCTTTGATGATCCTCTACCAAGATTGTTCAGGCCATTTGGATTCGTCAAAAAACATGGCCGCCAGGGGGCAGGGCTTATTTTCCCTATAAATCTATATAGAAAACTTTAAAAATCTTCTTGTCCGAAACCACTGGACCGATTTCTATATAATTTTGCAAAAATGTTCCTTTAGTGATCCTCTACCAAGATTGTTCAAGCCATTTGGATTTGTCAAAAAACATGGCCGCCAGGGGACGGGGCTTAATTTCCCTATATATCTATATAGAAAACTTTAAAAATCTTCTTGTCAGAAACCACTGGACCGATTTCCATATAATTTTGCAGAAATGTTCCTTTGGTGATCCTCTACCAAGATTGTTCGAGCCATTTGGATTAGTCAAAAAACATGGCCGCCAGGGGGCGAGGCTTATTTTCCCTATATATCTATATTGAAAAATGTAAAAATCTTCTTGTCCGAAACCACTGGACCGATTTCCATATAATTTTGCAGAAATGTTCTTTTGGTGATCCTCTACCAAGATTGTTCAAGCCATTTGGACTGGTCAAAAAACATGGCCACCAGGGGGCAGGGCTTATTTTCCCTATATATCTATATAGAAAACTTTAAAAATCTTCTTGTCCCAAACCACTGGACCGACTTCAATATAATTTTGCAAAAATGTTCCTTTGGTGATCCTCTACCAAGATTGTTCAAGCCATTTGGATTCGTCAAAAAACATGGCTGCCAAGGGGTGGGGCTTATTTTCCCTATATATCTATATAAAAAACTTTAAAAATCTTCTTGTCAGAAACCACTGGACTGATTTCCATATAATTTTGTAGAAATGTTCCTTTAGTGATCCTCTACCAAGATTGTTTGAGCCATTTGGATTCGTCAAAAAACAAGGCCGCCAGAGGGCAGGGCTTATTTTCCCTATATATAGAAAAATGTAAAAATCATCTTGTCCCAAACCACTGGACTGATTTCCATATAATTTTGCAGAAATGTTCTTTTGGTGATCCTCTACCAAGATTGTTCAAGACGTTTGGATTCGTCAAAAAACATGGCCGCCAGGAGGGCTTATTTTCCCTATATATGTATCTATATAGAAAACTTTAAAAATCTTCTTGTCAGAAACCAATGGACCAATTTAATATAACTTGGAAGGAATGTGTCTTTGGTCACCCTCTTCCAAGGTTGTTCAAGCCATCATGATTTGTCAAAAAATATGGCTGCAAGGGGGTGGGGCTTATTTTCCCTATATATCTATATAGAAAACTTGAAAAAAAATCTTCTTGTCAGAAACCACTGGACCAATTTCATTATAACTTGGCAGAAATGTTTCCTTGGTGACCCTTTACCAAGATTGTTCAAGTAATCATGATTTGTCAAAAAACATGGCCGCTAGCGGGTGGGGCTTATTTTCCCTGTATATCTATATAGAAAACTTGAAAAAATCTTCTTGTCAGAAACCACTGGACTGATTTCAATATAACTTGGCAGACATGTTACCTTGGTGACCCTTCCTTGGTGACCCTTTACCAAGATTGTTCAAGTAATCGTGATTTGTCAAAAAACATGGCCGCTAGCGGGTGGGGCTTATTTTCCCTATATATCTATATAGAAAACTTTAATAATCTTCTTGTCAGAAACCACTGGACCGATTTCAATATAACCTAGCAGGAATGTTTCTTTGGTGACCATCTACCAAGGTTGTTCAAGCTGTCATGATTCGTCAAAAAACATGGCTGCTATGTGGGCGGGGCTTATTTTCCCTATATATCTATATAAAAAAACTTTAAAAATCTTTTCATAAGAAACCGTTACACCGAATTCAATGTAACTTAACAGGAATGGTGACCTTCTACCAAGATTGTTCAAGCTTTCATGATACGTCAAAAAACATGGCCCCCAGAGGGGGCGGGGCTTATTTTCCGTATATATCTGTATAGAAATCTTTGAAATTCTTCTTGTCAAATACCCCTGACCGATTTCAATGTTGCTTTGGTGACCCTCTACCAAGAATGTTCAAGCAATCCTGCTTTGTCAAAAAAACATGGCTGTTAGGGGGTGGGGCTTATTTTCCCTATATATCTAGATAGAAAACTTTGAAAATCTTCTTGTCAGAAACCACTGAACCGATTTCAATTTAACTTGGTTTAACTTGGTAAACAGATTGTTCCTTTGGTGACCCTCAACCAAGTTTTTTCAAGGTGTCATGATTCGTCAAAAAGAAAAAAATGGCTGTTAGGGGGTAGGGCTTTTTAGCAATATAAAACACTTCAAAAATCTTTTTGTCAGAATCCACTGGACCAATTTCAATATAACTTGGCAGAAATGTTCCTTTGGTGACCCTCTTTCAAGATTTAGTTGTCATGATGCGTTAAAAAGAAAAAAACATGGCTGCTGTGGGGGGTTGGTGGGGGGTGGGAGGGTGCAGGGCTATAAAATTTAGAGCAGTGAACTTGGCTGAAACTTCAACACTAATATAAGTATGCAAATCTGTTTGCTCAGGTGAGTGATATAGGATCATCATGGTCTTCTTGTTCTTGTTTTGCTGAAAAACATAGATTGTGGGTACTCATTGGAACCACCTTGCCAAGGCAGTTCTAATGAGTATCCACAATCTATGTTTTGAGCAGAAATATGAAAAATATCAATTTTTTTATCTGAAAAATTTCCTTTTTTGGTTGTGAAATTTCGGCATGTTTTCGTAATGATGTTATGGATACTCATTAGAAGTGCCTCACTGAGGCCTTTCTAATGAGTATACAGAACATACCTTTATATGAAGAAATAAGAAAAGTATCATATGGAAACCCCTCTTATCTGGAGCTATGTTTATGCACATATTAGGCTTGGCCCAGTTGTTCAAAGCATCATTAGCTCGACAAGCTCATTAATGACAAACTTATTAACTGTTGTAGCTAAGGTATTTTTAAATACATTGATAATTTTGCTGCAAAAATGTGAGTAGCTTTTGCACTCACATTTTTTCAGCCAAAAATATCAATGTATTTGCCATATTATAAGATAGAAATTTTAACATCACTTCAGCTAACAAGTTTGTTAAGTTTTTGACAGCTGGGCCCTGATTGCTTAGTAGCATATGTTATAATGCCTATTTTGCCCCTTTTTGCTTGAAATACTTTTTGTTGCTTTTGATTCTCAGTTTACCCTTTGTTTTGAATTATCTTTCTTTGAAATGGTTTTGTTGCACTGTTTTCACATCAAGAACCTGCTCACTAAGTTTTGTTAATTTTGCTTACAGTTATCAAGCATGGAAGTAAGTTTGTTAATAAATGTGACTATATTATCAACTGCATCAGGTATTCTTAGTACATATTAACCGTTCTCTTGCTAAACATGACATTCTCTGTCTTAGCAAACAGTGTAGATCCAGTAGAAGCCAACTGATCTGGATCTGCACTGTTTGTCATTAAATATGTGAATTTCTATCAAAAACTCGGATCAAGTAATCTGATGGGCTGGAAATTAGAAGTGGGCATGGCATCTTAATTTATTCAGTATGACAATGGTTAATGTTGACACTTGAAATGAGGAGTCATGGTATTGTTGTAAGTTTCTGAAATGGCTTCTTACAGTTTTGATTTGGACATGACCACTGTTGCTAATGGGGGTGCCAGTCAAAAACCAAAAGCAGAATTTCAAACAGTGTAGATCCTGATGAGATGGCTCATTACGAGCCATCTCATCTGGATCTACTCAGTTTGCAAAGATATCTGTTTTGGTCTGCAAGGCTGAAACCGCTACCACTATTAGTATAGAGTCTCACTTTCTCAGACTGGTTATGTTCATGACTTTATTCTTTACCATAACAGATTTGAGAATGTAGTTAAGATACTTGACTTGCATCTTGTCAGTTTCAGACTTAGCAGGTGTTTTAACTGGTTTTCCTTGCTCGCCTTTGTCACTGAGTAATGATCAAAGTATCTAAGGACTCATTAGCAATCTGAGACTTGGAAGTTTTAGGGATACTGTAATAGCTTTGATGCCTAACTCTTATGTCACAATATTTCTTACCAAGGTACTGGATCTACTGTATTTACCCTAAGTATCTGGACATGTGAACTTCTTACCATACTTGTTATAAAATTTGAACAAGTACAATTTTCTACCAGATCTGTCTAAAAATTGCTGGATGAGTAGCAAACAGTCTTACTGATGAGACGCCCCATTCTGCGGTATCTCATCTGGGTCTTGCAGTATCTTATCTGGGTCTATACTGTTCATCAGGCCTGTCTGTCCAAATAATGTACTATATTATACAGTAAATATGGTATATTATTACTGTGACCAAAAGTACATTAATATGCAGTGTAAACATTTTCTTATTTTATATTCCTTATTACCATATTTATCCTAAGTATTAGAACAGACAGGCCTGAGCAAACTGTATTGCAGACATGTTAAGTTTTGAAAAATAAAATGAGGGAGACAGCACGGTCGAGCCTGGATGGCGAGCGCTGAAGGCGCGAAGCGAATCTAGGGGGATCCGGGGGCATGCTCCCTCGGAAAAGTTTTAAGAAATTGGTGTAAAATGGTGCATTCTGAGAGCTATTTATTACACTTTTGCTCATTTTTTAAACACTACTCTTAGTGGATTCGGTCCTCTAGCAATAAGCCTTTTCTTGTTAATCACTGTCAATGTCCAGGGTTTCAATGCATATGATGTTTATATCCTGGAGTTTAATAACATGCATATTGTGTAGTATGCTCGAAGAGCCCCTCTGTCATTTTTTTTCACCCATTTTCTCGAATTCCCAACATTAACTTGTGTTCTGACGATCCCACGTCTTACGGAAAGATTTTTACGACCGCACAGACACTTATCAAATGATTGGCAGTTCAGTCACATCGCCATTTTGATTTAACTTATCAACAAGAAACAGATTGTTTTATTTCTGGTTTCTGCTTTTTTCTAGGATCCTGAGGACGGGTTACAGAACTTCAGTTTATCGTAACACGTTTTCTCGGGGAGCAAAGCCCCGGAGGTGCTGATCTTTTCGCCATTTTGGACAACGTTTCCCACAATGCAATAATGGCATCAAGACGCTTTTATTTTCATATCTAATGCGTGTCTCCCATTCAGTCCAAGCATTTATGCGCTTTCGATCGATATATGGACTACTTCGGATCAAGCCGGAGTTTTTTCCAATTTACAAAGCGTAGCTTTTCAAAAAGTTTCGACCCAAAATCGGGACTTTAGTTTTTTTTTGGGAGATTTTTTTAAAATTCCATGAGGCGTGAGAAAAGCTGTTTTTCCGTGACCCTCCCACGATTTTCGGGAGACTTAACATGTCTGGTATTGACCCAGATCAGACACTGCAGAATGTGGCTTCTGATCAGGGTCTACACTATTTGCAACTCATCCAGCAGTTTTTAGACACATCACAGGTAGGAAAATTGAGTTGTTTAACATTTAGAACAAATACGGTAAGCAGTTAAGGTGTCCGAGTATTTAGGGTTAATATGGTATAGTCATATGCAGTTGAGATATAGTCACATAATATTGCAAGTGTGGAGATAATTTTGTGAGCTAGTCCATAGCTATAGATAGGGTGGATATCCATAGAAATATTTTTTATTTCTCCTTAAAAAACTTTGTTATATTACTTATTGGACGTTCCCACCTGGACGCTTCTGATTAGTACCCATAATATGAACTTTTTCATGGAGAAATAGTTATTAACATAGGTCTAGATAAGAGTGAGTATCAGATAAACATTTTTTTTATTTCTCCACGAAAACATATGAGGCGCTTCTAATGAGTACCCATAACATATGTTTTCATTGAGAAATAAGAAAAATATCAGTACTTTTGGATTGAAAAAAGCATCTTATCAAGAACTATGATAAATATAATTATTGCCTTATCTAGAGCTATGAGCCTATACTTGGGAAAACCAATCAAGTCCTATATGTGAACAAGACTCCTGGCCAGCTTCACCTCCCCACAGGCTCGCTGTGGTATTTGCCACAGCAACAGGTTCTATCAATTTTCAGACAGCCAGCATATGGTTTTTACCCTTTCACCCCGAAGTTTCTGAAGTGACCTCTTCCAGCTTTTAATTTGGACAATTCTGCTGTTGCAAATGAGGGTGCCAATCAAAAACCAAAAAATGAATGGCAAACAGCGTAGATCCTGATGAGATGGCTCATTATGAGCCATCTCATCTGGATCTATACTGTTTGTAAAGGTAACTGATATGGTCTGCAGGGCTGAAAGAGATAAAGATACTTGAAGCATAGCCAAAGACAAGAGCAAATATTTTTCTTATTTCTCCCCGAAAAGATATGTTGTGTGTACTCATGAGAAGCACCTCTAAGAGGCACTTCTAAAGAATACCATAATGTGGTTTCTTAGAGAAATCAGAAAAATATCAATACTTTTTCATTGAAAAAGAGCCTCATCTGGAGCTATGAATAAAGACTAGCTCGACTGTTTTGATCTAAAAAAGCTATTAAGTTTTAACACACTGGAGGCTAAATCATCAGATAAAAATTAGTGATGGTTTTCTTCTTTTTCAAAGAAAGTAAGATTTAACATCTCAAATGAACTGTCTCCTAGGCAGTTGGAATGACATGTTGTCTTATTTTCTGTGACTAAAAAAAATTAAAGATTGTCAAGTTATATTTATAATTGACAGATTAGCACTAGTCCTGTTGAACCCGGATAAACCCTGCCTTTGCAAACTGTAGATCCAGATCAGTTGGCTTCTGAAGAAGCCAACTGATCTGGATCTGCACTGTTTGCCATTAAGCTGATTGGCTGAAAAATAGAAGTGTGTGTGGAATCTTAATTTATTCAGCATGGCAAGGGTTAAAGTTCAAGCTTTCAACTTCGTAACTTCACTTATGTTGCACAAAGTGGGCTCCACCACTTTTCAGTGGGCAATTAGATAAACAAAAAATGTCAAAAATTATTTTAGGTTTTAACCACTGCCCTTAAAAGAAATGCTTCCTTAACTAGAATTCAGGCCAACTATACAGTTCATTACTTTATATAGTAAAAACGGGAGTCAAGGGATCAGAAATTTAATATATGGAAGTTCAGGTCATTGTGCCAGATAACTGTGGGTATCCACAAAACATTTTTCTTATTTCTGGACAAAAACATATGTTGTGGGTACTCATTAGAAGTGCCTCATTGAGGCGCTTCTGATGATTACAACAACATGTTTTCATCCAGATATAAGAAAATTATCAATACTTTTTGGTTGAAAAAAGTGCCTTATCTGGAGGTATGTCAAGTGATGGCTGGTCTGGATCTTTTCTGTTCACTCATGGAGAAACTGTTGGTTCTTCCACACTGGCCCACATTCGCTCATGCTTATGTGGTCATCCTTTGTCTTATCTTTATTATTGTACCATTGAACCACCATTCAAACCTACAAGTTTTCTGGGACAGGACTACCCAAACAAGCCTGCAGTTGACACAGAGAGCATTGTAGCTTTAGAAAAAACATAGTTTCAGACAAGAGGTTTATCCAGATTGATATTTTTCTTGTTTATCCATAAAAATATATGTTGTGGACACTTACTAGAAGTGCCTCAGTGAGGCACTTCTTGTGAGTACCACAACATATGTTTGATATTAAATTTACTATTACAGAGTTAAATTCTGTAATAGTAAACTTAATATCAAACAGTGCAGTTCAAGAATGCCTCACATTATGATAAAAACATAAACATATGTTGTGGTACTCACAAGAAGGCATTTTCAAAAAAAAAAAAAAAAAAAAAAAATGTTCTCTGCTACAATTCTTTCTTGATGCTTTAAGGGTTTATGCTTCTAGCATACAAGCCATGCCATATGAAAATACATGTGGACATTGAAGGCCCTGATCTACCTGCATACCCACACAGTCTCATCAGGGCTGTGTGCTATCTACTGACAGATGCAAAGATACAGTAGAATATATCAGTGTGTAATGAAGGCCCATATCAGATTGTATGGTTTGCTGGTTGTAGGGTCAGTGTGGTAGAGCAGTAAGTGCTGCTGACTCCAGGGCCCAGTTGTTCAAAGCATCGTTAGCTTAACAAGCTCGTTAGTGGTCAAAATGTTAACTGTTCTAGTAAGTACAATATCTAAATCACAGGTAATTTTGCTGATATGTTAACTAATGGCATCATTAGTTTTGAACAACTGGGCCCTGTCATCATTGCTGGTTGATCTGAATCTTTACTATTTGCATATGGTGTGGCAGATAATTTGAGAATTAAGGTGGTTGTGTTTGTTTATTTGTTTGTTTGTTTTTAAAAAAAAAGAAGCAACTTACCTGAGTCTTGCTAATACAGCTGACATTTTTTCTTCGGGCTTTTCTGGGTTTGGTCTTAGTCCAGAGTCCTAAAGGGTCATACGTGTTCACTTTGTCTCGCTATGCAATGTTGCTGACTGCATTTTTTGTGCGTCTCCCAATGCCCTTGACAGGTGCTGTTTTGTTCTTTGTTGTGATGTGAAATGAACCATGGTTGAATCAGAATGGAATCTTATAACTTTGGGGATAAGATTCCTTGTCTAAGCTACAGTTTTCTGATTCTTTCCTTTCAGTCTGGTTCAAATGATGTGTCTTACCTCCAAGTTCTGTAAGCCACATTGTTGCAGATGACTTTCAAATTTTATTTTGGTTATTTTTCTGAGAAAATAAGACTTGGCATTTCATGTTAATCGTCTGCTTTGCAGACGATTAACCTGAAATATCATGCCTTATTTTCACTGAAAAAATAACAGAAAAAAGAGTCAAAATGTCGTCTACTGCAGTTGTGATTAATGGATTAAATGGTTTATAGTTGATATTTTTAAAGGCATTCATGTCAAATAGTGTTTGAAAGTATATTATTTCAGGCCATTTCTGTTGCTCTGTCTGTCTCTTTCTGTTTTATTATATTCAAGATTAGTTTCTACAGGTTGCAGACGGAAAACATTAGTACAGTACGGGCTTAGACAAAAGAAATATGTCTTCTGGGCATGCTATATTTATGCTAGATATTCCAATAAACCTTTAAAGTGCAAATTACAACACCAGCAGATGATATGTTGAAATATATATATATATATCATCTGCTGGTGTTGTAATTGGAGCTGACAACCTTATATTTTTTTTTTTTTTTTTCAGATAAAATAAGGCATGACATTTCATTTGAATCATCTGCCTAGCAGATAATCCACATGAAATGTCAAGTCTTATTGTCCCTGAAAAAAAAATATAAGGTTGTCAGCTCCAATTTTGCTTAGCACTTTAAGGGATAAGGCCTTTGCTGTCCATTTGTAGATTTATTGAATACTGTAGAATATGTCAATGTACAGCGAAAGCCTTGATGAGAATGTGCAATTTGCAGGTTAATCTGGATCTGCACTTTTCATACATGCTCAGAGACATGTTTTCACTTAATGCCGTCCATTCTACAATGACAGAATAATACAGGCCTTTTTAACCCATTGAAGACTTGAGACCCCTAAATGGGTAACTGGCAAACAGTGCAGACCCAGATCAGATGCTGCAGAATGTGGCATCTGATCAGGGTCTCCACTGTTTGCAAATAGTTCATCCATTTTTCTTCAGGAATATCTACATCATAGAGCCTGACATACCTAAAATCAAGTAGACTCTTCCAATATATAGTGTGGGAGAGTTGATTCAGTCTTTAATGGGTTAAGAAGATTTGGTGATAATTCCAGTTCTCCATAAATCCACGAGTCCTACAACATATGTTTTTAGGGTGAAATAAGAAACATTACTCTAGAAATATCATCAAATAAGTCCTATGACAGATGTAAGAAGACTAGGCTGAACAAAAACATTGTAATGTAATTATTTCTCATTTAACAATGGAAACAGATGGAAAAATTCTTTAATTTGTTTATTTTAAACTGTGGTTGACTTTCATTGTCTTATTGAGGACTTAAGTATTACTTGAATTCCATTGTTTTATAGATCTATTATATTCAATGTTTGGATTTAATTTCAGGAGTAATTTGGGTAATTTGCAGGGCTGTCTTGTTGTGTGTTTTTTTTTAACATAGTAAAAGGGACGCACAGTTTGAAAAGTTTATAGGCAGTAAAGTTAACCCTAAAAGCGCTGATCACAACAGTTGTCGCCTGCTTTGTCATCTGCTTGTGATTTTAAAAGTCATTTTTGCAAATAGTGTAGACCTAGATCAGACTGCTCCTCTAGGAGCAGTCTCATCAGGGTCCACACTGTTTGCCTGTATGCAAAAATAGGTTTGAAAAGTTTGCAAGAATATTCAGCAGATGACATAAAGAGATGACATTTTCAGATGCAGGTTTTCTTGGCCTTTTAAGGGTTTAGACAAAATTTCAGGTTCATGGGGTTACAAATCTAAAACCAAATTATAGTTGTTGGGATATAAATAACCTTCCAATGAACACAACTATTACTAGCATGATAATGATAAAAATACAGCTGGTATGGGTCCATTCAAGATTGTATATCATGGATTATGTCCTTATGTCCATTGGGATTAAAACCTGAGTATAACAAGGATGAATAAGGAGAAATCATAAGATGTAACCCTTTCAGCCAATTAGACCAAAACTAATACTCATGCAAATAGTGTAGATCCAGATGAGACGGCTGGTAATGAGCCGTCCCATCAGGATCTACACTGTTTGCTATTTGGTCCTAGATTTTTGACTGATATCCCTATTTGCAACAGTGATCATGTCCAAACGAAGATGGAAGAGTCCATTGCAGAAACTTAGGGATGAAAGGGTTAATATACTAGAAGTCTCAGGTTAAAGCTAATCGGCAGTTAAAGCTGACGCTGCGTGAACTTCTTTTGCGCTAGCTGCATTGCATTGCTAAGCTAGAGATGCCTTTTGTGGGTCAAATGGTCTACATCATGAAAAAAGTCTCTTATGATATTTATGAGCAGTTAAGATTCATGCCATCATGCAACAGCTCAGTTTAGACAAGACCTTCTCTGTTCTTTTTTTTCACAGCTCCAGAAATGACATTTTTTTTAACATTAACTTAGTGATATTTTTCTTATTTCCTCTTCTTCTTCAAAAAAAGAAAAACAAAAAGAAATGGAAAAAAAAAAAAAAAAAAAAAAAACAGATTGCACAGTTGATTGCATGCAATTACAAATCCCCACCCTGTCACTACTAAGCAGAGAGAAGTGAAAATTAATGTTGCTCTCGCATATTATTACCATGCGGGGTAGTCATATAGCAAGTTTGGTTAAATTCTGCCCAGTGGTTTAGGAGGAGATAGCATGATTGGTGGACAGACAGAAAAATATTATTGCTCTGGCACACCCTTACTACCTGGGGAAGACATGTAGCACTAAGTTTGGGTAAATTCCTCTCAGTTGTTTAGGAGGATATGGTGTGACAGACAGATGGATGGACACCAGCTGGATGGACAAACAGAAAAATAATGTTGCTCTTGCACACCCTTACCATGAGGGGAAGACCTGTAGCAGGTTTGGTAAAATTCCACCTACTTCTGCACTTATAAGACAGGGCCTTTGATGTCTCAATAAAGGGTAATTTTTCATCAATACAGTGCAATAACCATTTTATTACACAGCTATAAATATTTTGCACCATTTTCAGTTGTCATCAGTAGTCTATTATTGCCTGCACAAATGCAGACAAATTTTGGCACAATTTCCTCAAAAGCAATGTCATTTAATGGTAACATTTAAAATCATTTGATATACATGCAATATCAAGTAAGCATGCCAGTATCAAATGATAACTGCACACCTGCTTCTCGAAATTTATCACAGGTTTTTAATCATTCAGTGTTTATAGTTATATAATAAATCTGGATCTTTTGTCTAGAGCTATGACGATATACTTGCTGGTTATGATCTTACCTGCGTGGATATATCATAAGGTTCAATTTTTCATGACACAGTTCATTTCTATATTAATTGTCCCTTTATGTTTCCATTAAGTATATAAATTAATATTCCTCAGCTTACATGCATTTTCTTTTTCAATTTCCTGTTTTTGTTGCCATGACTACTATAACTTTATTGTTTATGTTTCTATTCATCTGAGCCCTTTAAGCACTAAGCAAAATTACAGCAGATGACATTCTAATTGCTTTAAATCATTTTTTCAGAGAAAATAAGGCTTGTCATTTTATGTGAATTGTCTGCCTAGTAGACAATTCACATGAAGTGCCAAACCTTATTTCCTCTGAAAAATACAAAATAAAAATAAAATAAAATGCTGTCTGCTGCAGTTGCATTTGGCGTTTTTAGGGTTAAACATGAGCTGTAATTTGAGAAACTGTGTCTTAGGACATGTACGCTTACAAACACTCTGATTCAGATCAGCATACGCATTCATACAGTATGGTCAGAGTATTTGCTAGGATTATTGGCAATTCACAGAGAAAAAAACAGCAGTGATTCTAAATAGGCTGCATGGTATATTTTCTCATGTTGCAACTCACATCAAAGGAGTTTTTAAAGGGGTATTTGTGATAAGTCTGGGATAATTTTTCTTGAGACACTTCCATCGAGTACCCACAACATTAGTTTTTATTGAGAACTAGAGAAAATTATCCCAGATTTTTATCATCTAATGCATATCCTTAACAACTCCTCTCTCACATGTTTATATACCTGAATCAGTTGTTTTATGTTTTTATGTTCTTCACTATAATTGTACTTAGTTCCACCTTTGATGACTGTTTCGCAAAATCTGAGAAATCCTGATTAACCCATTATATACTGAATAAACTCCCCCACACTATATACTGGAAGAGTCTGATTTAAATTTTAGGTATGTAAGGCTGTGTCATTTAGATATTCCAAGAGAAAAATGGCTGAACTAGTTGCAAACAGTGGAGACCCTGATCAGATGCCACATTCTGTGGCATCTGATCTGAGTCTGCTCAGTTTGCTTATTACCCTGACTACAACAGTTTGATATGAAAACTGTTTCATGAAAGAGTACGATAATATGGTTAAAAAAAAAAAAAAAAAAAAACTCCGAAGGCAGAAATTCTTTTACAAAATTGTCCATGCTCCTGATTGACTGATGTTTTCATATCAAGCAAACCTTGTTGGTTACCGTAATATACCTAAGTATTGGGACACCTAAAGTATTGGGACACCCTTACAATTCGTAAAAATAATTATTTTTCGTCACCCTAAGAATTGGGACATATCAAAAATCGCTAAAATTTTCAGTAATTTTTTGTACCATATGAATTGGGACAGTGCATTTGGGTCAAAAAAAAAAATGATCTAGTTAACAGGGTAAAACTGTTTTCTCGGTTTGTGTTTTGTTTTGTTTACAAGTAATGTCACGCAATATTTTACGTCTAAGCATACAACAGGGGGTGGCCGGGTGGTGCGAAGGTGCTGTGTATCTTACATCACTGGGGCGTCCAACTGATATTGGCTTACAGTTGGGCAAGGCCTGCTATCCTTGTAGTGGGTAAGGGTAGAGGGGGAATGTTTTTATTTCTTCTGTTTCTTCACTTTCATTCCTGTTCCTCTTTCTTCCCTGTCCCTCTCTTTCATCTCCTCTACTCTCTTCTATCTCTTTTCTCCCTTTCTCTGGGAGACGACACAAAATGACCCTCAAGGGTTGACGTGTCGTTAAACCCCAACACAATCAATCAATCTAAGCATACAACAGGGGGTTCCTATGGCAGGCTGGTTAGAAAGTAGAAAATAAATAAAACCTTGCTTTGAGAATTCAAGAAATCTGCAAAAACGAAAGCGCACATGCGTTTGCATCAGTCTGGATGCGTCGCCATTTTGTGGTTGTCACGTGACACGTCACGTTTTAATTTGCAACTCGAGTGCATCAATAAAGTTCTACAAAAAAACAACACAACAAAAAAAAAGAAAAAAAAAACTATGAATAAATAATAATAATAAAAAGAAATTCGACAGAATTGTTTACCGATACCGTTTTAATGCAAAACAGCGTTGGGGGAACCCTAAAACACGGTTGAGATGAACCCCAAAACATCGTTGAGACGAACCCCAATAATAACGTCATCACCCGATGTCATGGCAGTATTTTTAGAACAGGTAGATTGTTCCCTGCATTCGCGGTATCGGTTATGCGCAATTAACCTTTAAAGCGGGGAAGCAGCATATGATTATTTTTTTCACTTGGACGCTTTCAACACGATAGATAAACGAGGGGATTATAAATCAAAACAATAAGTGCCAATCTGTTTATTCAATATTAACAATAGATTAGGTTAACGAGACAGTGGTGTGAAAATACACAAAACAATGAACACAAATATGACACATTTTTCATCATTAATCGGTGCCATTTTCAACTACGAGACGTAAGTATTGGGACACCTAAAAAAATAATTAATTTTCGTGTTTCTAAGTATTGGGACAGCCAGAAATTTAATTATTTTTTCCCGTCCCAATACTTACGTATATTACGGTAGTTTATGTTTCTTGAAAACACCATAAAAATGTTCTAGCTTTAGTGTAAGAAACCTAAACTTTGTCAAAACCTTGCAGCATTCAGTAAGTCCATTAACACTTCCATGATATAATAGCATCATAATTCACTAGTTACTGATGTCATTAATCACACTAAAAGAATTATAGAAAATAATAAAATGAAAAATCTCTATACTTACTGCTAGTTATGTAAGAAATGTTTATAAAATATTTTAACCCATTTATGCTTAGTGTCCCATGAAAAGAACTTTGTCAAACAGTGTAGACCCTGATCAGAATTCAGCATCTAATGAGGATCTACACTGTTTGCATTAAATACAGGAATTTCTATAAAACATGGTAATAATAAGAACCAACCAGACGCCCCTTCTGTTGAAAAAGGAAATATACCAGGACCCAGTTGTTCAAAGCATTGTTAGCTTAACGAGCTTGTTAATTATCAAAATGTTAACTGTTCTAGTAAGTACAATATCTAATTCACAGGTATTTTTGCAGAAAAAATGTGAGTAGCTTTTGCAAATGCAAAAGCTACTCACATTTTTTCAGCAAAAATATTAGTGTATATGCCATATTTAATGATCAAAGTTTTAATGATACGTTAACTAAGGACATTGTTAGTTTTCAACAACTGGGCCCAGGTGTATTCTGTATCATCTGGGATAAATTTAGTCAAACCTGCACCAAACACTTACTGGAATGCCCTTCTGCTGAGGTCCCAGAAGGTACATTTGGTGCAAAAATAGCAAAACATACCTTCAGTCTACTCCCTGTGTCTAGAACCACAAAACCATAGAGTAAGGGATTTCATTAGAGTTGTCTTGATAAATGATATCTATAAGACATTTTCATGTAGAAATAGGGAACTTCCTTGATATCTACAATGCTATTTAAAAGTTGCTAATTCCTTCTATGTGAAACTAAGTACAGTTACAGTATATCATCACAAAAACATGCCTGTATAATTTTGACCCCCTTAAACCCCACTTTTCATATAGTAAAACTGGAGTTTACAGGGGTATACATTATTTTTCTTATTTTTGCTCAAAAACATAGATTGTGGTACTTGTTAGAACTGCCTCCCCGAGGCAGTTCTAACAAGTACCCACAATCTGTGTTTTGAGCAGAAATATGAAAAATGTCAGAATTTTTTATCTGAAAATTTTCCTTTTTGGGTTGTAAAATTTTCAGTATATTTGAATAGGCCTGCTTTCGTAATGAATTCCTTCTATGCAAAACTAAGTACAGTTACAGTGTATTATGTGTATCATCTTTATAAGTAATGCCATATTTACCCTTAGTATTGGGACAGTCAGGCCTGAGCTTACTGTCCAAACCCAGAGCAGATACTGCAGAATCATGAAAACCTGTCTATTCAAATATATTGGAAATTTCACCACCAAAAACTGAAAGTTTTCAGATAAAAATTCTGATATTTTTCATAATTCTGCTCAAATATAGATTGTGAGTACCCACAATCCATGTTTTTGAGCAGAAATAATAATAATGTATACCCCTGTAAACCCTAGTTTTACTATATAAAAGAGGGGGTAAAATTATATAGGTATGTTTTGGTGATGATCTGCATATTTGCCACACATCCAGCAGTTTTTTTTTTACCACATCAGCAAGTACAGTAAATGTCCTAAAATTTCATACACCAAAGTGTCTGACAAAGTACCATATGCAAATAGTGCAGACTGAGGTCTGATCAGGGTCTGCACAGTTTAGAAACAACTGTATAAAACGGAAAATTTAGTCCAAAAGGTATGGAATAAAGTGTTCAAAAATTAGGACATTTACCATACTAAAATTGATTTGTACAAATTTCAGAATAAATATTGTAATGAGTTCAGATGTCCCAATAACTAGGGTAGATTGTGTATATTGGGCCTAGATGAAACTATATTTTATGGTATTACACATGTATGAGCTTTTCATCATTTCTCTCAAGGCTGCAGATAAGATGGGTTCACAAAAAAAATGTTGTGCTTTTCTTTCATCAAAATATGTCATTGGTATGCAAAATAAACACTGGAGCAATTCTAATGGGTATGGACAACATGTTGCAGAAATGTCTAAATGTATTCTAAGTGTTCCATAATTACAACCAAAAATTATCACCATATCTGAAGCAATGTTTCTCTCCCACATTTTACCCTAAAAACACCATAAGCACCATTCAAAATTGTAGAGATGGCATTCTAATTTTTTCTGAGAAAACAAGCTTGTCTTTCATGTGATACAGCTGTCCAGCAGAGGACACACATAAAATGTCAAGTCTTTTTTCTTAGAAAAATAAAAAAGAAATATTTTAGAATGTTATCTGCTGCTGTTATGACAGACCTTTTAATCTGATTTAGTCAGGGTAATTAGCAAACAGTGTTGACAGATCAGATGCCACAAAATGCAATCTGATCAGGGTCTCTGCTGTTTGCAAAGAGTTAACCATTTTTCTCTTTGAATATTTAAATCATATAGCCCGACATACCTAAAATTGAAATTGGACTCTTCCAATATATTGTGTGTGGGGAGTTTATTCAGTCTAAAATGGGTTAAGGATTAAATAAGTTGCATAAAAAGTGACAAGAAAATAATCCTGACACTATGGCAGAATGTTAAGAATTGGACAGATCATCTAAGCTATTTGTATAGTTAACACCACACTGTGTAGACTATTCATCCTTAGCTGTTAAAAACTTGGCAAATATGTTAACAGATCTTGCCCATGTATGTGTCAGATTGTCACTTTCACTACTATGACCGGCACTGCTTCTGTGTGCCTTGGTGCATTAAAAACTACTAATTTAACTAAACTGAACTACTAAAGCCAGTAGTCAGATGTTCAACAGAACTGTTTAAACTATTGGAACCATTAATAAGGTGTTCAACATAATTGCTTAGACTGTCAGAAATCCTTGTAAGATACACCACATAACTGCTTTGACTATCAGAATGTCTTAACTAAAATGTTCAGCATACCTGCTTTCACAATCAGGGCCCAGCTATTCAAAGCATCGTTAGCTTAACAAGCTCGTTAAGGGTCATTTCGTTAACTGTTTTAGCAGATTCAATACACAATATTCTGATATTTTTTGCTGAAAAAATGTGAGTAGCTTTTGCATTGCAAAAGCTACTCACATTTTTTCAGCAAAAAATTTCAGCATATTTGCGTATCACTCGATGTAAATTTTAACGAATTGTTAACTAATGACATCGTTAGCTTTGAACAACTGGGCCCAGAATACTAAAATGTTCCATATAACCATTAAGACAATCAGAACAATCAGAATTCTTCTAAGATTCTCTATACAACCTTTTAACTGTCAGAATTACTACTAAAATTTTCCTCATCACATTTTAGACAGTCAGAATTTCTACAGAGATATCTTCTTAGCTGCTTAAACACCCAGAAATTTTTAAATAGATATTCAGCATAACTACTTGGACTGTCACAATTTCTACTAAATTATTCTTCATCACTGCTTAAGCTTTTAGAATTTCTACTAAGATGTTCCATGTAACCATTTAGACTGTCAGAATTTCTGTTCCATATAATTGTATAAAGTGTCAGATTTTCTACTAAGCTTTCCCACACAACTCTCTACTGTCAGAATGTCTACTAAGCTGTTCGACATAACTGCTTAGACTGTTAAACTGTCTACTAAGATGTTTCACATAACTGCATAGGCTGTCAGAATTTCTCAACTAATCTATCCACAAAACTTTAATCCTTTAGAATTTCTTATAAGCTGTTCCACATAACTGTTTAGACTGTCTTATTCCTCTACTAAACTGTTTCACATAACTGTTTATAACTTCAGAATTTCTACTAAACTGTACCATATGACTGTTTAGAATATCAGAATATTCTACATAGCTGCCTACTCAGGGAATTTGTACTTAGCTGTTCCACATACTTGTTTAGACTGTCAGAATATCTTCTAAGGTGTTCAGCAAAAAAAAAAATGCTTAGGCTGTCAGAGTTTCTACTAAGATTTTCCACAGAACTGCTTCTGCTGTCAGAATTTCTACTGAGATGTTCAGCATAACTATTCAGAGTGTGAAGATTTCTACTAAGATAATCAGCATTATTATTAATACTGTCAGAAGTTCTACTTATTTCTTCTGCATAACTGCTCAAACTCTCAGGATTGTTCCCAAGATATTCCACATATCTTCTTATATTTTAAGAATTCTTACAAAGCTGTTCCATATAAGAATTTCATTTTATGATATTTACATTTCTAGAATTCCTGGCCTCATTCTCAGGTTCATGGTGTCTCCTTCTTCATAATTTTTAATGGATTAACAATGTAATGTGTTTTGATATTGGTGATACTGCTTTTCTTCCAGTAAAAACAGTTTCATCATACTGGCTGGTAATCTTTTTAGCGGAATGGCATCTTGACCACTTTGTTCTGCTTGCTTGAAAGATACAAAACTGTTGTCTTCACATTTTTTGTCCTGTCTTCTTGAAATCATGTTATTAGCTGCCCATCTTTTCATAACTGTGCACAGGAACCAGTGGTCTAATTTTAATCAGATCTTATTCTTAGTGGCACATTTCCATATAAAAGAATGTTCTCCCAATGGATAACCAAGACTCATTCCACTATAACAGCCACTTGGAGTCAGCTCTTCTTTTCATCTGCTGGGAGTCAGATTTTCATTCAATACTCTTTGATTCAGATATTTAACTGAGATATCTCTCTTTGTTCATGGGGACTGAGGGTCAGTTTCTTCCAAACTACAGAGAGATATATTTTTGTCTTGAACATCAGTAGTCATTTGTTAAGCTGATGGCTTAGAGTCATGATTTCTGCCTAGTATTTGAATTTTTCTTCTTAGACAGATTTCATACCGACCTCTGGGAATCATTTGTTCAGTTTGATAGACTAGAGTCCTGACTTGTCATACTATCTTCTAGATGACAAGATTTCCAGTTTGGTAATTGGGTGTATTGTGTTCTGCTTGATGGATAGGAGCTAATATTTCGCATCATCTATCAATAGTTCGATTTTCATCCTGTCTGTTTGGTAAGACTCTCATGCAGGCCAACTTTCAGCTACATAAATAGGTTCGAAACAATGTAACCATGTGCAAGAAAACTACACACACACTCACACACAAATCACACAAAGCACACAAACACAAAAAAATAAATAAAAATAAATGAACAACTAACGGCTGATAAAGTTTTAGCTTCTGGGCTAGACTTGCTAGTTCTGGCCACTGAGGCCTGATCATTGATAAGGCCTGAGTATTGCTTCAGAGTGTCAGAGTGCCAATAGAAGAAATTGTAGCTGACAGTTTGAAAGCAGATTAATTTATTAAGAGTCATTTGAAAGAGTTGTGCAGATAATACAGGATTAAAGTAGATACAAACACAGGTCTAGATATATGAATCTGTAGCCATTATTGAATTTAAAGAACTGCAAAAGTCTATTCTCAAAATTCATCCAAGCAGACTAAATAACCACAAAAGACCATAGAATATAAGCTACACTTTGATAAAACACAAGGAGACTTGTCAGCCATTACACATCACTTAATACCAGTTTTAGTGAATGTAAATACATTGTCAGAATGTGACCAATGGAAACATTGACTTCACACAATAAAAACAGGAGATAGGTCAGACTTCTTTTACTGATTAGATCCCAGATTTGTACTTGTTGCCATGGTCATCAGGATTCATTTTGCTGCAACACCATCCAGGATTTCTGTGAGAATACCAACAGTTTCCCATCTGCAGAGGTTGCAGACAGAAGTATTCAGAGATTTTTTGTTGTTTTTGTATGAAAGCATACTTGTGATATAGTGCCAGCTAAGAGGGGTAGCCAGACAATATTTTTTATTATTATTTTATTTTGGCATGACAGCACTTGTCTTTCTTTTAAATAAGAAAATTATCAAAACCTTTTAGTTAAAAACATGGCTTGTGTAGAAATACATTGGAATTGCCTCATTGTTTTGATGCATAAAAAGTCCTAAATTATCAACTTGTCTGGAGCTATTTTCAGTGCAGCTTACACATCTTCACAGTCTGGATTTTGTTTCACCTGCACAGTATTCTAGAACTCATACTACAAGCAGCTGTGTTTCTGACCACACTTTAAGGCCCCTTGTCTGAAAACTCTCTGTTCCCCTATCGGATATGGTAGGTAATCTCCAGTCTGGTTTCATTACAGGTAGTTTTAAATGGATTAAAATGCTCGAATAAGGGATTCACTTAAAAGAGAGAACACTCTTAACTGAAATGTTTTGCTTCCCTTTTCAAAGACAGACCACTTAAAAAGAAAAGAATTGCTCCCTCTAGTATATAAATCCCTTCCTTAAGGAAGACACATTTACATGAATGAATTACTTCCACTGTTATATGAGGACAAGCTGAGTATTTTCTTCTTCTTAACTTTCTGACATATTCCCTTTCATAATTAAGTGATATCTTTGTTTTGTTTGAACTTTTATGTACTTCCTGAGAAGTCTTCTTTTGTAGGGAACCAAAAGTTATGGTGAAAATGGCTTATATCTGAACAAATACATTAACTGTTTGGTGCCGTGACCAAGATTATGATTGATTGGATCTGATTGTATCACTTCCTGAGTTCACTTATTTACTTTATGGTAAATACCTTCTGGCTGCAAAACATAATCTCTGACACCTTCTGGGTGCCCTTGCCAGTGTCCTTCAAATTTTAGTAATATGCTTGTTACTGGCAATTTTTGTCTTTTAGTAGCTCACGAAAAGGTCAATTTTTTATTTCAGATTAAGATAGGAATTAAGAATGGTGAACTACCTGTAATGAAATCCTGTTATCTAGGCCTTATGTTGTGACATGTTTTAGAGTTATTGCTATAACTTTGTCAGACAAATATTATGTGGTCATATGGTAATCTTTCAGACTAGGAGGAGCTATCGAGTACGTCATCTGTTTCTTCTTGAGTATTTAGAAGGCTGTTCATAGTTTTCAAGCTACTAGTGTTTTGATTCTGATATATCTTGGTTTGAAATATTCTCACTTCTGTAGGTATATATTTACATGATCTTGCATAACACCATGATGGGATATTGAATGAATTGGCTGCTATATACTATATAACATGCACACAGCTGCTCAAAATCCAGAGTAAACACAAATATTCTTTTCTTCTGGTTTAGTAACAGTTTCGATTTTTCAAATAATATTACTAAACGGTGAAGGGACAGTCAGGCAAAAGTTATAGTTTGGAAATTTTCCAAGCTATGGAGTGTCATTTATAATTAATCATTTCATCATTTATCTACAAGAGACAGACAAATGACACATTTTGCCTCTGTATTTTAAATAGTAAGATTTGCAGCCACACAGTAAATGTATTTACAATAGTGAGATAAAATATATTGGAATCATGTGACACTGGTGTTGTTTGCAATGTTGTAGAATTCATTCGTATATAGATTTGCAGCTAGTTGCTATGTAGGATGCTTGCAGCTTGATTGGCAAGTTGTGTCCACATGTTAAACAGTGTTTGTATTGAATTCCAGTTTTTCATATAAATCTTTGTGCATAGAATTAGAATGAATACTCACTGAGGGGCCATGAAAAAGTGTGCAGTGTAGCTACTAACTTAGTAATCTTGTTAGTTCAACTTTCATAAAATGTTTGTTTTTATAAGATTGGCTGTCTTAGGTAACAGTGTGTCTTCAAGGATATAAAAAATACATAGATTCAGATCATCCTAAGCATCCATGCAGTCTCATCAGAGCCTTATATTATCTGATGATAATTTTACACTGTCCAGTCACAGCAAAGGCCTGATCAGACTGCATGTATGAGTTTGCTGATAAGGGCCTTTGCTCTCCACATATGCTTGAAGACTCCTTTTCATTCAAATTAGGGTTCCACAGAGAACTCAGTAAGGAAGAATATTTGGTCATAATACTGGGATATTCTTATTTCTGCATAAAAATACTCAGATCATCCTGGACATCTGTGCAGTCTGATCAATCATTATTGTCTGCAGGAAGAAACTTTGGATCCTTGGCTATCAAGAGAGTACCCAGTGATGACTGATTAGATTGGGCTATTAGACTGGCCAGATGTGCTGACTGATCTGAGACTTTGCTACATGCACATGTCTCTGTATAATGGGATCGTGTTCTCATCAGAATCATGAATCTGAAATTATCATGGTGATAACTTGCTTTAATTATTTTTATAAAGAAATAAGGAAAAAAAACTTTAACTTTCCTGGTGGAATAACTTTTATAACTGGAATCTATACAAATCCTGTTGTAACTGGAAACAACCAACTGCTGCTTAGCCAATAGGATCAACAGAAGTCTATTTTTAGCCAAATGAAGTCAGATTCTGTCTGATGCTGACCTGGGGGACATAATTTTTTAGCATGAAACAGTCAAGTTGATCTGATTATGGGTGTGAACTTCTTACGATAATATTTTTCTTAAATAGTCATTATTATATGTAGCAGACATGTTAAATGTTTTGAATAGTTTGCATATTTTTTTATATGTAGTATCTACTTCAGAATATTCCACAGATACAATGCATGAAAACTTCACTGGCACACTAGTACTAAATAATCTCTTTAATTTACAGTTGTGGTTTAGCAATTTTCTTTTTGAACGGGAAGGAGTTCTAATTTTGCAAGGATGCAAAGGGGAAAGGGTGATTAGCAATTAACCTAATTAATTATGCTTACCTCAGCTTTAAGTTAAAATTTTTATGGTAAGACTGGAGGAATGCAGGCTAACCATAGTCTGTATATTTTTCATAAACCTGCTGAAAAGAAATTAATTATACCTATTGATGTACATATATGGAAGAGGGAAGGCAGTTGTTTTGTGTCCAGTTACAGGGCCACAACATACATGTATAAGATTGTTGGTTGCTGTTATTACAAAAAGTATGCTCAGGGCTTCAGGGTATTCAGATGAACATTTTTTATTTCTAATTTTTCGAACATCACCATCTCAGCAAAGTACTTCTGTTGAGATGCTGCAACATTTTCATGAAGAAATAAGAAAAAAATATTTAAGCCAAGGCATTAGAAAAAAGATTTTCGGACATATGCAGACAGCGAAAACCCAGATCATCTTGCAACTGCAGGTTATAAAATAAAATCTATAAATGTTGCCCTTAGAAACAAAGAACATGTAAAAGAATGAAAGTCAGTGTCAGATTGCATTGACACTCTTCACATGGCAGCAATGTAGTTTGCAATGCTACATACACTTTTCAGAACTGGCTTAAGCAGATTTTTTCATGCTCAACTCAGCTGAGCATGAAAATTGTCCTGCTAATAAATCTCATACTACTAACAACTGCAAATTCTTTCTTGCTAAACGTAACTGAGCATGAAATTTTACATGCTAATAAATATGAAAATGCCAACTATTCACAGCTGAGCATGAAAATTTCTCTGCTAATAAATATGAAAATGCCAACTATTGTTGGCATTTTCATATTTATTAGCAGAGAAATTTTCATGCTCAGCTGAATTGAGCATGAAAAAAGTTTATAACCCCAGGGCAGAATGGATTCGATGATCCCAAGGAAATAAAAATAAAAACTGGACCATGATGAAGAAGGGGGAGACTTTTTATGCCTGCTACATGACATTTAACACCAGCTGCATCAAGGCCTCATTACACAATCATTACACAATCATTACACAATCACTGGATATGATACTGATCTGGGTCTTTGTTGTCAATGTATATGCACTGAAAAATCCTTTAATCATGCTGTTCCATATCTCCAAATAACAATATACCAAGAGTCTTGATTTTCTGTTGAGACAGTTTGCTGTTACAGTTCGATGACAAATTTAACAAATTGTTAACAAATCGTTAACATATCGGTGTTGTCGGGTGCCAATAACAACTTACTAAGAATATTTCCAATTTGTAATTGTGCTTTTGGGTTAGTTGTTGAAAGATAGTTTATTGTTGTTTTCCACTCACAATTTATCAGTGAAAAGTCTGTGCTGACCTCAGTTAGATTGTTGTCTGTTTGGGTACCACATGGGGGAGAACCACCTATATTCCAAATGCATAGCTGCAGATGAGAGGGGGTATCACCACAATGTTTTTGTTATTTCTCAGCAAAAACATATTATGGGTACCCATAGAAGTGCCTTGCTAAGGGGCTTCTAATGAATACCTGCAATGTACCTTCATTGAGAAATAAGAAAATATCAACATTTTTAAGTTAAAAAAAGGCACCTTATTTGGAAATGTGCCAATGTGAACAATGTCTGTGCCACCTGGTTAGAGTCTTACCTTTTGTTAACATAGTATTCAGACATTAAACTTTTCTATACTTACCTTAACCCTTGCCATGCTGAATAAATTAAGATGCCACGCCCACTTCTAATTTTCAGCCAATCAGATTACTTGATTCAGTTTGCTGTTACAAATTCACATAATTAATAGACTTTATTTTATTTAAAGATCCATTAATGATTAATGACAAACAGTGCAGATCAAGATCAGTTGGCTTCTAAAAGAAGCCAACTGATCTGGATCTACACTGTTTGCAAAGGCAGGGCATATCTCGGACCAGCAGGACTAGGGTTAAAATTGAAAGCAGTACAGTTGACTCAATATGGGCCATGCCAAACGAAAAAGTGCCTTTGAACATGATCAAAATGTGCAGATTCAGATCATCCTGTGCATTCCCTATGCATCGTCTGGGCCTTTGCTCTCCATTCATACATTTTGCAGTATCCAGTGATTCGGTTAGCGAGCAGTGTAGGCCCTGATCAGACTGCATGGATAATATTGGATATGCAGGCTTATCTTGGCCTACACTGTCCACATATGCTGGAAGATACATTTTCACATGGCATTGTTCATATGGTCAAGTCAGTCTGATCTGGGTCTGTTTGCTTAGACAATTTTGTCAAAATATTCGGGATCATTATTGAATGTAGGGAAGGTCCATTTGTTATATCCTCAAACTGTAAACTCCCTTTCCAGATGGCATGGACAGTCTGTTCCAGGTCTTCACTGTTGGTCTCTTCAAAAGAGGTGGTTGTTCCCATAGGGTGCCTTGTATGACCCTTAAAATGCCAGTCACAACAGCAGCAGATGACATTCTGAAATATATTTTTATATTTTCCAAGAAAATAAGGATTGATATTTCTTGGAAATTTCTGCTCAGCAGATGCTGCGCATGAAAATGTCAACCGTTTTTTCCCCTAAAAAATGAAAAAAAAAAAAATATTTTAGAGTTCCATC
Source organism: Anodontia alba (assembly GCA_964016985.1). Classification (NCBI taxonomy): domain Eukaryota; kingdom Metazoa; phylum Mollusca; class Bivalvia; order Lucinida; family Lucinidae; genus Anodontia; species Anodontia alba. Next base: position 78,400,769 of record OZ024828.1, read on the forward strand.
TGCTTCATTTGAATGGCACTTTATGAGTTAATTTTGAGATGTTTGTTTAGATCCCAACAGGTGATAGAAATTATAGTAAAGTGAATTTTGCTGAATGGGTTATTTTTGTGAGACAGAAATAGCATTGGATGTTAACACTTGGCACTCTGGGTAAAATTTTCAGCAGACGACATTTTTGAAATATTTTTCTGATTTTTTTTTCTAGAAAATGGGATTTGACATTTCATGCAAATTATCTCCTGAGAAGACAATTTGCATGAAGTATTAGATCCTATTTTCTCGGAAAAATAAGAAAACATATCATCAGTTTGTCATCTGTTGAATTCGCCCACAGCATGATAAGTGTTAAAGAAGCACATAGTCTGAAAATAAAATATAGCATGGAATATATGTGGCCACCTGTTTTATAACAGAATTAATAAAAATGTTAAAGTTTCATCATTTATGCAGTTTTACAATTTTTGTCAGCAGATTAATTTATTTATATTAATTACACCTTTGTTGCATTTACTTTTTTAATAAAACTGTAACATGTTAGGTAGGAAAAAAAATGTTCATTTTTTACTTATTTATTTGTTTATTTATTTACTACATTTTTATGCTTATCTGTTTTTCTGCAGTTAAGGTAGATCTTTTTTCAGAAGGGAGCCAAAACAGAATTGTCTCGTTTGTAGCCATTTCCCTTAAATCTTCAAGAACTTACTTCAATTTATTTGTTCAGATTCTTTTATATCTTAACCTACAAAATTTATTTGTTATTTTTAATTCTTGTTTATCTGCATTTTTTTAAAAAAAAAAACAAAAAAAAAACATTTTTTGCTTTTAAAATTCATGTCTTTACAGTACTTGGTATTTGAAAATTGGTCTTACACGGGCATAGATTGCCATAGATTGGGCTTGTTTGGTCATAAAACAGGCTTTATCGTGAAGAGGCACTTCTAATGAGTACCCACAAGATATGATTTTGCTGAGAAATCAGAAAAGATTACTACTTTTTTTGTTGAAAACAGTGCCTTACCAGGAGCTATCTGTGGATATTGAAGGCCCAGATCAGTCTGTATATTATTGCAATCTGGTCAGGGCTTTCATTGTCTGTTTACAGAATCATTGGATACTGTAGAATATATTGATGAAGTGTCTTCTTGGCTGAGCGGTTAGTAATTTTGACACTGGATCACAAATCCCATACTCGAATTGGGCCTAAAGGTGGAAATCAGCTCAAACCTGTAGGGTGTTTCATTGTACATAGCCTTTCAGAGGAATAGTTAAGAAGTAGAATTTGGTGATAACTATGGGATAATTTTCTCTAGTTCATCATGAAAACATATGTTATGGGGACTCATTAGAAGTGCCTCGGAGAGGCACTTCTAATGAGTACCCACAACATATGTTTTTATGGAGAAATAAGAAAAAATATGGGGGTGGTCGGGTGGTGCGAAGGTGCTGTGTATCTTACATCACTGGGGCGTCCAACTGATATTGGCTTACAGTTGGGCAAGGCCTGCTATCCTTGTAGTGGGTAAGGGTAGAGGGGGAATGTTTTTATTTCTTCTGTTTCTTCACTTTCATTCCTGTTCCTCTTTCTTCCCTGTCCCTCTCTTTCATCTCCTCTACTCTCTCTTCTATCTCTTTTCTCCCTTTCTCTGGGAGACGACACAAAATGACCCTCAAGGGTTGACGTGTCGTTAAACCCCAATACAATCAATAAGAAAAAATATCCCAGAATTATCACCAAATACTACTTCTTAACAATTCATCTGGCCTTTCATTATCATCTCTTCATCACCATATGACTAAAATAATTTTGAAAGAGATGTAAGTTAAACACCAAATCATCCTCATCATCATATACTGATGACTAGAAAAGGCACTGTATAGATGCACAAGCTGATCTGAGTCTTCACTGGGCACACATGTCATTATGTTCATTTCCTGGCATTGCAACATGCATATACAGATGCTGTTCACTGGAGCATTGAATATAACTAGTGCTTTATATTAGCCAAATTGTGTTTGGGTAAAAATTCTTACATTTTTCTTATTTCTCTACTGAAACATATTGTCATTTTAGCATAAAAAGTTAATAACTTCACTTAACTCTTAAAGCACATAACAAAGTGTGTAGCAGATGACACTTTTTTTTTTTGTTATCTTTCATAAAAAAAAGAGGTTTTGACATTTCTATGAAAAAATAAAAATGTCATCTGCTGCAGTTGTGATTGGCACTTTAAGGGTAATAATTGTAAGGCACCTATTGACTTTTGAACTGAAATGATATAGTGTGAACTAGAATTCCATCCTTGAGTTAGTTAATTCTAATGAGTACCAGCATATAGGTTTTAATGGAGAAAAAAAAGCCTGTCTTGTCAAGAGCATATGTCATCCTGTGTTCTGTGAGCAGTGTAAAGATCCTGGTCAGAGTGGCCATGCTACTCGGTCATCATTGTTACCATAATACAGTTATGGGGAATGGATACTTCTTCAAGGGCAATAACTCTGACTTGAGAAAATTTTCCTCCTGTCTCAATGAAGGCTAAACTTAAAGGAAAGAGTTTGCTGCTTCTCGGAGCAAATTCTTTTCTTTAGAAGTAACTGCTATTTTTAAAAGGATTCAAGTGCAAGGAACTAAATTTCTGGGCCTTGTTGTTCAAAGCATCATTAGCTTAATAAGTTCGTTAATGACAAACTGTTAACTGTTGTAGCTAAGGTATTTTCAGATATATTGATATTTTTGCTGTGAAATTGTGAGTAGCTTTTGCATTGCAAAAGCTACTCACATTTTTGCAGCAAAAATATCAGTGTATTTGCCATATTCCAAGATAGAAATTTTAATGTCATGCTAGCTAAGAACTTCCTTAAATTATGAACAACTGGACCCTGGTCCCTTTAAAAAAAAAAGGAGGCAAGATCTTCAGCTGTATCAGTACCCCTGAAGTTGAATGGTTACACAAGGAGGAATTGCCACCATTTTTCATAAGGGCCACAACTTTTGTGACTTCATGTTTGCAGTTGCACACTAACACACTTCTTCAAGGGGGTCTACATGTAAGGAAAGAATTACGCTACCTTGAGGAGCATAAGTCTTTTCTTATACAGTACAGTTAGTGTCCTGAAATTTTGAACACTTTATTCTTAAACTTTTTGGTCCAAATTTTGCTTTTTATGCAGTAGTTTCCTAAAATACTTGGTGGAATGGCAGTGTAGACCCTGATCAGACTGCTCCTTCAGGAGAAGTCTGTTCTGGGTCTTCGCTGTTAGCATACATCATTTTGTCATCTATTACAGAATTTCAAGACATTTACCATAGACCCCTTTTCAGAAGGGAGGCAAATGCAGTTTTGCCAGAGTGGTCATCTGCCCTGAATTTTTTGTGTGTCCATTTCCCTTGAACCCATTTCATTTGACATGGCCCATTTATTTGTTGCTTGTTTTTAGGAGCAATGTTACTTCATTGTTAACTACACAGTCGATGGCTGTATCGCCATTAGAAGACAGAAATAGCACAAGAGCTGCCGTAGAAATCTCGTGTGGTATATTACAAGTAGTGCTGCCATCTTGTAAAAGGTTTAACAGCACAATATAAAAGTGATTATAATCTTGACACAAATTACTTGCACAGTCAATAAAATCATGAGATTACTTCTTTCACCATTTCACAGGTAAATTGAAACGAGCATTCAGAGAAATTGATCCTTCACAGCAGTTCCATCTCGCTTGCATGCATAGTATTTAGATGTCTGATATACAAACACTGCAGGAAATAGCCATAGCCCTTGATAAGATTTTTTTTTTATCCAAAAATATTGATATTTTCTTATTTCTCCACAAAAACATATGTTGTGGGTACTCATTAGAAGTGCCTCACCGAGGCACTTCTAATGAGTACCCACAACATATGTTTTCATGGAGAAATAAGAAAAATATTTACCCAATATTTACCTGATACCCACCCTTATCTCGACCTATAATAGCAGAACACGGGATAAACTGTTTGCAGAACTCTGGAGTTAGCACCATAGCTCTAGATAAGGCCCTGTTTTTTTGTTGTTGTTTTTTTTTTCATCCAAAAATATTGATATTTTCCTTATTTCACCATGAAAAAGTAAGTTGTAGATATCCATTATAAGCACCTTGGTGAGGCACTTCTAATGAGTACCCACAACATTTGTTTTCATGTAGAAATAAGAAAAAATATTACATGCATTTGGATATACACCCTTACCAGGAACTATTTAGCAACATTGATGTTTTTTTTTAGCTCACCTGAGCTCTGCTCAGGATGAGCTATTGTGATCACTTTTCGTCCGTCCATCCATCCGTCCGTCCGTCCGTTAACATTTTCAAACGACTTCTCCTCTGAAGCCGCTGAGCCAATTTTGCTCAAATTTCATATGAAGCCTCCTTAGGGTGGGGGAACGAAAGATTGCTAAAATGGTCGCGGTCCGTCGACTAAGATGGCCGCCATGCCCATATATGGTAAAAACCTTTAAAAATCTTCTTCTCCATAACCGAGGATGCCTTGGGGCTGAATCTTTGCATGAATCATCGGGGACGGGAGGTCAACCAAAGTTGCTAAAAGAATTGTCGTACGTTGACGTTTGACCTTTTTACGGCAAGGTCAAGTTCGCTTCCCTATGCATTTATATGAGCTCTATACATTTGAATGGGAAAATTGTTAAGAGTTTCAAACGACTTCTCCTCTGAAGCCTCTGAGCTAATTTTGTTCAAATTTCATATGGAGCCACCTTAGGGTGGGGAAACAAAAGATGGCTAAAATTGTCGCGGTCCGTTGACCAAGATGGCCGCCATGCCCATATATGGTAAAAACCTTTAAAAATCTTCTTCTCCATAACCGAGGATGCCTTGGGGCTGAATCTTTGCACGAATCATCGGGGACAAGAGGTCAACCAAAGTTGCTAAAAGAATTATCGTACGTTGACGTTTGACCTTTTTACGGCAAGGTCAAGTTCGCTTCCCTATGCATTTGTATGAGCTCTATACATTTGAATGGGAAAATTGTTAAGAGTTTCAAACGACTTCTCCTCTGAAGCCTTTGAGCTAATTTTGTTCAAATTTCATATGGAGCCACCTTAGGGTGGGGAAACAAAAGATTGCTAAAACTGTCATGGTCCGTTGACCAAGATGGCCGCCATGCCCATATATGGTAAAAACCTTTAAAAATCTTCTTCTCCATAACCGAGGATGCCTTGGGGCTGAATCTTTGCACGAATCATCGGGGACGAGAGGTCAACCAAAGATGCTAAAAGAATTGTCGTACGTTGACGTTTGACCTTTTTACGGCAAGGTGAAGTTCGCTTCCCTATGCATTTGTATGAGCTCTATACATTTGAATGGGAAAATTGTTAAGAGTTTCAAAGGACTTATCCTCTGAAGCCTCTGAGCTAATTTTGTTCAAATTTCATATGGAGCCACCTTAGTGTGGGGAAACAAAAGATTGCTAAAATTGTCGCGGTCCGTTGACCAAGATGGCCGCCATGCCCATATATGGTAAAAACCTTTAAAAATCTTCTTCTCCAGAACCGAGAATGCCTTGGGGCTGAATCTTTGCACAAATCATCGGGAAGGAGAGGTCTACCAAAGTTGCCAAAAGAATTGTCGTACGTTGACATTTGACCTTTTTACGGCAGGATCAAGTTTGCTTCCCTATGCATTTGTATGAGCCCCATACATTTGAATAGGAAAATTGTTGAGAATTTTAAATTTCTTCTTCTCTGAAGCCACTGAGCCAAATTTGCTCAAATTTCATATTGTGCCTTCTTAAGTCAGGGGAACAAAAGATTGCTAAAATGGTCGCGGTAGGTCGACCAAGATGGCCACCATGCCCATATATGGTAAGACCCTTTAAAAATCTTCTTCTTCAGAACTGAGGATGCCTTGGGGCTAAATCTGTGCACAAATCATCAGGGACAGGAGATCTACCAAAATTGCTGAAAAGATTATCGTACGTTGACATTTGACCTTTTTACAGCAAGGTCAAGTTTGCTTCCCTATGCATTTGTATGAGCCCCATAACATTTATATGGGAAAATTGTTGAGAATTTGACGACTTCTCTGAAGCCACTGAGCCAAATTTGCTCAGATTTTTAGCTCACCTGAGCATGAAGTGTGCATGGTGAGCTATTGTGGTCAGTCAATGTCCGTCGTCCATCATGGGTCATGCGGCGTGAACAATTGCTTTAAAGGCCTACTCTTCCTACACCCCAAGGCCAATTGACTCAATACTTGGTAGGAAGCATCAGGGTGAAATGTAGATAAAAAAATAGCTTAAATCGTTCCGATCGGAAATCCAAGATGGCCGCCATCTTGAAAATCTTTTTTCTTTTTCTCCTGAACCGAAAGGCCAATTGACTCCAAACTTGCTAGGAAGCATCAGGGTGACTTGTAGATCAAATGTAGCTAAAATTGTGTCGGTCCAAATTCCAAGATGGCCACCATGGCAGCCATCTTGAAAATCTATTTTTCGCTTCTACTCCGAAACCCAAAAGCCAGTTGACTCCAAACTGGTTAGGAAGCATTGGGGTGACTTATAAATCAAAAATAGCTAAAATTGTGCTGATTAGAAATCCAAGATGGCCACCATGGCAGCCATCTTGAGAAGCTATTTTTCGCTTCTTCTCCTGAACCGAAAGGCCAATTGACTCCAAACTTGCTAGGAAGCATCGGGATGACTTGTACATAAAAAATAGCTCAAATCGTGCCAATTGGAAATCCAAGATGGCCTCCATGACAGCCATCTTGAAAATCTATTTTTCGCTTCTTCTCTGAAACCTAAAAGTCAATTGACTTGAAACTTAGTAGGAAGCATCAGGGTGACTTGTAGATCAGAAAATAGCTATAATCATTCCGATCGGAAATCCAAGATGGCAGCCATCTTGAAAATCTATTTTTTGCTTCTTCTACTGCACCGAAATGCTAGTTGACTCAAAAGTTGGTAGGAGGCATTGGGGGTGACTTATTTTACTTGTAACGTTTTGAAAATTTCAGCATTTTAACCTTGTAAGCAAGATATTTCAAAAACTGTTTAAGCCATTGCCTTGTCATAAGAGTATTGGAAAAATGATGCATGCCATCTGCATATCTGCAGTGGCGGTTTCACTCAGGTGAGCGAGTTGTGGCCCGTGGGCCTCTTGTTTTTATTTCTCATCCAAAACATATGTTGTGGTACTCAGTAGAAATACCTCAGTAAGAGAATACTAGTGAATGATTTTGGTACAAGATTTATGCAGTAAATCAGAGTAACAAAACAATTAAAACAACAAAAAAACTGGTTTAACCCATTGTAGTCGGGAGACCCGTAAAAGGGTAATTGGCAAACAGTGCAGACCCAGATCAGATGCCCCAGAATGCGGCATCTGATCAGGGTCTCCACTGCTTGCAAATTGTTTAGCCATTTTTCTCTAGGAATATGTAAATCTCGTAGCGGGACATACCTAAAATTGAAATTGGACGCTTCCAATATGTAGTGTGGGAGAGTCTATTCAGTATACAATGGGTTAAAATCTGCAAAATTCTGAAAGTCTGCCTTATAAATGTGGACCTCACCGTTGCATATGCCTATATTCTATGGAGCTACACATTACATTGACTTGTTAACATAATTTTTGTAAAAAGACTCTTTACACAGAGGTGGCAGTCATTGAGACATTGATGAGTGATGAAAAAATATGGCTAGATCCCTCAATGATCTTTCAGCGAGCGCTGAACAATCGCCATGATCTCACAGTGATCTTCCAGATATCGCCAGGGTCGTGACTGTCTCCTTAAAGTTTTGATTTGGTCCAAAACAATCCCACAATGGTTGCCAAGGGAAGCGATCTTTGAACAGCCTCTCAAGGAGCTCTCAATGGTCTCATCTCTCAGTGATCTTTCAATGAATGCCAACTTAGCCATCCCATAGGTTGGGATGACTGAGAGATCTATGAGGCAGGAGCTGATCCACCAGGTTCTTAGTCTCCTATGTCTCTGTCTCCTCCTCTAGACGAGAACAATGCCCATCTTACTCTGTAGAAGTGCTTGGTGATCTTGTAGGATGGCACCTTGTTTCAGTGCTTGGTTGTTCATCTTTGACTCTCTTCAACAGCTTGTAAGAGACTGATGGAAGATCACCATGAACCTCTCATATATATATACCCAGGGGCTCCCTGTTACTCCAGAAAAGCTTGGCAGTCTCCATAGTTGCCCAATGAACTCTCAATGATCACTCAGCAATCTCTCCCAGTCTCTCAGTGATCTATTTTCCTCTCACTTGATATCTCAGTGATCTCCTTAGATCTCCCAGTGATCTCTCTTTGTCGCAAAACAAGCACTCAGCAGATTCTCAGTTGTCACTGCAGGAGATTTAGTATCCATCATAGTTCTAGTTAAGAGTGGGTATCAGGTAAATAGTTATTTCTCGAACAAAATATATGTTGCCAAGGTGCTTATAATGGGTACCCACAACATATGTTTTCGTTGAGAAATAAGAAAAATATAGATAATTTTTTGTTGAAAAAAAAAAGCACTTTATTAAGAGCTATGATCCATTGAACTCTCTATGTTCTTTCAGTGAGCACAATGCAGGCCCCAGTCAGACATTGTCTGCATATTCTCTTTTCTCATTCATCTTATCCTCAGTGCTAAGAGTTATTCCACAGAAAAATAAATTCTATAATCGGGTTAATGTTTTAGTTAATAAAATAGGTGCAAAAGTGTCTTACATTTAATCTTATTACTTGTATATATCTCTTCACTCAGCTGTAAGTTATCACTCATCACTTTTTTGGTACGAAGTTGTAATCTTCATGCTGTGCGTATTAACCCTTCTCTTGCAGAGCATGACATACCGTGTCTTAGCAAACAGTGTAGATCCAGATCAGTTGGCTTCTGAAGAAGCCAACTGATCTGGATCTGCACTGTTTGTCATTAAATATGTGAATTTCTGTCAAAAACCTGGATCAAGTAATCTGATTTGCTGGAAATTAGAAGTGGGCATGGTATCTTTTTATTCAGCATGACAAGGGTTTAAATACACTTATTGTGAAAACTCATTTGCAAAACTCTAGGTAAGCCAGGAATTTAGACAAATGAACCACAACATCTGATAAAGTTCCTTCAGATGTGCTCCCAGGAAAGATTCAGATCAGCCTGCGCATTCGCGCAGTCTGATCAGAATCTCCACTGGGCACATTTAGGATCACCAAGTATGCCGATAACAAAGACTCAGATCAGACAGCATGGATGTGCAGACAGATTTTAGTCCTCATTGGGTGCATATGTCAGAAAGAACATTTTATTATGTTGTGGTTCAAATATTTTTTTCTGATTTCTCCATGTTACCAATTAGCAGTATATGTTTCACATTAGAATCTCATTAGATGTTGCAGCTGTTGTTTAACATAGTGTACCTTCAAACATGTGCCCCCAGTGAAGACTCAGATCAGCAATCCATATTTGACTTAATTACCACACATGCTCCTATAAGCGTACAGTCAAGTAATTTAGTAGTCTTCAGAGTACAGCCAGTGTACTTCTATCTACTTCTTTAAAAAAACGTATGTTGTTAGTACTCATTTGAATTTTCTTATCAAGTCAAGGCAATTCAAATGAGTACCAAGAACACATGTTTTTATAGAGAAAGTCAGAAAATGTTGAGTAAGTATCATTAGAATCGACCCTTATGAAGTTCTCTGCTGATCTTTCTTTAAAGTGTATCCGTATAATATTTTACTGCAAGTTTTTTCCAGGTGATTTTTGAAAACAAACCTAAGTGCATAGTGCGGTAATTAGGTCAGATATGTGTCCCCAGTGAAACCTCAGATCAGCAATATATTACAAAATACCTGCCTACATTTTGTAATGGAACTTAAATGGCTCGCACGTCTTTGGGACCTTGGAAATTTGTTCTAGACATGGGTATTTTAAGCCACTAAGGGTTAATCATTGCACCAGGTCAGGAGGCAAAAGAGGTTAATTTAGGGTTGTCTTTTCATTCTTCTATAGAATAATGGTATGTTGAGTGTACTCATTAAAATTTCCTCTATGAGATGATTTTAATGAGTACACTGGCGGGCCCCCGTAGCCTAGTGGATAAGAGAGTTGACTCTTAATCCATTAGGTTTCTCACCGCTGTGGTTCGAGCCTAGCTCGGGTCATATGTGGGAAAGCCAAGTTCTGCTTACGGATGGTCAGGTGGTTTTTCTCCGGGTACTCCGGTTTTCGCCCACCTTCGATGAACGATCGGCTCGATATAAGTGAAATATTCTTGAAAGGGCCGTAAAACCCAAATCAAAAAAAAAAAAAAAAAAAAAAAAAAAAAAATAATGAGTACACTGAACATACGATTTTATGATAGACTAAGAAAATTTTTCTAAAATATGTCTAAGCTTATGTTTTCTTGAGCTGTCAGAAGCAATTTCCAAGCGACTTAAAAATGAGTTTGAATCAGCCATCGGTGTTAAGAGTCATTGAAGTTTTTCTGTATTACAAAATACCTACCTTCATTGTGTCTGCTCAGTGCAATGCAGTATCACCTGATTTTCTACTGTCATCATATTGATAGTAGCTGTAAATACGACATACTGTTTACCATAGTCACATCTGATAGAAAGTTAAGCAATTTAACAAAATACCTGTTTTTGTATTTCCTGTTAGAAAGTCATGCAGTATCACTAAATACTTATTAATACACTGAGTCCCCTTTATAACACGGTTCATTATAACATGTTTTTGGATAAAAGACGATTTAAATTTGGACCTCAATAGTGTTGTTTCCAAACAAAAATATATAGATTATATAGAAAAATGACCATTTATGGTCATTTTTCTATATAATCTATATACCATTTTTGTTTGGATATGACAGTTAAAAGGTTAACCCCAAAAGTGTTGTATCCAAACAAAAATACATACTTTATGTTACTGACCTTGACCAACTTTTTGTACATGGCTGAACAGTGTTAATCTGCATTATGAGCCATTTCTTGAACACGATAATAATGTATACATTTTAGTTTGGATACAACATGGTTGTTTAGCTAACATGGTTTTTGCTTTGGATTCCAACAATAGTGTTATAAAGAGGTTTGTTATGTATTCTCATGTCGTGTAGAAAGCCACACAACATCACAAGATGTCTTCCAGCCATCATCATACCTAGACAGAAAGTCATGCACTATCAGAAAATAACATGCTCATGTCTGGTGGAGACGTGTCCAGCAAGCCGAGTTGTTTGTGACAAAGTCACAAGTTTTAATCCCTCTGGAGGCAGAATTCAGCTTATTCCTGTACGGTGCTTCATTGCACAGAGCCTTTCATTATCACCCTTCCGTCGTCTAGATATGACTTTAAGAATGTTGAAAGGGATGTAAAACACCAAATCATTATCATCATCATCATCTTATCTGGGGGAAAGGCACATATCATAAAATGTGTACAAGCCATCATACCTGGACAGAAAGTCCTTCAGAATCACAAAATACTTATCAACATTCTAATGTCTGCTCTTACGACTTTTTGAATAGTAAAGCCCAGCTGAACTGCATATCTGTGCATCCTCTCTTCATCAATATACCCTCTCTTCAACAATATATTCTGCATTATCCAATGATTATTTAGGCAACTAAAGGGTGGTCTCTATCTTGTTGTACCAGCACAGTGGCTCAGTTGGTAGAGTGTCCACTTTGTGACCGGGAGGTTGCGGGTTTAATCCCCGGCAGAGTCATACCGAAGACTTAAAAAACGGTACTAGCTGCTCTTTCACTTGGCACACAGCATTGAGAAAGTACAGCTAGGAATCAGAACTGGTCAGCTCAGTATCAGTATAATGTGACTGGGTGGAATATCATGTCAAGTGTCTAGGGCATGATATTTCAGTGAGGCAGCACTCTAAAAGTGAGCATTGGGCTACCTGCCACATCCAGACACCATCGCCATATGACTTAAAGATTGTTGAAAGTGGCGTAAAACCTGAATAAAACCAAACAAACTTTCTTGTTGTTCTTATCATGAATATATTCTACAGTCATTTTCTTCCTTCTGCTGATTCAAGAAGGGCAGTTGTCAGTTTCTGGTGAAAGAAAGTGCACAATTACTGGTTATCTGGAAAAGTGTGGTTAGGCAAACTGACTGGCTCAACATGACTTTAATAGTGTTGACTAGGCCTAAAACCTGCAAACCAACCAACATTCCATATCTGCCCTTAGGCCATTTCTGAACAGGAAAGCCCAGCCCAGCTGCTTCTCTGTGCATCCCTTGTTCATTTACATTCTACAGTATCCAATGGCTAAAAATAGTGATTTTTTTTTTTGTTCTCCAAAGGGGAGAAAAATTTAATATATTGTGTTTGTTTTGATTTACCTTACTTAACTCCAGATATGATATATAGTAAATGTCCTATGATTTCATACACCAAAGTTTCTGACAATATGGCATATGCAAACTGTACAGACCCAGATCAGATTGCTTCTAGAGGAGCAGTCTGATCAGGGTCTACACAGTTAGCCTTTCCACGAAGTATTTGAAGAAACAATTACATAAGAAATAAAATTTAGGCCAAAAAAGCAATGAATAAAGTGTTAGAAATTTTAGGACATTTTAATAGCTTTTTTTTCTCCACAGAATCATGTTATTGGTTATCATTAGAATTGTCTCAGTGAGACAGCTTCTATGAGATCCTCAGTTTATGTTTTTATGGGAAAATATAAAAAAAATATCAGTTTTTGGTGGTAAAAAATGCCTTGTCTGGAGATATTGAACTTGCCATTAATAAAACACAAACATTGTTTAATGGTCATGTTTTATGGCTTGAAATCACTGGCAGATTTCTAAGAGCTGCGATTAAACCTGCTTTTAACACAGCTTTAAAACTGTCATTAAATTCCATCTCTTGTTCAAATCACTTTTAGTCTGTGCCTTAGCTTTGCTTTCATCACGAAAACATGCCTATATAATTTTGACCCCCTTAAACCCCACTTTTATAGTAAAACTGGGGTTGACATTATTTTTCTTATTTCTGCTCAAAAACATAGATTATGGGTACTCATTAGAACCGCCTCAGCGAGGCGGTTCTAACGAGTACCCACAATCTATGTTTTGAGCAGAAATATGAAAATATCAGAATTTTTTATCTGAAAATTTCCAGATTTTGGAGGTAAATTTTTTTTTTGTATTTGAATAGGCGTGTTTTCGTAATGATTAAATTTAAGTAATAATACAGGCTCTAAATAGGAAATCATACAAGATTTACGTATGAAGCAGTGGAGATTCTCATCGTTACTTACTTATTTATGTAGTCTGGTGAGGGCTTTTATTTTTCCGAGAAAATTGGATTTGACATTTCGTGCAAATAGTTCCTTCAGCAAATATAGTTTGACATTGCTTGTAAATCACCTTCTAAAAATATAGAGGAAACAGTTTTGCACGGAATGTTAAACTCTAGTTCTGTGGAAAGTGGGAAAAATAAGAAAAAAAGGAGTTAGTATCATCTGCTGGCATACTTAGAGATAACCCGTAATGCTTAGCATTCTGGGTAAAATTTTCAGCAGAAGACATTTTGAAATAATTTTTCTTATTTTTCCTAGGAAACAGGATTTGACATTTCATGCAAATTGTCTCCATAGGAGACTGCTGGATGTTGTTCTCTGCTGAATTAGCGCCAATCAAATTTGCAGCAGATGACTTTTTCAATTTTTTAAATAGTTATATCATCTTGTATGTTTTCTCAGGCTTCGCCACTTTGATTAATTTAATTGTGTTTATATTTTTGAGTTTTAACTTATGCTTATTATGCAGGTGAAGCAGACGGTCCTTTGCTATATGATTTTCTTCGACAGGGAGCTCAATACGGAAGCAGCTTTGTATGGCTAATACATTTTGCATTGTAACCTGGAAACTCGGGATGTGAATTTACAAAATGAAAAGCAGTTCCTCTTGGTACCCTGCGAGTCCCCTAGTTTTCCATTTTAATTGATGGAAACTTGAGATATGAATTTTACAGAGCTGCTCCTGTAATGTTCCTGATTAGTTAATAATCTTGTTATTGTAACTATTATCATACCATAATATGCTGTGTTGTAATTAATTGGCCTCTATAATATTTGTTAATCATGCATTTATGATTTGGTCTGTTTCAGTAATGAAGCTATCTCTGTGGTGAAGATTCTCAGGGTTCTCCGTGTCCTGAGACCATTACGCGCCATCAACCGCGCCAAAGGACTGAAGGTTAGTAACCCAACACTATTTGGTTACCAATTTTCTCTAAATATTTGTACAGACTTACCTGAGCAAAAAATGAAGACTAGATCAAATTGCCATATAAGAAAATTTTGATCACTATTTGGAATGCTTGGGCTGTCATCTGCACATGTTCAAATTTAGCCTTTGCCAGTCTATGGGCAGATTCAGCAGATGACAAATTAGAGCAGTCTGATCAGGGTCTACACTGTCATTCCACCAAATATTTTTTTAAGAAAAAAATGCAGAAAAAGCAAAAGTTAGACCAGAAAAGTATGAAATAACATATTCGAACTGTTAGGACATGTACAGTATTCTTCACACTCCTCTTATATAGAGCACTGCTTTTGCTAGTCTATTGCCTTATTTGACCTAATTTCCACACCCTGCACCCTGCACCCTGAACTGCCAATCACAACAATTGTCGTCTGCTTTGTCATCTGCTTATGAATTTAAAAGTCATTTCTGCAAACAGTGTGGACCCAGATCAGACTGTTCCTTTAGGAGCAGTCTGATCTGGGTCCACACTTTGCCTGTATGCAAAAAATAGGTTTGAAAAGTTTGCAAGAATATTCAGCAGACGACATATACAGACAACATTTTCAGCTGCAGGTTTTCTTGGCGTTTTAACCCTTGTCCTGCTGAACCTGGATATATCCTGTTTTGCAACCAGTGTAGATCCAGATCAGTTAGCTTCTGAAGAAGCCAACTGATCTGGATCTGCACTGTTTGCCATTAAGTATGCAAATTTATAACAACAATCTGGATCAGGTAACCTGATTGGCTGAAAATTAGAAGTGGGCATGGCCTCTTAATTTATTCAGCAGGACAAGGGTTAAGGGTTAAAAGAAAGATCTGCAGAGGAATTAATGAGACAAATAATTAATGATCCATGCGAGATGTTTTTTTCTCAAAATGAACATCAGCTACATATACTTTTCTAATGAAAAACAGAATTTTTGGTTTTCATTATAAAATTATATGCATGGATGCTCATTTTAATCACCTTGACAAATTGAGGCAATTCAAATGAGTAGTCATAATGTATACTTTTGTAAAGAAATACAGTTGCAATAATCTAAAGACTGAGAAATTGCTCAACGGTGCACTTATAGGGTATGTGTGGTAATCATAGGGTATGTGTGGTAATCATAGGGTATGTGTGGTAATCATAGGGTATGTATGGTAATCATAGGGTATATGTGGTAATCATAGGGTATGTGTGGTAATCATAGGGTATATGTGGTAATCATAGGGTATATGTGGTAATCATAGGGTATGTGTGGTAATCATAGTGTATGTGTGGTAATCATAGGGTATATGTGGTAATCATAAGGTATGTGTGGTAATCATGTCAAATACGATATGTTGTAATTATTTGTTTCTGTGTTTCAGCATGTGGTACAGTGTGTGATTGTGGCTATCCGAACCATCTACAACATCATGCTTGTCACATTCCTTCTGCAGTTCATGTTTGCTGTCATCGGTGTACAGTTATTCAAAGGCACCTTCTGGAGGTGTACAGACAGTTCCAAAATCACCAGAGATGTCTGCAAGTAAGTGGACCAAGGTCGAAGATCTGGGCCCAGTTGTTCATAAATAACTAATGTCATTAGTTAACGATTCGTTAAAATGTACATCGAGTGATACGCAAATATGCTGAAATTTTTTGCTGAATAAATGTGAGTAGCTTTTGCAGTGCAAAAGCTACTCACATTTTTTCAGCAAAAAATCTCAGAATATTGTACATTGAATCCGCTAAAACAGTTAACAAAATGACTCTTAACGAGCTCGTTAAGCTAACGATGCTTTGAACAACTGGGCCCTGGTGTCTCATACTTTGGCTTGAGCCTAGGCAGCAGATGTGCTAATAACTTTATGCAAACTTGCGACCACAATTACTGAATTATGCCCTGTACAATTTTGGTTTCTTAATACTAGACATTAGTTGGTGCTGCAGTCATGTAAACTATTAATGATAATGTTTGAAACTACATAAATTGCCCATGAGAATCAGTTGAAAGATATTTCATTGCCTGCCATTGCCTGCATTCTGTCCCTTTACAGGATTGTATTTCTTTTGTTTTGAAATTCAGGCATCTTCCAGAATGGAAAAGACTTTGCTTGGGGTCGATACAGTCAACTCTTGTTATTTCTAATTCCAAGGGACTCTCTGAAACACTTCGAGATATCCGTACCTCGACGTATCAGATTTTCAGACTTTAAGAAAAAATAATTCGACCCCTAAAGCTAGAGATGTATCGAAAATATTGTGGAAAAGAGGAGAAATTGCTCCTAAGGAGCAATTTCTCCTCTTTTCCACAATATTTTTTACTTGTTGTTAGATCTTCATGTTTAGGCAGGGACAAGATTTTCACTTCGAGATAAGCGGTTATTCGAGATAAGCGAGTTCCAGATAACAAGAGTCAACTGTATTTCATAGGCAGTTGTTGATACAAATATAAATCAGTTGACCAATTTTTTTTTCTTCTTCAGATTTGTACTTGTAAAGATGGTAGTATGCTTTTAACCCTTGTCCTGCTGAACCCGGATATACCCTGCCTTTGCAAACAGTGTAGATCCAGATCAGTTGGCTTCTGATCTAGATCTGCACTGTTTGGCATTAAGTATTTGAATTTGTATGCACAACTTGGATCAAATAATCTGATTGGCTGAAACTTAGTAGAGGGCGTGGCATCTTAATTTATTCAGCACAACAAGGGTTAACATAAATGAAATGTTTTTACCATTATTTACAGGGGTCAGTTTATAGAGTATTTAGGGGATGATGTGAACAACCCAGTCGTCGTGGAGAGAGAATGGATCAACAATCCTTTGAACTTTGATGATGTCAGTAAAGCTATGCTCACATTGTTTACTGTCTCAACTTTTGAGGGGTGGCCTTAGTAAGTAGTCTAACCCTTTCATACCTGAGTTTCTGAAGTGGACTATTCCATCCATGAATTTTGACATGTCCATTGATGCAAATAGGGCTTTCAGTCTAAAATAAAAAAAAAACAGAATTGCAAACAGTGTTGATATGGATGAGACGGCTCATTATGAGCTATCTCATCAGGATCTATACTGTTTGCAAAGATATATGTTTTCATCTGCAGGGATTAAAGAGTTAACCTTAAACATACTGAAATAGCATCAGTAAGGCAATTTGAGTGAAATAACTAAAAAAAAAAAAAAAAATTATATTATCTTAAATTTTCAGCTATTCTCAGTTTTCGTATTTCGGGTATTTTGCACTAAATATATTCTCCAATCTCCAGTTGAAGAGCTTGGTGAAATTACTCGGAGAAAACATAGGTTATATGCTAGATAGCATTTGTATTTTTAAATTGTAATATCTTGCAAACAAGAGTGTGCTTTGCAGAGAAATTTTCAGCATGTGTTTTAAATATAATTTCCTTTTGATAAATGAAAATTCTATGTAAAAATTTGCTATTTGACCCAAGTTATTACAGATTAAAATATCGTGATTTTATATGCTTTTTAATAAGTATCTGGCATTATTTTCTACTTGTTCGTAAAGCATGCTGATGGTCCATTAGGTGGCTTTGACATAGGATGAAAACCGAGATGTAGCATTTTACCTGAGCTATGAAATGTGGAATCAGCTGTATAGCAGAGACTGATTAACCCTTTTAAGCCTAGAGTCCCATAAAAGGGACATAGGCAAACAGTGTAGACCCAGATCAGACTGTTTGCATTAAATACAGGAATTTCAATAAAACGGAGTAATAAAAACTAACCAGACACCCCTTATATTGAAAATGGACCCGTCTGAAAGGATAATGTAGAAGTCCATTTGGTATAAATGGGATTAAAAAACTGATCTGAATGCATACTTATTATCAAAAGTCATGTCAGTAACAGTGTAGGCCCTGATCAGACTGATCAAACTGCTCCTAATTTGTCTTTATGGTTGTATACGGAATTTCAGGACCCATTCTTATTTCACTTAAACATCTTTTTCATTTCAGTTTGCTGGAGATATCCATTGATTCGAGTGAGGAAGGGATTGGTCCACAGTACAACTCACGTCCAGCTGTAGCTATTTTCTACTTCGTGTTTATCATTGTCATTGCTTTCTTCATGGTGAACATCTTCGTAGGTTTCGTCATTGTCACATTTCAGAATGAAGGTGAACAGGAATATAAGAACTGCGAACTCGACAAAAATCAGGTGAGTATGAAGAAGAAGCAGAGTATTTCCTAGCTCCAGAAGAGAGGGGTATCCAGATATTTTTCATATTTCTCCAAGAAAACATATGTTATGGGTACTCATTAGAAGCACCTTACTGAGGCACTTCTAACGATTATCACATTGTATGTTTTCATTGATAAATAAGAAAAATAGTATCTTTTATTGAAAAAAGAAATGACTTATCCACAGCTATGTATAATTAAAATGTCATGATTGGAAGGATAATGTGAGAAAAACCACATTACTAGGAGCATTTGATGTTACCATCTTGCATGTGCCATGGCCATCTAGTTAACCATTGTCCTGCTGCACTCGGATATACCCTGCCTTTGCAAACAGTGTAGATCCAGATGAGTTGGCTTCTGAACAAGCCAACTCATCTGGATCTGCACTGTTTGCCATTAGGTATGTGACTTTGTATAAAAAAATTGGATCAAGTAATCTGATTGGTTGAAAATGAGAAGTGGGCGTGGCATCTTAATTTATTCAGCATGACAAGGGTTAAGATATTTATGGTAAGGGATTCTAATAGGGTAAATAAAAGTTGATAAAGTCCTTAACCCTTGCCATGCTGAATAAATTAAGATGCCACACCCACTTCTAATTTGTAGCCAATCAGGTTACTTGATCCAGATTGCTGACTTCTTAAGAAGCCAACTGACCTGGATCTACACTGTTGGCAAATGCAGGGTATATCCGGGTTCAGCAGGATAAGGGTTCAAAGATTTTATATAGTCAGAAGAACAAATAGTACTTACATTTTGCATTGCCATAAATTTTAGCACCAAGAATAATTCTAAGAGGAGTTAAAGGTGAGTGGAGACACCTGGAGGTTTTGTTGCCATTTTTCAAAGGGCGACAACTTTTGCAGATAAGAATTTACTTCCCTAGTACCTGAATCCTTTCAAAAAATGGAGACTGCTCTGAAAGGAAAGAAAAGAGCAAATCGTTTCCTTTGTGAGTAGCTGCCAGTGGGAAGAGAGGTAAATATTTTTGTGACAGTTATCTCCCTTGGAAATGTATGCCAAGAACATCACAAAAACATACCTATATAATTTTGACCCCCTTAAACCCCACTTTATGTAGTACAACTGGGGTTTACAGGGGTATACATTTTCTTTTTTCTGCTGAAAAATATAGCTTGGTGGGTACTATTTAGAACTGCCTTGTTGAGGCAGTTCTAACCAGTACCACAATCTATGTTTTGAGCAAAAATATGACAAATATCAGAATTTTTTATCTGAAAATTTTCATTTTATTGATGGTAAAATTTTCAGTATATTTGAATAGGCATGTTTTCATGATGAAGCAGTGTGGTAATGCTCTCTAGAAAACCAACAATTTTTTGCCATTGTATGGGAAACAAAATCAGATTAAGTTGCTTTATTGTACATTGTTAAGTTTTCTGTTGTTTTGTTCACAGCGGAAGTGTATAGAGTTTGCCCTGAAAGTGAAACCAGTTCGTCGCTACATCCCGAAGGCTCGTTGGCAGTACAAGATATGGTGGTTTGTTACCTCACAGGCCTTTGAGTATGGGATATTTGTTCTCATCATAGTCAACACTCTGGCCCTAGCCATGAAGGTAACAGTCTTCTGCATTGGAGATCAAGTGTTAATAACCCTTGTCCTGCTGAACCCGGATATACGCTGTCTTTGCAAACAGTGTAGATCTGGATCAGTTGGCTTCTGAAGAAGCCAACTGATCTGGATCTACACTGTTTGCCATTCAGTATGTGAATTTATATCTTCAATCTTGATCAAGCAATATGATTGGCTGAAAATTTGAATAGGGTGTGGCGTCTTAATTTATTCAGCAGGACAAGGGATAATAATAGGTCTGGATAAATGGTGTATATTTCAGGAGATGATTTTTTTTATATTTATCAATTTGCATTATAGTAAATGTCCTAAAATTTCATACAGATATTGAATACAGAATCTAATCTACTGGTGATTAATTATGTCTCCTCACGTCCTGGAGGGGAACATATTTTTAAAGGTGGGGATCCCTTTGGTGTCGGCGTTAGTGTGATTTGGTGTTGGTGTCGGCATTGGCATGACACAGTATCCTGTGAAGCTTACCAAAGTTTCATGAACTTTGGAACATAACAAAGAACTTACTAGATTTTGGTGACCTTGACAGAATTTTCAAGGTCACAGTAGTAGAAAAACTGCAAATTGGGTGGGGGTTCATCTGTTTTTTCTGAAAACAGTTACTAATTTGTGATAATTTTTTTTTACTTTCACAAAATAATACTGGGCTTGTCAGTTGGATGCGCCATCTGACTGGAGACCAGGAGGTCACGGGTTCAACCCCCGCTGAGGTCGGCAACATTCTTTCGTGGGGATTGATCATGAAATATTTTCTATGGTCATTCTCTCCCTTCCGCTGATTCAAGAAGGGCAGTTGTCAGTTTCTGGCGAAAGAATGTGCACAATACTGTTTAATCACTTAGAGGACTAAGCCTACCCAGTAAACGTGTGGTTAGGTAAACTGACCGCGCTCGATATGACCCCATTGGGTTGACTGGGCCGTAAAACCTCAACACACACATTGTCATTTCATTGGAATCTTTTGAAAAGGAGATGATTCAAATGAATTGCCAAGCCCTATTTTCTGCAAAAAAAAAAGTGCTATTATTGGTCTAGATAAGTCATAATTAAAGTGATAAATTAGGATATTTTTTATTTATTTTTTTTTTATTACTTTTACACTAAATATACTTTTTGGGTGATTATTTGAAAAATGTTCCAATGAGTACATTGTACCATAAAATATGCTTCATTGTGAAAATAACAAAAATTATCATGTGACTGCTCCTTTTATCTAAGGCTATGTAAAGTGATGTCTGCTAATATTTAATTTCAGCTTTCTATAGAACAAAATAAGCTACATATTGTATTTACCCTAAACATTGAGACACCATATTTGTCCTAAAATTCGAGCAAGTCCAGTTTACTTCCTGTTGATATGTCTAAAAATGCTGGATGATTGGCAAATAGTCTAGAGCCTGATCAGATGCCACATTCTGCAACATCTGATCAGGGTCTATACTTCATTACAAAAACATACCTATTCAAATACACCACAACCTCTTTATAACACTATTGTTTGGGTCCATAGCATAAACCGTGTTAGTTAAAGAACCGTGTTATATCCAAACAAAAATGTATAGATTAGATTGAAAAATGACCATTTATGGTCATTTTATTATCGCACCTGCTTGTAGCAGGGTGCGATATAGGCGTCCGATTTTCCGTCCGTCTGTCCGTCCGTCCGTCAGTCCGTCCGTCCGTCAGTCCGTCCGTCCGTCTGTCAACATTTATGTTGACGTTCGACATTTATGTCAAAGTTAGTATTCTAATCAACTACAAGACTAAACAACCATCAAACCTTGCATGAAACATCTCCCTGACCTCCTGACTTTGCGACATAGGCGTCCGCTTTTCCGTATGTCTGTCCATTCGTCCGTCCGTCTGTCAACATTAATGTCGAAGTTCGACATTTATGTCAAAGTTAGTATTTTAATCAACTACAAGACTAAACAACCATCAAACCTTGCATGAAACATCTCCCTGACCTCCTGACTTTGCGACATAGGTGCCCACTTTTCTATTCGTCTGTCTGTTCGTCCGTCCGTCTGTCCGTCTGTTAACAGTTCTGTTATGTCGAAGTTCGACATTTATGTCAAAGTTCGTATTCTAATCAACTACAAAACTAAACAACCATCAAACCTTTTATGAAACATCTCCCTGACCTCCCGACTTTGCGACATAGGTGCCCGCTTTTCCATTCGTCTGTCCGTTCATCCGTCCGTCTGTCTGTTAACAGTTCTGTTATGTCAAAGTTCCACATTTACGTCGAAGTTAGTATTCTAATCAACTACAATTCTACAACAACCATCATACCTTGCATAACACATCTCCCTGACCTCCTGACTTGGCAGGTATGTTGACCCAGTGACCTTGACCTATATTTTGCGCTCCATTGACTTTGACACAATTTACGTTGACGTTCCAGATCTTCTCAACTATAAGGCGTACAACTACCAAACCTTGTATAGTGCTTCTCCTAGATGTACTGACTTGGCATATACCTTGACCCGGTGACCTTGACCTATATTTTGCGCTCCACTGACTTTGATATATTTTGCGTCGACGTTCGATATCTCCTCGACTATAAGGCCTACAACCATCAAACCTTGCAAAGTGCTTCTTCTCAATGTACTGACTTGGCAGATACCTTGACCTGGTGACCTTGACCTATATTTTGGCTGCAGTGACTTTGACATAATTTACGTCAATGTTCCAGATCTCCTCAAGTGTAAGACCTCTAGCCACCAAACCTTGCTTAGTGCTTCTCCTAGATGTACTGACTCAGCAGGTATCTTGACCCGGTGACCTTGACCTATATTTTGCGCTCCAGTGCCTTTTACACATTTTACGTCAACGTTCAATATCTCCTCAACTGTAAGGCCTACAACCATCAAACCTTGCATGGTGCTTCTCCTCAATGTACAGACTCCGCAGGTACCTTCACTGGGTGACCTTGACCTATATTTCGCGCTCCATTAACTTTTACACCTTTTATGTCATTCTTCCGTATGTCCTCAACTGTAAGGCCTTCAACCACCAAACCTTATATAGCACTTCTTCTCGATGTACTGACTCGGCAGGTACCTTGACCTGGTGACCTTGACCTATATTGTGCACTCCAGTGACTGACACATTTTATGTTGATGTTCGGTATCTCCTCAAATATAAGACCTACAACCACTAAACCTTGCATAGTGCTTCACCTCATTGCACTGGCTTGGCAGGTACCTTGACCCGGTGACCTTGACCTATATTTGACACATTTTAAGTTAATGTTTGATAACTCCTCAACTATAAGGCCTACAACCACCATACCTTGCATTGTGCTTCTCCTTGATGTACTGAATTAGCAAGTACGTTGACCCGTGACCTTGACCTATATTTCATGCTCCAGTGACTTTTACACGTCAACATTCCATTATCATTGGGCTGTATGATACGAAAAGTCAGTGCTGAAGATATAGCCATTAGAGGGAATGGGACTGGCCTGGAATATATGTGCCCCACTAAGCACTTTGTCTACATTTTTTTCAACCCAGTTTTCCAAGTAAGCACTGCTAAGAATGAAATAAACTTATTTAATAACCACGTTCTGATTGTGGCGCCTGTGACTTTTGCCCCAGCAGGTGCGATGATGCCTTCCGCGGAATTCTTGTCAATAGAATCTATACATTTTTGGGATCCATCTTTGAACCATGTTATATCCAAAATCATGTTATAACGAACTATGTTATAAAGAGGTTGAAGTGTGTATTGAAAATTTTACAACCAAAAAAAGGAAAAAAATTTCAAATACAAAATTCTGATATTTTTCCTATTTCTGCACAAAACAGATTATGAGTACTCGTTAAAACCGCCTAGGCAAGGCGGTTCTAACGAGTACCCACAATCTATGATTTTTAGCAAAATAAGAAAAATACTGTAAACCCCAGTTTAAAAAGTACGGTTTAAGGGGGTCAAAATTATGTAGGTTTGTTTTCGTTATGGTTTGCTCTGGCCTGTCGGTCTGAATATTTAGTTATTATGATAATTGTTTGTTTCTTTCAGGTCCATGGGCAGTCCAGCACATATGCGGAATTTCTAGACTACATGAACATGTTTTTTACCGGTGTTTTCACTATAGAATTTATACTCAAACTTTTAGCATTTAGATTTAAGGTAAGTTTGTATAATATGTCATTTTTCCCTGTGTAACTGTTCTAAAAAGCTGAACAGCAAAACCTTGATTAAAAAAAGGCAAAACAAAACAAAAATAAAAACATGAAGAATTCTTTGAAGTAACTAATTTTAATTTAGTTGCCTCCATTTACAAAATTGATTACTTCACATCGTTATATTGGCAAGTAATGATACTAAATATAGTCATTATTATTTATTTTTTTGTTCAGATTTTTAGAACATTTACTATACATCATAGCAACAAGGGTATATCCACAGTAATATGTCTTCACAAAAAATGTTGGCTTTCAGTAGAATGGATTTGCTGGAGTAATTCAGATGAATACCTTCAGTATAAATTTCCATGGAAAAAAAAAAAAGAAAAAAGAAAAATCCCTGTAAGACTGGTTGAAAAATAAATATCTTGTCTACAGCAGTTCTTTACATAGCAATAACTTAAGAAAAGAATATTTTGTATGCAAACAGGAAAGACCCAGATCAGCCTGCTCATCTATGCAGTCTGATCAGGGTCTTCTCTGTCCTTTAACAGAATTGGATATAATAAATACACCACAGTCCTTTTTACATCACGAAAACATACCTATATAATTTTGACCCCCTTAAACCCCACTTTTATATAGGAAAACTGGGGTTTACAGGGGTATACACTTTTTTTCTTATTTCTGCTCCAAAACATAGATTGTGGGTACTCGTTAGAACCACCTCGGCCAGGCGGTTCTAACGTGTACCCACAATCTATGTTTTGAGCAGAAATTTGAAAAATATCAGAGTTTTTATCTGAAAACTTTCAGTTTTTGGTGGTGAAATTTTCTATATATTTGAATAGGCGTGTTTTCGTAATGAAACCGTTTCTGAGGTACAATGCAAAAATCTGTTAATTGAACAATGGTGTTACATCTAGTGCAGGCAAGACCTGTGTTGTTCACTTAAGTCTTATAGACCAACATGGATAACTTTACAAACAGTTTGAATCTAGATGAGACAGCTCATAATTAGTCTCATCTGGATCTACACTGTGTGAATTGATTCAACTCATGTGAATCAGTTCACATGTCAAAATCTGTTGTCTGGGGACAATAAGAAAAATTATTATATAGCTATAACTATTAAATAATTAGAAATGAAAATAAAATCCGAGGAACAATGATGGCGATATTTCTCAATACCAGCACGCAATCGATTACGTCATTTTTACTTGACGTCATAAAATATGAAGTCACGCTGGACCAAAACATCATATAAATTGCTCTTAAAGTTTGAAAGTAACAAGTGAAGCAACAAACTGAGTTTTGCTCAAATAATTTGTTTTTACAACTAGATTCGCTGTGAAACAGCAACAGTGCAAAAACAATATCATGTTGATATTGCACTAATGCAAAAATGATATCACTTTCTTATATCAGTTTTGCATTGTTACAGAAAACACTATTTGCAGCATCAAATTAGACAAAAATATAGAATAAGAAGCAAAACGAGAAAACAATATTTATAGCTATATAATAAAAGGGTGGATGCACTGATACTGGTGAATATCAGCCCTTGTTGGGATATCGAAGGACCCGAGCAAGCTCTCTTCCTTCGATATCCCAACTCGGGACTATATACATCAATATCTATGCAATAACCCTATAATACCACAGATTCATTGTGTGTTTATATCATAATAACCACACTAAAATTTGATTTATTCTTTATTTTTCAGAATTATTTTGGAGATGCCTGGAATGTGTTTGATTTTATTATAGTATTAGGCAGTTTTATAGACATCATATATACCGAGGTCAATGTAAGTATCAACGGTCATGGGACATATTATGTTCATAGGTCTTGATAAGAGTGGGTATCAGGTAAATAGTTTTCTTATTTCTCGACGAAAACATACTTCTAATGAGTACCCACAACATATGTTTTCGTCGAGAAGTAAGAAAAATACAGACACTTTTTAGTTGAAAAAAGTGCCTTATCAAGAGCTATGTATGTTAGTGTAATTACCCTAAATATTTCATTGAGAACTTGGAAAAAAGTCATCCAGTTTTGGTTATGTGGGTCTTTGTGATGGCTCCAAGGATTATAGTTTATAGTTTTATTGGTCCTTTGGAATCATGGATCCTGTAATAGCTCCAAGGAGTGCAGTTTATTTATATTGTTCCTGGTGTCCATAGGATCCGTCTTTTTAGAATTTACTTATACTGTATTTACCCTAAGTATTCGGACAGTCAGCCTGAGCAAACAGTGCAGACCCACATCAGATGCCATATAATGCAGCATCTCATCAGGTTATAGGGTCTATACTGTTTATAATCCCCCCACCCCCCACACACCCAACCCCACAAACTATGTTTATGTGGGGTATACTGTTTTCATGCCATCCGTCTGCATGTCTGTCTATGCATCCATTACCTTTTAGTTTCTGCTTCTTATCTTGTGAAATATTTATCAGAAAGCAGTCATTACCTTACTGTGGGTATCTAATAAGCACTGCTTATTGACACATCTTGTTTCCACCAGTTTTTAGACATTTTACATAGGTCTAGATAAGATTGAGTATCAGGTAGATAGTTTTCTTATTACTCAACAAAAACTTATGTTGTGGGTACTCATTAGAAGCACCTCAGCGAGGTGCTTCTAATGAGTACCCACAACATATGTTTTCATCAAGAAATAAGAAAAATATAGATACTTTTTAGTGGAAAAAAAGCGACTTATCAAGAGCTATGTATGAAAAAGTTTGTGTTGTTCAAATTTGAAGACGAGTATGGTAAGGATTGTCTGAATATTTAGGGTAAACTGTTTAATACTAACAGTGTTGATGGTTTCCTAATTGCTGGTGATGACCTGTCCTTTGAAAATTGCATTCTTCTCTTAACCCTTAAAACGCCAAGAAAACCTGCATCTGAAAATGTTGTCTGTTTATGTCATCTGCTGAATATTCTAGGAAACTTTTCAAACCTATTTTTGCATACAGACAAACAGTGTGGACCCTGATCAGACTGCTCCTAGAGGAGCAGTCTGATCTGGGTCCACAATGTTTGCAAAAATGAATTTTAAAATCACAAGCAGATGACAAAGCAGACGACAATTGTTGTGATTGGCAGTTTAAGGGTTAACTTGCTTGCTGTTGCAAACAGACTTTGCTTTCTTAACCACCTCTGCACAGCTCTCGATAAAATGCTTTTTTCACCCAAAAAATACATCATCCAAAAAGTGTTGATAATTTACTTGTTTCTCTATTCTTTTGATTTGCCTCACCAAGGTGATTTGGACGTGTACCGACAGCATATATTTTTGAGTACAAGTAAGAAACCAATATTTTGGTGGAAAACATTGAAGAGAGTTCTTTTGTAGTGTCAGTACTCATTTTCGTCAAGTGGACTCTTCTACCACAACTCTTTGGACCAGTCTATTTCCAATAGCAGGGTGTCTGATTAGTTTTTATTATTTCTATGTTTTATAGAAATTCCTGTATTTAATTCAAACAGTGTAGACCCTGATCAGATGCTGCACAATGTGGCATCTGAATCTGGTCTGCACTGTTTGCCAATTGCCCTTTTGAGGGGTCTCCAAACTAAAATGGGTTTTTATTCATTATTCGCTTCACATCTAGAAAAGTGCTTTATTAGGTGCAAGAACTGCGTTGGCCTGGTCAATACCCTAGGTAAGAGAATATGTTTTTGAGTAAAAAGTATTGATAATTTTCTTATCACTTCACAAAAACGTGTATATTCATTGGAATGCCTTGGCAAGGTGATTCCAGTGAGTACTACAGCTTAAGTTTTTGTGGAGAAAAAAGAAAATATTATGGATGATTGGAGTGTGAGCAATTTGGAAACCTAATATGGTCCATTTTTAGTTGGGAACATTTTATATAATAATCACATTCAGCATACAGTCACATACCATAAGTTCAGATAAGAGGGATATCCAGCGAAATATTTTTCTTACTTCTCACAAAAAAACATATGTTGTGAAGAAATATGAAAAAAATGTCATTGCTTTTTATGTGAAAGAAACCCCTTTTTCTGGTATACTCCTTTTTAACCCTGGTCATGCTGAATAAATTAAGATGCCAGGCCCACCTGTAACTGTCAGCAAATCAGATTTCTTGATCCAGGTTCTTGTTACAACTTCATATACTGAATGACAAACAGTGCAGATCTAGATCAGTTGGCTTCAGAAGAAGCCATCTGATCTGGATCTACACTGTTTGCAAAGGTGGGGCATATCTGGGACCAGCAGGACCAGGGTTAATGTCAGGTAACAGGTCTAGATAAGAGGTGTATGGAAATAATTTTTCTTATTTTACACAAGAACATATGTTGTGAATACTCATTAGAACTGCCTCTGTGAGGAGATGGATACTAATGAATACCACAACATATGTTTTACAAACAAATCCTCTGTACATGTATTGATATTTTTTTCCATCACAAAACACACCTATGTAATTTTGACCCCCTTAAACCCCACTTTTATATAGTAAAACTGGGGTTTACAGGGGTATACATTATTTTTCTTATTTTGCTAAAAAACATAGATTGTGGGTACTCGTTAGAACTGCCTCACCAAGGTAGTTCTAACGAGTACCAACAATCTATGTTTTGAGCAGAGATATTAAAAAAATATCAGAATTTTTTATCTGAAAATTTTCCTTTTTTGGTTGTAAAATTTTCAATATATTTGAATAGGTGTGTTTTCGTAATTTTTTTTTTCCACAGAAGCATAATGTGGGTATTCATTATAATAACCTCACCAACACAAGCTTAATGAGTAACCACAAAGCATATTTTCTTGGAGAAATAAAAAAAAAGGATTTATTGCATGCCCATCTTATCTAGAGTTATTATTGAAAGGAAATAAGTGCACAATTTAAGTTGCAGTTGACTCTCGTTATCTCAACCCCGCTTTTCTCGAATAACTGCTTATCTCGGAGTGAAAATCTTGTCCCTGCTTAAACATGAAAATCTAACAACAGGTAAAAAAATATTGTGGAAAAGAGGAGAAATTGCTCCTAAGGAGCAATTTCACCTCTTTTCCACAATATTTTCAATATGTCTCTAACTTCCAAGCCCAACTACATATATATTTGTTAAATGTGGTTGTTCGAATTATTTTTTCCGCAATTCTGCAAATCTGATATGTCGAGGTACGGATATCTCGAAGTATTTCAGAGAGTCCCTTGGAATTTGAGATAACGAGAGTCGACTGTATTTTGTCTCTGAAAGCTTGTTGTAACAGATCTTTTCGGACGATAAAT
Organism: Anodontia alba; assembly: GCA_964016985.1. Taxonomy (NCBI): domain Eukaryota; kingdom Metazoa; phylum Mollusca; class Bivalvia; order Lucinida; family Lucinidae; genus Anodontia; species Anodontia alba. The sequence continues at coordinate 78,430,242 of OZ024828.1, forward strand.
GGATATATGCTATCCATTTGTGTGTGAAATGTACTAATAGGTTGTTTGCAGCTAACTATTTTAGTGTTAAATATACATCTAACAGGTTGTTTTATTAGGTATCTAACTGTCAGCTAAATATGAACGTTAGTGTGAAATATATATACTAACAGGTTGTTATTTTGTATGAACCTAACTGACAGCTAACCATGAACTGTTAGTATGAAATATACATACTAACAGGTAGTTTTTTGTACGACAGCTAACCATGAATTTTTAGTGTGAAATATATGTACTGATAGCTGGTTTCCTTTTGTATGTATCTCTCTAACAGCTAACCATCAACAATAGTGTAAAATATACTTGATACTAACAGGTTTTTTTTGGTTTTTTAGCTCACCTGAGCTCTGCTCAGGATGAGCTATTGTGATCACTTTTCGTCCGTCGTCCGTCCGTGCGTCCGTCCGTTAACATTTTCAAACGACTTCTCCTCTGAAGCCGCTGAGCCAATTTTGCTCAAATTTCATATGACGCCTCCTTAGGGTGGGGGAACGAAAAATTGCTAAAATAGTCGCGGTCCGTTGACCAAGATGGCCGCCACGCCCATATATGGTAAAAACCTTTAAAACTCTTCTCCTCCAGAACCGAGAATGCCTTGGGACTGAACCTATGCAGAAATCATCGGGGACAGGAGGTCTACCAAAATTGCTAAAAGAATTGTCGTACTTTGACGTTTGACCTTTTTACGGCAAGGTCAAGTTTGCTTCCCTATGCATTTGTATGGGAAAAACCTTTAAAAATCTTCTTCTCCAAAACCGAGCATGCCTTATGGCTGAATCTCTGCATATATCTTTGGGAACAGGAGGGCTACCAAAGTTGCTAAAATAATGGTCGTACATTGACATTTGACCTTTTTACGGTAAGGTCAATTTTGCTTCCTTATGCATCTGTATGGGAAAAATGTTCAGAATTTCAAACAACTTCTCCTCTGGAGCCTCTGGGCCAATTTTGCTCAAATTTCATGTGGAGCCTCCTTAGGTAGGGGGAACAAAACTAAAATGGTCACGGTTCATTGACCAAGATGGTCGCCATGCCCATATATGGTAAAAACCTTTAAAAATCTTCTTCTCTAGAACCGAGGATGCTTTGGGGCTGAATGTTTGCATAAATCATCAGGGACAGGGGGTCTACCAAAGTTGCTAAAATAATGGTCATACTTTGACATTTGACCTTTTTACGGCAAGGTCAAGTTTGCTTCCTTATGCATTTGTATGGGAAAAAACATTTAAAAATCTTATTCTCCAAAACCGAGGATGGCTTGTGGCTGAATCTTTGCATATATCATCTGGAATGGGCGGTCTACCAAAGTTGCTAAAATAATTGTCATACATTGACATTTAACCTTTTTACGGCGAGGTCAAGTTTGCTTCTGTATGCATTTGTATGGGCCCCATACATTTGTATGGAAAAAATGTTGATAATTTCAAATGGCTTTTCCTCTGACGCCTCCAGGCCAGTGTTGCTCAAATTTCATGCGGAGCCTCCATGGGCTGGAGAATGACAGATTGCTAAAATGGGTATGGTCCATTGATCAAAATGGCTGCCATGCCCATATATGGTAAAAACCTTTAAAAATCTTCTTCTCCATAACCAAATAAGCCCTGGGTGCTAATCTTTGCACAAATTATGGTAGACAGGAGATCTACCAAAATTGCTAAAATGATGATTCTATGTTGACATTGACCTTTTTACCTCCAAGGTCAAATTTGCTTCCCCATTTGTATGGGCCATTTACATTTATATTGAAAGTATCGAAGTGACTTGTAGATCAACAGTAGTTAAAATTGTTCTGATTGGAAATCTAAGATGGCCATCATCTGATTTATATTTATAATATTTCGCTGCCACTGTGCTGTTTACATGTATAAAATCATGATTCTTTAGAAACCACTTAGCCAATTTCCACCAAATTTCACATTGATCCTTCTGTTGAAATGTGATTGATAGTTTATTCAAATGATCATGCTCCATTGACTGTCAGGCCATATATTCTTCTTCAAAACTAAGAACTGCTCAAATGATGATATATGTATTTTCATTAGTTGCGATGATAGGATTGGAAAAATGTTGCATAACATCTGCATGTCTGCAGTGGCTATGTCACTCAGGTGAGCGAATCGTGGCCCATGGGCCTCTTGTTTTTTTTTAGCTCACCTGAGCAAAACTCGGGGTGAGCTATTGTGATCAACCCCTGTCCGTTGTCCGTCGTGAACAATTAGTTTGTCAACACTCTAGAGATCACAGTTTTTACCCAACAAATCTTGATGAAACTTGCTTAGAACGTTTGACCCTATGAAATCTAGGTCACATTTAAAAACTGGGTCACATGGGGTCAAAAACTAGGTCACCAAGTCAGATAAAAGGAAAATATTGTTAGCACTCTTGAGGTCATATTTTTGAAGCAATCATCATGAATCTTGCGCAAAATGTTTGTCTTGATGATTTCTAGGTCAAGCTCGAAACTGGTTCACCTGTGGTCAAAAACTAGGTCACCATGCCAAATCAAAGGAAAACCTTGTTAACATCTCCAGAGGTTAAATTTTTGCAGTTATCATCATGAATTTTCCTCAAAATGTTTGCCTTGATGATTTCTAGGTCAAGTTCGAAACTGGGTCACTTGGGGTCAAAACCTAGGTCACCAGACCAAATCAAAGGTAGGCCTTGTTAACACTTTAGAGGTTTTATTTTTTAATCAATCATCATGAATCTTGCTCAAAATGTTTGTCTTGATGATTTCTAGGTCAAGTTCGAAACTGGGTTACTTGGGGTTAAAAGCTAGGTCACCGGTCCAAATCAAAGGAAAACCTTGTTAACATTCTTGAGGGCACATTTTTGAAGCTATCTTCATGAATCTTGCTCAAAATGTTTGTCTTGATGATTTCTATGTCAAGTTCGAAACTGGGAGATTTGGGGTCAAAAACAAGGTTACCAGGCCAACTCAAAGGAAAACCGTAACACTTCAGAGGTTACATATTTTTGATAATCATCATGAATATTGCTCAAAATGTTTGTCTTGGTGATTTCTAGGTCTAGTTCAAAACTGGGTCACTTGGAGTCAGAAACTAGGTGACCAGGCCAAATCAAAGGAAAACCTTGTTAACACTCTAGAGGTCACATTTTAAAGTGATTACCATGAATCTTGCTCAAAATGTTTGTCTTGATGATTTCTAGGTGAAGTTTGGAACTGGGTCACTTATGATCTATATTTCATGGTCCAGTGACTTTCTTAAGCTTTTTTCCATTTAGGTCAGTTTCTCAGTTACTATTGGTTCTGAAGAGTGATATTTTGCACTTGTGAAGTGTTTGTGTTTAGGTCAGTTTCTCAGTAACTATTGCACCTACAGCCAGTGATATTTAGCTCATGCATACATCTTAGCATGGCCTCTTGAGTGCAGTCATCCATATTTAACATTGACCTGTATTTCATAGTCCATTAGCAGGCTATATTGTCTTACTTGTTAATATAATCATCATGAATTTTGGTCAGAATGTTTGCCTTGATCAGTTCTGGGTCAGGTTCCTCATGTGCTATGATACTCAGGTGAGCATTACAGGGCCATCATGGCCATCTTTTTTTTTTTTTTTTTGTATGTACCTAACTGACAGCTAACTGTCAACTATTAGTGTAAAATATACCTGTTACTAACAGGTTGTTTTTTGTATGCATCTAACTGACAGCTAATCATCAACTATTAGTGTGAAATATATATGATACTAACAGGTTGTTTTTGTTTCTCTAACTGACTGCTAACCATGAACTGTTATATTTTAATGCTAACAGAAAGCTGAGGTTTGTGTTGTTAAAGTTGCATGGCAATGTTGAAATGCATGACACCACCAAATTGTCCAACTGTGTTTTACCCCACCCACCAACAAAAGCAGTTGATTTAGCAACTTCTGTCATGTGTATTCTAAATAGCTCTTCAGCATTTGATTTAGGACAAGCCTATTATTTTGAAAAGTGGATGTTTGATAATCATCAAAAGGAGAACAGATACTCTTTTTTCAGCTGTTAAAAAAAAAAAAAAATTCTGATTTTTCAGCTATGTTAAAAATCTGACTGAATGATAGATACACTTTGTAGGTGTGTGTGTGTGTGTGGGGGGGGGGGGGGGGGGGGGGGGTGAGAGGGAGCAACATTATCAAAATTATTTTGTCTCCCTTCTGTAAAGGGGTTTACTCTAAAGGAAAGAATTTGATCCCCTTGGGAGCAAATTCTTTCCTTTTAGAGTAGACCCCTTTTCAGTGTGCAGAAAAGCAAAAGATGTTACAAAAGTTATCTCCCTTGCAAAATACAGGGGCAGAAAAACTGGGGCAGAAAAACTACCAAGTTCCTGAAGGAACAGTCAGATCAAGATCTAAAAAAAAAAAAAAAAACAGAAAAAAAAAAAGAAAAGAAAAGAAAAACAAGGTAAAACAAAGAAAAATAGGCAAATAAATCAAATACAGATTGAAGTGTACAAAATTTTAGGATAAGCCACTGGATTTGACCAAATTACCACACATACCCCTATAAACGCACAGTCAAGCAATTTCATAGTCTTCAGATTACAGTCTGTGTACTTTCATCTACTTCTTTATAAAAACATATGTTGTGGGTAATCTTTTGAATTGCATCAACAAGGTAAGGTAATTCAGATGAATAAGAAAATAAGAAAGAAAAAATATTGCATAAGCATCATTAAATTATCCTCTCATGATATCCTCTGCAGCTCTTTCTTTAAAATGTAGGTTTACTAGGTGGATATTTTACTGCTTTTCCAGTAATTTTGAAAAACTTAGGCACTCAGTGTGGTAATTAGGTCGAACAGGGTATGTTTTACGATAAGATAATAATTAACCCTTAAAGCGCCAATCACAACTGCAGCAGACGACATTTTGAAATTTTTTTTTTTTTAATTTTTCAAAGAAAACAAGTCTTGATATTTCATGTGAATCGTCTGCTTAGCAGACGATTCACATGAAATATCAAGACTTGTTTTCTTTGAAAAATTAAAAATAAAAATAAATGTCATCTGCTACAAATTTTGCTTGGCGCTTTAAGGGTTAAAAAAAAAAATCTGGTCCTAATAAATTTCTGTTGTAGTTCAACTGCTATTGTTGCTGACTGCACTGTTCAGTTTAATCTTTAACCAGCTGAATTTATAATCACTAGCAGAAAATGTCATTTTATTTATTTATAAATTATTTAATTTTCAGTGAAAATAAGGATTGATGCTTCACTCGAATCAGGAGACAATTTGAATGAAATATCAAGTCTTAGTTTTATGTTATCAGTAACAAAAATACAGTAGAACTTCAATGGCTCGAACCCCGATGGCTCATTTACCATGGATGAGTTGAACACGTTCTTGAGTCCGCAGGGATTTCCTAATTTAAGGAGATTTTCTTCTTTTATCTTGCAAATGTATGCTGTGTGCACTCATTAGAGGCAATTCTACACACAACATACGTTTATTGTAGAACATCAAAAATATATCCCACAATTATCTCCATTATGCCTCCTGGTATGGCACTAATAGTAACCCTCCGTGGCTCAAACTACTGCTTTCTCGAACAAATTTTCATGGTCCCAGAGGGGTTCGAGCCATGGAAGTTCGACTGTGTCAGTAGTTTGTTACCTGCTGGTTTAACACATAAAGCTCCAATTTACAGCAGACGACACTTTGAAATTTTTTTTCAAAGAAAGTAAGGCTTGACTTATCATACGAATCATCAGCTTAGCAGATTATTCACTGGAAATGTGAAATCTTATTTTCTCTGAAAAAATAACAAAATTTGATTTATAATGTCATCTACTACAAATTTGCACAGCGCTTTAAGGGTTAACATACAATGTACTAACGGTTAAACTACAGTGAACCCTCCTTACAAGGACAACATTTGTTCCCAAAGACTTTGCCATTAAAATGAATTTGCTGTTGTACAGAATAATTATTGAGCAGATTGGTATATAAGAAAGGTCTTGTTTTGTTCTTATTTCCTCATAGAACATATGTTTTGGGTATTTGTTAGAATTGCCTCACTAAGGTAATTCTAACAAACATCCCAAACATATGTTTCTTTAAAGTTTAAATACAGTATTCTTGCATAATTTTTGACTAATTGTTACCTCTTAAGTGAAGGTTTCATGACATCAAATTGTCATTATAACAAATTTTGTCATTGTATGGAGTGTTGGTATAAAAGAGGGTTGACTGTACTTTATAAAGCACCGTAATAAGTAAAACATTTGTAAGTTTTGTTATGAAGAGATTCATTATCTGTAATATGCATCTTTTGTACCACCAGTTTTAGCTTTTATAATAGCCTCAAGATGTCAGACGAAACTTTTTTGCCATGACATCCAACTTTTGCTTAGAAAACATCTGCTTTGATGTACCGTTATAATCAAGGACACTTAGTAATTTATAATAGCAAATTGGCAGTATCAGTCTGCAGCAAGGTCACTTGGATTTTTACACTGCCAGTCTGCAGCTGACTTGCACCACCAGACTGCAGAAATTTATGCTACTAGTCTGCAATATGATCACTTGGAAAATTTACACTACAAGTCTGCAGCATATTTACACTAACTAATCTGCGGCAAGGTCACTTGAAAATTTACACTGCATGTTTGCAGCTGATTTACACTAGCAGTTTACAGACAGCTTTCTAGGAAATTTGCACTACCAGTCTGCAGAAATTTATGCTACCAGTCTGCATCATGATCACTGGAAAATTTACACAAGTCTGCAGCAAATTTACTCAAACAGTCTGCCACAATGTTACTTTGAAATTTAAACTGTCTGCAGCAAATTTACACTACAGGTCTACTGCAAAGTCATTTTGAGGTTTACACTATTAGTCTGCAGCATTTACACTACCAGTCTGCAAGAAGATCACTTGGAAATTTACACACCTTTCTGCAGCATATTAACACTACCAGCCTGCGGCAAGATCACTTGGAAATTGATACTACCAGTCAGCAGTGAGGTTGCCTGCTTATTTACATTATTTCTCTACTGGCTGAAATTTGTACCAGTTAAACTTGGTCTGCAGCCAGCCTTGTAGACCATTATGGACTTTGATCAGACAGCTGTGTTATTTGAGTATGCTGACTTCGGTTATGACTGGTTGCAGTCTTGTTTAACTCGCTATGGCTTGTACATCCAGTTTACAGTAGACATTGCGCATGCAATTATGGGATGGCCAGAGTAACAGGAACATGACTTGATTAGCATGCTACAAGGGTATTGAAACACTCCATTTTTGTGTTCACTTTTAACCTTTACCATTCTCTGGACTAATTCAGCAGACAAAAAATTGACAATATGTTTTTTTGTCTTTTTTTTCCCAGAAAATATGTATTGACATTTGGGAAATGTCAAAGCTTATTTCCTAGGAAAAATAAGACAAATATTTCAAACTGTCTGCTGAAATTTGTACCCAGCATGCAGAATGTTTAAGATAATACTTAGAATTTGATTTCATTTATTTCTTGAGCTAAAGAAAGAAAAAAAATATTCCTCATTTATTGAAGGTGAATGGATACCCCTGAAATTTTGTAAAGGGAAATATTTTTTGCTGACTGGAAGTTATCTCCACATTATGAAAACACGCCTATTCAAATATATAGAAAATTTCACCTCCAAAAACTGAAAACTTTTAGATAAAAAACTTAAATTTTCATATTTCTGCTCAAAGCATAGATTGTGGGTACCTGTTAGAACTGCCTCGGCGAGGCAGTTCTAACGAGTACCCACAATCTATGTTTTCAGCAGATATAAGAAAAATAATGTATACCCCTGTAAACCCCAGTTTTTCTATATAAAACTGGGGTTAAAGGGTGTCAAAATTATATAGGCATGTTTTCGTGATGATAGTAGTCCAAACCTTTCAAAAATGGGGACGTCTTTTTAAGGAAAGAATTTGCTCCAAGAGGGATTAGCATCCAATGAAAAGGGAGGCATATATTTCCATGTCAGAGTTATTTCCCTTGGAGGTGTATCTGTTCACCTAAATTGTCACCAGAAGCATAGCTCTTGATAAGATGCTTTTTATCAGTCCAAAAATATTTATATTTTTCTTATTTCTCCACTAAAACATATGTTGTGGGTACTCATTAGACACGTCTCGCCAAGGCACTTCTAATGGGTACCCTCAACATATGTTTTTGTGGAAAAATAATAAAAATATTAACTTGATATCCTCTCTTATCTAGACCTATGACCAGAAGCATGGTCAAACGTTTCCAGTGACTTACCCAGCCTTTTTTTTTTTTTTTTTTTTTTTTTAATTTATTGTTTTTACTTTTATGCACAAAGTTTTGCCTAGGTTTTTCTAAACTTTTTGCACATTATGTTGTTTTGACGAAGCTTTGTAATATTTTCTTGAATATTCTTATGTTATCACTGCTGTAAATAGGCTGCAGATTTCAATCACTATTTTCCTTGTTTCTCCACAAAAACATTTATTATGCCTTGAAGTGCTGAGCAAAATTGTAGTAGACACCATTTAAAATGTTTTATTATTATTATTCAGAGAAAATAAGATTTGGCATTTCATGTGAATCATTTTCCTAGCAGATGAGTTCCATGAAATGCAAGTCTTATTTTCTTTGAAAATTAAAAAAAAAAAAAAATCAAAATATAATATAGTTATGCAATAAAGGTAATGATTTTTGTGGAGAAATGTGAAAGATGCTAATTTTTTACCCCGGAAATATGGCTTATTTATCAGTGTTAAAACACTGATAATTATTAGAACCAAAATGCATATATTTATACATTGAAAAGTATTGAAGTACAAGAAGAAAATGAACTTTGGTCTTGAGAATTTTCTAGTCCTGCAACACTCCAAATATAATAAAGTTATATGCTCTTGATAAGAGGGGTATCATTATCGCACCTGCTTGTAGCAGGGTGCGATATAGGCGTCCGATTTTCCGTCCGTCCGTCCGTCTGTCCGTCCGTCCGTCCGTCCGTCCGTCTGTCAACATTTATGTCGACGTTCGACATTTATGTCAAAGTTAGTATTCTAATCAACTACAAGACTAAACAACCATCAAACCTTGCATGAAACATCTCCCTGACCTCCTGACTTTGCGACACAGGCGTCCGCTTTTCCGTATGTCTGTCCATTCGTCCGTCCTTCTGTCAACATTTATGTCGAAGTTCGACATTTATGTCAAAGTTAGTATTTTAATCAACTACAAGACTAAACAACCATCAAACCTTGCATGAAACATCTCCCTGACCTCCTGACTTTGCAACATAGGTGCCCACTTTTCCATTTGTCTGTCTGTTCGTCCGTCCGTCTGTCTGTCTGTTAACAGTTCTGTTATGTCGAACTTCGACATTTATGTCAAAGTTAGTATTCTAATCAACAACAAAACTAAACAACCATCAAACCTTGTATGAAACATCTCCCTGACCTCCGGACTTTGCGACATAGGTGCCCGCTTTTCCATTCGTCTGTCCGTTCATCCGTCCGTCTGTCTGTTAACAGTTCTGTTATGTCGAAGTTCGACATGTATGTCGAAGTTAGTATTCTAATCAACTACAATTCTACAACAACCATCATACCTTGCATGACACATCTCCCTGACCTCCTGACTTGGCAGGTATGTTGACCCAGTGACCTTGACCTATATTTTGCGCTCCATTGACTTTGACACAATTTACGTTGACGTTCCATATCTTCTCAACTATAAGGCGTACAACTACCAAACCTTGCATAGTGCTTCTCCTAGATGTACTGACTTGGCAGGTACCTTGACCCGATGACCTTGACCTATATTTTGCGCTCCAGTGACTTTGACATATTTTGCGTCGACGTTCGATATCTCCTCGACTATAAGGCCTACAACCATCAAACCTTGCAAAGTGCTTCTTCTCAATGTACTGACTTGGCAGATACCTTGACCTGGTGACCTTGACCTATATTTTGGCTGCAGTGACTTTGACATAATTTACGTCAATGTTCCAGATCTCCTCAAGTGTAAGACCTCTAGCCACCAAACTTTGCATAGTGCTTCTCCTAGATGTACTGACTCGGCAGGTATCTTGACCCGGTGACCTTGACCTATATTTTGCGCTCCAGTGCCTTTTACACATTTTATGTCAACGTTCAATATCTCCTCAACTGTAAGGCCTACAACCATCAAACCTTGCATAGTGCTTCTCCTCAATGTACGGACTCCGCAGGTACCTTCACTGGGTGACCTTGACCTATATTTTGCGCTCCATTGACTTTTACACCTTTTACGTCACCCTTCCATATGTCCTCAACTGTCCCGAAGGCCTTCAACCACCAAACCTTACATAGCACTTCTTCTTGATGTATTGACTCGGCAGGTACCTTGACCTGGTGACCTTGACCTATATTGTGCACTCCAGTGACTTTGACACATTTTATGTTAATGTTCGGTATCTCCTCAAATATAAGACTCACAACCACTAAACCTTGCATAGTGCTTCACCTCATTGCACTGGCTTGGCAGGTACCTTGACCCGATGACTTTGACCTATATTTGACACATTTTACGTTGATGTTTGATAACTCCTCAACTATAAGGCCTACAACCACCATACCTTGCACTGTGCTTCTCCTTGATGTACTGAATTAGCAGGTACCTTGACCCGTGACCTTGACCTATATTTCATGCTCCAGTGACTTTTACACATTTTACGTCAACATTCCATTATCATTGGGCTGTATGATACGAAAAGTCAGTGCTGAAGATATAGCCATTAGAGGGAATGGGACTGGCATGGAATATATGTGCCCCACTAGGCACTTTGTCTACATTTTTTTCAACCCAGTTTTCCAAGTAAGCACTGCTAAGAATGAAATAAACTTATTTAATAACCACGTTCTGATTGTGGCTCCTGTGACTTTTGCCCCAGCAGGTGCGATGACGCCTTCCGCGGAATTCTTGTTTTATTTCTGTATGGGAACATATGTTGCCATACTCAATAAAAGTGTCTTGGTTAGCCACTTTTCATCACGAAAACATGCCGATATAATTTTGACCCCCTTAAACCCCACTTTTATATTGTAAAACTGGTGTTTACAGGGGTAAATATTATTTTTCTTATTTCTGCTCAAAACATAGATTCTGGGTATTTGTTAGAACTGCCTCATCGAGGCGGTTCTAACATGTACCCACAATCTATGTTTTGAGCAGAAATATGAAAAATACCAGTTTTTTATCTGAAAATTTTCAGTTTTTTGAGGTGAAATTTTCTATATATTTGAATAGGAGTGTTTTCGTAATTTAATGAGTATCCAGAAAATGTGTTTTTGTGCAGAAATCAGGGCCCAGTTGTTCAAAGCGTCGTTAGCTTAACGAGCTTGTTAAGGGTCATTTCGTTAACTATTTTAATGGATTCAATATATAATATTCCGATATTTTTTGCTGAAAAAATGTGAGTAGCTGTTGCACTGCAAAAGCTACTCACATTTTTTCAGCAAAAAATTTTGGCATATTTGCGTATCACTCGATCTAAATTTTAACGAATCGTTAACTAACGACATCATTAGCTTTGAACAACTGGGCCCAGATATTTATCTGGCTATTCCTCTTATTTTATGTTATCTGAAAAACACTAAGGTATTTAAACTAATTATCACACATTACGAAAACACACCTTTTCAAATATATAAAAAATTCCACCTCCCAAAATTGAAAGTTTTCAGATAAAAAACTCCGATATTTTTTCATATTTCTGCTCAAAACATAGATTGTGGGTACTCGTTAGAACTGCCTTGCCGAGGCAGTTCTTATGAGTACCCACAATCTATGTTTTGAGCAGAAATAAGAAAAATAATGTATTACCCCTGTAAACCCCATTTTTATGCCCCCAACTTCAAAGAAGTTGGAGGGGCATATTGCTTCTGGGTTGTTCGTCCGTCTGTCCGTCCGTCCGTCCGTTCGTCACGCTTTTTGATGCATAGCAAAACTTTAAAACCGTGAATGCTACTGTTTTGAAATTTCATATATGGATTCCTCATGAAAAAATAGCTGACACGTATTTTTTTTCTTGACAGGATTATGCCCCTTTTCTGAGTTATGGCCCTTTGAAAAAATATGGATGCAATCTTGTCAGCAAAATATCTCAAAAACTATTAAAGCTAGAGCCTTGAAACTTGATGAATAGACTGGTAGTGATGAGTAGACAACCTGATTAACTTTTGAAGAAATTTTGAAAAATACTTCTTGAGTTATGGCCCTTTGTAATTTTGGGCAATTTTACCTTGTCAGCAAAATATCTCAAAAACTGTTAGAGCTAGAGCCTTGAAACTTAGTAAATGGATTTGTAGTGATGAGTAGATGACCTGATTAACTTTTGAAGAAATTCTGAAAAATACTTCATGAGTTATGGCCCTTTGTAATTTTGGGCATTTTTATCTTGTCAGCAAAATATCTCAAAAACTGTTGGAGCTAGAGCCTTGAAACTTAATGAATAGACTGGTAGTGATGAGTAGACAACCTGATTAACTTTTGAAGAAATTTTGAAAAATGCCTTTTGAGTTATGCCCCTTTGTAATTTTGGGCATTTTTACCTTGTCAGCAAAATATCTGAAAAACTGTTAGAGCTTGAGCCTTGAAACTTAGTAAATGGATTTGTAGTGATGTGTAGATGACCTGATTAACTTTTGAAGAAATTCTGAAAAACACTTCATGAGTTATGGCCCTTTGTAATTTAGGGCATTTTTAACTTGTCAGCAAAATATCTCAAAAACTATTGAAGCTAGAGCCTTGAAACTTGATGAATAGACTGGTAGTGATGAGTAGACAACCTGATAAACTTTTGAAGAAATTTTGAAATATACTTCTTGAGTTATGCCCCTTTGTAATTTTAGGCATTTTTATCTTGTCAGCAAAATATCTCAAAAACTGTTAGAGCTAGAGCCTTGAAACTTAGTAAATGGATTTGTAGTGACGAGTAGATGACCTGATTAATTTTTGAAGAAATTCTGAAAAATACTTCATGAGTTATGGCCCTTTGTAATTTTGGGCAATTTTACCTTGTCAGCAAAATATCTCAAAAACTGTTGGAACTAGAGCCTTGACACTTGATGAATAGACTGGTAGTGATGAGTAGACAACTTGATTAACTTTTGAAGAAATTTTGAAATATACTTCTTGAGTTATGCCCCTTTGTTATTTTGGGCATTTTTATCTTGTCAGCAAAATATCTCAAAAACTATTAGAGCTAGAGACTTGAAACTTGGTGAATTGATTGGTAATGATGAGTAGATGACCTGATTAATTTTTTTGTAAATTCTGAAAAATATTTCATAAGTAATGGCCCTTTGTAAATTTGGGCATGTTTCCCTTGTGAACAAAATATCTCAAAAACTATTGAAGCTGGAGCCTTGAAACTTGATGAATAGATTGGTAGCGATGAGTAGATGACCTGATTATGCCCCCAGTTTCGAATGAAATTGATGGGGCATATTATTTTGCCTTCATTTGTCCATCCGACTGTTTGTCCGTTCATCAAGCTTTTTTTGTGCATGCCATATCTTAAGAACCCTGCACGCTAGGGTTTTGAAATTTTATATTTGGGTTCCCAATGAAAAAATAGCTGACCCATATTTTGTTTCTTGTCTAGCATGTTTATTTAAAGTTATGCTCCTTTGAAAAAAATCAGAATTAAATCTTGTGAGCAAGATATCTTGAAAAGTATTTAAGCTGGGTTCTTGAAATTCGATACAGTGAGTGGGAATGATGTGTACATTACCCAATTATATTTTGAGAGAATTCCATGAAAATATTGATAAAGTTACGGCCCTTTGCAGTTCTGCTCATTTTGACCTTGTCAGCAAGATTTCTCGAAAAGCACTTAAGCTAGGGTCTTGAAATATTATATGCTGATTGGGGATGATGTGGAGATTACCTGGTTTGTTTTTTAGGGAATTCCATGAAAAATTGATGTAGTTATGGCCCTTTGTAGTTCTAGGCATTTTGACTTTTTCAGCAAGATATCTCAAAAAGTATTTAAGCTAGAGCCATGATATTTGGTATACTGATTGGGATTGAGGAGGAGATCACCTGAATAAAGTTTGAACCAATTAAATGAAATGTTGGAGTTATGGCCCTTCGCAATTTCGGGCCATTTAATGTCGTTGCTTTATTGTGTATAGCATAAGTTTAGAACCATGTATGCTAATGTTTTGAAATTTCATGTTTTGATTCCTCATGAAAAAATAGGTGATCCGTATTTTTTTCTTATCCCAATCATCTCCTGTTTTAGAGTTATTTCCCTTTGATAAAATAACATTGAAATCATATATTTGTACTGTCGTTACCGTCATGGCTAAGCAGTGTTGGAGTCAAACAGTGTTAGAGTCAGGCAGTTGGGGGCATAGTGTTTTACAAACACCAGCTCTAGTTACTATTATAAAAGTGGGGTTTAAGGTGGGTCAAAATTATATAGGTATGTTTTTGTGATGCTTACTCCTATAAGTTCACATTCAAGCAATTTCGTACTCCTGTAGTAGATTACAGCTCGTGTATACTTTTATCTACTTCTTTACAAAAGCATATGTTGTGGGTACTCATTTGAATTACCTCGACTTGTCAAGGCAGTTCAAACGAATTCCCACAAGCTATGCTTTAATAAATAAAATGAAAAAAAAATATCACACAAGCATCATTATATATGCCCCCTTGAAAATTTCTGTTGCTCTTTCTTTAAAGTGTTCGTTTACTAGGCAGATAATTTACTACATGTGATTCCAGTACTCTTGAAAAATCTAAGTGCACAGTGCGGTAATTAGGTTGAATACAGTATTCATGCCATGAATAGAATGGCTACAGGTATATGATCTGTACAATGTTTTCAGAGGATTTATTAACCCTTGTCCTGCTGAATAAATTAAGATGCCACCCCCACTTTTAATTTTCAGCCAATCAGATTACTTGATCCAGATTGTTGCTATAAATTCACATACTTAATGGCAAACAGTGCAGATCCAGATCAGTTGGCTTCTTAAGAAGCCAACTGATCTGGATCTACACTGCTTGCAAAGGCAAGGTATATCCGGGTTCAGCAGGACAAGGGTTAAGAAGGGGTATTTGGTTTTATGATTGGGATAATTTTTCTTATTTCTCTATAAAAAACATACAATGTAAGCACTCATTAGAAGTTCCTAAGTCATGTGCTTCTAATGAGTACCCACAGCCAGTGACTTGCCTTTGTTCCCATAAAAAGTAATATTTTGGGGACATTTGTCCCCTCATATATACAAATGTATAGAGATCCCAATATTTTATGGGGACATATTTTTAAAAAGTAGGTGAAAATGACCATTTTTATGCACAAAGGAAAACTGTGCCAGCACACATATTTTATGGAGAAAATGAGAAAATGAAACTGATGAGTACATTCAGCATATGTTATTGCATATATCAAATACTCCGCTTTAACAAGTCCTCTGCTTGTTCATTACTATTGAAATGTTTTGTATAAGAACAAAATGAAATGTCATTAGGAGGTTGAGTTCCAGTGCCAGGGTCTGGATCTGATCTATCTATTGTGTGTGTATCTCCTCTTAATTGTACAGCTTTGGTGATCTGATGTGATAACATGTAATCATATATTCAGTCTGTGATATCCAGTCCTCAGTCTGTGCCAATTTAGCAGGTAGAATTCTGGGTAGGTATTGACCTATCTCTGAGGTCTGGGGAGCCGAGTTGTTAGCACTCCCCACTTAGGATCAAGAGATCCAAGTTTATTTTCATAACAAAAGAGCAGTATCTGCAAAATGAACAAAGTGTTTGGCTTCTTTTCCGCAGGTACTAGTCAAAATAGGCATATTTATACTCCCAGTATATGAAGTATGCCATGGGGGTATATAGTTTTTATCATGCTGTTTGTCTGTGTGTCTGCCCATATAGTATAAGTACAGAATGAAACAATGGATTAGACTATATGTACAGTGAACCCTCGTTACAATGACAGCATTTGTTCCCAAAGATGTTGCAATTAAAATTAATTTGCTGTTGTAAAAAATCCTTAATGGACAGAATGATATGTAAAAAAAACCCTTGTTTTATTTATATTTCCTCATAGAACATATGTTTTGGATATTTGTTAGAATCACCTCTCTGGCAATTCTAACAAATATCCAAAACATATGCTGCTTGAAGATTTTATGCAATGTTTTTGTAATGAACAATCAAATTTTATTTTTACTCGGTAGTGTTTCTGAATAAAGCACAACATTTTATGTTTCATTTACTTCATGCTATGGATTTCAATGGCAGACAAAATCATTCCAGTGGGATGTTACAGGCTGCCCTCTCAAAGCCGTTGTGACTTACTTAACCCATTGTAGTCGGGAGACCCGTAAAAGGGTAACTGGCAAACAGTGCAGACCCAAATCAGATGCCGCAGAATGTGGCGTCTGATCAGCATCTTCACTGTATGCAAATAGTGTAGCCATTTTTCTCTAGGAATATGCGGATCTCATAGCTGGACATATCTAAAATTGAAATTGGACTCTTCAAATATATTGTGTGGGAGAGTCTATTCAGTATAAAATGGGTTAATGTAACACACTACAGAGTCATGATTGATTAGCTATGTGTGTCAACTTTCCCTTGCCTCTGAATACAATAAAACAACCCTAATGAGTCATTTACCATGGCTGATTTGAACTCCTTTTTGAGTTCCTAGAAATTTTTCAGATCCCTTTAGAAAACAATCATTTAAGCATAATTATTACATGTATAGGAAAATTCCCACTGCCTCCTGACCTTGCGCTATGATTAACCCTCAGTGGCTTGAATAGTAACTAAGGTTTATTGGTACACTCATTCGTATTGCAGATCAGTTCGTTGAAATAGTGATGATTGAGTAGATGCATGTGACCTTCTTCAAATAAAAAACGAAGTTACAGTATATACAACCCGCCTAGACCTAAATGAGCGTATGTGTCCGTAGTCTGTTCGGAGTCTAAGCTGTTTGCTAAGAGAGTTTTTAAAGCCCAAAAATTATGTCAGCGATGAAAATAAGCCCTGATCGGACTGCAAATCAGCATGCTGATATTAATCTATACTGGTCGTGTGTGTCGTAAATTCAGTTTCTGTTTGGAGGGGCTTATATAAACTTATACGAGTATTACAACTAGATATCATGCTATAAAATGAGAAAAGATATTTTAACCCTTAAAGCGCTAAGCAAAATTGTAGCAGATGATATTCTATTTATATTCTTCAGAGAAAATTAGACTTGGCATTTCATGTGAATCATCTACCAAGCAGATGATTCACATGGAATGCCAAGTCTGATTTTCTCTGAAAAAGTACAAAAATCAGGGCCCAGTTGTTCAAAGCTAACGACATCGTTAGTTAACGAGTTGTTAAAATTTACATCGAGTGATATGCAAATATGTTGAAATTTTTTGCTGAAAAAATGTGAGTAGCTTTTGCAGTGCAAAAGCTACTCACATTTTTTCAGCAAAAAATATCATAATATTGTATATTGAATCTGCTAAAACAGTTAATGAAATGATCCTTAACGAGCTTGTTAAGCTAACGACGCTTTGAACAACTGGGCCCAGTATGTGGTCTGCTGCAGTTGTGACTAGCACTTCAAGAGTTATCATGTACAACATCAGAGTAGATCAGAATCAGCTGTACAGTGTGAGTGTGATTGGTACCATTTACTGATATAGCCCCCGTCAAGACCCATACATTGTGTATATGAAATGCACATGGCTTATGTGAATGCATATTTTGGCCGCGCCATTCGAAAACGTCTTCGGGCATATGCAGACTGAGCAGATGTGCAGTCTGATCAGGGCCTTTGCTGTCTGCTAATAGAATCATTTGACACTGTCGAATGTATCAATGGAGAGCAAATGTCCGGATGATACTTTAAGCATGCACAGGATGAATTTGAATTTGTGCATTTTGCACATGTTCGAAGATTCCTTATAGCTTGACATGGCCCATTTCATAAGTGATAAGGTATATTTTCCTTAGGTATTTGGGAGGTACCACAGGTTACCAGAAATGCTGAATTTTTTTTTCCTTTCTATATTACAGAGTGGTTCTCGTATTATTAGTATCAATTTCTTCCGTTTGTTCCGAGTTATGAGGCTCGTGAAACTGCTCAGTCGAGGGGAGGGCATCCGCACTCTCCTGTGGACCTTCATAAAGTCTTTCCAGGTGAGTATACCATATCATTGTCAGTGTTAACTTCCAAAAAGTTAGAGATTGAACATGGTAAATATTTTCTGATAAAAAAGAAAAATTATATTGTACCATAGGAGTTTTTTTTTTAATGGGACCATAATTTTGGTCATATAACAATATTGCTCTTTCATTTAGTTTTACTTCTCCACACATAATTCTGAAGTCTGTTTTCAGCAGAAATACAGTTGACTCCCGTTATCTCGACCTTGCTTATCTCAAATAACTGCTCATCTCGAAGTGAAAATCTGATCCCTGTTTTAACATGGAAATCAAACAACAGGTAACAAAATATTGTGGAAAAGAGGAGAAATTGCTCCTTAGGAGCAATTTCTCCTCTTTTCCACAATATTTTGAACATACGTCTAACTTCAGGAGTCAATTTACATATTCATTTTGTTAAATGTGGTTGTTCGATTTATTGTTTTTCCTCAGTTCCGCAAATCTGATATGTCGAGGTACGGATATCTCGGAGGACTTCGAGATAATGAGAGTCAACTGTCCATGTATATTTGAGTAAAGTTGTATAGTATTAACGTTTACCATGCTATAAGCAGATCAAGCAGATGGCAAAGTGATAATATTTTTCTTATTTTTTTGTGGAAAATAGGATTTGACATTTCATGCAAATTGTCTGCTGCTATTGTCACAGCGTGCTAAGTGTCAATCTATTGTTATAAATGTGTGTGTTTATTTTTAGGCTCTGCCATATGTAGCTCTGCTGATTGTGATGCTTTTCTTCATCTATGCAGTAATCGGGATGCAGGTAAGTCTCTTGCTAATTCTGTCAGTTTCCCATATTATTTTCCGTGGATATGCCTTGCCTTTGCAAACAGTGTAGATCCAGATCAGTTGGCTTCTGAAGAAGCCAACTGATCTGGATCTGCACTGTTTGCCATTAAAGGGGAACACAACCATAAAAGGCATTGTGCTTTAAAGTAAAGAACTTTATAAACAATGAATTTTGACACAAATTTGATCAAAATCAGTGGAAAATTAAGTTACAGACAATTGAATATTTTAAAACTGTTGGAATGGCCGCCAAAATTAAAATCCATTTCATGAAGGTAGGTATTCTCATAAAGTTGGTTTATTTTGAGGGGAAATGATTGCTTGTCACTAAAATTAAAAGACAAAAAAATCTGTAGCAAAATTATTCTTAAAAAATCTTTATAATTTGGTTTGGCATATTTAATTTGGGCTGTGTGACATCACAAAGCCTACAATATGGCGGTATTCATGATAGTCATTTGAAATATATTCAAACCACCATAGTTTCCTTTCTCTAGGCCGATTTTGAAAACTCTTGCATCAAAATAAATGGCTTGTTAAGCACTTCACTCCATGATATACTTACAACTTATATTGTGTTTCCCTTTAAGTATGTGAATTCATATCAACAATCTGGATCTGATTGGCTGAAAATTAGGAGTGGGTATGGCATCTTGATTCATTCAGTATGACAAGGGTTAAATATTCAGACACTTCACAGCTCCAGATAAGGCATAGTTTGTTGAAGACTTTTTCTTTAATCCAAAAGATATTGATATTTTTCTTATTTTGTTCATGAAAACATATGTTTTGGGTACTCATTAGAAGTACATCGGCAACAAGATTCTAATGGATACCCACAGCATATGTTTTCTTGAAGAAACAACAAAAATATTATGTGGCTACCCCCTCTCTTATCTGGAGCTAGATGTGCCAAATGGTGCGTATCCTGATCAGATGTTACAGAATAATGATGCCAGCAACAGTCTGCCATAGTTGGATGCTTGTCTGACTGCTGCTCAGAACAGCAGGAAATTGTCAGTTCGACCCCCATCAAGTCAGGAAAATTCTTTCATGGAGATTGATTATGAAATATTTTCTGTATATTTTCTGTATATTCTCTCCCTCCCGCTGATTCAAGAAGGGCAGCTGTCAGTTTCTGTCAAAAGAATGTGCACAATACTGGTTAATCGCTTAGAGGACTAAGCCTGTCCAGTAAAAGTGGTTAGGTAAGCTGATCGCACTCGATATGACCCCATTGGGTTGACTGATCTGTAAAATCTCATTGGAAACAGAATATGATATCTGATCTTGGTCTACACTGTTCGCTCAGGCTTGTCTGACTACTTAGGGTAATTATGGCAACCTTTGCCATGCTGTTGGCATAAAAAATAGCAGACAGCAAGGTGATTCCTTTCTTTCCTAGAAAATAAAAAACAAACAACAAATGTCTGCTGATATTAAAACTGTAAAGATTAATAGAATTGTTTTTCTAATGTGTGGGTGCTAGAAATATTAATAAAGTCAAATGGCACACCTTTATCATTTGAGCCAGAACATGAGAAAATGTACCATATGATATATCCACCCATAGTAACAGATAAGGCGCTTTTTTCATTCGAAAAATGCTAATAACATTCTTATTTCTCAATGAAAACATATGTTGTGGGTACTCATTAGAAGCGCCTCGGCGAGGCGCTTCTAATGAGTACCCACAACATATGTATTCGTCGAGATATAAGAAAAATATTATGTGGATACCCCCTCTTATCTGTAGCTATGTCCACCCATTGAAGACTGCACTTCTACACAAAAAGATCAGTCTTTGCTATCTGTCTAAAGACTGATTAGACTGACCAGATACACAGGCTGATCTGAGTCTTTGTTGGCTTCACATGTCATAAGGTACATTTTCTCAAGTCATGGCTAATTTTCATTGTAATATGAAACAATGAAAATACTGAGCATTAAGTCCTTAAAGGTTATTTATAAGAAGTATTTCTTAACCCTTGTCCTGCTGAACCCGGATATACCCTGCCTTTGCAAACAGTGTAGATCCAGATCAGTTGGCTACTGAAGAAGCCCACTGACCTTAACCCTGGTCCTGTTGGTCCTGGACATGCCTTGCCTTTGCAAACAGTGTTGATCCAGATCAGTTAAGAAGCCAACTGATCTGGATCTGCACTGTTTGCCATTAAGTATGTGAATATATAGCAACAATCTGTATCAAGTGATCTGATTGGCTGAAAATTAGAAGTGGGTGTGGCATCCTAATTTATTCAGCAGGACAAGAGTTAATAACTTGCCATAATAGCTCAAGATATGCTGTCATTTATGTGTTTTAGTTGTTTTTGTTTTTTTGTTGTTTTTTTATAGTCCAGAAGTTGAAATCTTATTTCCTCCATGTAAACATATGTTATGGGTACTCATTAGAAATGCCTTGGCGAGGTGCTTCTAATGAGTAGCCACAACATTGTATGTGTTTGAAAAATAATTTTTTGGATGCTTACCTTATCTGGAGATATGCTTGCTATGCAAGGTTGGAAATGCAAAGAAACTTAAGGTTGAAATGTGGGACATCGACCTAGCAAAATGCTTAATACATGTGAAGGCCTAGATCATTAAGTACATCCAAGCAGTCTGATTAGGATTTTTTTGTTAGTTTTTCAGGATATTTGGGTTTACAGCACAGTGGCTCAGTTGGTAGAGCCTTCGCTTTGTGACCAGGAGGTTGCGGGTTCAATCCCCGGCTGAGTCATACCAAAGACTTTAAAAATGGTACTTGCTGCTCTTTCGCTTGGCACTCAGCATTAAGAAAGTAGAGCTAGGAATCAGAACTGGTCAACTCAGTGTCAGTAGTATAATGTGACTGGGTGGAATATCATGTCAAGTGTCTGGGGTGTGATATTTCAGTGAGGCAGCACTCTAAAAGTAAGCATTGAGCTCACTGCCACATCCAGACACCATCGCGATGTGACTGAACATCTGTTGAAAGTGATGTAAAGCCCAAATAAAACAAACAAACAAATCAGACCTACTGGTAAAGAACCGAGGTCCGGATCAGACCACATCCACACAGTCTGATCAAGGCCTTGGCTATTCACATATAGGTCTAGATAAGAGTGAGTATCAGGTAAATAGTTTTCTTATTACTGGACGAAAACATGGCGCTTCTAATGAGTACCAACAACACATGTTTCAGTGGAGAATTAAGAAAATCATTATGTGGATTATGTGGCTACCCTCTCTCATCTGGAGCTATGCTGTTATATGTTTATTTGCAGGTATTTGGTAGGATAGATATTGATGATGATACGCCAATCCACCGTAACAACAACTTCCAGTCTTTCCCTCAAGCTTTACTGGTGCTGTTTAGGTAAACATATGTGCCATGCCATGCGAAAATGTGACTTCCATCATATTGGGACAGCGACGGCCCAGATCAGACTGCCCATCCACGCAGTCTGATCAGGGCCTTCACTGTCAGCTAACAGAATCATTGGATACTACAGAATATATGAATGGAGAGCAGAGGCCTGGAGGAGACTTTGCACATGCGCGTTGCTCCTAAGGAGCAATTTCTACTCTTGTCTACAATACAGTCGAACCTCGTTATCTCAAACTCGCCTTTTTCGAATTACCGCTTATCTCGAAGTGAAAATCTGGTCCCTGTTTTAACATGAAACTATGACAACGGGTAACAAAATAATGTGGAAAAGAGGAGAAATTGCTCCTAAGGAGCAATTTCTCCTCTTTTCCACATTATTTTATATATAATTTCTAACTTCAGGAGTCAAATTACATACTCATTTGTTAAATGTAGTTGTTCAATTTATTGTTTTCCTCACTCTCTCAACTCTGATATGTCGAGGTACGGATATCTCGAAGTGTTTCAGTGAGTCCCTTGGAATTCGAGATAACGAGAGTCGACTGTATTTTCAATATTTCTGTAACTTCAGGAGTCAAATTACATATTCATTTGTGCAATGTGGTTGTTCTATTTATTTTTTCCTCAATTCTGCAAAACTGATATGTCGAGGTATGGATATCTTAAAGTATTTCAGAGAGTCCCTTGGACTTTAAGATAAAGAGAGTCAACCATAAATCTGTATTTCATTTCTGTATGATAACATTTTATTCTCTTTGTGATTTTCTTTGAAATTTTATATGTGCATTGATATTGGAAAGATCTTATATTAGATTGTTAATGGACAAATTTCATTTCTTATGTATGGAATTCTGGCCCCTTATAACTAAACAATTGGCTTCCATGCCATAATTTGAGTCTTATGTCTGATTCAAATGAAGTTGATATGATGGCATAATGATCAGTAAATATGAAAGCAATACTGTCAAATTTTGTGTGAGTTACATTCCCTGACAAATGTTAAAAAAATTGTTTCTTTGCCATGATGCAATTTCTGTTTTAGATAGTTTTCTAATGATGGGATATGATGCATGATGCTTTTATTAAGCTATGCTTAGATCAGCATGAGCAATAAGCTGAGGATAATTTAATGTTCACTCACAGACGCTTCCTCCCTGCAACACACACACACATGCACACATACAGCTGTCTATGTATCGTACAACCAGATTCACATAATACATATTATTTACAGATCAGCAACTGGAGAGGCGTGGCAGGATATTATGTTAGCGTGTAAATACAGCGAAGAAGTGAAATGTGACCCGTTAGCTCTCGAGAACAAAAACATGGTTTCCTGTGGCTCAGACTTTGCCATCATTTACTTCATCTCCTTCTATGTACTCTGTTCTTTCCTTGTAAGTACTTATCTAGAATCAAACTTATATTTTCAGTATAGAAATCTGGGCTCAGTTATTCAAAACTTAAGGAAGTTGTTAGCTAATGTGATATTAAAATTTCTATCTTGAAGTATGGCAAATACATTGATATTTTTTGCTGAAAAAATGTGAGTAGCTTTTGCATTGCAAAAGCTACTCACATTTTTGCAGCAAAAATATCAATGTATTTGAAAATACCTTTGCTACAACAGATAACTATTTTGTCATTTACAAGCTCGTTTTCCTACGATGCTTTGAACAACTGGGTCCAGGATGCCTTCTTTTACTATTTCTCCACAAAAATCATATATTGTTGATACTCATTAGAATCATCTTATTCAGGTGATTTTGTTAAGTATCCACAGGATAAGTTGTGACGAAGAATTAGGAAGAAGAAAAAAAAAATTATAGTAGATTGCATGGCATTAGTACTAAACAAAGTCTGAGAATTTATGAAGTGTCAGGGGTGGCCAAGTGGTTAGTCTCCAGACTTTGCATCATGCGGTCTGAGGTCTGGGTTTCAAATCTCACTGGAGGTGGAATTCAGCTAATGACAACACAGCAATTATTCAACAGAGTCTTCAATTATCACCCTTCCCATCATCTCAGTATGACTTAAATAATGTTGAGAGGGACATATAACACCAAATCATCACCGTCAACATTTTGAGAATTTATCTAAAATAAAATGTGCTGTAAAGCATTTCTGTTGGCAACACAATCAATTCTTTTGAAAAGTAAAAAACACAAGTATGGTAAATGTCCTAAAATATAGAACACTTTATTCCATTTTTTTTTCGGCCTAAATTTTTATTTTTTGTCCAGTTGTTTCTTAAAATACTGATCTGGGTCTGCACTGTTTGCATAATTTTTATGCCATTTTATCAGAAACTTTGGTGTACGAAATTTTAGGACATTTACCATAAGTTTACTATAATACTAACCAATGTATTTATTGTTTTGTCTTACAGATTATTAACTTGTTTGTTGCTGTGATCATGGATAACTTTGACTACCTAACAAGAGATTGGTCAATTCTCGGACCTCATCACCTGGACGAGTTCGTGAGGTTGTGGTCAGAGTATGACCCTGAGGCAAAGGGCAGAATCAAACATTTAGATGTTGTAACCTTGTTAAGGAAAATTTCACCTCCACTAGGTTTTGGTAAATTGTGTCCACACAGGATAGCATGTAAGGTAAGAAATAATAGTTCAGTGTCGTGTCAGAACTTATTTATTCTAAATAGGAACACTAAAGCTCTGGACCAGCACACTCAAATATGGTATATGATAACCAATGTGAAATATAATATATTTTTACTGAAAAAAATTAGTTTAAAAATTAAGTTAGTGAAACAAACAGGTGTGTGTAATTTTTGACTATTCTACCCATGTTCTTTAGCAATGTCAAGCGTAAATTTATTCTACCGTAATTTATTTTTTTCAAATGAAGCAGAGATAAACAAATAATTTTATATAGGTTTTATATATCTATCTATAAAAGCTAATTTTACTGAATATTTTATCTATATGGGATATATAAAAAATACCCAGAAAAAAAAGCAACACCTAATGATTAATACTTTCACAGCAGGATAATGGTTTAATATGTTGCCATTCATCACGAGAACATGCCTATATAATTTTGACCCCCTTAAACACCACTTTTATATAGTAAAACTGGGGTTTACAGGGGTATACATTATTTTTCTTATTTCTGCTCAAAAACATAGATTGTGGGTACTCGTTAGAACTGCCTCGCTGAGGCGGTTCTAATGAGTACCCACAATCTATGTTTTGAGCAGAAATATTCAAAATATCAGATTTTTTTTCTGAAGATTTTCATTTTTTGGTGGTAAAATATTCAGTATATTTGAATAGGCATGTTTTCGTAATGATTTTTACAGAGATTGGTCAGTATGAATATGCCTTTGAACAGCGATGGTACAGTGATGTTTAATGCCACACTGTTTGCTCTTGTACGAACATCTCTGAAGATTAAGGTAGAAGGAAACATCGACCAGGCTAATGCAGAGCTCCGAGAAGTGATATTGAAAATCTGGAAGAGAACCAGTCCAAAACTACTTGACCAGGTTGTTCCACCAGCTGGTAAGTTTACATTCACATTTATAATAAACAGTCTAAAACCTCTTACAATAAAATACTGTCACATTTGGTAGAGCGTCTGCTTTGTGACTGGGAGATTGCGAGTTTGATCCCAGGTGGAGTCATACTAAAGACTTTATAAATGGTACTAGCTTCTCTTTGCTTGGTGCTCAGCATTAAGAAAGTAGAACTAGAACTGGTCAGCCCGGTGTCAGTATAATGTGACTGGGGTGTGATATTTAAGTGAGATAGCACTCTAAAAGTGAGCATTGAGCTCCCTGCCACAACCAGGCACCATCGTGATAAGCCTGAAAGATTGTTGGAAGCCATGTAAAAACCCAAACAAAACAAACTAACTAACAGTAAAATCTTAGTTTCACACAAGGAAAGCATAAAGAATTCTTTGAGAAAAGTGATATATTTTGCCTCCCTTTGAAAAATTTGTTACTTTCCTTTGCTTCATTGGTTAGAAAACATACAAGGTGCTAAACTTATAGGAATGAATTTGCTAATATACCAAGGAAGCAGCTTCCTTTCTGCTGGAGTGGTCTTCCTTATGAAACAAAATAGGTAGAAACTTTTCAGCTTAGAGTGCTGTCCCTTTGAGGTGTGTCCATTTCCCTTAAGTTGGAATTCAAAGTCACTTTTCAGAAGTAGTAATTAATAGTAATAATAACATAGTTAGTTAGAAATTAGCAAATTCTTTTCTTTTAGAGTAGACTCCTTTTCAAAGGGGAAGCAAAACAGTTTTGACAGCCTCCCCAAATGTATTCGTTCCCCTTAAAATCACCTCATTGTAATGATTTTAAGAGATCCAATACATATGGAGGAAGAGAAATATCTCTCCAGAATATTAGAGCTATTCAACAGCCCTATAAAGTTGACAGCAAGATTATGTATTGACTCCTTACTCAATTTTTCCTGTGTTCTAGGAGATGATGATGTGACTGTGGGTAAATTCTATGCAACTTTCCTGATCCAAGATTATTTCCGTCGCTTCAAGAAGAGAAAGGAACAGATGCAGAAAATACAGAAGGGCCAGGAACACACAAATGCCTTACAGGTACTTACACCATATGATGATGCTAAGTATGCCTAGTAAAATTTTCAGCAGATATCATACTGGAATATATTTGTTATACCAGTGGAGAAGATTTGCATGAAATCTCAGACCCCGAGGTTATAAAACATTTTCATGCTCAACTCAACTGAGCATGAAATTTCACTTGATCATAAAAATAAAAATACCAACAATTAAAACCTTTTTCATGCTCAACTCAGCTGAGCTGAGTTGAGCATGAAAGAAGTAAAAAAAGAAATGTGAGCATTTCAAGATATACAAGCAAAATAAATTTCATGCTCAGCTTAGTTGAGCATGCAAAATGTTTTATAACCTCGGGGCGAGATCCTGTTTTCTGGGAAAAATGAGAAAAAATATCAGCAAATTATTGTCAGCTTAGTTAGCTCAGTGGTGGTAAGGGTGAATGCATAGTTGTCTCTGTTGGTGTTAATCAGGGCCCAGCTGTTTAAAAACTTAATGAAGTTGTAAGCTAACGTGACTTTAAAATTTCTATCACAAAATATGGCAAATACATTGGTAGTTTTTGCTGAAAAAATGTGAGTATGCAAAAGCTACTCACATTTTGGCAGCAAAAAAATCATTGTATTTGAAAATACCTTAGCTACAACAGATAATGAGTTTGTCATAAAAGAGCTCGTTCAGCTAATGATGCTTTGAACATCTGGGCCCAGGCCTTTAACTGTACAGCAGAGGAGCTGTCAGGGAAGAGTATTTGGTGATAATTCTGGGATATTTTTTCTTTTTTCTCCATAAAAGCATATGTTGTGGGTACTCATTAGAAGTGCCTCACTGAGGCACTTCTAATGAGTACCCACAACATAAGTTTTTATGGAGAACTAGAGAAAATTATCCGAAAATTACAATCAAATACCGCTCTTTAACAACTCTGGTACAGTCAGTTGTGATTCTGCTGTACTAGACCTGCTAACCATATTTATCCTAAATATATGGACTTCTTAACTCCTAATGGTTGATAACGGATATATTTATGACAGGTGCTTATTGTTAATCAATCTGTACTTCTTGATATTTTTTATTACTATATGCAAAAATATATGGTCACTTAAATCTTAGTAATGCAGCTTTAGAAATGCAGTATTATCTTAGTGATGCAGCTGTAGAATCTCAGTATCAGTTTAGTGATTTAGCTTTAAAAGTGCAGTATAGGTATAGTGATGCAACTTCAGGAGTGCATAATAAGCTTAGTGATGCAGCTTTAGAAGTGCATCTTGATGATGCAGCTCCATAATCACAGTATCAGTTTAATGATATAGCTTCAAAAATGCAGTATAAGTATAATGATGCAGCTTCAGGAGTGCATAATAAGCTTAGTGATGCAGCTTTAATCTTGGCCATGCAGTTCCAGAATTACAGTATCAGTTAAGTGATATAGCTTTAAAAGTGCAGTATAAGTATAGTGATGCAGCTTCAGGAGTGCATCATAAGCTTAGTGATGCAGCTTTAGAAGTGCAGTATAATCTTGGTGATGCAGCTCCAGACTCACAGTATCAGTTTAGTGATATAACTTTAAAAATGCAGTATAGGTATAGTGATGCAGCTGCAAGAGTGCAGAATTAGCTTAGTGATGCAGCCTTAGAAGAGCAAAATAATCTTAGTGATGCAGCTCCGAATTCCAGAAGTTGATTTTCTGAATAAGAGATACAGCTCCAAAAGTGTGGTAGATATTGCGTGATGCAGCTCTAGATGTACACTTGAAGCTTGGTTATATATATTCAGGAACATAGTGTATTATTGTGCTTTTTTATCCCACCTGTACAGAAGTACAGGCAGAGCTCAGTCCCACAGTATCGACTTTGGTTAAAGTTGTTTTTTTTTTAAGGCTATACTTCCAGAACCTCTGCATGGAAGGAGTTCATACTTGTCCTGATGTTAGATTCTGTTCAAGTCCACAGACTTAAATTTATGTTAAGTTTTTGGTGAAAGTTTTCAGAGGCAAAGCATGTCCTGCGACAGATCTTATTGTACTTACCCTTCATAACTACGGTAAATGTCCTAAAAATTTCATACACCAAAATTTCTGACAAAACGGCATATGCAAACAAGCATTTAGGAGCAGTCTGATTAGGGTCAACACTGTTTGCAATTCCACTAAATATTTTCAGAAACAAATGCATTAATTCTTTCACTGCCACTGGTGATAATAATAGGCTTTTGCAAACAGCATAGATCGAGATGAGATGGCTCAATGAGCCTTCTCATCTGGATCTGCGCTGTTTGACATTCAGTCTTTTAACTTGACATATAAACGTCTTTCCAAACGATAGTTTGTTAAAATGAAAACGACAAATGAAATTTGGTGCCGAAAGAGTTAAAAGCAAAATTTAGGCCAAAAAAGTATGGAATAAAGTGTTGGAAATTTTATAACATTTACCGTATGCATTTTGTTTTCTTTGAATTAACTCTGAGAATTATGCAGCATTTAAAGAAAGAAACTGCAACACGAGATGTACAGGCTGACATTGACCATTACAGTCCTTACACGACATAGTGGTCTTGGAAAATGGGTCTTTGGGGCTGTAAGCAGACCAACTAGCTAAGCCACACATTCAGGGAAAGGCCTTTTCTATACCAATATTATAGTATCCAATGATTCTGTAATTGGACAGTGAAGGCACTGACCATACTGCATGTATGCACTGTTAGATCAGGTCTGTGCTGTCCGTTTTTGCCCAAAGACATATTTTATCTCATGGTGCTGCTTATGTGTATTTTCAGGCGGGTTTGAGAGCTGTGCATGACCTTGGCCCCGAGATTAGACGTGCCATATCAGGTAATCTTGGAGAGGAAGAATTCCCTGACAAAGATATAGAGGAGCCCATGCATAGGGTATGTACTTAACCCTTGTCCTGCTGAACCCGGATATACCCTATTTTGCAAACAGTGTAGATCCAGATCAGTTGGCTTCTTAAGAAGCCAACTGATCTGGATCTGCACTGTTTGCCAGCAAGTATGCAAATTTATAGCAACTATCTGGATCAAGTAATCTGATTGGCTGAAAATTACAAGTGGGTGTGGCTTCTTAATTTATTCAGCAGGACAAGGGTTAATATATTTGTCATCTTTATGTAAGTCAAGATTGTAAAAAAAAAAAAAAAATCGTATATTAAGTTCCTATTACTCATTGTCTTGTTGAAGTTAATAATATGCAAAAGATATTTTTTTCCCATTTCTTTTTGCACCACCCTGTTTAGGTTTAGCATACTAAATATAAATACCAGAATAACGGTATTAAAATGACCTAAAATTCCAAACACAATTTTATCCCTTTTTGCCTAAATTTTGCTTTTTATTCAGTTGCTTCTTAAAATTCTGAGTGGAATGGCAAACAGTGTAGATCCTGATCAGACTGCTTCTTCAGGAGCAGGTCAGACTGCTCCTTCAAGTCTGATCTGGGTCTACACTGTTTGCTGATGCCATTTTGTCAGAAACTTTGGTGTACAATATTTTAGGACAGATTGTAGCAGACCACATTTTTTAGCTCGCCTGTACAAAGTACAAGGAGAGCTGTTGTAGTCACCCCGGTCGTCCAGGTTTGCGTTTGCGTTTGCGTTCCCGTTCCCGTCACACTGCGTTAAAGTTTTTCAAATGCTTATATCTCAACAGTCACTCCTCACAGAGGCATCAAATTTGGAACTTAGATACCTTGCAGGGTCTTCTGAGATTCCAAGAGAATAAACCCCTGGGTTCATGCCCCTGGGTGGGGCTAGGGGTCAGAATCTAGGACACCTTTGTAATACTGTGTTAAAGTTTTTCAAATTCTTATATCTTGACTTTCGCTCCTCATAGAGCATTCATATTTAGAATTTGGGTACCTGGAGGAGTCTTCTGAGATTCCAAAAGAACATACCCCTGGGTTCATACCTCAGGGTGGGCCTTGGAGTGGGGCTAGGGGTCAAAATCTAGGACACATTTGTAAAATCTTATATGCCTACAGGTTATAGACACAACTGGTTATACATCAGCTAACTATGTAACATCGGTTTAAGTGTAAGAGAGTGAAGGTCATGGTGACCTACCTTTTACGGTCCAGGTCACCTAGATTTCACGGTCCAGTGATTTTGCCTTATATCTTGAATACTATTTGTTGGATAAATGTCACACCTGGGATATTACTTCCATGTGACCCAATGAATGACCACTTACTATATCTAGGTCATTGTGACCTATATTTCATGGTTCAGTGATTTTGCCTTATATCTTGAATACTATTTGTTGGATAAATGTCACACCTGGGATATTAGTTCCTTGTGACCCGATTATTGACGTCAAAATATATCTCTGTTGGTGTGACCTATATTTCATGGTTCAGTGATTTTGCCTTATATCTTGAATACTATTTGTTGGATAAATGTCACACCTAGGATATTAGTTCCATGTGACCCAATGAATGACCACTTACTATATCTAGGTCATTGTGACCTATATTTCATGCTTCAGTGATTTTCTTTTATTTTTATTACTATTTCATGGAGAATTGTCATACCTGGATTATTATATCTATGTGACAAAATGATTTACATACAAATACATCTAGGTCAGTGTGACCTATATTATATGGCTTAATGATAAAAATGTTACAATATAAAATGTACCCAGCAGGCGAGCTACGCTGTCCTACGACAGCCCTTGTTTTTTTTTTCTGAGAAAATAAGACTTAACATTATATTATGAATCATTATATGTGAATCATCTGCTTGACAGACAGTTCACATAAAATTCCAAGCCTTATTTCCTCAGAAAAAAAAAATAACATGTAGAATGTTTTCTGCTGCTGTTTTGACTAGCACTTTAAGCATTAAATGTATTTTGTTTCCCTGACAACAGGGTTTGCCTTTCATACAGAGGCAATGATTCACATTGAATGTCAAGCACTATTTTCTTCAAAAAATGAAAAAATATTTTTAAATGTTTACGGTAAATGTCCTAAAATTTTGCACATCACAATTTTTGTCAAAATGGCATATGCAAAGAGTACAGACCCAGATCAGACTGCTCCTTCTGGAGCAGTCTGATCAGGGTCTACACTGTTTGCCATTCTACTCAGTATTTTAAGAAACGACTGCATATAAAGCAATGTTTTGGCCAAAAAATAAAGTGTTCAAAATTTTAGGATATTTACCATACTAATTTCATGATGTGCCTATAAAGAGTTGAAAGGAATATTCAGTTAAAGTTTGCACAGTATTTGTTCTTAATCATAGCTCTTAATAACATGTTTTTTCAACCAAAAAATATTTTTATGTTTCTTATTTCTCCACAAAAACATGGGCCCAGTTGTTCAAAACTAACGATGTCGTTAATCAATGTATCGTTAAAACTTTGATCATTAAATATGGCATATAAGCTGATATTTTTGCTGAAAAAATGTCTCCTTTTGCAGTTGCAAAAGCTACTCACATTTTTTCTGCAAAAATGACTGAATTAGATATTGTACTTACTAGAACAGTTAACATTTTGACCACTAACGAGCTCGTTAAGCTAACAATACTTTGAACAACTGGGCCCTGTTGTGGTATTTATTAAAATCATATCAGTGAAGGGATTCCAATGAGTACCCACAATGCCTGTATACTCCTATCTAGAGCTGTATCTATACTGTCTATGTCTTATGTTTTGCAGAGAAACCACAGTTTATTCGGTAGTGTAATGAATGCGCTCACCGGAACGGTCAAGACCGGTATACCATTCACCAGCAGAACACAATCATTATTTGTCAACCATACTCAAACCCATCCAAAACTTTCCCCAGCTAATTCATTCCATGGACCACATACCAAATCTTCGCCAGAGAACTCGGTCAATGGGAAGGTGTCACCGGCAGACTCGGGTAGCCGGTTAAATGTAGAGCTAAACAATGCAATCAACAAGTCCACATTACCATCACCACTTGTGAACCGGATGTCACCACCAGATGACCTGTCAAGGAGGTCAAGTCATGTCAGGTATGGTCAATCTTCTAAGAGTTTTATAATGTAAATCTCAGTTTCAAAAGGAAAAACATGAAGAATTTCCCACAAATGTTCACATATCTTTAAAAAAAGCACTCCACTGAGTATCCACTAGGTACACCACAACCTCTTTGTAACACTGTTTCTGGAATCCAAACAAAATTTTTGGTAATGAAACAACTGTGTTATATCCAAACAAAAATGTATAGATTATATAGAAAAATGACCATTTATGGTCATTTTTCTATATAATGTATACATTTTTGGTTGAATACAACATTTTTTAGGTCCGTATTTAAGCTGTTATATCTAAACCCGTGCTATAATGAACTGTGTTATAAAGCTATTTCTATGTATATTCTTGAGCAAAAAGATTAAAAATTGTCAGCTTGATTATAATGAAACTATTTGTTTGATGTTTCAGTGATGGATCATTCCACGAAGTATATGATGAGCTGCCGCAGGACACAGAATCTGAAGCATCAGTAAAACAGTGGGCCGGAGTCAACTCTATAGGTCACCATCCACAAAACCATAGCAGTTCCAATAATATTCCACCGGGGGGCAAGTTGCCAATTTATGTTTATAGAGAGTAAGTATTTTTTTTTTTTTTTTTTTTTTATTTTTACTCTAAATATTTGGACTCTAAATATTTGGACAGTTATGCCTGAGCAAACAGTGTAGACCCAGGTCAAATTGCTCTATTTATCATCATTTTTCTATATAATCTATACAGTTGTCTCCCCAGGAAATAGCATACCCTATTTTCAGGGAAAATATTAAAAAAAAATATATGTCATTACGGTAAATGTCCTAAAAATTCGAACACTAAAGTTTCTGACAAAATGACATATGCAAACAGTGCAGACCCAGATCAGACTGCTCCTGAATCAGGATCTACACTGTTTGCCATTCCACTCAGTATTTTAAAAAACAGCTGCATTAAAAGCAAAATTTAGGCCAAAATAGTATGGAATAAAGTGTTTGAAATTTTAGGACATTTACTGATTTGTCATCTGCTGAAAGCACAGAGAATGCTATAACATAGGGTTTGATATTTCATTAGGGAGACAATTTGCATAAAAGATAGGGTAAGATGTTTCATGCAAATTGTCTCGTTAAGGAGCCTCAGTGGTCCAATTGGATGCGCATCTGACTGGTGATCAGGAGGTTGCAGGTTCAACCCCTGCCAGGTCGGCAACATTCTTTCATGGAGATTGATCATGAAATATGTTCCACCGTCATTCTCTCCATTCCCCTTATTCATGAAGGGCAGTTATCAGTTTCTGGTGAAAGAATGTGCTTAAAATCCTGGGCCCAGTTGTTCAAAGCGTCGTTAGCTTAACGAGCTCGTTAAGGTCATTTCATTAACTATTTTAGCAGATTCAATATACAATATTCTGATATTTTTTGCTGAAAAAATGTGAGTAGCTTTTGCACTGCAAAAGCTACTCACATTTTTTCAGCAAAAAATTTCAGCATATTTGTGTATCACTTGATGTAAATTTTAACGAGTCGTTAACTAACGACATCGTTAGCTTTGAACAACTGGACCCTGGCTAAGAGAGGGCTAAAGCCTGTCCAGTAAAAGTGTCTTTAGGTTAACTAACTGCACTCGACATGACCTAAATGGGTTGACTCGGCAGTAAAACCTCAACACAAACAAAGGAAAAATAAAGAAAAATATCATCATTTGTTGTTATCTGATGAATAAGCACAGAGAATGCTAAAGATTAAAATTGCCATGCTTATTGTTGAAAAGAGAACAACACCTTTATGAATGTCAATAGGATTTTGTTTCAGCACAGACTCAGGGGCAGATCCAGAGGGGGTTCAATTGAACCCCTGTTTAACTCAAAATTTCATTTTCAGAAATTTTGAATTGATAAATTTGTGATACTGTATTTACCCAAATAAATAGTCACACACCTTTCTCTTCACCTTATAATTCTAAAATTTCAAGAAGATCATTTTACTAGCTAAGAACAATTGCTGGATGTGTGGCAAACAGTATAGACCCTGATCAGATGCTGCATTCTGCGGCATCTGATCTGGGTCTATATTGTTTGCTCAGACCTTTCTGTTCTAATACTTAGGGTAACTGGATCAATTTGAACACCCTCGGAAATTTTGTACCCCCGTTTAAGTGATCCTGGATCCACCCTGAGACTGGTTTTTGTTCTTGATGTTCATTTCTGACAAACTTCTTTTGTCATTGTTTACTGTTTGGTTTCAGTCTTCCACAAGAGGATAGTGACTATGAGCGTGAGCATGCCCCACCCACCCCACCGCCAAGGAAGCTGAGTAGAAAAGGTGTTGCACTACGTCTGGGCTGTATAGGCAAGCAGGGTAGTGATGAGAATCCTTTAATGCGTAAAGTGGCTGAGCCGTTAAAGTTGACACAGTCACAGGTAAATAATGTAGGTACCCTGCTAAAATACCCTCTAGATGGCGCTCTGCACTGGTGTGTAACTGCCTGTTCACAATTAATGCTTAGCACGCTGGGTAAAATTTTCAGCAGATGACATATTTATTTATTTATTTTTATTTATTTTTTTTTTTTTTTAAGTTTTCTCAGGAAACAGGTTTTGACATTTTATGCAAATTGTCTGGGAGACAATTTGCATGAAATGTCAAATCCTGTTTTCAGGGGAAAATAAGAAACGTATCATCAAAAATTTGTCATCTGCTTTCACTTGGAATGGTTTTGGTAGCACATGTTATTTTGCTTCTGTTGCATATTTAATTTAACAACACCTCTTAGTTCTAGACGTGACACTTTTATGCAAACCAAAAATTAATTTTAGTTTTCTTATTTTTGACAGTAAAAGTTGGTTGTTGATAGTCATTAGAATTGCTTCATCCAAGCAGTTCTAATGAGTACCAACAACATACATTTTTGTGGAGAGAGAAGAAAAATATATATACAGATACTTTGTCTTGTCTAGAGTTACAATGTATATCAAATAAATTATCAAAAGCTCCATATTCCTCAAAAATAGACGTTTTGTTATCCAAGAAAGGTTTAGTTAATTGATATATGGTATTAATACGATCATAAAATGTGGCATCTGACAGCCTGTAAAATTTCAGTTAGTCTCTTGTTCTTGAAATGAAATGATTTTTTTTTATCTTATCTCTGATTTAATGTTGCCAACATTAATTCAGAGATACGATAAAAAATCATTTCATTTTGATCCAGTTCAAAAAGGAGAGACTAACTGAAATTTTACAGGCTGTCAGACACCACATTTTATGATCGTATAAATACTATATATCAATTTATTAATCCTTTCTTGGATAAATGTGTCTATTTTTTTAGAGGAATATGGAGCCTTTAGTAATAGTAAAATAGTAAATTTATCTACAAATAAAGGAGGTAGAGAAAGAACATTTTGAGTAAAGTATGCACGTAAAAATCACAAAGTAAATCTATGCGCACTATGTAGGATGCACTTAGTGAAAAGGTGCATTTGGGCATCCGCTCAGTTAGGCCCAGAGGTAATAAAACTTTTTTCATGCTCAACTCAGCTGAGCGTGGAAATTTCTCTGCTAATAAATATGAAAATGCCAACAGTAGTTGGCATTTTCATATTTATTAGCAGAGAAATTTTCATGCTAAACTATATTTAGCAAGAAAAGAATTTGCAGTCGTTAGTAATTTGAGATTTATTAGCAGGACAAATTTCATGCTCAGCTGAGTTGTGCATGAAAAATGTTTTATAACCTCGGGGCCTGATCAGGGACTTGGCTGTCTGCGAACAGAATCGTTGGACAAATTCTAGATACCATATTTACCTAAGTATTGGGACAACTTGTCTACTTACCATACTTGTCCTAAACTTTGAACAAGTCCATTCTACTACCACTTGATGTCGCTAAAATATTGCTGTATGTATGGCAAAAAGTGTAGACCCTGATCAGATGCCACATTCTGTGGCATCTGATCTGAGTCTACACAGTTTGCAGAGGCCTATCTGTCCCAATACTTAGGGTTATTATGATAAGTGTATTTTTTTTTTTTTTTTCAACAAAAACGTGTTGTGTTTTTTTCTTGTTTCTAACATAATGTGAATATTCATTAGAAGCACCCCAGTAAGGTGAGTATCCACAAACATTTTCAATGACAATAAAAAAAAAAAAGTACATACCTGGATGTCCCTTTTACCTGGTCAGTTTATTCCCCCATCCAAATCTTCCCACGGGGGAAGAAATAGACTGGTTGGTTTCTTGTATATTGTATGTCTCGATGCAAGGCAAAAATCCATGTGCAGTTGTGCAGCTGTACGCCTGTATTGTCAGCATTTGTTCCAAAGGCCTAATTTCACAGAGCATGGTTCATTTTTTTGTTGTGACTGCTTTTTCAAGCAGCGGATACATAGGGATCGCTTTTTCGCATTGTTGTTGGCATTGCCGTAAGCAGTATTAAGTTTGTACTATGAGCTTTGTTTTTTCTCAAACACCAAGGCTTCTATGCTAATGAAACTTCATACACATCTGCCATGTTGCACCCTGCCCACTGCCATTGACCGTACTGACCTTGACCTACTATTGACCCTTTGCTGAACAATGTTTAGTCTTTGCATTTAGCTCATTAGCAGTCGCAACATAGTCATTCGGCAAATTTCATGTTGTATTACACTGGAACCTCTGGGCCCAGTTGTTCAAAACTAACATTGTTGTTAGTTAACATATCATTAAAACTTTGATCGTCAAATAAGGCTTATATGTTAATATTTTTGCTGAAAAAATGTGAGTACCTTTTACATTTGCAAAAGCTTCTCACATTTTTTCAGCAAAAATACCTGCCAATTAGATATTGTACTTACTAGAACAGTTAACATTTTGACCACTAACGAGCTTTAAACAACTGGGCCCTGCATAAGATGGTTTATTATAAGATGGTTTTAGAAATTAGACTGTTTAATGATGGACCCAGAAAGTGTTGTATTCAAACAAAAAATGTATAGATTGTATAGAAAAATGACCATTTATGGTCATTTTTCTATATAATCTTTACATTTTTGTTTGGAAACATCACGGCTGGTTTGCTAAAATGTTTTTTTTTTTTTTTTGAAAGTGTTGTATTCAAACAAAAAATGTATAGATTATATAGAAAAATGACCATTTATGGTCATTTTTCTATATAATCTTTACATTTTTGTTTGGAAACAATGTGGCTGGTTTACTAAAATAGTTTGTTGCTTTGGGTCCCAGCAATATTGTTATAAAGAGGTGGGGTGTAATTTATTTTGTTTATTGGTATGTTTACTGCATGTTATTTTAGTAACTTTATTGTTTGCTTTTTGGTAGAATAAGATAGCAGTATAGCTTCTATGAATTACTTATAAATATTTTTTTCTTGAATTAACTGGCATGTTAACTACTAGTTTTTGAAGCAGCTGAACTTTTTATATGCTCTTTAAAGTGACATTTTTTTCTAATTAAATTTAGGTTTAAATCCATCTAAGAAAGAGTGTTTGTCTGAAAGTAATTCTGAATGCTGCATTTTATTTATTCAGTTACAAAATATGATAAATGCCCTATAATTTCTTACACCAAAATTTCTGTCAAAATGCAGCAGTCTGATCAGGGTTTACACTGTTTTCCCTTCTACTATATTTACAAATAGTATAGACCCAGATAAGACTGCTCCTGAAGGAGTAGTCTGCTCAGGGTCTACGCTGTTTGCCCTTCTACTGTGTATTTTAACCCATTGTAGTCAGGAGACCCGTAAAAGGGTAATTGGCAAACATTGCAGACCCAGATCAGATGCCGCAGAACACGGTGTCTGATCAGGGTCTCCACTGTTTGCAAATGGTTTAGCCATATTTCTCTAGGAATATGTAAATCTCATTGCTGGACTTACCTAAAATTGAAATTGGACTCTTCCAATATATAGTGTGGGAGAGTCTATTCTGTATACAATTGGTTAAGAAACAACTGCATATAAAGCAAAATTAAGGCAAAAAAGTGTAGAATGAAGTGTTCAAAATTTTATTTACTGCATGTATTCAGACAGACAGGCCTGAGCAAACAGTGTAGACCCAGATGAGAGGTTGCAGAAGGCTGTACTCTCTGACCTGTGAAATGTTTTGTTTAATATGGACTTTGAACAATAAATATTACCTTTTCCTTATGGTTGGTTTTCATTATTATTAAAGAGTATAATTGTATTTGATAAATTTTTGCAGGCAATGGCAGTTGCAGGCTTGACCCCAGAAGGTCATCATCGAGACATGGAGTATCCGAGTGTTCAGAGAACACCCATGTCCTCACCTAACAGGATCAGGTCCTCGTATACCCAACCAGGTGAGCCCGTCTCTTTAACCTTTACCAATTTTGAGGCTAATTCAGAGACAATAAATTGATGATATTGTTCTTATTTTTCCCAGTTTTGACATTTCATGCAAATTGTCTCTAATGGAGACATTTTGCATGAAATATCAAAACCTATTTTCTGGGTAAAATAAGAACAATATTTTAATATGTCATCTGCTGAAATTTTTACCCAGAGTGCTAAGCGTTAAAATATTAACATGTAGTTCTCTAGGGGAAATTTGCAGATGACATTTGAGTGTTGTTTTCTAATATTTTCGAGAAAACAGGACCTGATATTTCATGTGAATTGTAGGACAGTATGTAAGGAATGTCAAGCCCTGGTTTCTAGGAAGTATTTTCAAAGTTTTATCTACTGCTATTTAAAACAAAAAAAAAACTGACATGTCTTTTCAACCATATCCAACGTAAACAGGGCTTAGTATTTCATGTAAATGGTCTCCTTGAGAGACAATTCACATTCAATGTCAAGTTCTGTTTAATTGGGAAAAGGTAAAAAAGAAATCTTTTAAATTTTAATGCTTGCATGAAAACCTTTTGTTTTTTTCATGTGCATGTTTGTGTGTGTATTTTTCTGCTGCACAGGATATATGAGTATATGTATTAAAACCATAGATTCAAACAGTAAGCTTTATGAGTTAACTTTTAGTGCTTTCTGGGCATAATTAGGAGGCAGCAGATTAATGAAAATAAGGTTTGGCATTTCATGTGACTTGCCTTCTTAGTAAACAGGTCATATGGAATGCCAAGCTCTATTTCCTTGGAAAATAAGAATTATATTTTAAAATGTTGCCTGCTTCTTTTTAAGCTCAGGGCCCAGTTGTTCAAAGCTAACGATGTCGTTAGTTAACGATTTGTTAAAATTTACATGGAGTGATACGCTGAAATTTTTTGCTGAAAAAAATGTGAGTAGCTTTTGCAGTGTTCACATTTTTTCAGCAAAAAATATCAGAATATTGTATATTGAATCTGCTAAAACAGTTAACGAAATGACCCTTAA
The DNA here is from genome assembly GCA_964016985.1 of Anodontia alba. Classification (NCBI taxonomy): domain Eukaryota; kingdom Metazoa; phylum Mollusca; class Bivalvia; order Lucinida; family Lucinidae; genus Anodontia; species Anodontia alba. The sequence continues at coordinate 78,470,545 of OZ024828.1, forward strand.
CAAGCTCGTTAAGTTAACGACGCTTCGAACAACTGGGCCCAGCTGTTTGAAGGTTAATCACTAGAAAATTTTATTAAATCAGAGAAAGGAAGTAAGATTTTTTTTCAAAGTAGCAATAAGTTTACTTCCCTGTACAAAATGTAACTTCACTGCATTGGTAAAGTAAGGTAATAAAAACCTTTACCACTATACCTACAGATTTCCTCAGATGTTATGTTATAATATAGTTGAAAATATGCTATATGATCAGTAATGACGGTATGATATTAAGTGTGTCAGTTTAAAGAAAGATGTCTATAGGGCTGACTGTATGGCTAGCTGCTTGCTTAAGAGACACTACAAATGCATAAATTTTGGTCTCTTTGTTACTAAGTTTATAATTCCTTAAGCACTTTCATAATTGTTTTTATACCACCAACTTGAATAAGAATGTGCAGTATACCATATTTACCATATGTATTTCGACAGACAGGCCTGAGCAAACAATGTAGACCCAGATGAAACTCTGCAGAATGCAGCATCCCATCAGTGTCTACACTGTTTGCCACTCATCCAGCAATTTTTAGACACAACATCAGGTAGTAAATTATATTTGTTCAAATTTTAGAAGGGGCTGGGGTTGAGGTGTCCAAAATACTTAGGATAAATATGGTAGGCCTCTGGTTTTCTGTCTGTCCATTCATCCATCAGCATTTATGATGAACCTAGCACAAGTCCATCTCTGAATACCTAATACATCTACAATCATCTCACCTGGCATATGTGATTATTATTTTATGAAAATGACCTATTTTTCGTGTTCTAAATGATTTTGACGTTTTAAGTCAACTGTAGCATTTATTTCCTTTTTTGATTAACTCTGATTCCTGCAATTGTCTAACATGGGTGTGTTTTCTCCTTTATATGGACTCAAACACTGCAATGTCTTTTTAATGACCCTGGCCTATATTTAATAGTCAAATGACTTTATCATTTTACATCATTAAGCTCCTTTTCTGATTTATAATATGACCTATAATCATTAAACCTGGGCCAAGTGGTTCAAAGCATCGTTAGCTTAACAAGCTCGTTAGTGGTCAAAATGTTAACTGTTTTAGTAAGTACAATATCAATTCACATGTATTTTACTGAAAAAAGGTGAGTAGCTTGCTACTTACATTTTTTCAGCAAAAATATTAGCGCATATGCCATATTTAATAATCTAAGTTTTAATGATGTGTTAACTAACGACATCGTTAGTTTTGAACAACTGGGCCCTGGTATACATTTCCTCCATAACATGGACTCAGACTCTGTAGTATCATTTTATGCCCTTTATGCAAGAAGGGCAGTTGGTGAAAGAATGTGCACAATACTGGTTAACCACTTAGAGGACTAAGCCTGCCCAGTAAAAGTGCAGTGAGGTAAACTGACCATGTTTGGCATGACCCCATTGGGTTGACTGGGCCGTAAAACCTCAGCACAAACAAACTAACAAATCATTTTATGACCCTGACCTATATTTCAGGGTCTAATGACTGTTATTTTCTGCATGAACCCTTATATCTGATTAACCATATGTCCAAAAGTTATCAAACCTGACATACACTTCCTTCCTAACAGGGACTTCAACACTGTGGTAGCATTTCGTGGCTATGACCTATATGATCACAATCCAACAACTTTGTCTGGTGTTCATAATACTGACAGGCACTGGCAGGTTTATACTGGCTTCTAAGGAATTCTTAGGTTACCTTTTACCATATTCGACCTAATTACCGCACTGTGCGCTTAGGTTTTTCAAACTTACAGGACACACTCATTTGTGGTCAAATATGTATCTGTCTACTAAGGATACACTATAAAAAAAGATCAGAAAAGGACTTATTTAATGATGACTATGCGATTTTTTCTGACTTTCTTTACAAAGGCATATGTTGTGGGTACTCATTTGAATTGCATCGACAAGTCGATGCAATTCAAATGAGTACCCACAACATATGCCTTTGTAAAGACGTAAAGAAAAAAGTACACTAGTTGTAATCTTAAGACTACAGAATTTCTTGACTATGCTCTTATAGGGGTATGTGCGGTAATTAGGTTGAATACGGTAAATACTATTGACCATAGGTCTAGATAAGAGTGGGTATCAGATCCTTTGTTTCATTCCTCCACAAAAACATATGTTGTGGGTATTCATTAGAAGCACCTCACAGAGGCACTTCTAAAGAGTACACATAACATATGCTTTCACGGAGAAATAAGAAAAATACCAGTATTTTTAGTTTGAAAAAAAAAAAAAGCATTTTATCAAGAGCTATATAATGCTATTGTGCTGCTATTGTGGATATTTATTCTTGAGTTTTCCAGGTAAAACTTTGAGCACGTGACATTTTGAAATATTTCTTATTTTTCCAAGAAAATAGTGTTTAACATTTTCATATAAAGTGTAATCTTATTTTCTGGGAAAATAGGAAACATATCATCAATTTATCATTTGCTGAATTTACCTGGAGAGATAATGGTAAATGTATAATCAGACTATTAACTTACTAACTTCCATGATGTACTAATGACTTCTTTTAGGATTTTTTTTTCAAGTTATGTCCCTTACATTATTAGTTAAAGGACACACTCACAGGACAGCTGTCTCATCAGCTGATCAGCCAGAGGTCAAAATATTACTGGCTTTTTATCCATTCAGCAGATAACCTAGTCTTTTTGTTATTTTTAAGAGAAAATGACCCTGACATTTCATGTAAAATGTCATTCTAAGCAGACTTGACTGTAAAACATGAGTTGAATAAAAACTGTCCTGATGTGGAAAACCTGGATTCTTGGCTATCTAAAGAGCAGCTAAGGAAGACAGATCAGATTGTATATATGTGCAGACTGATCTCAGTCTTTGTTGGATGCATATATCCCAAGGCGCATTTTCAAACTGTGTGGAGCAACTGTTTGTCTCACCATGTAATAATCATTGTTTTTACATATCGAGAAAATACACCTATATAATTTTGACCCCCTTAAACCCCACTTTTGTACTGTAAAACTGGGGTTTACAGGGGTATACATTAATTTTCTCATTTCTGTACAAAAACATAGATTGTGGGTATTCGTTAGAACTGCCTCACTGTGGCAGTTCTAATGTACCCTCATTTTATGTTTTGAGCAGAAATATGAAAACTACCAGAATTTCTCAACTGAAAGTTTTCATTTTTTGGTGGTAAAATTCTCAATATATTTGAATAGGTGTGTTTTCATAATGAAAATTAATGAAACTATAAATGTTTTGGTCTTATTCAGAAGTCACAGTCACTAATCTGCATGTAACTCTAACAGACTAACTTTGTACGTAACTAACAGCATGCCTGCATGTTTCCTTACAGTCCATCCACATCATCTTTTCAACCGCTCCAAATCAATTGTTGAAGGTGCCGTCGATGTACCGTCACGACATATATCCCAGCCCCGCTACAGTGAAGGTATGTTGGAGCCGGGCATGTACACAAGAACCCCAGGACCACTTAGTATACCAACGTCCCTAGCACACCGGCAAGGAGGCAGCGCGGAGAGCCTTGTAGGACAGGTACTGGACTGAGCCACTTCATGAGGAAACCTGTTGTATGCCGTATACCAACAGTGACGACCTAGAACAGACTGCATGCCTGCACAGCCTTGTTGGACTGACTACTAAAGATTGAATGCCATAACTGGACTGCACAGATGTAGTCATAGTCCCAGATATTGACATTTTTTTCTGAATCATCCACAAAAGCATCTGTTATGGGTACTCATTTGAATTGCCTCAGTGAGGTAGTTCTGATCAGAATCCGAGCCTCAGAGATCCTGGCCCCAAGGTTATAAAAGTTTTTTCATGCTCAACTCAGCTGAGCATGAAATTTGTCATGCTAATAAATCTCAAATTACTAACAATTGCAAATTTTTTCTAGCTAAACATAGCTAAGCGTGAAAATTTCTCCGCTAATAAATATGAAAATGCCAATGATTGTTGGCATTTTCATATCTATTAGCAGAGAAAATTTCATGTTCAGCTGAGTTGAGCATGAAAATTTTTTTATAACAGCAGGGCCAGAACAAACATTTACATTGAGAAGTAAGAAAAGTAACATTTTTCAATTTTTCCATAATCCTCCATGAAACATATGGGTACTCTTTAGAAACGCTTCATTTAGGCAGTTCTAATCAATACCCACAATATATGTCATTCTGGAGAACTTTTTTTTTCATGTTAACCTTTGTCCTGCTGAGCCCAGATATACCCTGCCTTTGCAAACAATGGAGATCCAGATCAGTTGGCTTCTTCAGAAGCCAACTGATCTGGATCTGCACTGTTTGTCATTAAGTATTTGAATTTGTTTGACCAACTTTGATCAAGTAATCTGATTGGCTGAAAATTAGAAGTGGGCGTGGCATCTTAATTTGTTCAGCTTGACAAGGGTTAAAAAGAAATGTCATATCTGGAGCTATACTGACTAGGCTATCACTGTTTATATGTGCATAAGACAGCTTTTCTCAAGTAATGATTTTAACGGCATTACTCACCATGTAGTTGTATAATAAATGTAATATGTCTCTGAATTAATTAAATTAGGTAGAAAAGCAGTCATATGAATATGTACAATCAAATCTCAGCAAATTTTCAGTTGGGAGATAATTTTGTCGATCATAGATGATAATTCTTGCGTGAATACCCATGCAGATTCACGTTGTTTGAACTACGTTTTCCTTAGAAATCCTCAAAAGGAGTCCTAGTTTGCTAGGTGATAAAACATTGCCTCCCTTGATTATGGAGTTTGTCTAAACTTTTGTTGACATCAGAGAATAACATTATGTATACAACATACTAAAGTTGATGATTTTTATGATTTTTTGAGGAGACTTTTAAATGGAATCGTTCAAAATACAAAGTCAGCAATCTCACTATTGTTCCATTGCATTCATCACGAAAACACGCCTATATAATTTTGACCCCCTTAAACCCCGCTTTTGTATAGTAAAACTGGGGTTTACAGGGGTATACATTATTTTTCTTATTTCTGCTCAAAACGTAGATTGTGGGTACTCGTTAGAACTCTAACGAGTACCCACAATCTATGTTTTGAGCAGAAATATGAACAATATCAGAATATTTTATTTAAAAACTTCCGGTTTTTGGTGGTGAAGTTGTCAACATATTTGAATAGGCTTGTTTTCATAATGAACAGTTGCTAGGTCCTTTTGAAGATTTTTGAACACTTAGCCTCTGGTCTCATGTTCAGACAACTTCCTTGGGATCCCGCATATGTTAATACAGGGAAAAAAATGTATGATTCCTCTATTATTATTATTTTCATCCAAGAACATATGTTTGAGTGTTTATTAGAAACCTTTGCCAGGTAATTCTAATGAGTACCTGCAGCATACATTTTTGTGCATTCTAAGAAAATAACCGTAGGACATTCATTGAAAGTAAATGGTCATGTGTAACATACCATTCTGTCAAGAAATGCATTGCTTCCTTTTTTTTAGGATATTTTATTGACATAGCCATAAAAAGTATGTAATAAACAGGAAGCATACATGTAGCTGAAATAAGATCATGCTGGGTTTGAAGCTTGCTCACATTCCAAAACTAAAGTTTGATAATTATTTTATTCAAGAAAAGTTAGTGCCAGTGTTAGTAAAAACATTCTTAAGAAATGAAACTTTTTTCGTATTTTTTCTTCTTTATTGTAAAGTGACATTTCATTCAGAACTTCTTTAGAGATAGTTAAAATTTAATATCTTGTCCCATTTTTGGATTATCGCTTAATATTAACCATTTTCAGGTAGTTTTCAAATATCAGAACAGAAAAGATTTTTATGGATTTTTGTTTTAACAATTTTTCTTTACATCCTACACTTTCTATACACATTCATATGCCTGCTTGGCCCAAAACCTTGGACTTAAAATGAAGAAGCTCCGTCTTCTATTGAAAGACAAACTACTGTACTTACTGTAAACATTCAGACACTGTTTCTCCTTAGGAGTCCCGAAATTTCAACAAGTCCACTGTGCATCACGAAAACATACCTATATAATTTTGACCCCCTTAAACCCCACTTTTATATAGTAAAACTGGGTTTACAGGGGTATACATTATTTTTCTTATTTCTGCTCAAAAACATAGATTGTGGGTACTCGTTAGAACTGCCTCACTGAGGCAGTTCTAACGAGTACCCACAATCTATGTTTTGAACAGAAATATGAAAAATATCTGAAATTTTATCAAAACATTTTCCTGTTTTGGTTGTAAAATTTTCAATATATTTGAATAGGCGGCGTGATTCCGTAATGGAAAAATCATCTTCTAGTTTCACACCTGAACTATTGAACTAATGTAAACTTTTAACGTAGCCAGGCACCCAAGGCACATGGGAGCTACACCTTCCACACCTGTACATCATCTTAATTATATATAGTACCTCTTAGGAAGTTTGGTACCCTAGTTTAGTTGTTTGATTTAAATAGCCAATGCACAAGATTTTGAAATAAATAGAAGTAGAGGTTTTTTTGCACCTTTTAGCAAATATATATGCTATACAATAAGATACTTGCTTTCTGTTTGTTAGACAGACTGACCATGCACAATACTAACCGTAACATTACACTTTTTATAGAAATTGAGGTCTCTTCAGTTATTTTCATGTAGAAACAGTCCCTTTTACTTTAAGCAATGTTTAGAAAGTAAACAAGTGATAGTTAATCTATTTATATAGTTTACAGGTGCTAAAAAAGAGTTGGTTTAGACAGGTATACTGTATTTAACCTATGAATCTGACAGATAGGCCTGAGCAAACAGTGTAGACCCAGATCAGATGCCACATGTGGCATCTGATCTGGGTCTACACTGTTTGCTGCTCATCATGGACTTATTTAAATTTTAGAACAAGTATGGTAAATTATGTAGTTATGGTGTCCTTGGGGTCGCCAATATTCTTTCGTGGAGCATGATCATGAAATATTTTCTTCTGTCATTCTCTCCGTTCTGCTGATACAAAAAGGGCAATTGTCAGATTCTGGCAAAAGAATGTGCACAAGTACTGGTTAACCGCTTAGAGGACTAAGCCCGCCCAGGAAAAGTGTGGATAGGTAAACTGACCGCTCTTGACATGACCCTAAGGGGTTGACTGGGCCATAAAACCTCAATCAATCAAAAAAAAAACAAAAAAAAAACACATGGTGTCTGAATACTTAGGGTAAATGTAATATAACAAAGAAATGAAAGAAATGAGAGACTTATGGTGATAGTGATGACTGATGAACCAACATGTACAAACAGTTTAACCCTTGCTCCCCCGAATTTCTGAAGTGGACCTTTCCATCTTCAAATTTAGACATACCCATTATTGCAGATAGGGTTTTCAGTCAGTTATCAAAAACAAAATGGCATACAGTATAGATCCTGATGAGATGGCTCTTTATGAGCCATCTCTTATAGTTCTACACTGTTTGCAAAGTTTTTTTTTTTGCTTTTTGTTTTTTTTATTCTGCAGGGCTGGAAGGGTCAACATTTCATTTTTAGCTCACCTGTTGGAAAGTATAGGCCCAGTCAGCATTCTACGTAAATCTATATTGGGCCGTCATCGGCCCGTCAGGGTAGCTGACGGGCCGATGACGGCCCGATGTAGATTTACGTAGAATGCTAGCTGGGGGTAGAACTATAGCAGTCATAATGGCATTGGCGTTGATGTAGGTTAAAGTATTTGATTAAAGTTTTTAAAAGGCTGTATCTCCTGAACCTCTACCTGGAAGTAGTTCATATTTGCCCTGGTGTTAAATACTGGTCTGAAGTTCTATGCTGTACCATGTGATCAACATAAATACAGACCTTGAGGCCAAGGTCACAGACTTGGTAGACTTTCCACCATTTTTGTAAGGGAGACAATTTCAGTGACTTCCTGTTTGTTGTCTTGCACATAATATACTTCTGAAAGAAAGTATACTCTAAAAGGAAAGTATTCTCTCCCCGTTAGGTGTAAATTCTTTCTCTTTTAGAGGTGATCCCTTTTCAGAAGGAAGACAAAGCAACTTTGTTACATTCCCCCACCCCAGTGTATCAATTCCTCTTAAATACACCACAATCTCTTTATAACACTATTGCTGGGATCCAAAGCCAAAATTGTGTTATCTAAACAACAGTGTTGTATCCAAACAAAAATATATAGATTATATAGAAAAATGACTGTAAATGGTCATTTTTCTATATAATCTATACATTTTGTTTGGATACAACAACATAAGATCATAAATGGTCATTTATCTGTATAATCTGTACATTGTTGTTTGGATACAACACTTTTGTGGTCCACCTTTAAACTGTCTTATATCCAAAACCATCTTATAATGAATCTTTCTATAAGAAGTTTCCGGTGTAGTTTATATGTAAATGCAGACTGATAAATTTATTTCATATATGTTACAGGTGCTGGAAAGTGAAGGTTTAAATAAATATGTTGATGTAGAAACTGTTAAACGTGAAATTGCTGAAGCCACGGACATGACACAAGAACAATTAGATGTTGCTGCTCAAAAATTAATTAGAGACGCTCGAACGGGCGGTCTAAAAGCCCCATACTATGAACATTTAGGGGGGTACAGTGCACAGGAATTAAAGGATTTTAACAAGTATTCTGCTCAAGATGACTTGCGACGGAGGCAAGGATATGAGGATTATGAGAATAGAGATGATAAAAAGATGGTATATGTTACTTCTTTATAGCACAGGCTAAATGCCTAAGGCACCAAAATTTTATATTTGAGTTGCACCTGAGAAACTGTTCCTTATAAATTAATAATGTGCACCGAATGAAAACTTGGATCAGCATGTGCTATCTTCGCTGTCTGATCAGGGCTGACTTCATCAGATTGTCCTTAAGTATTCAGTAATTCTGAAAAAGTAAATTAAAATCCTAATCAGACTTGGCAGCTGCATAGATTGACTCATGCCTTTCATGTCCATTATCACTCAGAAAAGATGGGAGGGGGTTATAGATATTTTTTTTCTTGCTCCATGAAAATATGTTGTGAATACTCATTAGAATTGCCTCAATGAGGCACTTCTAATGAGTACCCATAACATATGTTTTTGTGGAAAAATTAGAAAAATAATTTTCAGGATAGCCCTCTTATCTGGAGAAATGTTCGTGTACATGATAAGGGATATTTTCCCATGTTGCGACTCATTTTTGCTACAGTTCTTTGTAAGGTAACTTCTGCCTTAGTTGTGATCACATACTTGAATTAGCCTGCAAGATCTTGGAGTCTGATGGAAATCTCTATTCTGTTCTGTTTCTAAGGAGATGATACCTTACAGCATTTTTAGGCTTGTTTCCGCATTTTCATATGTAAACTGAAAAGCTGGGCTCCAGATTGGTGGATGCTTTTAAATATTTACCACTCTCTGGGCTAATGCAGCAGATGACAAATTGATGATATTTTTCTTTTTTTTTTATCCCAGAAAACAGGAAATGTCAAAACCTGTTTTCTGGAAAAAAAAAAATGTTTCAAACTGTCGTCTGTAGAAATTTTTACCCAGTATGCTGAGCAGTAAGATAATAAAAGTGGCATTTGTGACATGCCAAGGAAACAAAAGGGTCTAATATGTAAATATATCAGCAGTTATAGGTCTAGATAAGAGTAGGTATCCGGTAAATATTTTTCTTATTTCTCAATTAAAACATATGTTGTGGGTACTTATTAGAAGCGCCTCGCCGAGGCGCTTCTAATAAGTACCGACAACATAATAAATTTTCATGGAGAAATAAGAAAAATATGAATTCTTTTGGATTGAAAAAAGCATCTTATCAAGAGCTATGAGCAGTGAAGGCCTAGGAAGCCTGCACATTTGTACTGTCTAATCATGTTCTTTGCATTCACCAGGAAGCCAAAATACTGTAGAATTTTCTGGCAAATGTAAAGGCCCTGATCAGACAACATGGATGCACAGGCTGATCTGGACTCTTGCTATTGCAGTGCATCTTTAGACCCCTGTTTTGATGATTTGGCTCAGATTTTCCAAGTGCTAATCTTATCTCAAGATAAGAGGAGTATCAGGTAAAATATTTTTCTTGTTACTTCACAAAAACATATGTTATTCGTACTCATTAGACGTGCATGCAATGCGCAATGATGCATATAACAGTGTGTGTTTTTTTGTTAAGACATAAGAAAAATATCAGTACTTTTTGATTGGATATAACTTCATATCTTGAGTTATTGTTAGCACAAATTGGAGTAATGGAGTAAAAAAGTTTTGTTTTTAATTTTGTTTTGTTTTTTGAGAAAATACAACAAAAATTTATCTGAAAAGATCTGCTTATCTGGAGTCCTATGAAGAGTTGTGTTTTTATTACATTTTTCACTCCCTTGTTACATTTTTATCAATGCAAAGGCACTTATGGTTTTAACCTTCAGCATGCAACATCCACATCTTAATAGATCACTTTCTAAAATATTTCTCATTTCTCCTGGAAAAAATAGTGTTTTGGAGTTTCTTCAGATAATTTGCTTTGGAACGGATTTGAATGGAATGCGGGACAGTCTTTTAGGAAAATTAGGAAAAAATGAAATTTTCTCAAAACTTTGGAATGGATGTCTGAGCAAACAGTGAAGACCCAGATCAAACTGCTCCTATGGAGCAGTTTGATCAGGGTCTACACTGTTTGCCACACAGTCAGAAAAACACACACACACACACACACACACACACACACACACACAAAATAACTTAAGATACTTCCATCAGGTAGTCAAACAGATTTATTTAAATCATCAGAGAGATACAGTAAGGCATTTAGGTCTTTCAGTATTTGGATTAACCTAGGGTGGTCGGGTGGTGCGAAGGTGTCGGGTATCATACATCACTGGGGCATCCATCTGATATTGGCTTACAGTTGGGCAAGGCCTGCTGTCCTTATAGCAGGTAAGGGTAGAGGGAGAATGTTTTTATTTCTTCTGTTTCTTTACTTTCCTTCCTGTTCCTCTTTCTTCCCTGTCCCTCTCTTTCATTTCTACTGTCTCTTCTGTCTCTTTTCTCCCTTTCTCTGGAAGATGACACAAAATGACCCACAAGGATTGAGGTGTCGTTAAGCCCCAACACAACCAATCAGTTTGGATTAACCCATTTCACCTCGCATCCCATAAAAAGGGCTTTGGTAAACAATGTAGACAAAGATCAGCTGTGTCTGAACAGGATTTACACTATTTGCATTAAGTATAAGAATTTTTATGATAAATAATAATACTCCAAAACAAACCTGACACCCCTTAAATTGAAAATGAACCTATCCAAAGAGAGAGGTAGAAGAGTCCATTAGACATGATAAAAGAGTTAAAGACTGCCATTCAGTTGTCTGCAAATTTTCCCTTCAGCATGCTAAAGGTTAAAAAATTGACATTATATCTTCCATATTGTAAATATGTACATACATTTGTATAAATTTTTGTACATTGATGTATTAACAGCGAGTCTAACTGTTATTGTAAAGATACTAACAGGCTTTTTGTAAACCATAAAATTTCTTTATTTTATGCTAAATGAGAGCTTTAATATATTCTTCAAGGTCTGCTGGCAGTTTCTTCTTATTCAGAATAAAACCTAAATAAAGTAAAACTGTTTATTCTTCCTTGTTTTCATGCATAATTGAGACAAACTCTGGAGGAGATTTTCTGTTCTAATTGGGGTTTGTAAATTCAAGATGGAAATCCAGATTTTGTCTATAATAAGGAGATTTGAAATTTCAAACAGACAATTGCGATTTGCTTCCCCAAACACTTTAAGTATGTCAAAAAAAAGCTCATTGCATTCTTTCAGTGGGTATTAACCCATTTATGCCTAGCGTCCCATAAATGGGACATTGGCAAACAATGTAGACTCAGATCAGATGCCACAGAATGTGGCATCTGATCTGAGTCTACATTGTTTGTATTGAATACAGAAACTTCTGTAAAACATGGTTATAATAAAAACTACCGTACACCCCTATATTGCAAATGGACTGATCTGAAGAACAAAGGTTGAAGAGTCCATTTGGCATAAATGAGTTAAGTTTGGATCTCATTGCTTCTTTAACCTTTTCAACGCTGAGTGTCTGAAGTAGATTTTTCCATCTTTGAATTTGGACACATCCATTGTTGCCAAAAGGATGACAGTCATAATCAAGAACGGAATGGCAAACAGAGTAGATCCTGATGAGATGGCTCATTATGAGCCATCTCATCTGGATCTACACTGTGTTCAAAAGTACCTGCCTTGGTCTACAGGGTTGAACAGGTTAAGAATGCATTTTTCTTCTTTTTTTTTCTTTTTTTTTTTTTGTTTTGACCAATAATCATATACCAGTAAATCAGTAATTGCTGAGATGAGATTTAATTTCCGATGAGAATAGATTGCAGCAGATTTTGATTTGTGATACATTGTTTGTTACCATTTTATAAACCTGTATATAATCTCTATGATGTCATGGATACTGCATGTGATGTAAGCTTTCCATGGCAATAGCCAGCTGGTCTGGTGCCTCGTGTATATAAGCCTTCTGTATATAACCATTGTTTTAACTTTTAAACTGTAAAGCACCATTCAGATTTGTAGCAGTTGACATTCTTAGTTTTTTTTTGTTTTTTTTTTTGTTTTTTTTTTTGAGAAAATAAGACGACATTTTATGTGGATCATCTGCAAATCTGCTAAGCAGACATTTCATATAAAATGTTGTCTTATTTTCTCAGAAAAATTAAAAAAAAAAAATACAAGTATTGTAGAATTGTCTGCTGCAGCTGTGAATAGTATTTTAACCCTTACTACTCTCTGGGCCAATTCAGCAGACAACAAATTGATATTTTTCTTACTTTCTCCAGAAAACAGGATTTGACATTTCATGCAAATTGTCTCCATGGCTGACAATTTGCTTGAAATGTCAAAACCTGACTTCTGGAATAAATACGAAAAATATTTCCGTATGTCGTCTGCTGAAAATTTTACCCAGAGTGCTAAGCGGAAAGGGTTGATATGCTGATGACAAGATTAGCGAATGACAAATAAGTACTTTTTATTTTATTTATTTAATTTTTTGGCATTCTCTCAGAAATAGAGTTTGATGTTTTGTGCCAACAAGAAAAACATGAATACTTTTTGGTTGAAAAAAAAAAAAAATTGCAGCTTATATCTTGAGCTATGTAAATAGAGAGCTTATGTGACTATTTTCAGTACAAATACAAAAAGGAAAGTGTTGTCTGCTCACATTGAATTCAGCATACTTCATTTTAACACTTAGCACTCTGGGAAAAATTTTAAGCAGACAACATTTTGAAATATTTTCCTTTTTCCAGGATTAGATTTGACATTTCATGCAAATTGTCTCCAGTGGAGACAAATTGCATGAAATGTCAAATCCTGTTTCCTGGGAAAAATAAGGAAAATATCACAAACCTTTCATTTGCTGAATTTGCCTAGACAGTGATAAAGGTTAACCCTTAAAGCGGCAAGAAAAACTGCTTCTGAAAATGTCGTCTGTTTATGTCGTCTGCTGAATAGTCTTGCAGACTTTTCAAACCGGCAAACAGTGTGGACCCTGATCAGACTGCTCCTAGAGGAGCAGTCTGATCTGGGTCCACACTGTTTGCAAAAATGATTTTTAAAATCAGAAGCAGATGACAAAGCAGATGACAATAGTTTTGATTGGCGCTTTAAGGCATTTATACTAATACTTAGTGCAGAGACCAAGAGAGATTTTATCACCTAAAACAGAAACAGTTTTTCTTTTTTTTTTCTTTCCAACCATGATCTGTAACCTGAGAAAAAACACCTTTTTGCCATATGCATTCAGAGAAGAAAGCCGAGGTCAGACTGCTATTTACTGAATCAATGGATGCAACAGTCTAGAAATACCAATCACAGAAGGCTCTGATCAGACAGTGCATATGGTGTAAAGTCCCTTTTCTCACATCGTCCATCATTTAATAGTACAATTTCAATAGCGCAATTTGGGCATTAAATGATAAGATTTTCTTCCTGTAGATGTTTCTAGCTTGTATTACTAACTTGCTTTCTTTTACTGTTACCAGCTTATGAATACATACTGTACATTTAAATGCATGTGTGCAGGGCATGGGAGAACCTGATATTCTGGCATTGTGGTGATAAGTCAATACTCATTGTATATAGGTCTAGATAAGAGCGGGGATCAGGTAAGTATTTTTCTTATTTCTCCACGAAAACATATGTTATGGGTACTCATTAGAAGTGCCTTGGCGAGGCGCTTCTAATGAGTACCCACAACATATGTTTTTGTGGAGAAATAAGAAAAATAGCTATACTTTGTGATTGAAAAAAGCATCTTATCAAGAGCTATACTCATACCTGCTCACCTATCCAAGCAACCTCATAGTTCTTGATAAGGCATTTTTTTTCAGCTGGAAAACAGAATGTTGCCAACACAAAAACATATGTTGTGGATAGTTCTAATGAGTACTCATAACATATGTTTTTTCATGGAAAAATAAGAAAACTGTTTTTCTGAATACCCCACTTATAATTTATAGCTATAAAGTCTGTTTAATTTTTGTAAATCTTGCTTAAGAACATACCTTGTGGGTATTCATTAGAATTGCCTCATGGAGGCAATTCCAGTGAGTACTCACTAGATATAATATTGGTTAAAAACTAAATAAAGTTCATAGCTCTTGATAAGATGCTTTTTTCAGTACAAAAGTATTGATATTGTAGAATCCAACCCTGTTTGCAATAACCAAGATCTACTGAAGAATCTAAACCCTTTCACCCTTGAGCTTCTGAAATAGACTCTTCCATCTCTGAATTTGGACACATCCATTGTTGCCAACAGGGATTTCAGTCAAAAAATCAATAACAATGGCAAACAGTGTGGATCCTGATGAGATGGCTTGTTACGAGCCATCTCATCTGGATCTACACTGTTTGCAAATGTAGCCGTTTGAGTCAATAGGTTTGATAGAGTTAAACATGTTAACTTTATAATTTGAATGCTTATACCAAACTGCTGTTTTCATCTCAAAGTTTAAACATGCATTGATGACTGGTTTAGATTTAATAAGCTTGACCATGTTTGTGTGCGGTGTATGTGGTAAAGGTGCCGTTTTCTCTGTGTGACTCTTACACAATGTGTAATGCACGAAAAGGGCCCTTATGCAGTTTGCGGACAAGGAGGTCCAGATCTTTATGCACATCTGTGCAGTCATATCTGAGCATTCTCTGTTTGTGGACATAATTGTATATTAAAGTGTCCATTGATTCTGTAAGCAGACAATGAAGGCCCAGATCATTCGTGCAGGCTGATCGGGGCCTACGTTGTCTGCAAATTGCATATGGACCCTTTTTGTGCCTTGTGCATCATATATATAATTCTAACAAATGAACACCATATTCTGTGCTTTTCTTAATACTATTTAATATTTATAAACCTGTTTTAGAAAGCTTGCTTCCCTTTTTGCTTTTAGAATTATCTCTTCCTGCGCTGAAATAACATGTAGCTCTAGATAAGAGGGATATGCTGATAACTATTTTTCTTATTTCTCCATGAAAACATGTTGTTTGGGTACTCATTAGAAGCACCCTCACCAAACACTTCTAATGAGTACCTACAAGACGTGTTTTCATATGGAGAAGTAAGAAAAATGTCAACACTTTCAGGTTAAAAATAACCCAAACACCTTATGTAGCGCTTTATAAGAATATCATATTTTACAATATTTTTCCTCCAAGTATTTGGACAAAAATGCCTGTCAAACTGCATGAACAGGATCTACACTGTTCATCAGCAATTGTTATGCACAACATCAGGCAGTCAAGTGAATGATCAATTTTTAGGGTAAGTACAGGTCATTAAGGCATCTAAGTATTAAGAGGGAAAAAATCTGGTATTTCTGTCATTTATCCAATACCTTTATTATATTTCTGTGATGCACTATTTTGTATCTTCCTGTTTGCACAGCATGAAAAATTATATTAACCCATTTATGCCAAGCGTCCCATAAAATGGACATTGGCAAATAGTGTAGACCCAGATCAGATGCCACAGAAAGCTGCATCTGATCAGGGTCTACACTGTTTGCATTAAATACAGGAATTTCGTAAAACATAGTAATAATAAAAACTAACCAGACACCCTGCTACTGGAAAAAGACTGGTCAAAAGAGTTATGGCAGAAGAGTCCACTTGATGTAAATGTTAATATAATTTTTACATGGTGGTACAACTGGTTGTATTTTAAGGTGAATGGATACACCTGAAAGATGTTGCCACTATTTTACAAAGGGAGATAACTTTTGCAGACAAGAAAAGAGCTATCGGAGGGGGCAACTTCTTTCCTGTAAAAGTAATCTGATCCCATTGAAAGAGAAGGCAAATATTTCTATATCAGAGTTATTTCCCTTTAAGTTGTAATCTGTTCCCATTAAGCCTTCACCCTGGGCATTCACCAATACTACTAACAGCATGTTCCAGTATTCTGCGGCTTGATTTTATTACACTGTCAGCATGGATGAGCTACAGATAGCATGCCTTTGATGTCAGGTACCATCTTACTTTATTTTTCTCTATATTGAAAACAAAGTGAGACTTAATTGGTGAAAATTCTGGTTCCATTCTAGGATAAACGGAAAAGTGCACCACCATATTACCAGCACCCCAAGGACTGAACCATAAACCCATAATCATTCCATTTTACCCACTCTGTTTGGGAATCCATTTCTCAGTGATTGGACTTGTGATTTGCCAGTGAGCCTGTGGAGGAGAGGAGAAAATCCTGGATATTAAAGATGAGTATTTCTGTTGCCCTTGATGGA
Organism: Anodontia alba; assembly: GCA_964016985.1. Classification (NCBI taxonomy): domain Eukaryota; kingdom Metazoa; phylum Mollusca; class Bivalvia; order Lucinida; family Lucinidae; genus Anodontia; species Anodontia alba. Next base: position 78,487,385 of record OZ024828.1, read on the forward strand.
ATGCAGGAAGCCCCAGATAGTAATGGTGAAGTACTTCCTGTTGCCCTTGATGAAGTGTGGGAAGCCCTGATATTACTGGTAAAGTACTTCCTGTTGCTACACGAAGAATTTTGTGAATGAGTTTTGGCTACCTCCCAGTGGCTACCTTTTCATTGTGTTGAAGACTGGATTTATACATAATTTTGAACAGTGCAATAATGATGGGGAGGTAGACTAGTTGACGGAACTAAATTGAGGAAAAATAAATTTTCTGTTTTGTGATGTAGTTTGAAAAAGAAACTGAAAGAAACAGGAGAGGCATTAACACTTATAGTGCTATTGGCAAATTCAGCAGATGACAAAGTGATGATATTTTTCTTAATTTTCCTAGAAAATAGGATTTGACATTTGAAGTGTCAAATCCTATTTTCTAGGAAAAATAAGAAAATATTTCAAAATGTCGTCTGCTGTAAATTTTTCCAAGCATGCAAAGTGTTAAGACAGCTTGCAGGATTTATAGGAAGAGATGTACTGGAAAATAATAAATTGATGTTCTAGAATGAAACAATACCAAAACACAATACCGTGCTGTGAGAACTCTGAAAAATCAAAACATTATATAAATGATTTTGTAACAAGTTGATGCAAGTTATATTTAAGGACCACTGTGCATTTTTTTGAAGTGCTAATTCTCACCTTCACAATCCATCAAACCAGAGCATAAACCTTTACATGTAGCATACCAAATTTGCCCAAAATATTAAGACACCTTCACTCTTTGCCGTAATTGTCCATTTTACTACCTGTTGATGTACCTAAAATGTTGAGGTTATATGGCAAACAGTGTAGACCAAGATCAGATGCTGCATTCTGCAGCATCTGATCTGAGTCTACATTGTTTGCTCAGGTACACCTGTGTTTATACTTTGGGTAAATATGAATGAGATGGCTGCTGTAAACATTCTCTTCAAGATATACACTGTTTGATATTGGTTTGTGTTTTTTTGTCAAACAGTCATTTTGAAATTTTTGACTCAGACAATCAGAAATTTTAAAAGCTCATCCATTTGTCATCTGCTGTCCATCTATGTCCAGAAAATGCTAAAGGTTAAAAAGACCTGTTTGACTAAACATTTTTTTGTGGAGATTGATCATGAAATACTTTTTATGGTCATTTTCTCCCTTCAGTGGATTGATCATGAAATATTGTCTATAGCCATTCTGTCCCTTCTGCGGATTCAAGAAGGGCAGTTGTCAGTTTCTGGAGAAAGGATGTGCTCTGGTACTGGTTAACTGCTTTGAGGACTAAACCTCCCCAGACAGAAAAAAAGGGACCAGCTCGACACGATCTTAATAGTGTTGACTGAGCCATTAAACTACAAACCAGCCATTGATTTAAAGTTGCGATCTGGGCCCAGTTGTTCAAAGCTAACGACATTGTTAGTTAACGATTCGTTAAGATTTACATCGAGTGATACGCAAATATTTTTATATTCTGAAATTTTTTGCTGAAAAATGTGAGTAGCTTTTGCAGTGCAAAAGCTACTCACATTTTTTCAGCAAAAAATTTCAGAAAATTGTATATTGAATCCGCTAAAATAGTTAACGAAATGGCCCTTAACGAGCTCGTTAAGCTAACGACGCTTTGAACAACTGGGCCCAGATCAGCAAACATTGTTGGTTCTTATGAGATGGCTTACTTTGGGCCTCTCATCTGAATCTACACTGTTTGTAAAGGTTTATGTTGTGGAGGTGGAGTTGAAAAGGTTGAAAAAGTTTAAAAAACATTGTACCAATACAGTGAGGCACTTCTAATGAGTACCCACAGCATATGTTTTCATGGAGAAGTAAAAAGAACATCAGTACAGTCTGGTTGATATAAAGAGCCTTAATTGGAGCTGTGCATATTGACAGACTGTAAGCATGTACTTGTCCGTTCAGTTCTACAGTCTGAATTTTCCATTTTATTATTGGAAATTACCATGTTTTCCTGAGATATTAGTACACCTTCACTCCCTATTATACTTACTGTAAAATATAAGCAAGGTCATTTCACTACCTGATGAGAAGTTAGAATGGCAAAAAAAAAGAAAAAAAAAAAAAGACTGATCAAACTGCTCCTTGGTTTGATCTGGGCCTACATCTGAATAAAAAAACCAAACCAAATGCAGGTCCATATATGAGTAACTTCTGTTTCATAAAAAATTGACCACTCAGGTCATAACAACTACATTTTTATGTCAGGCTTTTACTGTATTTACCCTAAATACTGGGACAAACAGGCCTGAGGGAACCATGTTAACCCAGATCAGATGCCACATTTTGTGCCGTCTGATCTAGCTCTACATTTTGTGTCATCTAATCTAGGTCTACACTTTGTAGCTACTGATCTGGTTCTACACTGTTTGCTGCCTATTAAGTAGTTTTTAGACACAACAGGTATTATTGCATAAAAAGCAATGTCGCACATTATTAACAGCTGTGCATTAACCGGTGAAAAGCCATGTATTAACAAGGCAATTCACATGCTGTTAATGCACAGCTACACAATTTTCAAAATGATCGTACCTGGGCCACAGATTTGCTGCCGTTACAAGATGTGTACTGCCTGGCGCTAGAACAAGCATAGTTATTGGAAATTGCATTTGCGAGACATCTGTGAAAAGGCGAAACAAAATAGTGCAAGAAATAACTCGAAATGTAGTAAATGTTTTCAGCTTTTATGCAATAATAGTGATCAAACATGGTTTTTCAATGCATTAACATTCGCCAGGTCCCTAGGGAGATGTTGAAAACTCTCCAGCCACGGGTTTTCAACACCTCCCTTGGCACCTGGCAAATGTTAATGCATGAAAAACCAT